>CM076184.1:48605862-49270862 GCA_038277355.1 Encarsia formosa | reverse complement strand
CTCCAGGATCTTCAACGAAGGCCACCGAATTTCATCCATGTCGACAACCAACCTGTAAAAGAAAATAAGGTGAAGGTAAGTACAGGCAAGTTTAACTTAGGTCAGATAAGTTAGGTGGATAAGTTTAACTTAGGTCAGATAAGTTAGGTAGGTAAGTTTAATTTAGGTCAGGTAAGTTAGATATTAAAAAGAACTTACATTCCGGGAAGGAAGGATTCAAGGATCCTCTTCTTCTCGGAACCCTTGGTGTAGACCCGGGTAGCATCTCGGAGGGCACCCTGGATCACCCTGGTGCAGGCTGTGTATGGGACAAAGCCGGAACTCCAAGGGATGCCATGGTAATGCCTCTCCAACCAACGGTTTGTCCTCTGCTCCTCCTCCAGAAGTTTCCCCAAAGCACACGATGGTTGGAACAGACAGATGGTCGGGAGCCTCTGGTCGTCCACGGGGATGATGGCCAATTCCTTCACCTCGAGCAGGTTGAAAGATCTCCTGGAGCACTGGATGTCCACTACGTATTCAGCCACGGTTGATTGTCCAAGTTGGAATGATGACGAGAGTGAAGAGGGTCGCAGTTTATATACCTCACCCCTGCTATGGGAGGGGTTACAGCTGCTCTGTATTTCCATGAAATTTGTCTTCAATTCTCATCACTGTAGGTTCCAAAAATTTTAGAGTAGATTCGTGTACTTGGCTCTCCCCTCTCTTATCACAGAGGGTATAAAACGGAGCACTCTCCAATCTCTTTCAATAGTTCACTTCGGTGCTTCGAGTCGACCAGTACTCTATTAAAACAGTGTTTTGTGCTTTAAGTTAATTAGTGTTCCTGTTTGTCATCATGTCTTCACTCGAGTACTTTGGTGTCAACATTAAGGCTCTCCTGAATTCTCTTCAGCAACATGCTGATTCAGCGGACAACGTTGAGCTGCAGCAATGGTTGGATAAGTCTGTGGAAATGAAAGGTATTCTCCAGAATTTGCTTGTTTCTGGGGATTTAACCGTTCATCAGAAGCGAAAGTGTGCAGCCTACGTCTTTCAACTTGCCAACATTAAAAAAAGACTTGAAAATTTGTTGTTGGTAACTGGAGAAGAGCTAGTGGTCTCTGGTGAAGTGGAACCTGTTGCCGAAGCAGAGATTGTGGTTCCTGACAAAGTTCAACCTGTTGCTGAAGGAGAGCCAGGAGTTCCTGATGAAGTACAACCTGCTGAGTTACCTAAGGACACGGTGAAGTGGGAAGAAATGCCAAGTGTTTTCCAGAATCATATTAAATCTGGAATCATAATAAACTTAGTGCATAAAGATGTGAAATCTTTCCTCGAGAACTCTAGAGCTTTGTTCGAAGAAAAAATTGGTGAATCTCTGCGAAAACATAGTGCGTTAATGGTTAGTGTTGAACTCTCATCGGAGTATGTGATTTTGAAAAGCGACATTGAGACCAATGAAGTGAAACATTTCAACACTGCCAGTCAACCTATATTTGAGACGACCGATTTGCGTGAGTGGTACGATCAAAACGTTATTGAACCTGTGCTGCATCAAATAGATGAGTTTGAAGGTTGTGGTTCAGGTTGGACCTTGCGGCAGATTCTGAGTATGGTGGTCAGCATGAAGCACTATCAACCAATGCATGCAGGCTCTCATATTCGTTTACCAACTCCTATTCACAAGAAACATGCTTGTGTTAATGTTGATAACGAGGATGACGAGTGTTTCCGTTGGGCAATTCTTTCAGCTTTACATCCAGTATCAAGAAAAAATCATGCTGACCGTGTTAGTCATTATAAACCATACTCAAATGAACTCAATTTTTCGGGTATATCGTTTCCAGTAAAGATGAAACAAGTGAAACAGTTTGAGAGACAGAACGATGTCTCTGTAAACATCTTTGTTCTGAAGAAGCGTGGTAAATAGTTTGAAGTGTGTACGGCTCATGTTACCGACTGTTACAAACCCACTCACGTTCATTTGCTTCATGTTCAAGATCACTACTACGATGAAAATGAAGAACTCAATGAACTCATGAACAACATCCCGAAGAGTCATTATGTCTGGATCAAAGATTTGAGTCGATTGATTGGTAAGCAGTTGACTGACCACAACGGTAAGAAGTACTTTTGTGACCGCTGCTTACACTACTATGACACTGAACAAAAACTGGTTGATCATAGAGTCATCTGTCAACAGTTTAACACTTGTAAAATTGAACTTCCGAGTGAAAAAGACAATAAACTCAAGTTTAAAAATTTTAAAAATATGGACAAAGTGAGTCATGTGATCTACGCTGATTTCGAAAGTCTGCTTAAGCCCACCGGTGATCCTCGCAGCCCACAACAACATCAAGCCTTCAGCGTTGGTTATTACTTGAAGAATAGCTACGACGATAGCCAATCGTACCATAAAAGTTATCGCCAAACTGGAGATGGAGAGCAGTCACCGGCACAATGGTTTGTGAAGGAGTTGAAAAGGATTGCGTCTGAGATCGAACTGTTGCATAAAAATCCCAAAGAAATTATTCTTACTGAACGGGATTGGAATAACTTCAATCAAGCCATGACTTGTTATTTATGCAACAAAGGGTTTTACAACAAGTCAGACCAGAAAGTGAAGGACCACTGCCATTTTACAGGCAAATACAGAGGCACGGCTCACAGGTAAGTTTAAAATAATTTTGGGTCGGTAAAAGAGTTTTCAAATTTAATAAAAATTTTCTTTCAGGTCGTGTAATTTAAAGTTCAAGACAGCTAAATTTATTCCTGTGATTTTCCACAACCTTTCGGGATATGACGCTCACTTTTTAATCAAGAAAATTGCATCAAAGAAAATCCTTGATGTTGATATGACTGTAATTGCTCAAAATAAAGACCGTTACATTTCATTCACGAAATACATCAAGGATTGTGTGATCAACTTCCGATTCTTGGACTCGTTCCGGTTTATGGCATCATCCTTGGAACAGCTCGTCAAGAACCTCCCCGACAAAGACATTGCCATTGGAAATCTTCGTCAAGCTGGCTTGGAAGATGATCAAATTGAGTTACTTACGGTGAAAGGTCATTACCCTTACGAGTACACTGAATCTTTTGAAAAACTCAATGAGAAGGAGCTTCCCGAACGAGAAAAATTCTACAGCAGTTTGACTGACACCACTATTGGAGAAGATGAGTACACCCACGCCAAGGATCTATGGTCCAAACTCAACGTGCAAACTCTTGGAGAGTACTCGGACATCTACTTCAGGTCAGATGTCTTGTTACTCTGCAACGTTTTCGAAAACTTCCGTTCGACGTGTTTGGAAGCTTACAGCTTGGATCCTGCCTGCTATTACACCACAGCTGGCCTATCGTGGGATGCTATGCTTAAACAAACAGAGGTGGAGTTGGAACTGATAACGGACATCGATATGCTTCTTTTCATTGAAAAGGGAATCAGAGAAGGTATCAGCCAGTGCTCCAATCGATACTCGGAAGCAAACAATCCCTACATGAAAGAAGGTTATGACCCTGACAAGGACGAGAAATACCTCGTTTACCTAGACGCCAACAACTTATACGGGTAATTATGACGTCATTATCAATTAATTATTCATTTTTCAATTTCTAATGTTTTATTTACAGTTGGGCTGTGTGTCAGTATCTTCCTTATGGTGGGCTCAAGTGGGTAGATGATTTGAGCGATCCAGACTTCTACTTCATTCCAGAGGACAATGACATTGGCTACTTTCTGGAAGTGGATATTGAGAACCCAGAAGATCTTCACCTGGAGCAACAGGATCTCCCCTTCTGTCCGGAGCATATGGCACCACCTAACTCCAAGCACAAGAAGTTACTCACGACCATGTTACACAAGGAGAAGTACGTGATCCATTACAGAGCTTTGATTCAAGCACAAAAACACGGTCTCAAGGTCAAGAAAATTCACCGAGCAGTTCAATTTAACCAGTCTCAGTGGTTGAAAAAATACATTGATTTCAACACTGAGAAAAGAAGACTTGCGAGAAACAAGTTTGAACGTGACTTCTTCAAATTGCTTAACAACATAATATACGGCAAGACGATGGAGTCACAGCGAGATCACGTGGACGCAAGAGTGGTTACCGTCTGGCCCAATCGGTACGGAGCTGAGGCTTGCATCGCTTGTCCGAATTCTCACAGCCTCGTGGAACTTGCTGATGAAGCTGTGCTAGTCCAGATGAAAAAGTGTAGAATTACGATTGATAAGCCGCTCTACATAGGTTTAAGCGTGCTTGATATCTCCAAGACCCTGATGTATGACTTCCACTACAACAAAATGAAGATGGGGTCGGTTCCAAGTGCAAATTGTTGTACACAGACACAGACAGTTTTGTCTATGAAATTGAAGGAACCGACGTATACAAGGTCATGAAAGAGCATCCTGAGTACTTCGACACTTCTGCTTACCCTCCAGACAATCGTTTCGGGATAAAACCTGATAACGAGAAGAAGGTGGGCCTCATGAAAGACGAGTGCAATGGCGAAATCATGACTCACTTCATTGGGTTACGTAGTAAATTATACAGCTTTCTGATAGAAAATGAGGCACCTGTGATGAAAGCCAAAGGGGTCAAGTCAACAGCACTCAGAAGACTAACTTTTGAGGATTACAGGGAGTGCCTTTTTGAGAAATCCATTGTCAAATGCCAGCAACACTTGATCCGTTCCAAGAAACATCAGGTCACTACGGAGTATCAAGAGAAAGTGGCTTTGAACCCTTACGATGACAAGCGGTACTTGATTCCTGGAAGTACCGATACCTTACCATGAGGCCACAAGGACATTGAGAAGTACCAGGAATTGGAGAAAGAATTCCAAGTGGCAGAGCCAATGGAGGTAGCAGAAGGAGTGGGGACAACCGTACTTATAGAGGCACCCCAGGCTCCCAAAGTCATTCCAGTTGTGAACAGCAGACTTCCAGCAGCAAGCAGCAGATCTCCAGCACTTCCAGCAGCAGACAGCAGTTCTTCAGCACTTCCAGACGACGACGGAGCAGATAGCCGATCTCCAGAAGACGATGCTGCAGAGTATCAAGACGACGGCTTCCTGGACATTCCGTTGGACCTTGACTTCTACAAAGATTCACCACCTGTCAAAAGACTATCCTGAGTAAGTTTGGTTTTCTCTTTTCCTTGAAACTTCGTTTAGTTAAATTTCTAAAATTAATTATAAATCTTATTTATTTTTCAGGAAAATGGATTTAAACAGCCTCAACAACCTTGCCTCCAACTCCTACATCCCCAGGAAGTCCTGGAACGAGTTGGCCCTGAATGAGAACTACATGGTCACCGAGATCAAAAAGGTCACCACACGCTACGGACAAAAGATGGTCTTCGTCATCACCGAAAGTTCCAGTCAATTCCAAATTTTTGTTCCTACCCGCATCTCTGATGCTTTCTACGAGAACGACGACATGAATAATAATTTAGCAGCTAAAGCGAATAAATTAGAATTATTCATTTTGAATTTGGGTGATAGTAAAATCAAATTCATGTAAATATTAGTTGATAAACCAACAAATTCATTTTAATTAATTGTGTTCTTATTTATTCAAATATAATACAAATTTATGTAGTCAAATATAATACAAATTATAAATCATTCTTGTGTATCCAGCTGTTTTGACTTTTGTCAAAACCTAATCATTTAACATATAATTTATCACCTTGTTTTTTAATTACTTTTTCAACTAAAAAAACATCCGGATGTTTAACCCTTAAAAGTTCTTGTTCGTAAAAGTAGCCAGAAATTGGTTCACCTTTGTGATCCTTCAAATGATAGGTAACTGGTTTAGTCTTGAGTACTCTGGTAACCGTGAAAATTTCCGTTGTCCAATTAGGTGTATAACCTTTTTCAAACAAGTGTTTTATTTTGCTAACTCTAACTTTATCATTAACTTCAAATTTTATCTTAATTGAAAGCTTTCTATTGTCCATAAAGCGCTTGAGAACTTCAGCTTCGTTGGCAGCAGTGACGTCCTTGGGTTTCATGCCAATTGTCCGATGTTTGATATTGTTGTATTTTTCAATTAACTCAGGTAATAGATCGAGCCACTGATAACTTCCTTGTAAACTGAATTGCTTCCACATCTTGTTTTTTAAAGTTCGATTAAATCGCTCAACAATGGATGCTTTGAGATTACTGTAAGTTGAATACATGTTGATTTTATGATTTTTCATTAGACTTTGAAAGTCTTTGTTGTAAAATTCCTTTCCACGATCAACATGAAGGTTCTTTGGAACTCGCTTCTCATTAAGTATAGAATTCATGGCTTCGGTAACGTCCTTACCTGATTTTGTTTTTACAGGCATACCCCAGGCATACTTTGAAAAAACATCTATCGTGGTAAGCAAGTATCTGAATCCTTTGTTCTCCCTAGAGTAGGGTTGCATCTCTACGAGATCAGCTTGCCAGGTTTCATCAATACCCCGAACATCAAATTTTCTTCGAGGATAAATACGACGAGCAGGCTTGTGAAGTTCTTCGACCACCGCCTCTTTTTTATTCATCTTTTTTAACAATTTTAGCGTTTATTTGCAGGATACTCTTGTCAATGTCGTCTCTGTGACCTTCAATTAATTCAAATAGTTCATCAACTTTTTTCTGAACGTTGTCGTTTATCTCAGTTTTGTGATTGCTTAGAATAGCACTCAAATCATCCACGTCAATTCTCAATTTTTTCGTAATCTCGTATAGACTTTGAAGTTCCAATCCAATCAGGTTTTTGATAGTTTCTAAATTAACGGCGTCGTTAGATTCTACAGGTGCAGCTAGGTTGCAAAGTCGTTTGCCTTCTACATCAAACTGACCGGTTTCGGTTAATTTATAACCTATACCCGGAGCACCTCGAACGCCCTCTGTATTCTTTTTTAAAGCACGTCCGAACACGTCAACACTCATTTTGATAATGATGAAGAATCATTGAAATCAGATCAATATATATAGCCAGCCTCTCGGAGTTCTTCGATGATTGAGTGAATTTCGTTCTCATGATTATAATTACCAGCTGATCTTTCGGCAACCAAAAGTTGAAGACGTTCCACGAGCTCATTAGGATTATCCCAGTAAACAAGATCCATACGGATATTACGTTTGGCAACTTTGTATCGAGGTAAGAGTCCACTCCCGGTCGATTCGAACATGCGTTTAATTATATTATTGTATTTCCAACTGGAAATATGTTTTTTTAATTGACCGTTGGTATTTTTATGAGCATTTGATTCCTCAAGAATTTTTAGATAGTTTGATTCATCCTTCATAGAAAATTTTTCAGGATTCTTTTTTACAATAAGATCTTGCAACCCTTGAGTTCTTGGAAATGACTTATTGTTTACGAAAATCTTATCTTTCGAAAATCGTAAAATTGCATTCCCAAGCTCATACCCATGGTTTGTTTTTTTCTTAATTCCATATAGTTTATCTTGCTCTGCTGCAACGAGTTCGATTTCTTCTCCAAAAGAGTCTTCTTTAATAGAGTCTTTGTCATTCTGAAAATTATCCTCAAATTTAATCAAATCACTCTTTAGATCCTCAAATTTTTCTTCTTTTTTCATAGAATCTGATTTTTTATGGTTCACGAGTCCTTGGAGGGGAGTAATGATGGGTTTGAACGTTTCATTCAAGACTTTTTCTGTACCATCTCTTTGAGATTTAACCAAATTGTATTTCTGCTTTACAGCTTGACGTGCTTTGACAAGCTGCTCCAGCATATTTTTTTCTCTTTCTATATGAGACATGTTGACCTCTTTAAATCTTACTATAGACTGATAACGCAGTCATTCAGTTGGTTATATTTATAGCAAAATTATCAAAGCATTTGCGATATCGACCAGAGTTTATCGGTCTGTCCTTATCTATGGCAACAAATATATGATTATCTTTCCAACATTCTGAAGAGAAATTCCTGAAACTCGTGTAAGGCATGTCAGTGTTGACGTGATCGTCGTACACATGTTTCAAATTTACATCATCTTGTCTGAATAGTACGAGTAGATTAACGTTATCTCGTACAAGATGTTTTTGCACCTGAGCATATGACTGACAAAGATAGAAAGAATCCACTTTAGCATGTCTACCCATGCAGAAGAAGGCTTTAACGTTGTCCATTTTTTCACAAGCAACGTCATCGAAAATCATTAATGAATTCGAGAGAGCGTCTTTTGGTGATATTACATCTTCGTGCTCACTAAATGGAAAATATTTTACACCATTTATGGGTTCTAAAAGATCTTTCAGAAATTTATATTTCGGTTGGTTGAGAGATTTCGAATAAACATACACATTCTCGAATCTGAGACCATTTTCTTGCGTAATGAGAGCCAATAAAATATTGGTCTTTCCACAGTTGGAAGGTCCTCAGAATACTGCTCTTATTGTATCCGGAAGTAAATCACCATGTCTCTTGATCTTTTTTTCTTCTTCGACTATTGTGTCGAAATTCATCACGGGAAGTTTCTTGGAGCTCGGTAGGAAATCCATGTTGAGCGTTTAAATTATGAACAAAGACTGGTCCGAGGAGGTATAAATACAGGGCTTGTATAGTGTTCAACTCATTCATTCATGAACTTCTGAACAGCAATGATCATTCACGAGAAGAAAGGTCGTGGTCTGGTAAACAAGCTAATCAATAAACTCCCAATTGAACTCCATATCCCAGGATATCAGTATTGTGGACCTGGAACAAAATTGGCTAGGCGTTTGGCCCGTGGTGATTCAGGAATAAATTTATTAGACTCAGCTTGCAAGGACCACGACATAGCTTATTCTCAGAATCGAGAAGATTTACAGGCTACACAAGCAGCAGAAAGAGATCTCGCGAATAAAGCTTGGGGTAGAGTACTTTCTAAAGACGCAAGTATCGGTGAAAGAGCTGCAGCGTACGCTGTTACTAACGCTATGAATTCAAAAACCAAACTCGGACAGGGTCTGAAAAAGACCAAAAGAAGAATCAAGAAAAGAAAAACAGTGAAAAGAAAAAAAAAAGGCAACTTTGAAACAAATAATCAAGGCTGCAAAACCAAATGTTTCAGGAAAATGTGCTAAAAAAGCTATAAGCTCAGCAATAAAGAATGCACGGGAGGCCATCAAAAAAGCTGGTGGTAAGAAAAATGTTATAATTCCAAGAATTCTTCCAGTTTCCAAGAAAATCGGTGGGGTTTTGCCGTATCTGATTCCTCTTTTTGCTAGATTAAGTGCAACAGGTGCCCTTGCTGGTGGAGCAGCTGGAGTAGCCAAGGCAATAAATCAAGCAAAGTCATCGAAAGAACAATTGGAAGAAAATCGTAGACATAATCAAACCATGGAAGCTATAGCTCTCGGGAAAGGATTATACTTGAAACCATATAAAACAGGTTATGGTCTGTACCTCAAACCTTACATGGGTGGGAGCTTAAAAAAAAAAAGCTCGAAATAAGATTACCCAAAAGAGCGTTGTCTAACTTTGATTTGATTGAATATGCTAAAAAATTAAAAATACCTGATTTTCGTGGTGTATTCATGAGAAATTCTTTGCCATCAAATGGTCCTCTTTATCGTGAATCAGCAATAGTAAATCTTGATGACGATAAAGGTCCTGGAACTCATTGGGTGGCTTATCGTAAAATAGGAAAAGAAGTGATCTACTTTGATAGTTTTGGCGACCTTAGACCACCTCTTGATTTGATTTTATATTTAGGTGTGGACAAAGTCAAATATAATCCTCAAAGATTCCAAGACTCTGGAACGTATAATTGTGGTCACCTATGTCTACAATTTTTATCCAACAAACTCAAAGGTATATAAAGAGAAAGTTTAAGCTTAAGACCTCAGTCTACTTTGAGCTGTTATGGAGTCAATAACCTTAAATTTATCAGGTAAAACTTCTTCACTTGAAGCTCATTACTTTCCTCCTTTGGAACTTTCATCAAACAAAAACTACGTACTTGGTTTCGTAGAATTTTTGTCATTTCATTCAATACCTAATATTGATGAAAAAAATAATAAAATCAAAGTTGGTAATGAAGTGATAAAAATACCTACAGGCAGCTACGAAATTGAAGATATTGAAAAATATATAAAAAATCACCTTACTGATGACATAACATTCAGTTTGAAACCTAACAATAACACGTTAACAAGCGTGATCAAGTGTAGTGAAGAGGTCATTTTGAAACCTAAGGATTCTGTAGGTCGATTCCTAGGTTTTACAAAAAGAAAACTTCCTGCTAACATCGAACACACCTCTGATTTACCAGTTAAAATTCTTAAAGTTAACTCTTTGAGAATCGAGTGTAATATAACGACTGGTGCTTACATAAATAATCAAAGCGTTCACACAATTCATCAATTTTTTCCTGCAGTTCCTCCCGGATATAAAATTATCAAAGCTCCTTCTCAAGTAATTTATTTACCAGTTTCAAACAAGTGTATAGATTATATTCAACTGCGTATAGTTGATCAGGACGGTGACTTGGTTAATTTTCGTGGAGAAACGATTACTGTTAGATTCCACATCAAATCAGTCACGTGATGGGGATCGTTTTTTACGGGCGAGGGTATAAAAGGCCTACACCATGTCGCTCGACCATCATTCGTCAACGAACTCTGAAAGCGTTAACACGACAAAACATAAAATTTCTGAAAAGTCTCGGTTTCCGAGTAAAACCTGGTGGAAAATAACTTGCATATTCTTCTGCTGCTACAAGAAAAATGGAAGAAATTCTAAGTATAGAGACACCTGTAGTGTTCGATGACAGTATTTCACATTACGAAGTACACGCTCATCAGCCATACACAGGTGCTCATTTCAACAACAGTGATGAAATCCGTATATCGATTCAACATCAAGACTTGTGTTTGTTACCATCTAAAAGTTCGCTGCATATTTGTGGAAAATTAGTAAAAGAAGACAATAGTGTATTAGCTCATACTGATTTTGTCAACAATGGAATTTGTCACTTGTTTGATGAAATTAGATACGAGATCAATGCAATCGAGATCGATCGTTGCAAAAACGTTGGACTTACATCACTCATAAAAGGTTGGTTATCTTTCAATCCCAGACAAACCTTGGAAAATGCTGGATGGGTCGATGTAGACGAAAAAATCAAGATCACTGATAATGGTTATTTCGATATATTTATCCCTCTCAGCATGCTTCTGGGTTTTGCAGAGGATTATCGAAAGATTGTGGTCAATACAAAACATGAATTGATTCTTCGAAGATCCAATACAGATGTCAATGCGATCAAATCATCATCTTATAAAGAGGGAGCAGAAGATAAATGGGAAAATTCAATTATTTAAAATCGAATGGCTCATGCCGTACGTGTTTCTCTCCAACGAAAATAAAATTAGCATGTTGAATCATCTGCAAAGGGTTAAACCAGTGGTTATGAGTTTTCGATCTTGGGAATTATTTGAGTATCCTATGCTTCCTAGTACTTCGAAACACGTATGGACAGTGAAAACATCCAATCAATTGAAAAAACCCCGCTTTGTTATTCTAGCATTTCAGACCAATCGCAAAAATCAAAAAGACAAAAACTTGAGTCAATTTGATCATTGTAATATCAGAAATGCTAAACTGTTTCTCAATTCTCAGTATTATCCTTACAGTAATCTGAATTTGGATATTGGTCAGAACCAGTATGCTATGCTTTACGACATGTACGTCAATTTTCAGAATTCGTACTATGATAAAGAGTCAGAACCGTTGTTGAGCAAGGAAAATTTTATCAAGAAAATTCCACTGATTGTTCTTAACTGACTGATCCTAACAGAATCTCTGAAAAACGCTCCGGTAGATGCTCGTTTGGAATTTGAATCAAGTGACAATTTTCCAGGAATCACAACTGCTTACTGCTTGATCATACATGATCGAATAGTCGAGTACAATCCTGTCAGCGGCGACGTCAGAAAGATCGCTTAGTATACTCCAAGATGCCGAAGAGTCAAGTAGTCTCCAAGTGCTGCACAGAAACCAGTTGCAATATTCCTAGTTGTGATTATTTTCCAGAATACAAAAAATCATTGGAGGGTTTAACTTGGCATAAAATACTTCAAACGCTAGTACAATCGAAGCTACAAATTCAAACAGCTGCAGTTCAGCGAGAAATCAAAGAACTTCTAGAAATCGTTAATTTATACAAAGATAAAAATAGTTTAAAATTTTATGTTGCAATATACGGACGTTTCACAGAACGTGAATGTTTATATCCACCTGGCGGCTACCTTCGAAGTAGTTGGAAAAATTGTCACGATATAAAATGTTCAAGTCCTCATCATGAATATGGTGACTTTTATGATGAAAAAGTTTTTGAGGATATAACAGTGTCAGAACTCATACAGATAATCATCAAACATAAGGTTTTTAACATCAGATTTGGTATATCTGTTACTGATTTACTGCTTTATTAATTTTATTTTGTTGCCGGATTAAAAGCTGGTGGGGGAGGGTTGTCGAATAACTGTTGAGACAGACTTAATTTAATACCAACAGTGTTAATTTATTTACTTTAACACAGCACTCTATTTACAACAATTTCAAATAATTCAAAATTACAATAAGTGAGTTTATACAGGTTAATAAAAATTATTTTGATGAAAAAAAAACTGAGAGGTGAGAATATTATAGTTTGAGTGGAGAATTTCCACCCTTAATTTTCATGTAAAGAAAATTAATTAATTAATTAATTTGAGAAGCACCTAGTCAAAACTCTTTATGGACTTGATTATATTGATTAAAGCCATAAACATAAGTTTTGTTTGAGTATAGTTGATGTAAACAAGGCAACAGAAATGGCCTTGAAAAGAGAGAGAGAGAGAGATGCCCAAGAGAAATTAAAGCAGCAGCAGAGAATGACCTTGAACAGAATAGAAAAGAAAATGGCTGCTTGTAAGACAGCACAAAGAAAGGAGAGAGAGAGAGAGCAAGAGAATGCACAGTAAATTTTATTGATTTTCTGGCTGCGAAATGAAGATTAGAAGCACCTAGTCAAAACTCTTTATGGACTTGATTATATTAATTAAAGCCATAAACATAAGTTTTGTTTGATTATAGTTGATGTAAACAAGGCAACAGAAATGGCCTTGAAAAGAGAGAGAGAGAGAGATGCCCAAGAGAAATTAAAGCAGCAGCAGAGAATGACCTTGAACAGAATAGAAAAGAAATTGGCTGCTTGTAAGACAGCACAAAGAAAGGAGAGAGAGAGCAAGAGAATGCACAGTAAATTTTATTGATTTTCTGGCTGCGAAATGACGATGAGAAGCACCGGTAAATTATTGTTACCGGTGCTGCGCAAAAATACCTGAGGATGCCTAGGATGATCTCCTTGCTGAGCTGCTAACCCAAGAATTGAAGTGAATCAAGCCGATCGAATTCAAGATGAGATGTCTCCAGAGTTGACTACCACCAGGTGAATTATTTGTTGAGATGACTGTGCAGATGAGACCACTGCGTTGATGACGAGAAAGAGTCGAGAAAAATGCCAAGTGAAAAGAACCCAAGAGATAACACAAAATGGCGAAAGAAACGTCTATTCACGAGCGTTGCCGAGAAGAGAACTGGAGAGACGCCGCAGGCCCAGCAGCGTCAGCGACAGCAGCAACAGCGCGTAGCTTGAAGGCACGTGAGAGAGAGAGACAGAGCGAAAAATCAATACTCTGCGCAGGTGAGTCAGCGGTTTTGAACCGCTAACGATTAGCAGTGCTAATTTTCGAGAGACGCCGCGGCGACGACATCAACTGCGGACATGGGCGCGAATATTTAAATTTGATAAATTCCGCAACATTCCGCCCGCCATCAACCAATGCGTTGATCACCATCAGTCGAATAAACTGGAAGAACCACCAGTTTTGTCACCGGTCTTTTGAGAGTTGCACAGGATGTCTTGAGAGTCACCACTCGAGTAAGTCCATCATTACCAGGGTGAAGTAGAATGACCCGTGCCATGGGCCACTTACTAGGCGGTGAATTCTCATTGGTGAGTAAGACCATCGAACCAACATTGATGTTAAAAAATGGATGTTTCCACTTAGACACAGTTTGCAAGTGATGAATGTATTGAGAAGACCATTGCTTCCAAAACCGTTGAATTTTTTGCTGTATAAGTTGCCATCGAGAGAGCCTGGACGAGTTGAGATCCAGAAGGCTTGGTTCTGGGACCGCATTGAGAGCTGTTCCAATGAGAAAGTGTCCAGGGGTGAGAAACTGAAGATCTTCAGGGTCATCACTGAGAGGTTCCAATGGACGCGAGTTGAGAATACCTTCTATTTGAGTGAGCAGTGTGGTGAGTTCCTCAAAGGTAAGTACGGTATCGCCAATTGTCCTTTTCAGGTGAAATTTTATTAATTTCACAACTGATTCCCATTTTCCACCCATGTGAGGGGCAGCAGGTGGATTGAAATTCCATTTCGTCCCATCTTGAGCCAAAACCCTAGCCAAAGTTGAGTCTTGAGATTGAGCTTTCCTGAATAGAGTCCTTAACTCTTTGTCTGCACCCTGAAAATTGGTACCACAATCCGAGTACATGTGAGAAGGCAAGCCCCTCCTTGATGTAAACCTTCTATAGTGTAATACCTAACTTTATGGTATTTATGTTTTTAAAAAGAAATGTTTATATTTCACTTTTATTATCTTTATTTATTAGTTTCTTTTATTTTACATAAATTGTACGCAGTGTTTGCGAGCAGAAGTGTGACGGCAGACTGTCGCCTGCGAGCAATTACACTCGTTTATATTACTTACTGTCCCATTGTTTAATAATAATCAATAATTCAATATAGATATACAAACGATTAATTTGAGTTATGTTACACCCCCATTATCCAGCTTAGAAAATTTTTCAGAGTGAAAAATTTTCGTTTATCATTTTTTTTTTTTTAAATTCATCAGACAGTTTTTTCCGAAATATTATTTTAGGATTTTTAGGTATATTCTCACTTCCTTGATTTCCAGAATCATAAGAAGCTATATACACTGGACTATTTGGGTTGTGTACCACATTTACATTTCTTTTATAACTTATTTTACAACAACATATTTTCCGATAAATTTTTCCAACTATATTATATAGAAAATTAAAGCCTCTACATTTATGATAAATGAATAAAATTAATCCTATCAAAGTTATTTGTCCTACAGTACTTAAATAATTTAATATCTTTTGTATTAAAGTCGTAGTGCGTTCTGTAAATTTAAATAGATTTATCTTACTTTGGATTTCCTCCAACTCTACTAATTTCTCATGCAAATTATTTTCCAAACCATAAAAATTTATTTTATCTAAATATTCCCTTTCAATGTCTATTGTATTATTTAAATATATATATTCTACCTTAGTTTCTATTTCTCTCGTATTAAATGCAGTTAACTTTATTTTATCTGACATAAATATACAAGTAGGATCACTTACTTGGAGTAATGTATCGGTATCAATTTTCAAAAAAGTATGACTATTTTTACAAAATACATTAAAATTTATTTCCTCTCTGGGTAAAATTATCCAATTATTTTCCTCCCCACTCATTCTTGTAATATAATTACCGTGATACTGATATAGAACTCTTTCACATTTATTTATTTTTGACTGAAATATTAATTGTGTATAACAATTTTTTTCTAAAAGTAAATTTGTAATATGATTCTTATTTTCACAAAATTTTATTTTTGGTTTATATTCAATACAACAACGGCTTGGATATGTATAATACATCTTATCTTTCGATATATATATTATTTTCTGTTCAATAAAAATTTTACTAAAAGAAGTTTTACTTTCTCTATGTGGTAATACTTCAAAATTCATTATATCGTAAGGGGTCTTTTCAGGAATAGGTGTTATTATAATAAAAACTAACTTATCATTTTCTATATATACTATAGAAGAGGATACTTTAATTAGATCATCGTAATGATCTTTATCAATTTTTATAAATGAATCTATCGTCTCATTTTTACCAATCTCCCTCAAAGCTTTCAAAAAAGTATCTGGTAAAACTAATGTTGGTAATACTACTCCTAACTTTGCAAAAGCAATTGCATTATGTATTGTCTCTACTCTTTCTTTATATTCAAATAGTGCAAACTGAAAATTTTGCAGTGATATCATTAACATTTTATCAACTTCTAATTTCGTTAAATATCTACTTACATTATTACTCCAACTTTCTAATTCTTTAATATTTTTCTCATAATTCATTAAATGAATCGATGAACTATTAATATTTTCAGCAACTAATGCAGTTTGCTTTTGCAATAATTTTAAAAGATAATTTTCTTCTTTATGCATTAAATCTATTTCTTTATTATAATATTCAGCATCGGCACTATCCATTGTACCAAACAAATATTTATAACCTTTTCCTACTAAATTTAACAAACCTCTTTTTCTTCTATTTTTTCTAATTGGTACGTCAACGATTGAGTTTAATTCTCTACTTATAGTTTCAATTAGACCCCGTAAATTACATTTTGTATTTGGCTTATTACATATATTCTTCATTTTTCCAAGCTGTGATTTCAAGTTTTGACCTTGGTTGTAGATTTTGTTGAGATCAGTTGTATGAATTACTTTCCACTGCTCAGAGTAAAGATGTACTTCTCCCGAAAAGGTCGTTGCGACATCTGGTATTTCATTTATTATCTTATAAATTTCAGTATTGTTGTCAAAAGCTTTTGTTTTATATATACAAATTACCAAAAGTAGAATCTGAAACAAAAAATTGATTAGACTATTTCGCCATAAAAATGTTTAATTTGATTAAAATGTCTCATTATTTCTTTATTCTTCATCATAAAATATGCAGTATGTCCCTGTATTCTTCGTATAACATAGGGTTTTTCCGACCATTGATTATTTAAAATAATTAATACTAAATCTCCAACCTCATATGTCTTGCTTCCTGTTTGTCTTCTTTCCATAATCTTCTTATTTCTCTCCTTTGATTCCCTGTTGTTTTCATCTGCTTTTCTTCTTACTGCTGTCATTCGCCTCATTCTTTCTTCCTGTCGTTCCTCATAAGTTTCGTAATTCTTCTCCTCGAGTCCATATAATAATCTGGAAGGACTATAGCCAGTGCTGGAATGTATTATTGAATTATAATGATTAGCCGCCTTCAGTATTTTCAAATTCAAAGCTGGACTAGCTTTATCATCTTCTGTCTTTTCTATCTTTTTAATTGTTCTCACAAGTCTTTCGCATGCACCGTTGGATTCTGGATGATATGATGAAATTTTAATTTTGTAGATTCCATATTTTTCTACAATTTTTGTTAACAATTCTGATTTAAATATAGACTCATTATCGGTTATTAAATTCTGCGGAATTCTCTGCTGAAGAATGAATTCTTTGAATACTTTGTAAGGATTTTTTCCTCTTGTTTCTTTTAACCATGCATATCTAGAAAATGCGTCTTCCAAAAGTAAGTAATTTCTTTGTTCAAGCATTAAATAATCTATCGCTATTGTCTCAAATGGTTGAGTTGGCGGTTCTATATTCATGCCTGGAGTATTATATTTTCTAGAGTTATCTTTCAGCCTGTTACATACCTGACATATCTTAATATATTGTTCCACATCACTAGGTAAGTTCTCCCACACGTACTGTTGGCGGAGTTGCATAACAATCTTCTTTGAAGCTTGATGTCCATGCTCGTGAGCCCTTGCTATTAAGTTCTTTCTTGTATTTAAATCTTCTATATAAATTGGATATTTTTGTCGTACATACAAAGTTCTTTCTGTCATCTTTGTATAAATATATGTACCAAGTAATAAATTTTCATGCTGATTATCTTGAACGTGGGTAAATTCAATGATGGTTTCATCATCTTCTATATCATCCAATAATGAGAACAGACTGATGATGTCACCTGGTTCACAATATGGTGCACCATTAATTCTTTTATCACCTCTTAATTTGTATTTTTCTATTTCTCTAGACTTTTCTTTTAGTCCAGCCTTCTTCCTTACCTCAAAGTGTATTTCAAAATTCTTCATGTTGGAGGCATTTATAGTCATGGTGTTTTTACCTGCCTTTATGATTCTTTCAAAATCTCGCTTTGTCTTGTAGAAGAGTGTAAATTTATTAATATTTACCCATCGATCAATCTGCTCACCACTGGTTTTCTCAGTTACCAACCTTATTTTACTCAATCCCACATTTTCAAATTCATCACAAATTGTCACTTCTGGTTGTAATTTGGACTCATCTGTCGTTTCCTTCTCACAAGGTAAATTTTCTTCAGCTGCCTCTTTATCCACTGTCTCATCTATCCAGCTTGGGTATTCTGATTCATCTGCTTCCATCTCGTTCATATAATCCAACAGTTCTTCGATTGGAGTATCATCCTCGTCTTCTGCAACGAATGCCCGAGAAAAGGCATCAGCGTTTTGATTTTTCTTACCTTTTTTATATTTTATCTCTGGGTGATAATCAGTTAATTTTTCTATAAATTTGAAACATCTTGAAGTTATGTCTGGGGATTGACTTTTTATTATTCCTTCCAACGGTTTATGATCTGTGTAAACTGTATATTTCCTTCCCCATAAGAAGGGTCTAAAAACTTTCGATCCCCATACTATTGCCAAAAATTCTTTCTCCGTAGTTGAATATCTTCTTTCAGCTGCATTCAGTATCCTTGAAGCAAAAGCACACGGGTGTTCATCTCCTTTATCGTCAAGTTGCGATAATATACAACCAATCCCTTCATTAGAGGCATCTGTATTTAAAATAAAGGGTTTTTTTATATCAGGATATTTTAATACTGGATCACTTGTTATTATTTCCTTCAGTTTCTTTATACATTTCAATTCTTTATCTGTGATTTCATACTTCTCATTTTTTCTTCTCATTTTATGAAGAGGGGCTGTTATTTCGCCACATTTTGGGATAAATTTTCTATAGTAGTTTACCAATGCCAAAAATCTTTCCATCTCTTTCACGTCCTTGGGAACTGGAAAATTTTTCATCTTCTCAACGTGCTTCTCTTGAGGTTTTACACCTTCTGGTGTAATGAGATGCCCTAAATAGTCAAGTTCCGGCTTTATATATTCACACTTATCTGGCTGTAGAGATAATTTAGTTTCTCTCAGTCTTTGAAATATTATTTCCAAATTTCTCAAATGTTCTTCGTACGTAGAAGAGAATACTATGATGTCATCTAGGTATACGAAGCATATCTTTCCTATCAAGCCTCTCAATTTAAAATTCACCATCCGTTGAAAGGTTGCTGGTGTATTCTTCAGTCCAAAAGGCATTCTCAACCACTCCCAGTGTCCTTTGTGTGTACTGAAAGCCGTCTTTGGGATGTCTCTTGGTTTCATTGCCACCTGATGAAATCCATTAGCGCAGTCAAATGCACTCATATATTTTGCCTTTCCCAATAAGCAAAGTATTTCCTCGATACAAGGAATAGGATAATTGTCTTGCTCGGTTTCAAAATTAACCTTCCTGAAGTCAAAAACCGGCCTCCATTTTACTTCTCCAGAAGCATCCATCCTCTTTGGTACTAACAGCACATTTGCTGAGTAAGGTGACGAACTTGGCCGTATTAAACCTTTGCTCTCGAGTTCTCTAATATGAGCATCAATTTTTTCTTGTATATGAATAGGTTGCCTATAAATTTTTGAAGATATTGGCTTACCTGTTTTTAGTAGAATTTCATGTTCTACATCACTTACTACAGGAATTGGGTCACCTGGCAAATTGAATATATCATTATATTTCTTTATAATTTCCCACAAATCATTCTGTTCATCTTCAGATAAGTGAGATAATCTTGTTTTATTTTTCAACAGTTCAATTCTTTCATCTTCAGACTTTTTCATTGTAAAAATTTTTGTTTCATTCTTACTTTCATACAAATTTCTCAACATCTGTTTTCTTTTTTCTTGAGGTATATTATTGTCTAGAATTTCCGACACGAGGGACTCTTGCTTTCTTTCCTTTCTTCGAGTTTGCATACATGGTGCCCCTAACTCATCATTCTCGTAATATTCATGACAAATGTCTGACTTGTAAACACGGATTTTCTTATAAGAGTCGTTCATTAAATACAAAGTAGCCTCGACTCCTGTGTATAAAGCAGGGACACAGTTAGAGCCGAAAAACACATGAGTACCTGGTTTTGTATGTACTTTCAAATGTTTAACAGAATTTGCTTCTACTTCTGTAAGCAATTCTGTATTTAATTTAAAATCGTGTTTTTTCTTACTTATATCAGACAGAGTAATTATTTTATTTTTACAATCAATAAGGGCTCCATAATTTTCGAGCCAGTCCTTACCTAAAATTCCTTTATGTGTATTTAAAGGAAACTCATTCATGGCTACATGAAAAATATGCGACCTACCTAAAGTTTTTAATGTACATTCACCTATCATTTCGTGAGGGCCATCTACAATCTGGAATCTCCTTCTATCTCCTGGTGGTATTTTCTTTGGGTTGCAGTCTTCTAATTTTAATATTGAATTTTTTACAATTGATTCTGGCGCTCCTGTGTCGACCAGAAATTTGTTAACTCCTGTTGTTCCTTGGAGTTGGATGTAGAGGTCATAATATTTTCCTCCAGATCCGATGTAGTATCTTGCTGGTTGTCGTCGGTCATCAGAAATTTTCGTGGGGGCCCTTTGTCGATCTGTGGAATTCTTTGAAAATTTCGAAGCTGTGGATTTTTTCTCCAACATTCATTTTCAGTGTGATTCAATTTATTGCAAAATTTACACCTTTTTAATTCGTTTCTACTATTACTTACATAATTATTTTTAATTTCATTTTTATCATCTTGCTTATTGTTATCGTCTCTGGGTTTACTCTTTGTATTATTTAATGGCTCACCTCTTCTTTGTGTTCGGCTTCGGATTACTTCGTCGTCGCGTAGTCTTTTATCAATAGCCCGTGCCTCCTGCATGGCGTGACGCAGAGAGTCAATTTTTATATTTAAAAGCCTTACCTCTAGCTCTGGTTTCAGTGATTGAATAAAACGTCGGACATGGGAGTCCTCTTCGATGTACCGAATTCCAGCTCGATATTCAATCTTTATTTGTTCGATCGATTTTTGCACACGTCGATGTAGTTCTTCATATCTTTTTACATAATTATCTATAGATTCGTTCTGGCCCTGTCTAGTATTATTACGAATTTCCGATATTTGCTCATATGTCAAATCGGCCTGCCCAAAACTAGCTTGCAACGCGTTAGCTAAATCTGAATAGCCAGCACCTTGTGTACTTTCCCCTATTCTTGCAGCCTCTCCTATTAATCTTGAAGCTATTACTTTTCTCAACAGGGCCTTTCTTTCGGCTTCATTTTCTAGCTGGTCCCGTGCATTTCTTAATTGATCGAGAAAATACTCAACGTTCGAACTACCATCGAAAACTCTAATTTCATTCAATAATTCTCTAACTAACCGATGAGAATCTGTGGAAATCGTCGTTGGTGGTGGCGGCGCCGTTGGCTCAATTTTTTCTCCCTTTAAAGAATTTATTTCAGCCTGTAAAGATGATACCGCCTGCTGCATTACTCTTAATTGTTCTAAAAGTATCTCTTCCGTCTGAGTTTGTGGTACGATTGTTTGCTGCTCGTGACTCATTTTTTTATCTCTAATTATTTCTATCAAAGGTTTATGTATACCGTCTACCTCGTAAAATCTATCAATCTCTTCGTCGGATTGTAAATTTGAATTAGAATCTGTGTCTGAGCCTGTGCTTTTATTCATAAGGTAAGTGTATAGTTTTAACTAACCTTAATCAGCATTTTTCGTTGAACTGCTTTGAATTGTCCTATCCGGAGTACGTTGTCCTTTAACTTAAGGAGGCGATTTATCACCGAACAGTGTTCACAGTCCTTATTCTCAAATTTGATGCACTAAACATCAAACACAACCGATTTTCACTTTTCGGCCACGCACGTTGGGCGCCGATATGTAATACCTAACTTTATGGTATTTATGTTTTTAAAAAGAAATGTTTATATTTCACTTTTATTATCTTTATTTATTAGTTTCTTTTATTTTACATAAATTGTACGCAGTGTTTGCGAGCAGAAGTGTGACGGCAGACTGTCGCCTGCGAGCAATCACACTCGTTTATATTACTTACTGTCCCATTGTTTAATAATAATCAATAATTCAATATAGATAAACAAACGATTAATTTGAGTTATGTTACAATAGGCAGCGAGAAAACCGTCTGTTGAGTAATCACTGACTGTCTCCAAGTGTACAGCCGATGATGAAAAGCAAACAAACACGCACAGCCAACCTTTGTAAACTTTTGAACCTCGTCCTTTCCAAGAAGTGATGTTGAGAGGGCCAGCGTAATCTACACCAGAATGGGAAAAAGGACGAGAGGGAGTTACCCTGGCCAAGGGTAGTTGTCCCATGAGTTGCCGAGTTAGAGAACCCCTCTGTCTTGCGCAAACCACACAGTGCACTATGTGAGACTTGACAGTAGCTCGGCCACCAATGATCCAATATTCCTGACGAACTTTCGACAGAGTAAGTTGAGTGCCTCCATGCAAAGTATCCAGGTGAGCTTGACCAATGATGAGTGCTGTGAGAGGTGCGTTTCTAGTGAGAATTGCTGGATGCTTGGTCGAATAACTCAAATTCGTTTGATTTAACCGACCACCAAGCCTCAAAATACCGTAAGCATCCTCAAATGGTGTCAATTTATTGAGAGGGTGCGATCTTGGAAGCGTTGAGCTCGAAACCATTTTTATCTCATCAGAGAGATCTTGTTGTTGAGAGAAGCCAATCCAAAATTGTTTTGCTTTGTTAAGCAACTCAGACGAGATGACTGACGACTGCTGGAAATTTCTCTTGAATCGTTGTACTGCAACCATACAGAGAGCTGTGATTCTTAATAATTTGGTAAGAGATGAATACCTGCGTATGAGATTCCACTGTTCCTTGGCAAGAGCAACAGCCACTACTGGTGTAGACTTTCTTTGTTCTGGAAGAGCGTGTAGATCCAGGGGAGCAGCGGGGGCTGGCCAATATTCCTCTGGTTGAGAAAGCCACGGTGGTCCATTCCACCAAAGCTGATGACCAACAAGTTGAGAGGTGAGAATACCACGAGAGGCACAGTCAGCTGGATTACAGTGACCAGGTACATGCCTCCAGTGCGCTTGAGGGACCAACTCTTGAATTGAGTGTACCCTGTTGCGCACGAACTCTTTCCAGCGTGATGGGTGAGAGCTAATCCATGCGAGAGCAGTCTTGGAGTCAGTCCAAAGAATCACAGAGTTTATGTCCAATTTCGTGGTCGATAAGAAATGATGCACCAGTTTGCTGAGAATGTGGGCAGCTACTAATTCCAATCTTGGAATTGAAACTGGTTTGAGAGGGGCCACCTTTGTTTTTGAGCATAACCAAGAAACTGTTATGCCCTTAGTTGATTGAACTCTCGTGTAGATAACTGCAGCCATAGCGAATTGAGAAGCATCCGAGAAACCATGAATATCGACCACTGAGTTTGAAAGTGTTCCAAGCCAACGGGGTAGTGAGATTTTTTCCAAATTTTTGAAATCTTCTCTGATTTCTAACCCCTTTTTCTGGGTTGAAGCTGGCACTGCTTCATCCCAATTCAATTTCTGTAACCACAATTCCTGCAGTAGAATTTTGGCCTTGATAACGACTGGTGAGACCATCCCAATTGGGTCGAAGATTTGAGCCACCTCCGACAAGATGTTTCTTTTCGAGATAACTTTACTCACCTCTGGTAAGCAGAGCTTCACAATGATAATATCCCGTTGAGGAGACCAAGTTAATCCGAGGATTTTGGCAGTTCAATCACTAAATGAGATTGAGCTATTTGATTGTGGAGTCGAGCGGTCCAATTTTGAGAATTTCCGATTGTTTGAATTCCATTTGGCTAGTGGAAACCCGCCCGCCATGCACAATCCTTCTAATTGAGCAGCCTTTTCATTGAGAAAAGATAAAGAGTCAGCGCCACCAAAGATGTCATCCGCATACCTTCCAAATGTGAGAGAGTCGATTGCCAATGGAAAACGGGCACCTTCGTCCTTTATGAGTTGTAATAACACTCGGATAGCCAAGAATTGAGCTGCTCGAGTACCATACGTCACTGTTGTCAATTTGTAATGAATTTCCCTGAAAAGTTTGTCGACCTAAATGATTCTTTGTAAATCTTGATCATCTTGGTGGACCAAGATCTGCCTGTACATCTTTGTGACATCAGTAACGAACAAAAATTTGTAGACCCTGAGCCAATGGATAACGTCCAATATGTTGAGAAGCAAATTTTTCCCAGTATGCATGATGTCGTTGAGAGAGTAACCAGATGAAGTAGCAGCCGAACCATTGAATACTACCCTCAGTTTTGTAGTGAGGCTATCCAGTTTGAGAACACCATGATGAGGTAGGTAGTAACAAGGGGTAACGTTGATTGAATCGGCTGGCACTTGAACCATGTGTCCCAATTTGAGATATTCCTCCATGAACTCAAAATACAATTTTTTGTAATCTTCGTCCTTTGATAATCGTCTCATGATTCCTCGAACACAAGCTTGAGCACGACCAAGAGAATGACCCAGCACGGAAGGATCTTGGATGAGAGGAAGCCGGACAACGTACCTTCCCTGTTGAGTTCGTGAGTGTGTGGTTGAAAAGTGTTCTTCACATTCCTTTTCACCAGCCGTCAAGGCTGCCAGTTGAGAATTTGGGGTTTCCTCCAATGTCCAGAATTTTGAGATAGCTTCATGTAAAGCGTCCAGATTGAGAGGTACTATTGAAAATGATTGTTTTATTGAGCCAGATTCCAAGGAGCAAGGACCAAGTACCAACCAACCAAAGATTGAGAGTTGAGCAATAGGTTCGTGTGGAGCTCCTTTAATAATATTGGGTTTTATGATCAAGCCGTAATGATCAGATCCAAGAATAATATCGATTTTTCGAGGATGTCCAAATTGAGAATCGGCCAGACATAGATTATTGATGTGAGGCCAAGTCCCTTCATCGCATGGTTGAGAAGGTAAGGTCGAAGTGAGACAATTTAGAATATGAACGTGAAGTTTCACTTGAGTATTTCGATATGCAGATTTGAGAATAACCACTGCCTTTCCGTGAGTTTGACCAGCTTTTGAAGCGCCAATACCAAGTATTGAGACTGATGAATGAGTTCGAGGGATTTTGAGCAAGTCCACCAATGCAGATGAGATGAATGATAATTCTGAACCAGGGTCGATGAGAATTCTAACCATGTGAGATGCTGACCCAGTGATGAGAACAGCTACCGCTGTAGCCAAAAGAGAGGTATCCAGGGTGTGAGAAAAACCAAGAGTGATTGCGCCTGCCTCCTATTGTTGTTGTTGAGATGGAGCCAAGGGTAATGAGGGAGTACCAACTGCAGTTGAAGCGACGGATGGGTCCACGTGAATCATGATGTGATGCATTTTATCGCAAGTCTTGCATCTCGTCTTCGATTGGCAATTTTTAAATGAATGCCTACCCAAACAATTATAACACAATGACTTTTGTGTGACTACCCGTCTGCGATCTGCTGGTGAGAGTTCCCTGAATCCAGAACAGGAAACAATGAAGTGACCCTGTCCACAATGAGAGCAGGTGTGCTGCTGTTGCTGAGTGTTGCGCCTTTGCCCAGATGACCCTTGTGACCCAGATGAGATACCCACGTGAGCTTTTACACTCTTTTGGAAAGGGTGCCCAGGTTGTTGAGATTTACCAGGTTGGGATGCCACAGTTCGATGGGTGCTCTCTATGTTTTCTAAGGCTCGCACCCTGGCCATTAGAAACTTTTCCAATTCTTTGAAGGAGGGAAACTCTGAAGATGATGTGACCGAGGTCTCCCAAGCCTCTCTTGACGGTCGATCCAGGAGTTTCAACGTGTTTGCCGTAATGAGAACGTCCCCCAGCCGTTCTGTATCTACGTACGACGCCAATAACTTGAAAGTGTTTGAGGTTGACGTCACCAAAGTATTGAGGGACTTTGAGTCCTTAGGCTGCACCGACGGGACCTTAGTCAACTCATTGAAGAGCTCCTCAATTAAACGACGTTTGTTATCGTAGCGCTCGTTGAGTTTTTGCCAGCCTAGATTGAAACCTTCCAGGGTGAGGGGGTAGTTTTGAACCAAATTCGCAGCTTCCCCAGTCAAGGACCTCTTCAAGTACATGGCCTTGAAGGAATCCAAGATTTTAGAGTTGTTGAGCACCATCTCCTCAAACATTTCCTTGAACGACTGCCACTGAGAGTAGGATCCAGAAAACGGTGGCAAATTGATATCCGGTAACTTCATGTTCTGAGGAGACGTTGACCTTGGGTGAGATGAGGTGACTGGTGGAGCTGGAGGTGTGAGATTTTCCCTGAGCGTTGCCAATTTCATGAGGATGTCCAGGTAAAACATTTCCATTTTGTTGAGGTAGCCAGCGGTGAAATATTCATCATTGACCATAGTGGCAGGACAAGATGACACCAATTGTCCATGGTCAGATCTAAATGAAATCATCAGTGACTCCACAGACTCACGCCACTGATTGACCACCATCAAACCAGCAGTAGCACCTTTCTCTTTAATTATGGTGCTGTAACCTTCCAAGCTGGTCAACAGCTCTTTTTGAGATCTGGTCCTGCAGATAAAGTCTGCAGGCACAGAGCCAGAGCTTGAACGAGTCCTGGGCCTGGACCCACCATCCACCACATTCAAGAGATTTTCCTGCTCGGATATACCAGCAGGCTGTAAAAGTACCTTTGGTACAGTGGTAGCAGAAGCTGAGCCACCAGTAGCTCCTAGCGTTGAGTTATCCAACTGTTGAGAGGTCTCATCCGAGTGATGTCCAGTATTGGCTGCTTCAAGTTTGGTCTTGTCGCTTGGAGCCTCTGACTTCTTATCCTGAGTATTGTCCATGTCCTGAGATGAGAGGTGCCAACTGATGAAAACCAGGTGCCACTTGTTGAGAAAACCTGAGGATGATGGTTATGATGATGAGATTATTCAAGAACTAGCCCAGCCACCCACCAGCATCCGGCTCGAAGGACCAAATGTTACAGATTTACTGCTTTATTAATTTTATTTTGTTGCCGGATTAAAAGCCGGTGGGGGAGGGTTGTCGAATAACTGTTGAGACAGACTTAATTTAATACCAACAGTGCTAATTTATTTACTTTAACACAGCACTCTATTTACAACAATTTCAAATAATTCAAAATTACAATAAGTGAGTTCATACAGGTTAATAAAAATTATTTTAATGAAAAAAAAACTGAGAGGTGAGAATATTACAGTTTGAGTGGAGAATTTCCACCCTTAATGTTCATGTAAAGAAAATTAATTAATTAATTAATTTGAGAAGCACCTGGTCAAAACTCTTTATGGACTTGATTATATTAATTAAAGCCATAAACATAAGTTTTGTTTGAGTATAGTTGATGTAAACAAGGCAACAGAAATGGCCTTGAAAAGAGAGAGAGAGAGAGAGAGATGCCCAAGAGAAATTAAAGCAGCAGCAGAGAATGACCTTGAACAGAATAGAAAAGAAAATGGCTGCTTGTAAGACAGCACAAAGAAAGGAGAGAGAGAGAGAGCAAGAGAATGCACAGTAAATTTTATTGATTTTCTGGCTGCGAAATGACGATGAGAAGCACCTAGTCAAAACTCTTTATGGACTTGATTATATTAATTAAAGCCATAAACATAAGTTTTGTTTGATTATAGTTGATGTAAACAAGGCAACAGAAATGGCCTTGAAAAGAGAGAGAGAGAGAGATGCCCAAGAGAAATTAAAGCAGCAGCAGAGAATGACCTTGAACAGAATAGAAAAGAAAATGGCTGCTTGTAAGACAGCACAAAGAAAGGAGAGAGAGAGCAAGAGAATGCACAGTAAATTTTATTGATTTTCTGGCTGCGAAATGACGATGAGAAGCACCGGTAAATTATTGTTACCGGTGCTGCGCAAAAATACCTGAGGATGCCTAGGATGATCTCCTTGCTGAGCTGCTAACCCAAGAATTGAAGTGAATCAAGCCGATCGAATTCAAGATGAGATGTCTCCAGAGTTGACTACCACCAGGTGAATTATTTGTTGAGATGACTGTGCAGATGAGACCACTGCGTTGATGACGAGAAAGAGTCGAGAAAAATGCCAAGTGAAAAGAACCCAAGAGATAACACAAAATGTCGAAAGAAACGTCTATTCACGAGCGTTGCCGAGAAGAGAACTGGAGAGACGCCGCAGGCCCAGCAGCGTCAGCGACAGCAGCAACAGCGCGTAGCTTGAAGGCACGTGAGAGAGAGAGACAGAGCGAAAAATCAATACTCTGCGCAGGTGAGTCAGCGGTTTTGAACCGCTAACGATTAGTAGCGCTAATTTTCGAGAGACGCCGCGGCGACGACATCAACTGCGGACATGGGCGCGAATATTTAAATTTGATAAATTCCGCAACAATATCCAATAAACATTTGAGAGATTACAGTTTCTCTAAATACGACACTCGCTGTCCAAAACATTACAGTGTACAAATATTGAGTCTTAATAAAATATACACGGAAAAAGGCTTAGGCAAGTTTACACACGATTCAACTTGTATGTACAGGCAATTAAATATATGATGGAGTACGCCGTAGACATGCAAGGATTTCTGCAACCTGGAAATGACTTTGTTGTCAAAGAACTTGCAATAATTTCATTGCATGATGATTCTGACGCAAAGGTATTCATGTTCCAAGAACCTTTTCCTTGGCAGAA
Source organism: Encarsia formosa (assembly GCA_038277355.1). Taxonomy (NCBI): domain Eukaryota; kingdom Metazoa; phylum Arthropoda; class Insecta; order Hymenoptera; family Aphelinidae; genus Encarsia; species Encarsia formosa. Next base: position 49,242,152 of record CM076184.1, on the reverse strand, counting down.
ATTATCGAATAAGTACAGAAATATCAATCGTTTACTAGAAACCACCAAGCATGGTTTGTCGTGGAGTTCCGGAAAAGTGCCCTACACACTGGTGGTCAACGTGCTCAAGGAATACTTATCGGATGCCAAAAAAATTTATGTAAGAGGTGAAATGAAAAAGAACTGGTTAGAAAGATTCAACTTACCTGTTTGTGAAGTGACGTCCATTGATTATTCCGAGAAACCAACTAAAGTTGCCATGGTGTGCTTGAATCATAAATTTCTCAAAAAAACTACATGCGCACTACAAAATGCCCGAATTATGAAAAAAGTTATTTTGGAAAATTTGGAGTGGCAGGATATGGAGTGGGAAGAGATTCAGTCTTAATCTAACCTTCGAGCAAGATGGGTCAAGAACAGAGCTTCTCTGGCTATGAAAAAATAAAAGATGAAAAATCCTCAGGTTTTAAAAGTTATTCGGAGGAAAAAAAGCGTCAAGATGAGCAATATAAAAGCTTTCAAAAGCTTCAAGAAGAACAAAAAACTTATGAAAAGAAAAATGAAAAAAAGATTAAATATGAAAAAATTAAAGAAAAAGAAAAAAATTCAATTGAATTCTAATAATTAAAATGTTATCAATTAAAAATAAGTAGTATAAAAAGTAGAGCTAGCAGCTAGCCAGCAGCGGCTAGCCCCTAGCACGATCCCAGGTGCCCGCCCTCAAAAAGGTACTTGGGCCAAAAACAGTATGAGAGAGCGAACCCAAAAAAGTACGAGAGAGCGGGACCAAAAAGTCACGATAGAGCGGGACCAAAAAAGTACGAGAGTTCTGCGCCACGGCACAGAACTCTCGAGAGTACGGCGTCATGGCGCAGAACTCTCTTAGCTATACTACTCACCCTTACATATGCGTTTTATCCTAAAATCTTCTGCGATTTCACCGCCAAAAATTAATGATAGAGCCGAGCGATATGTATTAGTTGAGCCACCTCTTAGTCTTGGCTTAGATGCGCCTCTCTTAGTCTCGGCTGCTAAGAAGTTTTGGATTTCCGTGATGTTTTTGCAAAATGGATTAATGTTTTTGTTGTAGCATGTAGATTTGCCATTTTTTTAAAGGAGAGCTGTATTGAAGTAGTGTTGAATTTGTGACTGAAGCCAGTGTAATTTCGATCCCGTCCTCCGACATACCTTTTAACTGGAAGGCTTTCCGCACAAAACTCCTGCCATCAATGATAGTTGGCGGTGAAGAGGATGAGGTTCCCTGCTAGGAGATAAAATGAGATTATCATTTGGTTTAAAGATAATTAACTCCGAAATCAACAGATCTATGAATAGAGGATACCAGGGTTATGAAGGCCGTACCGGAACCACAACGATTCCCTTCGAGTGATTTTGGCTGATTTTAGTCAACACCTTCAAAATCATTGAGAACGGAGGGAAAGCGTAAAAGAAGGAGTTATTCCACTCTACCGTGAAAGCGTTAACTGCGATTGAACCAAGGTCCCTGTTGCACGAAACGTATTCAGAAAATTTCGCGTTCTTGCGACTAACAAAAAGATAGATCTTGGGGTGGCCTAGGCTGGAGCAAATTTTTTTGATAGCTTCATCCTGCAATTCATACTCCGTTTCGGGTTCTAGACGCCTAGATTCGAAATCTGCGATCTCGTTATCTTTGCTACTAATATATGACGCAAAGACCCATAGATTTTTATCTTCACACCACCTCCAAATGCCTTTCACAGCTCTGCATAATTCTTGACTGTGCGTGCCTCCCATTCGATTTATGTATGCAATTGCCATAGAGTGATCGATCAGAAGTAATATACTATTGTCGTGTAATCCCTCAGCAAAACATTTTAATCCAAAGAAGGCTGCTTGTACCTCTGAGTAGTTAATATGACGAGAACTTTCATCGGGCCTCCAAAACCCATGAGTTTTCTCGCTTCCACTGCAGGCACCCCAACCTGTCTTTGACACGTCCGAAAAAATTTCCAGAATAAACGGTTCGCGACAAATGGGTTTATGCAGATCGTAGATCTTCGACTCCCACCAATTGAAATATTTCGTCAAACTAGATTTAATTTGCATACGAGCATCATAGCCATCATTTTCGGCCTCTAAGGCTTCGATTCTCGCCTGTTCGAGCTCTCTCATCTAAACCAGACCGTAAGTAGTCGCGTTGCAGCAAAAGCCTAGCGTACCTATAAAAGATGAAAATTCTCGGATCGAACAGGTTTTTTGTCTGCTAAATTTTTTCAATGCTTGCATCGTGGTGACTTTCTTGTCGTGTGGGAGCTCGATTAGCATTTTTTCTGAATTATAAATTAATCCCAAAAAGGTATACATTTTTGATGTGAACAATTTACTCTTTTCAAAATTAATTAAAATCCCCGTCTTTATAAGAGAGATAACATCCCTCTCACATTTCTCTCACAAATTGTTTCCGTACTTCCTAACAGAAAAAAGTCATCAATGTAAACTACTGAGAGAAATCGGGCGCTACGTAATTTCGCGACCAAGACCTTAATGATCTTTGTAAAAACAAGTGGAGTGCAGTTCAGTCCGAACGGTAGAACCGTGAATTCTAAGAGTTCACCATTTAAATAAAATCTTAGGAATCTACGATGTTTTCTGGCAATTGGTATCAAGTAGTAGGCATCCTTTAGGTCTATTTTAGCTATAAATCAATCTTTCTGTATTAAACTCTGATCGAGCGGTTCTATGATCTTGGATTTTAAAGTGGGCAGTTTCCACAAACTCATTGAGACTTTTCAAATCCAATATAAACCTGAAGGAGCCGCTCGGTTTCGGAACCAAAGAATACTTGGAAATGTATTGATTTTTTACTAGTTGACCCTTACACACCACACCCTTTTTTATTAACTCAGTTATGTGCTGAGTTAAAAAGATTTTTTCCTTTGGGAAAAATTCAATTGGTTTTGGAGTTGTTGTTTGACGAGGTGTTGATCTGAGTGGCAATTTCAGCCCCTGGATCCAACCCAGGATCGTTTCATCCGTTGTCTATTTTTTCCAATTTTGTAAAAAAAAACATAGTCTTCCCGCTTGTTTACTTACTTCTATTGATGGTGTTTCTGTGAAGTGCGGGAGTACGGGGGCTTGTGAGATAATTTGTGCCGGCTCTGCTTTGTTTGCCCATTCCACGACCCTTCGGACGGTTGTGATCCTGTTTGCGAAAACCTGCAGATCGTGGCGAGCGCTTGAAGTTTTTTGACATATTTTTGTTGTTTTTGTTTGTTTCTTTGAATAATCCTTTCATAGAGTTATTTCTCTCTTTGGCTGTTTTCAGTATCTCGTCAAGGTTCTTTCCAAAAAGCCATTCATCAATCTTCGTTTCGGATTCTATCAAAGATCTCCAATCAGGATTAATATTAGGCAGATCATCAAAGATCTCCAATTAGGATGAATGTTAGGCAGTTTTCGTTAGCGACTCTTCGCATAGTAAATCTGTCAACACTCTAGTCGGGTCAATGATCAGATTTATTAGTTCTAGATTCGGAATGTCTTCGTTCCAAGAGAGTTTTGTTAACGTCGTAGCCAGGGCGGCGAGGCATACCGCTAGTTTACTCTGTTTCACAATTAACCTTTCGTCTCGGTTTGTAACAGGATTTTTATTTTTCGGATCACCCCTTGAATCATTCTTTTCCAACCAAGCCTTAATTGGCAGATTTAATTTTGGAGCTTCTAAAAATTAGATGGTGTAGGGTATTTCTCAAAAACTGTATCTTTTTCTTCTTTCGGGAGTCCAGACTCGAGAATATCTTGTAGTCTGACCTGTATCTCTGTAGGTACGGGAGTAGCTTTGACTCTCTCTACATTCACACGTTGGCCGATAGCCTTAATTACTTCGTCGCCGAGCTTATGCTCATCTTTTTTGTTTTTAGCAATGGGCTCAGTATCTTTCGTTAGCTTGTCTCGAGTTTCCAAATTATCCAAGGGTTTATTCGGAGCAGAACTTTCTGCGCCGTCTTCCTTCTTGCGCTTAATTGAGCGAGAGCGTGATGCTCGGTGCGATCGGGAGCTTCGTGAGGTTTCCGAGCTGTTTTAGCTGGAGTGACGAGAATACGAGCGGCGACGGTGACTACGATAATGATACTCGTCTCGTGCACGCGAATGGTACGAGTTAGGGTTACTCGAGCGAGAACGATATGAATGAGAGCGATGCTGGCCATGCGTGCGTTGTGGGCTGCGTGAGCGAGAGCAGTTTACATCGTAGTTACGCCGTGGTGAAGAAAGTAAGCGAGAGCCCGATCTTCTTGAGTAAGCATTTTCCCAGTAGTCGTGGTTTGCTGATGATCGCCGTTCTACCCTATCTCTCGATCGGCTTTTGCCCCGCCGTGCAACGTTTGATCGCTCCTTATGCCTGTCTCTTTGGCTGGTCCTTGAGGAATGACCTACAAAAGAAGTAGGTCTTGAGAAATAGAAGAGCATAATTTCATTGTTGCATGTATGTCTCTGCAGGCCTAACCTAAAGATCTAATGCGAGCACTTGGTCTTTTTTGCAGCCCTTGGCTGTGGACTAATAGGTCTAACCTAGAAACCCAAGCGCTCGGCAAAACTCATTCATGCTCAAGGATTATAAACCTCGTTGACATATCTTTCCGACCCATTTTTATTTCAAGAATTTATTTTCGTGTTTGGACTTACTAGCACGAAAAAGACAATGACCAGCGGTGAGCAGCATGTGGCCCGTGAGAAAACTCGCACCTGCGCAGGTCTACTCCATAGAATTCTTTTAGGTCTCTAAAAAATCGTGGGTACACAGGCATGGAACTGTACGAACTACATTGTGATATCGAGAAAGAGGCCCGACGTACAATTTAATCCATACTCATGATTGAATTTGATCTTTAGTTTCATTTTTTAATATTTTGTGTGTTAACAAAACATTAATTTGGCTGCGCCTAAGCCTCTCCAAATGAAAGTCTGAGGCGCAGCGAGGCGCAGCCAAAAAAATAAAAGTGCTTAAGTTCCGATATTTTTGACTAAAATAACGAATATTTAAGGCACTTTTGGCTGCGCCTCACGAAAAAAAACTTCTTTAAACTATATAATATAGTAAGATATCTCATACGTTCAAATCGACTGACAGTCCTACATACAATTACAAGAAGGTCTTTAACTCTCTCTCGCACTCTCTCTTATACATTCAACAAATACAATTACGAAAGCATTTCTCGGTCTCTCTCTTTATACATTCACATCGACAAATACTCCCACATACAATTACAAGAGTATTTTTTAGTCTTTCTCTCTCTCTCCATTCCCCACTCCCACACCATACCAAGCACAACCTGAATTCTTTATCGTTGACATCAACTTAAAATCTACCAAATTACTTATGTCTGTCATCTACCGCCCACCCAAAACTTCCTTCCCTTCTTATTTCTTCACCACTACTTGCTAACTATGAAAACGTCATCATAACAGGCGACCTTGAGGCTGACATGTCCATCATCAATTTTTCATCAACCTTTCTACTAAACCTAATAGAAGATCACTGCCTAACCCTTATAAATAAAGAACCTACTCATCACCTTTTATGGCACGATGGCTCTACCCATCACTCCTGCCTAGACCTTTTCATCACTCATTCGTTAGAAAAAATAATCTCCTCTACTCAATCATCTACCCATTTTACCCCCGGCGAAGACCTCATCTCATTGAAATTAAGTATTAAAGCCCATCATGCCCTAATCATCCCATATCCGTTTGCAATCTCAAATCTATCGACTTCTACACCCTTTACAATTTACTGATTGACAAACAATCTGAAGCCCCCCCCCCCGCCCGCCAAAGTGCTCGTTCAATTTCACCACCACACACCCAAATCAGCTTGATGCAAAAGCATCAAGGCTGACTCAAACCATGCTTACAGTTTTCGATACTATTGCCCCACCTAAACCCTTCACCAAACCGTACATCATCCCTGAAATTCTCAATAAGATGGAAACTTGCGGAGACGCTCTACAAGCGTGCCACAAAATCAAAATCTGCTCGTATCTTCACTCAATACCGTACCATCCGTAACTAAAGTACTGATGGCCTAGATCGGCTTGAAAACGCCTGTGTCAAAGACATTATTGGAAACACCCCCGATCACGCCGCCATGTGGCGTGCCATTAGGAAAACCGGTATCATTGCCCCAGCAAAACCTTCCCACCTATCCGTCTTCAATAGCTCTTCTTTAAACTTCCAATATGCATCCGTCTCTCAATCCTCGCCACCCCTTTCACCTCAAGACATCAGTGACATATGCATCCCAACTATCCTCGCTTCCTTCACATGCTTTAATTTCTCACCAGTTGATGAGACTATAGTTCCAAGAACTTTCAACAAAAGCCGTTCCAGGGGTATGGGCCCTGATCATCTATCATCTTCCATGCTAAAACTTGCCCTCCCCTCAATCCTTCCCCACATAACCACAATCATCAACTCATGACTTGAAACCGGCCCTTTCCCCTCCGAACGGAAAAAATCCTGAATAGTACCCCTTGCGAAAATCCCACACCCAAAATCTCCTTCTGACACACGCCCTCCTCCCTGAGGTATCCAAACTCTTCGAAAGAATGGTATTTGCACAACTCACATACTTTACCACACACCATAACCTCATAGACCCCCGTTAATGAGGCTACAGACGAAATCATTCAGCTCAGTCAGCCATTTTAGGCATTCTTGAAGACACCCACCGTGCGATTGACAGTAAAGAAATCACCATCCTTACCTCCTTCAATTTTTCAAAAGCGTTTGACACCATCCTTCACCGTCTCCTCTTATCTAAGCTACGCCAGTTAGGTTATTCAGATATTATCATCCACTGGTTTTATTTGTATCTCTATGGAAGAAGCAGGCTACCCGTCTTGATAACGGACAACACGAAAAATGGCTCCCAAAAACCACTGGTGTACCTCAAGGCAGTGTCCTCGGTCCCCTCCTCTTCATCCTTTTTACCAATGACCTCAGACTCTTCATCCTACATTCAGTTTGAGCAATCTTTGCCGACGACTCTAACCTGTACATCTACGTTCCCTCCTCACAACTCCTCCATTTCCTACTCCTCATCTTTAAGGGGAAGGTACTATGAAATTTTTTGAAAAAATCGATATTCCAAAAATATTTTATTTTGAGACTATAGGTATCTAAGAATACTGTACACTAGTTACTATGGGTTTCCGAGCTCAAAATCAGGCTGAAAAGACGGGTAGAGCAGGTGCACCACTCAAGCGCTCAGGCGCTCCCCTCCGATGCACAGCAGGCTTTTCTCAAAACTGCATTTTTCTGCACTGCGGGCACGATATCTCAAAAACTACTCGACCGATTAATCTAAAATTTTAACTGCATATTCCTTACATGTGTCTCTTCAACTGTTACTAGAATTATAACAATATCTTTTCATTTAACAATGTTATAAACAATTAAAAGTGCAAAAAAAGGTTCAAAAAATTCATAAGTCCACAATTTTGTTTTATTTTATGGAAATTTTCTAATTCTAGTACCAGTTGAAGCAAAAACTATGGAAATTCGGAAAATATTTTTCCTTTATGTTTCAAATCACCCCTTGCCGAGTTGTCAAGTCCGCAGCCGACAAAAAGTACTTTTTTCACACAAATGCTTAAAAAAAGGCACAAAAAAAAAAAAAAAATTTTCTTTTAATAGTTTCCGAATTATTGTACATTCTTTTTAGATTCTTAAATTAAATTTTTGTGCAAAAAAAAAAAATATTTGAAAAAAAGGTCATTTTCATAGTACCCTTAATGATACTCAATCAGTTGCAATCTGGGCATCCGAAAATCATCTTAACCTTAACCCTAGCAAAACCACTCTTACCATCCCTGCAAGTGAAACCTATCGCTCCATGATTGACTTTGCCTCCCTCCCCCCTTTAATCACAAATGACCAAACCATCTCCTATTCCAACTCAACTCAATAAAATCACTCGCCATCCAAATCTCCTCCTCCTTAAACTTCAATAGACAGATTAGCGAAACATCTTAACGCGTTCACTCCTTCCTCTACTCCCTCTGCCATTTCCGCAAATCCCTCACTCGCGACACTCGTATTCTCCTCACAAATGCACTCATTCTTCCCCTTTTTGACTACTCAGCCCCATTTCTCACCGACATAACAAAATAACAACAACAGAAACTTCACACTCTTCATAACGCCTGCACTCATTTTGCCTATGGATCCATTCCCCGCACCGCTCACGTCACCCCCTATCGCTTCTCCCTCAACTGGCTCTCAGCTGCCTCTCGCCGTGAATACTTGGCTATCTCCATGGCTTATGCCATGATTCAGTCAGGGAAACCACCGCACCTCCATGCCAATTTCAAACCAGTGCTTCATCATTTCTAAAAAAGAAAAATCAAAAAAAACAAAGACTACTTATTGTTGCTGAATGTATAAGTCAAACAAAATGATTGTACTGTTATTATTTATATTATATTATATTATAATTATCACGCCAAATGTATTTTTGCAAAGACGAGTAAGACAGGGATTTATCCCTTTACTCGGTCATAAATGAATAGAATAAACCCGATCAGAAAGATTGTCAGGGCGCTAGCTAGGACCTCGTTAATTGCCCCGAGAGCATAGTAAGGCCCTCGTTAGAATTGTAACGGGGCATTCACGAGGCGAGACTTAGGGCCTAATAAGGTTCAGTTGCAATAGTATTTTTGGTATTTAGATTTCGAGGTTGTAACTAATTCCAAATGTATAAACAACAACTTGGACAATAAAATCTTGATAGTTTAATTTTATTTATTCACGTGATAATTCTGAAAAAATCGAAAAATTCATTTAAAATCGTTTTAAAAAGATGAAGTGAAAAATGTCACTAAGATTCTAAATAATTTAGTAAAAGTTTTTTTACTAAAACCACTACTACTTTTTAATCAAACTTGTTTTCACGGAATTTGAATATATTTGTAGTTTTAGTTTTAAAATCACTTTTTCTGTAACAAACACTTACTATATATATATTCAACTTAAAATCACAATGTTTACATGACACATAACCTCTAAACAAGTTATTTTCTTTATATTCTCTGACTGTCAGTGTTGTTTAGAGGGTTGGCTAAAATTTTTGTTTAATTCTTTATATTCATTATCCCCACTAAAGCTTTAACTTTTCAATTTCATTCTCTTAAAAAAACTATCCACCTGTGTCCAATTTTCAGTCAATTACTGCATACGTTCATGGCAAATGATCTAGCTAGGCCCGAAACAGCGCCTTGGCTTTGCCCCGTTACAAACCGAGCTACGGCCTCCGAAGGCTACCTTACGAGGCCCTCATTCGCTCCCGAATAGCCTTCTGATCGGGAAGTTAAGAGAACGAGTCGAAATATAATGAACTAATTATTCATTACTTTACTTGCGATTTCGTCTGTTTTTCATCTAAATACGCTTTTCTGAACTACGTTTTTAATTTTCTATTTGTCTTCTGACTCATTCGGAATAAAAATTTTATCTGAATTTATGGATCTACATGGGTCAAAATAATACTTTTCGGCAAATCGGCTTGTTGAATTTGGTGAATTACCCTCAATTTGAAATGTTTTAGTGATCTGAAAGTGTTTTGACGTCTAAATTGTGGCTGTTTGAACTTAAAGTAATGATTTAAGTATCTTAGTTGTGATATACTAAGGGTTAAATTTAAGGTTTTTAAAATTTAGTTTCTTAAATTTTAAAAGAATCAAAGAAGTTTGAAAAAAAGACTGTTTGAAATACTTTAGTAAAAACCTATTTAACATCTAGTTAAGCTAATTTTTGGTTTTGTTTGTCTTTTTTTTCTGTTTTGAAGATCCTGCAACTGCAGATGAGGGATTTACTTGAGCCTCTTTTTTTTGAGGTTTTTTCATTATTCTTGCTTTTTGATCAGTTGTGTTCGATGAAAATAGTTTCACTTTTATAAACTCCGTGTCAACTGGTTCGAAAGAGTGATTTTCTCTGGTATGTGGTACTGGCTTTGAGGAGTCAAATCGGTCTTTAAGAGTTTCACCTCTCTTTTCAACTTGACTTTCAGGAACGTAATGATAACTGTAATGGTAAAAAAAAAAATCCATCACAATGATTTAAAAACTGAAAAGTCAACATATGTATAATCAAAATTAATTATTCACACCTAACATTTGAGTCAGTTTCTTTTAAATAACTAAACATCTGCTCTGCAGTCATGATTTGCGTGCCATGCAAAGATGCAGTTCTTGCGCTACGTTTAGCAGCTGCACCTATACCATCACATGAGCTTTTGTCATGAGATGTGGCAAAGAAATTGTGTGACTTCACTTTCAAAACAAAATCGTTCTCGTGTTGGCAAATATTTATAAAATGATTTCTGCGTTAAATTTATAGATGAATTAAGTCACATAATATGCAACCAAATATTACTAATTTTTGATTTTTATTAATTTTACTATAAATTTGAATTCACCTGTTTTTGAATTGTATAGGAGCACCATCAGAGAAATACATTAAGTTCTTTATATGAAAAAATCTTGCCTTAATTTCTTCAATTATTGGTTCTATAAATGCATGAACAGAATATGCACGGTGTTCAGAGCTATCAGAAATTACGCAAAATGACTGGTTTTTGACAGTATTTGTAATTTCATCTTTGTAGTATAAAATAGCCGTAAATAATGATGCTGTATGTTAATTGTTAAAGAAATATGCATGAACAGAATTTTGTGCAACAAATGCGTAATTTTCAGCAAAGTCCATTGTCATTATTTCTGTATCTTTTTCAATATTTTTTCTGGTAAAACTGTAGAAGTCACTTTGTTTGTAAGCTATAAAATGGTGTTTTGTCATTGATGGCACATTCGATGTACTAACTAGAAGATCATTAATCAAACTCTCTAGAGTATCATTTAAAGGTTCTGAAATTTCTTTTAAAGAAATTCTTTGAGTTGCATTTTCTACATCACTGCTTTCTTTTGACCATTGCATGTATTTTACAATTTTAGCTCCATTAGTTTCGATGTTGGAATTATTTATTAAAAAATTTCTCACGCGAGCTCTATTGGAGCAATTTGGACAGTTGTTTAACATGCAATCTCGATTATCTACAGAGCAAACTGCAAATGCAAACAAGTCTTTATAATAAAGATCTGGGCTTACAGCAGATAGTTTTAATTTCAAATTTTGGTGGAGAGCACAAACACAAACGTGATGTGTTCCTGGTTTTCCAGCAAGTATACATTGCGGAGGTTGTAAAGTTGCAAAAAAAGCTAAACAAGGAATGTTTGTTTGTGAGGTCTCATGAATCCATTTTTCATACAGATCCTTAAGATTGTATAAAATTAATCTTTTTTGAACTTCAATCTTTGGTTCACCAGGGTTTTGAACTTTAATGTGTTCTTTTACACCACTGAATGTCATACTATTTGAGTAGTCAATATAGAATTCTTCGATTTCATTTCTTACTTCGAGTGGTATCTTACTGAAATTTTTCCTCATCCGCTCGCCTAAAACACCTGGAATCAAAGCCATTTATGTTCAAAATTTGAAGTAATTTTTTTATCAAAAAATCTAATTTACTTGTAAAATTTGTTAAATTTGTACTACTAAGCAATGAAAACGCTAAAATTACCAATTTTACCAAAGAATAAAAAATGCTAAATTTTCCAAGTTCACTAAGCAAACTAAACTCTCTGAAATTCGGAACAATAAAAATTTTAACGTTAAGTTCAGTCATTATAAACTGTCAGTAATAATGTATTTGTTACACAATACAATTTCAATTTAAAACTTCTTTAGTTCAAAGTTTTTTAATGCATATAAAAACAAAATTATTTTTATCAAGAAGGCCAATTTTAAAAAATTAGAAATATACTCAAGACTGATGTAGCGGTGTATTAATATAAGTCCATTCAATAAGTAATCAAGTGAAAATTTTAGAAACTAATTTTTTCATTGTGAAACAAAAATTACTTTTTTCGTTAAAAAAATGTCATTGTTGTAATTACCTACTTTTCTGAAAAAATAAATATGGGTCAAAAAAATACTTTTCGGCAAATCGGCCCGCACGAGGTTCACCGATTTTCTTGAAATTTTTTTTGCCTAAACTACTATTCAATTCAAGACTTTTGCCGCAAACTAGAGGTCTCTATCTTATTTCTGCTTGGCGCTAGATTTTTTCAAAGATTAAAAAATGGCCTATTTTTAGGCTATTTTAAGCTATTTCAAGCTATTTTTCGAAAAATTCTTACTTTTGATCAAAATGAGATAGAAACCTCTAGTTTGCAGTAAAATTTTGTTTGAAGCAATTACTTTTTTGTAAAAATATTTTCATTATTTTATTCGTTTATTTTCAGTTTCATACATTTCAACAAACATATTGCTATTTTTTCTCAATTTTAGGTATCTTCAAGCGACCGTAGGGTAAAATTTTTTGTATATTAAAAATATGCTAAATTTTCTACATAATAAAAAAAAAAATTTGCGACCCTACGGAAGTCTGCACGTTTTTTTTTCCAAGATACAGCCGTTTAAAGTTTTCAAAAAACGCAAAAAACGTGTTTTTTACGATTATTTAATGCTCTGTTGCGCGAGTTCGACCTCTTCTTTTTATCTGAAACTTGGTGGGGCAACTCTTTTAACGTTTCTGAACAAGCTCCAATAATTACTTTAATGGCTTTGGGCCATTTTAATTGATTGCAGAGCACTTATAATTATCGTATTTTAAGTAATATATAAGATTTTTAAGACAATCTAATTGGCCCTAGACACTCATTTTGATTACTTTAGAAGTTTCGCAACTATTTTTTTATTGAAAGATATATAATCAGCTGTAATAACCTTCAATTTAAGAGGTTGTGGAGGTCTGTAAGAGTTTTTAAGCCAAAGTTATGAGTATTTGAAGATAATAAAAAGTTGGAATCGTTAAATTGTGCTTGCGGGACTCAAAGCTGACCTTGAATTTAAAAAAAAAAAATTTGATTTTAATACTTTTTAAAATTTTATTGAAGATTTGTTAAAAAATGGTCAAAATAATTGAATAAAGGATTTCCGAAGTACCATAAATTTGGTTTTCAAGCTCTTGCTTGAAAACCAAATTTATGGTACTTCAAAGTTAAATAAAAAAAACCCAGATCTCTAAAATTTATCAAAAATAAAAAGTTGTCATTGAAAGTATATTGTTAAGAAAATTTTTTAAAATTAAATATTGATTTTAATAGCTCAGCAGATCAAAATTAGGTATTTTAACAAAAAAAAAACTTAGTTAAATGAGGTCAAGTTAAAATTTCATTAAAATAGCTCAAAAATTAAAAGTCCAATTAAAAAATGTCTCTCTACAAAAAGATACGCTTTTTTATTTCATATTCGTAGGTACCAATCGAAACTATTCAAAAAAAAATGTGATTAAGCTGGAATATACGCTAAGGTTGCTTAAAGTTGGCTTCAGCTGCCTCACGCGTTAGCCTTAAGGCCTCCACGTGGAGACTTTTAACCTTAACGGCTCAGAGCCATTGTTCATGCGGAGGGCTTTACTGTAACTGAGAGTCGTCACGGAGACACAACTGAGCGCGCTGTTGTACAATATATGTGCACTAACCGTGCTTTTAGAAGATACTTCAACTTGAAAAATATAACCTTATGATTTTTTTACTTTCTTTAACTGCAGTTTAATACAGGCGTGCATGTAAAATTAATTAATATTTTTAATTGACAATTATGTCAGATCAAGAGAGTTGTTGTGTTAGAAATTTTGTCCATGATGACCGCCACACAAACCGTTGGAAGACTGTAGTGAAAACTTTTTATAAAATTGAAAATCTTGTCAAAGAAGTTGAAACAATTATTTCAAGAGTGCCTGGCTTAAAAAGCATCGAATTTACTTCGATCTGTGATTACCATTATAAGACTTACTTAACTTATTATGTTTGTAAAAAGAAATGTTTTGATCCCTGGAAAAAACACTCTACCGCTTACACGCATAGACTTTCCACAGTCAATTTAGAGACTTCAAAAAAAGCTGATAAATATTTAAAAATCGAAATCCCAGTTGGGCACGATCTTTGCAGAGATTGTTTTAGTAAACTAAATAAAGATATTGTTTCTCATGAAGATCAGTTCAAATATTGTGTGGATCCTTTCAGAAAGCGCAATCATAAAAAAGTAACTTTAGATTTAATTTGTTTAGATGAAGTTTCTATTGATTATTTAAAAAGGACTGAAAATTTAGAATTGACCATTTCTCACAAAGTGTGTAGTGTTTGTAACAACCTTTTAAAATCACTTATTTCTTAAGTTTGTCAAGTGAAAAATGATATTGAAGTGATTGATGTGTCAGACGAGAATTCTGAATCTACAAATGAATTTTATAAACTTTCTCTTGAAAATAAAGGAACCTCAGGATCTGATTTTATTACCACAAGTCAGAGTAAAAGAAATCTAGACTATATTTTAGACACCCTTGGAGTCCCTTCGTTCAAGAGTCAAAAAATGAGCAATGAAACCATAATAAATTGTGGCTTATCTATAATACAAAGTGTGGTAAATAAAGTTTCAGAGGCATTTGAAGATGCAAATGAAGTTACTCTCCCTGAATTGCAATTATCGCAAGCCTTAAATGAAAGTTCATGGTTTAAATCATTGATAGAAAATTTAAGATCCAAATTTAATGATCCTGGTACGACTTATGATGAAAAAGTTAGTTAATTGACTATTTTGCCTAAAGAATGGAGTCTACAACAAATTCTTCAGTACTTTAAATGCTCAAAGCACATGTTTCAAGAATCTTCAAAATTAAGAGAAAGTAAAGGTAAGATAATTTTGTCAATAATAATTTTTTTCGTTAAGTTTTGTGTAATATTTGCATGTAAAATTGATAAAGTTTAATTATTTATTATAAAACTAATTATAGTTTATCTTTTTATCTATATTAAAAACTTCAAGTTGAAATAAAATTTTTTTCAAGATTATGTTTCTTTATTGTCAGACTGGACTCTTAAGAGGATACATACATACAGAATGATAAGTTCAATGAATAAGCAAGGAAAAATTTTCTACATATTTTTACTTTTAACATTTTTTATTCTTGTTTATCTGCATATCTGTACACTATTTTTTACAATCAAAGATCAAAAATACAGTAAAAATATAAATTTTGCTTAAAAATTTTTTTTATAGTTAAGTCCAAAATTTTTCCAGCATTTGGTACACTTTTTTCTGTGATTTTTTGTACTTTGAGTTCATAAAAACTCATGGTATCCGATGATTAAAAAATTTTGATACGGCAATTGCTATAACTTTTTTATTGAATTTAGTTTTCAGAAAAAGGCTCTTAAAATTTATGACGATTTTTATTTAAGAAAATCTTACATATAAACTGTTTATCTTTAAAGTATTTTTTTTTTCATTGAAGGAGTGGGTAACTTAACAAAATTCATAAATTTGAAAACAAGGTACTCAGAAAAAAGATAAAATTATTTTTAAAAATTAATTTAATAAATGTATGGTATGATATGATATGGTATGTAATGAATGTCAAATTAAATTTTTTATTTTTAATTTAGTAAGTAAGTTTATTTAAAGCGATAAAAATATTTAAATCAATAAAATCATTGTTCAAAAATTGTGATTTTTACAGGTGTCTTAGGTAAACGAGTTAGAAAGACTTATGTAAAAATCTCAAGTCAGGTTCGACAAGAAATCCAAGAATTTTTTTTAGATGATTCTAATAGTATGCTATGCAGTGGAGTAAAAGAGTGTGTCACGATTAAAAAATCTGATAAATCAAAAGAGAAGATTCAAAAAAGATTGTTATTGTCTGATTTGAAAGACTTATATGGCAAATGGAAACTCGAGACTTTGTTGACTCAAATTCCATGCCTAGCTTTTTTTGTAAGCTTAAAACCAGAGCAATGCCTTTATGCTGGTGATCCAGGAACTCACAATATTTGTGTGTGTGTAATTCACCAAAATTTTAAACTCAAATTATCAGCTATAACACCAGATATTTCGTACAAAGAATTATTAGCATCTGGTGTTTGCTCTATAGAAAACAAGGACTGCATGTTAAAAAACCGTACGAAATGTCCGAACAAAGAGGGCATGAAATATCTGTTAAGTAATTGTATAAATATTGACAACTCTCAAATAGTAACATTTTTGCAATGGTCAAAAATTGATCAAGGAAGTGATGAAAAAAAAATGGTTAGAGTTTCTCTTAAAGAAAATTCAGAACCCATCAATGCTGCTGTGGAAAATTTGATTGATGCTGTAGTGGATTTAAAAAAACACCACTTTGTAGCCTATAAACAAAGTGAATACTATGCGTGGTGCAGAAAAAATGTTGAAAAAGATGCTGGAGTTATAACAATGGATTTTGCCGAGAACTATGAATTCATTTCTCAAAACTCTATTCAAGCTTATTTTTTCAATAATTCTCACGCAACTTTATTTACTGTAGTTCTATACTACAGAGATCAAATTAGCAATGATATAAAAAAAAAGTCTTTTTGTGTCATATCGGACAGTGATAAGCACGAAGCTTATGCTGTTAATGCATTGATCAAGCCTGTCCTTACAGAGATTAAAGAAAAATATTCCTTTATAAAAAGTTTGAAATATTTTTCTGACGGTGCACCACAACAATTTAAAAATAAGTAAGCTTAAATTTAAACAGTACTTAACTACATTTATTTTTAATGATTATTTTTTGAAATTTAATTTTTTTCTTTATAGAAATCATTTGATCAACGTTTGCTATCACGAAGAAGATTTCGGCATCAAAGTACATTCGCATAATTTTTTCAGCACTTCTCATGGAAAGAGTGCCTGTAATGGCATTGGTGCAACATCTAAAAGAATAGCAAGAAAAGCGTCACTGCAGACAGCTAAAATCATGACTGCACAAGATATGTATGATTACTTGAGAAAAACTACTTCAGAAATAAGGTATAATGAAAATTTTACATAAATTAATTTGAAACATTTTTAATTAATTTAAAATTTTATAATTGTTTTAGTTATCATTTTGTGAGCGAAATAATAATATCTTAAAGAAAAGAAAAACTTAAAGATAGATTTGAATCGGCAAAAACTATTATAGGTACTAAAGAAAATCATTGCCTTCAACCAACAAGTAAAGAATCTATGAATCTGAAACTTTTTTCTACGGACTCAAGTACTCGATATGTAAAATTTGTTAAGAAACTTAACAATGTCTCTTTAGAACAAGAAGAAAAAGAAATAGAAGCTCAAGCAGAAGATCAAGGAAAAACCAAAAAAAGAGGTCTAAATAAACCAAAAGAAAATGCAACTTCTAAAAAATCGAATGTTTAAAAAGCAGCGAACAAAGTAGAAGAAAGTCAAAATAAAGCAAACAAAAAGGTACAAGAGAACACTAAGGAAAAAAATCAAGTAAAAACTAAGAGAAAAAATACAGAAAAAGATGACCATGAAGCTCCAAACAAAGTGAAGCGAAAACATCAAGTAAAAGGAAAACCTAAAAAAAAAAATAACTCGTTTTAAATCACTGGTACCTTTTAGCGCGAAAGTGCGCTTTTAAATTTCAATTTTTTATTGAGCCAAAAAATACAATAACAATGCTAAATTGCCGTTTTAACAATGAACAATAAAGTTATAATTAAAGAGTAATGGAATCTGAATACAAAACATTCTATTTTTATTTATATCGTCACTATATTCAATCAAATAAATGATGAACATTTTTTTTTGTTAAAATACCTAATTTTGATCTGCTGAGCTATTAAAATCAATATTTAATTTTAAAAAATTTTCTTAACAATATACTTTCAATGACAACTTTTTATTTTTGATAAATTCTAGAGATCTGGGTTTTTTTTATTTAACTTTGAAGTACCATAAATTTGGTTTTCAAGCTCTTGCTTGAAAATCAAATTTATGGTACTTCGGAAATCCTTTATTCAATTATTTTGACCATTTTTTAACAAATCTTCAATAAAATTTTAAAAAGTATTAAAATTAAATTTTTTTTTTTTAAATTCAAGGTCAGCTTCGAGTCCCGCAAGCACAATTTAACGATTCCAACTTTTTATTATCTTCAAATACTCATAACTTTGGCTTAAAAACTCTTACAGACCTCCACAACCTCTTAAATTGAAGGTTATTACAGCTGATTATATATCTTTCAATAAAAAAATAGTTGCGAAACTTCTAAAGTAATCAAAATGAGTGTCTAGGGCCAATTAGATTGTCTTAAAAATCTTATATATTACTTAAAATACGATAATTATAAGTGCTCTGCAATCAATTAAAATGGCCCAAAGCCATTAAAGTAATTATTGGAGCTTGTTCAGAAACGTTAAAAGAGTTGCCCCACCAAGTTTCAGATAAAAAGAAGAGGTCGAACTCGCGCAACAGAGCATTAAATAATCGTAAAAAACACGTTTTTTGCGTTTTTTGAAAACTTTAAACGGCTGTATCTTGGAAAAAAAAACGTGCAGACTTCCGTAGGGTCGCAAAATTTTTTTTTTATTATGTAGAAAATTTAGCATATTTTTAATATACAAAAAATTTTACCCTAGAGGGAGCTACGGTCGCTTGAAGATACCTAAAATTGAGAAAAAATAGCAATATCTTTGTTGAAATGTATGAAACTGAAAATAAACGAATAAAATAATGAAAATATTTTTACAAAAAAGTAATTGCTTCAAACAAAATTTTACTGCAAACTAGAGGTTTCTATCTCATTTTGATCAAAAGTTAGAATTTTTCGAAAAATAGCTTAAAATAGCTTAAAATAGCCTAAAAATAGGCCATTTTTTAATCTTTGAAAAAAATCTAGCGCCAAGCAGAAATTGGTATTTTGTTTTACAAGTGCAGCTCTGTGGTACATTGCCCGCGCGAGGCGCAGCCAAGCCAGGCAATGTACCGACAGAGGTCGCACGAGTGAAACAACATAGCTTTATTTCACGACGGACGGGCAATCTGAACTTTGCCCGTCTGTTTTCAGTCTCGAGCGGGCAAAGTAAGGATTGCTCGCGCGTTTTAGCAGTCGGGCAAAGTAGTACTTTGTTTGACTGAAAACAGACGGGCAAAGTGAGGATTGCACGCCAGAGTGAAATAAAAGATAGAGACCTCTAGTTTTCGGCAAAAGTCTTGTATTGAATAGTAGTTTAGGCAAAAAAAATTTCAAGAAAATCGGTGAACCTCGTGCGGGCCGATTTGCCGAAAAGTATTATTTTGACCCATATATAGTAATAAAATTTCTTTACAGCAGAATTTTTGCTTAAAAAAGAAAATAAACAACTAAAGAAATTTTTTATTTAACCTTTTTTGAAAAACTAAAATTACTTTGCATTGTGACAGTCAGCGATCGTAATTAGATCGTCGGTAACGATTTAGGATTTGGCGCGAGTCACGTGACTGTCGAACGCAGCTCAGAGCGGACCTCTGAGGTGGTAGAGCGGGAATCGAAAGGCCACTCGTAGTTTTCGTGTCCGAGCGTTCGCACGTACATGGAACTTAACTCGTCTCGGTTCGACGGCTAGCTGGACTCCTCGGGAGTGGAATGTCGTCGAAGAGAGAGTTGGCAGAGACAGAAGGTGCGGGATCGATGGTCATCGCCCGGGAAGCATTCTTCTGTCTAGACGAGTCAACTGGCTTTTAGAAGCCGTGGACGTCGGGGAACCTGACCGACATCCGGCAGACACGCAAAGATCTGGAGATCGATTCATGGCAGATCTTGAAGCAGCTTACTCGTTACAGAAGTCAAGGCAATTATTGACATTCGCGTCGCGCGTTGTGGTAGAGCCGTAGTGTGAGAGTGTGGTGTTATTTGTGAAGTTGTCATTTTACGTCATCGCCTGGACCACTTTCCGACGGCTACACGGCGACTCGAGTATGGTAGAATTGCGGCTGGTCGGCATCGTAGCCTGGCATTTTGTTTAGCCTGACGGCTTGGTATGAAGTGCACCTTAGCGACTCCGTAAGTTAATTGTAAATGTGCGAGTGAGTGTGAATGCGTGTGAGTGTCCATAGTACACTGTTATTGTCATAATCTTTGTTTTTCTCTTGCGCGCGTTGACTGCCGATAGCAGCAGGAATTTGTGTGCGCGCGCAACGATTTAGAGAACATTGAAGATTCTTTTGTTTACTGGTTTAAACGACACCGAGTCGTAGTTCAGAATTTGTATTTTAGGTTTAGATTTGTTTTAATAAATTATGAAATTGTTAATTTAATTCTTATTGACTAAACCTAGTGTTCCTGCGAATCGATTCTGTTTTAATACCTGCACCCACACCGATGAACGAACTAGCCGACCGCGTCGCGAAGTATAGTAATATTCGCGGACGCGATTTCCTCATTTTATTTTTTCAGGTCGACGAGTGCTTAGATCAGCACTAAGTACAGGTGATAAGGATTTAATATTCACCGTGGGTATTTGTATCGGCTCATACAAACCCTTAAATCCACCCCTGTTACAGCATATCTAACCTTCATTTTCTCTTAATTTTTTAGATTCCTTAAGCATATATTCATTGCATTTAAAGTACTGATTGATCTGCTCGAGACTCCACTCTTCTGGCAATATCGTCAATATTCTAATTTTTCATCGTACGTAGTAGAGTCAGCATCAAATCTAGATTGAAGATTTGAAATCAAAGATTCAAACCAATATTTATTATTTATTGCTTCTGTTACATCTAATTCTGGAAGTTTTACATTTTGAGCAACTTCAAAAGCTTCTGAAATTTGATTGGTCACTTTTTGAATTATGGCTTCTCCCGCATTAAGGTGTTCGCTGTTCCTAAAGGGCCGGGGCACGACCGGAAACCCCTCAAAAAGTTATTTTAAGACAAAAAAATGATTTTCCAACAAAAAAAAAAAAAAAAATTTTTCCCGTCTTATACCGTGCCCCTGGACGCATGAAGTAAAAAAAAAAATGAACATAGAATGAAAAACGGAATCAATAGATTAAATGGTAAAAAAAAATATAAGCTGGCAACCCACACAAATAATATCTCGTTCGAAAGGTATGTCAAAAAGGAAGCTCTTGGCAAAATTTCAGATCTCTAACTTCAAAATTGCGCCTTTGCCATTGAAAAAATGGTTTTTTTTTTTTTTTCATTTTTTGAGTTTTTTTAAATATTTCCCAAAGTTTGACCTCATACTAATCCGACTAGTAAGCGTTTTCGGTAAAATCGCCCAGCAAGTTTTTTAAATGTTTTTTTATGAAGTTTTCAGAAACGTATGATTTTTTGTGTTTATCTTTAATAATAGGTACGTACGATCAAAAAAACTGTTTTAGTCATTTTAATTTTTATCGTTTTTTTACCATTTTCCAAAGTTTGACCTCATACTAGCCCCACTAGGAAGCGTTCTTCGGTAAAATCACCCCGAAATTTTTTTTTAGGTTTTTTCATGAAGTTTTCAAAAACGTATGATTTTTTGTGTTTATCTTTATTAATAGGCACGTACGATCGAAAAAACCGTTTTAGTCATTTTAATTTTTATCGTTTTTTTACCATTTTCCAAAGTTTGACCTCATACTAGCCCTACTAGGAAGCGTTTTACGGTAAAATCAACCCGAAAATTTTGTTTAGGATTTTTAATGAAATTTTCAAAAACGTATGATTTTTTGTGTTTATCTTTATTAATAGGTACGTACGATCAAAAAAACCGTTAAGTCACTTTAATTTTTATCGTTTTTTTACTATATACCTAAGTTTGACCTCATATTAGCCCTACTAGGAATAGTGTAGCCGCCATAGGAGTTTTCGTGTGCAAGTCCGCACCACGACGGCCACCAAAGTTTAAAAGATGTATTTTGAACTCCTTTATTGAAATACCGACGGTGGCCGTGATGAAAATAATTGCTACGATTAATAAACAATAATTAAGCTATTTGGTCTGCGATTAAGGTAGATCAAGCGACCTGCACCGTATCAAGCTGGGGCCCCTTTAGGGTGCAATCTAAGAAATGTACATTTTATCGTATGTTTATGTTGCTATGCTGTAAAAACAATTATTTAAACGTATCTAGATATTAATTTCGAAGAATTAATACGTAAAAAAAAAAATAATATTTTTTACAAATGCCCCCTTGCACCCCATAATCTAGTAAGTGACTGAATTTTTCGAAACGTGGCAACGTCCTAATCGGTTGACTATTCGCAGTCATCAAAAGTCGAAAGTGCGAGTACTTATTTGTTTACGTTATTAAAATAATATATTAACACATTGAATTTTACTGAATTACACTTCCAAAGTTTTATTAAAACATTTTTTCTCAAACTAGGTTAGCTTCAAGAATCATTAAAAAAAATTTTTTTCTTATCATCAATATTAATCACTCAATTATTAACACGAATTTTATTTAACACGTTATAATTATTAGGATTATTGATAAAAAATTAAACTTCATACACAAATGTTATCTATAAATCATAGCTATCGAATTTCATTCCACTAAGAGTGTTTACAAGCAGCTGTTTGCCTGAAATTGCGAGGTTGCAACGTCTCCGTGGCGGCAGACGACAACCTTGATGATGGCTGGACACGCATCTAAATGAGTATTTTTTTCGCACATTTTATTATTTTTCTCAAGAATTAATCCAGGTACCCTATATTTTTAAAATTTTAAAATGACCCTTGAAATTTTTGTCATCTAGTGATCGCAAAATTATTCATATCGTGCAGTTTTAAATATATAACCTCAAATCAGCAATAGTTATAATGCAGCTTGGTGCAGTGGTCAGAGTCTTAGGCTCGGACGTGGCAGGCCAGGGTTCGATTCATCGGATAAATTTTTTTTTTTTCTTTCTATTATTTTTAATTTTATTTTTAATTAGTGTATTTATTGTTAACAATACTTGTTATTTCAAATTTTGTTAAAAAACACATCTACTTACTTTAATTGAATAGAGTACTAACAATAGACAAAGGATAATTAATAGTTTTTGTAAAAAAGTCCTTTTTTTCAATTGTTTCAGTGCTAAATTATTATGATATTTAATTATTTAACTTGTTCAAATAAATTTATGTTTGAAAAATTTTACGCATACTTTGTCAACGATGACCCTTGAAATGCTGACAAAAAAAGTTACAAATGTTTTTTAAAAAAAATTTGAAATAACAAGTATTGTGAAAAATAAATACACTAATCAAAAGTAAAATTTAAAAAAATAAGAAAAAAATAAATAAATAAATTTATCGAGGAACCGAACCCAGGCCAACTACGTCTGAGGCTAATACTCTGACCACTGCACTAAAGGGTATGTTGCAAATCCTTAAATGAAATTCTCGCCGACAATAAATCTCGCCGACAAAATTTTTTTGGCTGAAAAAGAAATTCTCTGACGGTAAGACAGATTTTAAATAAAATTTCTGTTAGATGGCAAAAAAACTGATTGGCTACCCCCCAAGCTCTAAGCCCTCAAAACCCTACGCGCCCGAGTTAAACAAAATACTGATTGGCTACCCCCCAAGCTCTAACCCCCAAAACCCTGGGCGCCCGAGTTCAACAAAAAAACTGATTGGCTACCCCCCAAGCTCTAACCCCCAAATACCCTGGGCGCCCGGGTTCAACAAAAAAATTGATCGGCTACCCCTCCAGCTCCAAGCCACCAAAACCCTGGGCAACCAAATTCAACAAAAGACTGATTGGCTACCCCCCAAGCTTTAAGCCCCAAATACCCTGGGCGCCCGAGTTCAACTAAATACTGATTGACTACCCCCAAAACCCTGGGCGCCCGAGTTCAACAAAGAAACTGATTGGCTACC
Organism: Encarsia formosa; assembly: GCA_038277355.1. Taxonomy (NCBI): domain Eukaryota; kingdom Metazoa; phylum Arthropoda; class Insecta; order Hymenoptera; family Aphelinidae; genus Encarsia; species Encarsia formosa. The sequence continues at coordinate 49,218,430 of CM076184.1, read as the reverse complement.
CCCCCAGCTCCAAGCCACCAAAACCCTGGGCAACCGAATTCAACAAAAAAACTGATTGGCTACCCCCCAAGCTCTAACCCCCAAATACCCTGGGCGCCCGGGTACAACAAAAAAATTTATCGGCAGGCCCGGATTAAGGGGGGGCTTGGGGGGCTGCAGCCCCGGGCCTCACTTTTAAGCTCAACTTAGAGGGCCTTAAAATCTAGAAAAATGACTTCCTTTTTTTTGCGAAAATTTTCATTCTTAAGAATCAGCCCCCAAATATCCTGGGCGCCCGAGTTCAACAAAAAAACTTATCGGCTATCCCCCAAGCTGTAAGCCCTCAAATACCCTGGGCGCTCGAGTTCAATAAAAAAACTTATCGTCCAACCCCCAAATACCCTGGGCGCCCGAGGTTCAATAAAAAAACTTATCGTCCAACCCCCAAGCTGTAAACCCCCAAATATCCTGGGCACCCGAGTTCAACAAAAAAACTGATCAGCTATCCCCCAAGCTCTAAACCCCACCCTGGGCGCCCGAGTTAAACAAAAAAAACTGATCAGATATCTCCCAAGCTTTAAGCCCCCAAATACCTTGGGCGCCCGAGTTCAATAAATAAACTGATCAGCTATCCCTCAAGCTCTAGACCCCCAAATACCCTGGGCGCCCGAGTTCAATAAAAAAACTTATCGTCCAACCCCCAAGCTGTAAACCCCCAAATACCCTGGGCGCCCGAGTTCAATAAATAAACTGATCAGATATCCCTCAAGCTCTAGACCCCTAAAACTCTGGGCGCCCGAGTTAAACAAAAAAACTGATCAGCTCTTCCTCAAGCTCTAAACCCTCAAATACCCTGGGCGCACAAATTCAAAAAGAAAACTGATTAGCTATCCCCCAAGCTCTGAATCCCCAAAAACCTTGGGAACCCGAGTTGAATTATTCCAAAAATATGAGTGCATTTTCGTTAACCTAAGCATGAAATAAATAATTTTTGTAACAATACCTTATTACGCTGTACTGGTGCAACTATATTATAAAGTTGTCAATCTGAAATTTTTAACTCCAAAATGGCGTGGTAAAGTAGGAGAACGCTATAAGTTTTCACTTATTGTTGAACTCTTTCTTTGCAACATTATCAACAAATTTTTTTTTTAACCAAAATTAAATGCTTTTACAAATGAGTCACATTTCGAAAAAACGTGAAAATTTTCGTTTGTTTATTGGTTATTTATTTTATTATTTTATACCGATTTTTTATTATTTTTTAGTACTTTCACGTGATGTACATAAAAGTACACCACAAACTTTTTGTGGAACAAAAAAAAAAAAACACTTTTTATGGACTGTACATTATTCCAAGTACCTGTAAAATATTTCCACTCGGTCACCAGAGTTTTGGGAGGTTTAGAGCTTGAAGGATAACTGATCAGTTTTTTTATTGAACTCGAGCTTCCAGGGTTTCCGAGGTGTAGAGCTTGAGGGATAGCTGATCAGTTTATTTATTGAACCCGGGCGCCCAGGGTATTTGGGGGTTTATAGCTTGGGGGTTGGACGATAAGTTGATTTATTTAACTCGTGCGCCCAGGGTATTTGGGGGTTTGAAGCTTAGGAGATAGCCGATAAGTTTTATTGTTCAACTCGGGCACCCAGGGTATTTAGGGGTTTACAGCTAAGGGGATAGCTCATAAGTTTTTTTGTTGAACTCGGGCGCCCAGGGTTTTTGGGGGTTAGAGCTTGGGGGGGGGTAGCCAATCAGTATTTTGTTGAAATCGGTTGCCCAGGGTTTTGGTGGCTTGGAGCTGGAGGGGTAGCCGATCAATTTTTTTGTTGAACCCGGGCGCCCAGGGTATTTGGGGGTTAGAGCTTGGGGGGGTAGCCAATCAGTTTTTTTGTTGAACTCAGGCGCCCGGGGTTTTGGGGGTTAGAGCTTGGGGGGTAGCCAATCAGTATTTTGTTTAACTCGGGCGCGTAGGGTTTTGTGGGTTTAGAGCTTGGGGGGGTAGCCAGTCAGTTTTTTTGCCATCTGACAAAAAATTTATTTAAAAACTGTCTTGCCGTCAGAGAATTTCTTTTTCAGCCAAAAAAAATTTTGTCGGCGAGATTTATTGTCGGCGAGAATTTCATTCAAAGATTTGCAACATACCCTTATTGTTTATTAATCGTAGCAATTATTTTCATCACGGCCACCGTCGGTATTTCGATGGAGGAGTTCAAAATACATCTTTCAAACTTGGGTAGCCGTCGTGGCGCGGACTTGCACACGAAAACTCCTACGGCGGCTACACTATTCCTAGTAGGGCTAGTATGAGGTCAAACTTTGGAAAATAGTAAAAAAACCATAAAAATTAAAGTGACTAAAACGGTTTTTTCGATCGTACGTGCCTATTAATAAAGATAAACACAAAAAATCATACGTTTTTGAAAACTTCATGAAAAAACCTAAAAAAAAATTTCGGGGTGATTTTACCGAAAAACGCTTCCTAGTGGGGCTAGTATGAGGTCAAACTTTGGAAAATGGTAAAAAAACGATAAAAATTAAAATGACTAAAACAGTTTTTTTGATCGTACGTACCTATTATTAAAGATAAACACAAAAAATCATACGTTTTTGAAAAATTCATAAAAAAACATAAAAAAACTTGCTGGGCGATTTTACCGAAAACGCTTTCTAGTCGGGCTAGTATGAGGTCAAACTTTGGAAAATAGTAAAAAAACCATAAAAATTAAAGTGACTAAAACGGTTTTTTCGATCGTACGTGCCTATTAATAAAGATAAACACAAAAAATCATACGTTTTTGAAAACTTCATGAAAAAACCTAAAAAAAAATTTCGGGGTGATTTTACCGAAAAACGCTTCCTAGTGGGGCTAGTATGAGGTCAAACTTTGGTATATAGTAAAAAAACGATAAAAATGAAAGTGACTTAAACGGTTTTTTTGATCGTACGTACCTACTAATGAAGATAAACATAAAAAATCATACGTTTTTGAAAACTTCATGAAAAAACCTAAAAAAAATTTTCGGGACAATTTGACCGAAAAACGCTTTTTAGTAGGGCTAGTATGAGGTCAAACTTTGGAAAATAGTAAAAAAACGATAAAAATTAAAGTGACTAAAACTGTTTTTTTGATCGTACGTACCTACTAATAAAGATAAACATAAAAAATCATACGGTTTTGAAAACTTCATGAAAAAACCTAAAAAAAATTTTCGGGTTGATTTTACCGTAAAACGCTTCCTAGTAGGGCTAGTATGAGGTCAAACTTTGGAAAATGGTAAAAAAACGATAAAAATTAAAATGACTAAAACAGTTTTTTTGATCGTACGTACCTATTATTAAAGATAAACACAAAAAATCATACGTTTTTGAAAAATTCATAAAAAAACATAAAAAAACTTGCTGGGCGATTTTACCGAAAACGCTTTCTAGTCGGGCTAGTATGAGGTCAAACTTTGGGAAATATTAAAAAAAACTCAAAAAACGAAAAAAAAAACCATTTTTTCAATGGCAAAGGCGCAATTTTGAAGTTAGAGATCTGAAATTTTGCACAGAGCTTCCTTTTTGACATACCTTTCGAACGATATATTATTTGTGTAGCTTGAATTTTTTTTTACCATTTAATCTATTAATTCCGTTTTTCATTTTTTTTTTTTTACTTCATGCGTCTGGGGGCACGGTATAAAACGGGAAAAAATTTTTTTGTTGTTGGAAAATCATTTTTTTGTCTTAAAATAACTTTTTGAGGGGTTTCCGGTCGTGCCCCGGCACTTTGGGAACAGCGAACACCTTACTCCCGCATTGATGACAGCTTTATCATACATTTTATCACGCTTAAAATTAGGTAGCCCAAACGGTTCAAGTAAACAATTTAGTTTTCTTTTACGTTGACTCGTAGTGATATATTCCGAGCCCAATCTTTATGCTCAAGCGAAAGTTTTTCACTTTCATTTTGAATTTCGGAAACTTCATCTAACTCTTCTTCAATAACTTCCATTGTTTCACTACTATTTTCAGCAATAAGTGATTTTAATTTGCTATTACAAGCAGTACATACTTTATGAGAGTCAGTAAATTCTAGATTCTTTACATTGTTTAGATAAACGACTGAAGCTTCGTCTAAATTATTTAAGTCTGCTGTAATTTTATCATGCTTTCGTTTATTAAAAGGATCAACACAGTAACTCAACTGATTTTCGTGACGAATAATTTCAATTTTTAGTCTAGCAAGACAGTGATTACACAATTTATCACCTACAGGTAAAACAATATTGCAAAAAATTTTTGCTTCCTGAAAAAGTTCTAGATCCACATTGGACAGTCTGTTAGATATAACCTTTGAATTGCTACTCCATATATCACAACATTGATTTATAATGGTAATCACATATAAGATTGGATTCAATATTTTGCAGCTGAGACACTCTAGAAATAATAGTTTGAATCTCTCCTTCTGAGAGATCTTCAAATTTAAGAAAAACATTTTGGATACTTCTCCATCGTTTTAGATTACAATCATCTGTAACAAGATTTTTCAGACAACACGTTTCTTGCTTTGACATTTTACTTAGTTAAAAATCACGTAGCTAAATCTTTTTTACTTTAATCGTTTAAAACATTCTTAAATCGTCTGATCTCTCACAGTATCACCAAACAGTACGATAAATTAAGATAAACTGAATATTATCATCTATGTTCTTTTGACTTTCTAATGCGCAACGGTAGAGGGCGCATGGGTTCTAGAAACTCTATTTCAGAACTTTTACTATCAATAAAGAATATCTAGTTTTACAAAATTTCTTTGATATAATTTACTACACTTCAATGAATATGTTAAAGTCTACATCATCTGTTTACTTAATAGAGACTTGATAATTGCGAATCTTATTGAATAATTATGGAAACTTTGATCTTGCTTGTTCAACTTATTTTAGTTCTTTTCTTTGCTTCTATGTTATGTTCGTATAAATCAGTCCTTTTTAGTCTTGTGTCATTACATAATCCATAATTAATACTTAAATTTCGTATTAACATTACTGTGACATTCTTTTTCAGCTTTAATCGTGTGAAGGTAGATTATCATTAATAGAATTTAAAAATTCAATTGGATAATCCAAACATACGTTGCTATCTGTCTGGTCAACTCCTTTATGTATAGTCTTGTCTACACAATAATATATTTTATAATGATCATTTAATATATTTAAAACTTATTATTTAATATCTGTACGTTTTAATTTTTGGAACTAAAATAACTTGATTCAATTCATTATTTTCATTGATATTTCCAAAAATTGAATGACATACATCTTTACTTTTCCATTTTTTTGGAATTTGAAAATTTTTTATAGAACCTTCGCTTTCGGAGAATGAGGTGCGGCGGGAGATGCAAGCGGGAGCACTTGACAAGAAGGACAGTACGAATTAAGATTCAGATCGTGGCGTAACTACCCTTTGTCGGGCCGGTACGTTATTGTAATCGAATAATTTTAATTGTTGCTCACTTAATTATAACATTGTCGTGTGCACCCTTTGTCAGGCTACCACGTCACCGTGCTTACCAATTGAATTGCTTTTTTAAGTTCAATTATTTAGTGACCGCCCTTTGTCGGGAAAATCATTAATGTAGTGTATTGTGTAATTAAGAAATATGTAAGTAATAAAGGACCAGGACTATACACCCGTTTTTTCCTTCTTCGATACCCGCCCTATTCAGGACCAGGTCAACTACGCACGACAAACAGATTGGTAAACTCTATTTAATTTAGGTAGTAAGTAATAATTCCCCTCCGATAGAATTTTAAGAATCCCTTCTTCCGTCGACGTACGTGCGAGACTATTCCCGCCCGGGTTGCAGAATTAGGGGATTGTTGAGTGTCCTTGTGGACACCTAACAAGTAATGGAACTGTCTCCCAAATTTCAAATCAAAATTTTGATTATATTTAGAAAAACCTTGTAGGCGGTATTTTATCAACATTCGGATTTAAAAAAAGTTAAAAATACAATGTTTCAAAAAAATTAATGACAGTGGTATTCCGAAAAAAAAAAATTCCGGTTTAAAAATATTGCAGAAGAATTTATATTGTGTTTAAGAAGTGCAAAATACTTTGCTGGTACCATAATCTTTTTTTTTTTTTTTTTTTTACGTATAGATAAATAAACTATGGAAACAATTATTAAACAACAAATAAAAATGTATCTACTTTCACTGGCCCTTAAATTTTTTTTTTTTGGAATTCGACTTTTTTTCAACTAATAAAAAAACGTTAAAAAATAAAGACGTAACAAAACTCTTCAAAAAGTAAAAAGGTTTTGAAGAGAGTACGTTTCATCACTCAAGTTTCAGCCAAAAAGGTAGCCTTTATAAGAAAATACATTCTAAGTATAAAAAAAAAGAAAAAACTGCATTTCTGGTTTAATGATAAATTTTTGAAAATTTTTTTATTAAAACTAATAACTAAAAACTTACAATAAAATTGAAATATTTTTTGTCCAAAATGAAGTTTTCAGCCTTCAACATTAAAATATGCATATTCCGTGTATTATGCACTTTAAAAAAATAAAATAAAAAAATACGCGTATTCTCATTTTTCATGTAGAACTATGTTTTGTAGTTCCCAAAAAGATCAGAGATGGATCGTCCTAAATTCAGCATAATTTGATATAGATTCGGTCACCCAAATACTTATTCAAAAAATAATTCGGTATTACTTCTGGTACCGAAACACAAAACCATAATACTTTCAGTTTTTTTTTAATTTTGTACCAGAATAGAAATTTATTTCGATTTTGGTACCTTTGTTATCTCGGATAATAGAGAAGCAAAAAGATGCTATCTGAGTCTAGAACATTTTTGCATCTGAAAGTTTGGTTTTTATTGCAAAATAACTGAAACTGTCGCAATCAAACTTTTACAAATATATTTAGTATATTATTTTAGTATAGTAAAATACATTGTTTGTTTCATTAATGAAAAATAGTTTTTGCTTCATTAAATACTGTTTCTAGCACTTGAGTTACATGGACTTCATTTTAGACATTAATTCTTCTAAACTTTGGTCATTGTGATAATTTTCTTCAAATTTCTCCTCAGTTTCATCATCAGGTAGTTCAAAAGCACTCTTTATTCCTTCTACAATGCATTGCCCTGTTTCACTTCTGTCGGACAATAATTCATCAATGAGGCTTATTCCTGTAATAAAAATTATTAAAATATTTATAAAAATCAAAAATATGTACATTTTTCATGACGTGACCAATTATCGGTGCGTTATTTGTGCTGTTTTCCGACCAAATATCAGGCCTATATATTTCTTAGTGGAATCGGAACTGACCAAATAACTTGACCATGAAACAAACATACAAAATAAACTCTCTTATTATGATAAAAAAAATTTAGAACATCATCAAATGTCACAAAACGTTTTTTAATGCGTAATATCAGTGAAAAGCTAGTAAAAAATAGCACAGTTCAACATCAAAGCTAGAAAAATAAAAGCGAAATTATATGAAACAAAATTTAATGTTATTAACTTACTGGCCTTTGTTCAGAAAGAAACACTCATAACGCACCTAAAATTGCTTAGGGCACGAAAAAACATATATTTGAGCATGTTCGATCGCGATCACGGGAGTCATAAACGAGCGTGTATTCCTGGATGATGCCTGTATATAACCCCCATAAACGGAGATGTTCAAATAAAGACTAATGAGAAAACCATGTTTATAAATTTAACAAAATATGAAAATTCAATGTAACGCTTTAATGGGGACCTTAAAAAATGAACGGCACTGGGGGGCATCAGTGTCAATGGCTTCAACTCTCAGCAGTTTGGCAAGGAGCATATGTTTGATTGCGAGTGTCGGTGAGTTGTCATCTTACGCATGAGCTCACAAACTAACGTCTGCTTAGTTATAGTTTCGATGAAGCGTACATGGGGACTATTGAATTACTTCAGGGTATAGTAATGCGATCTTAATTCATCTGCTAGACTTGGACAAAAATGTGCGCACTCTTTTGATGGCAAACAAACTAAAAATTATATCTTATTAATTGTGTTCCGACTCTAAACCATAGATTTGAATTATTTCATAAATTTTTTAGTTTGTCACATCCTTTCCTCAGTGATACTCTATCAAAACAAAAGTTTTGAGGAAAATGAATTATCTTTTCAATTTTGTGACGTAACTTGTGTTTTGAATTGGCCTGATCTTTACTCCAGTTTCCATTTCAAAAAAAAAAAAAATGGTCTTGTTTTTGTTTTTACTACAATTTTTGTCAAAAAAATCTTTGCAATAGAAGATCCTTTTATTTTCAAATTTCATCATCTTTACAAACACTTTATATTATTCAGCACAAAAAATGGATTATAAGTTAAATGTTTACTATTAGACTAATGCGTGGAGGCTCGATTTTACGCACGCTAACCTCAAACGGGGTACGTAAAACCTCGCCTCCAAGCATTAGTGTAATAATAGTATTTTTCGTATCTAGAGCGTAAAATGCTACTTTACGCTCTAGTGTGATCGTAGCGCCCGAGGGTCGCCGATCACACGAGACGTTACGCTCGCGATACCAACATTTTTTTCATTTTTTTTATAGTTTGCGAACAGTCATCTTTTACGTAACGATTTTAGTGTGTTGAATGATCGCTTGACGAACACTGAGGAAAAATTAAAAATGTAAAAAATAGTAGTTTTAAAGCTGATTGGGCTGCTCGAAGTGTTCTGCTGGCGGAGCAGCGCCTACAAGACCTTCGAGTGGTCCCATCAGCTTTAAAACTACTATTTTTTGTACTTTTTAATTTTTTCCAAGTGTGCGTAAAGTGATCATTTACGCACTAAAATCATTGCGTAAAAGAAGACTTTACGCTTACTATGAAAAAAATATAGTATTGTACATGGTGTTAAAATGATTTCCTCCTCGTGTGAGCATTTTCATCTCCACGAGGAGGAAATCATTTTACGCACTCGTATAATAATATACTATTTTATATCGATAGTCCAGGCATCGTTAATAACGTATAACATTTCCGCAATAGGAGCTCAGCTTACCAAGCACCTTGAAAAAGTCTAAAAACGTCAAAATCTAAGTTCAAATGAATTTAAATTTATTTAAATAAATTCTTTAAGTTTTTTAGATATCAAGCTCTTTGTCTAAGTTCGCAAGCTATGGGCTAGGCTCGAAGTTGTCTGAATGGGTGCCGAGCTATTTTTTTTTTAAAGTGGGCCTCTCCTATCTAGCTGTGTCATAATTTGTTCAATATATAGAACCTTTCAGTGTTTTAATAGTATCAAGTATTATAAGACTTCACTTAAAAGAATAAATACAAAAAAATTGTTATGAGCATATAAAGTGATTCCCGATAAAGAATGATCGTCAGAATTCCGACCAGATCATCAGAGTCTGCTCAGAATTACTGCTTTTTCCCTCTTTTTTCATCCGACTCTGATGATTGGTCTGATCATGCGGTCTGCTTCTATGTTCTTTCTGAGTTGGCCGTAGAAAATACTATGTCGTAATTCATAATTTATTGTTGTAGTAAGAAATTCGTAGTTAAAGTAAAAACTAAAATAAATATAATCTGATCATTGGTAAAAAAATGAATGATCTTGTCCATGTATATTGTAACCCAAATATACTAAAAATTGACTTTAAAAACCTTAATTTTTCTAAGTTAAAACCATTCAAAAAAATTTTTAAATATTTTTTTTTCAAAAGGACTTAGAAAAATGAAAAAAATGCGAGGTTCCAGATGTTTCTAAGTGCAATACGGTCCAAGGAGGAATTTTTTAAAAATGAGACCAAAAACGGCTTTTTATAGGAAACAGCCTACTTTTTAACACAGGGGTTATATTGGAAGTAGTTGAAAAAAGGCCCATTCTGGAAAAAGAACACTGAAGGGCTTGTTTTTATGATGAATAAAAACTGTGAGCAAAGTTTCATGAAAATCCAGGTCCCAAAGGACAAACCTTAGTATGTTAGTTTAGTCCATTCTTGCAATCTTTTAACAATTCTCATACCATAATTTACTTCAATAGTTCTGTGGAATATTTCACCTCTCCTGCGAGATGGTTCTGTTATGGATTTATAATCCTTGACGTAATTATTTTTAAGGAATGAGATCTTCGTCTTTTTAGAACAACTACTTACGTAGTTGTCCCGTCTCCTTGTTATCTGACTCTTAATGGGTGAATAAAATAAAGTAGAGTAAAAGATAATTGAATGATTTTAGAAGTATTATTTATTAGGAATTTAAGAAGTGAAAGTTTACAATTTAATGATGAGTTTAATGTCCTCCAACAGAGTTAAAGATTACAGTAAAAATACCTTACAAATTACCGGAGTGTCCGGGCGGTTCGAGTCTGCAGAAGGTTCTCTAGGCCTTCCGAGTCCTTATCCTGCGGTGGTGGCGAAGGCGATATTACACTAACGGATCCTTGCCTGCTCCGGCTCTACTGGTCCAGGTGTGCTGCACGTGGCCTTAGATCACTTAGCTAGCTCGCGATTAAACCACTCGAGTGTCGGGGACGAGAGTCAGTTTGGGAGCGCGGCTAAGCAGCGGAAGGAAGCTACTTCGCCCCACCTGTTCCGGCAGAGCGGAGGTGTCAACTAATAAATTGCTTAGTTGCAAAAAGCGCGGCCCCTTCCCTAACTCCTTTTAGGCGGATTCTAAGTAAGTCTGTTGCAACTTGGGAATGTGGGATTGTTATGGAGATCAATATATGACAGTTCCATCGTCGATCCAGAATTTTGCGAATAATGAAGATTAGAGCCCTTCATGTTGAAAGAAGTTGAATTGGAAAGGATCTCCGGGGGCGAAAAACAATTAATAACACTTATTAGTGAGTCATTAATTTTTTAAAATTGGTGCAACATTTCTTCCACCGATGTGTGGACCTTTTCAAGCACTGTTTGAAGTAAGATTATTAGTTAACAAAGAATGATTATTTACTGATAAGTAATTTGATTACAAAAATTTTATAAGATTCACAAACCTAATGTAAAGTCAGCCTGCATTACAACTTAATTTCATTAACGTTCTTTTTCAAACTATAAAACACTTGTCAATACTTACGTATCGATTAAAATATTAAATGAAAACACCATCAATCAAACCTCGATCGTGATCTAGTCGTGATAATTGCGAACTTTCCTCACTCCTGGCAATTATTAATATCGATATGCCAGTGCAACATTCCAGTCCTACATTTATTTTTCCCTGGCTTTGTTAAACTAAAAATTATTCTCACTCCGCATAAAACCTTTTACTTCACGTGCTCAACGGCTGCGTACTAATTTAGATTGTAATTATTTTATAACTAGTTACGTCCTAAGTTTGAGTTGTGTTACTTGACAGGTGCAAGCATCACAAAAACCTTAGTGGCAACTAGATACTTCAAAATTTTCAATTCAGAAAATTTTAAACTTTCATAAAAAAAAAAAAAATTTTCCTGTCCACAATCACGCGTTTACCCTCTTGTGATTATTACAACGCCATCATCTTCAAAACAACTATAGACAACGCATCAACAATTTTGACCACCAATGTTTGCAAACATCGAACAAAATCAAATAAACTTGAACACGAATAAACAACCACTGTAAACGAAAAGGTTGTTCGGATAGATTGAGCCTAATCTCTCTAACACAACTCAAGCGCCGAATTATTTCTGAATTATATTACCTAAGAAGCTGATCGATACATTATTCTACCTTCGCTAAAAGACTGTACTCCAAGAGTCGCTCAGCCCTGCATTGTTGAGGACAACAATGGACTAAGAGGGGAAACATTTCATGAATCGATGTTTTAAACATTATAATCATAATAATAATGATGTAATAATAAAAATATTAATAATAGTGAGACTCAATCTCACATCCTCGTTTCGACCTTTGTGGGAATGTAAGTTTTTGTTCTTTCGAACTTTACAGCCAAAAAGGAATTAGGAAGGGGCCTACTTAATTCGTGCAACCAAGCAAATAAATCACGTCCACCTCCGTTGCTTAGACAGATCGGAAAAAAGTCTTCTTTTGTTGCTACGCCCGTGATTCCGAAGCTCTCTCTGATCACCAACACTTGGAAGTTACGGACGCTCACACACAAGCAACAAAGAACTCTCCTTAGCACCCGGAGTCAGAAGCCGGAGCGGAGTGGATTCTGGTAGTGGAATATCATCTTTTTCAAAACCTAGTGTCGCCCTTGCCGTACACCTATTTTCACTCGGAAACTCCGGTAGTTGTAGGTCGACTTATTGTTATCTTTAACTCGTCTGAGGACAATAACTGCAAGGTATCTTGCAGCGGTCCAAGCCTACACTGTAAAAAACTTTTTTTGTACATATTTTATATTTATCATATTTTTTTTTATTATTTATCGCAGTAAGTCCACGCGTCAAATTTTATCCACGCGGTCGGCGACTACGAATAGCCGCATAAAAAAGAGTCGAAGATTAGTCTATCCCCACTCCGCGCAAACGCTTAGCCGCAAAGACGCGTGATTTACACGTGTGCGGAAACGTAGCGACAGTTTTGCGTGTCAATAAGACGATTGACGCGCAACTTCCCGGCTCAACCTTGGGTCATAAGGAAGCCGCTGCATTCGGCCATCATTTGAATTTTACCCAGCGCTCTTGCTAGACACCTTTTCAATTATCCAGCATGAAGCATTCGCGTTCGAGTCACCAGTTTTCATTGTCAACAATACCAATTTTATTCACGCCAACGTATGTGCAGCTTTGAGCCCACACAGCTCATTAAAAATTGTGTCCTACCGCATTTTTATGGTTGAAAACCGTCGTTTATCCTGCCACAACGCGATCCACTGAGAAAGGCACAATTTCTGGAAAAATTGAGTCGACAAGATCCCATCAACGTGTGGGACCGTTGGACTGATCCATCCGGACCCCTCGTGACTCGTTCCCGGAGAGACGCATTGGACCCAACTCCATCAACGTGTGCAGCGCCCTAATTCGCTTTTTGGAAACCTGCCACTTAGGGTAGGATCATCTCAACTCTCGGAGCCAAAGACGCCGCCGCCCCGAAGATCGAGAGGAACCCCCAAGTTTCCCACCAAGCGCACATAGTCGTAAGTCCTTTTTATTGGCCACAGTTTTCTTTATACGCTCCTTCAAATACCAGCCCTTATCGCAGACACCAAGTAATTGGGCCAATAAGGATATTGCAAGTTTCTCTTCGGGGAAGCGCCGTGTTTGTTAGAAGCGACTGTTAATCAAACACGACAGTACAACAACGGTCGCATAATCATCCACGAGCGTGTCAAATATTCTTGACATCTATTTTTCCGTGCACGCGACTCACTGCTCGTTAATTAAATTATTTTACTTTGAATCTATTTGATACCACCGATACCATGAAACTTTGTTGCTGGAATCCAGCATGAATTTATTAATTTGAATAAATAATCCCAAATCTAATTTTTTTGTTATCAACTAGAAAACTCTTAATTGATTTTGATATAAATTTAAAGCACGCGTAAGTATACGCCGGCCAGAGAAAGTAGCTGCAGGGTTGAGGACCTGAGATCACCCACAGGTGGGTCTCAGCCAGACAGACTCCGTCTATAACCTGAATTACATTTTGCTACTTTTTGTATACTTTTAAAATATCAATTCTTTACTATATAAACTCAATAGAAATAAGTAATTATATTACTTTTGTAATAATAAATTCTATAAATGTGATATCTGGGTGAATCAAATCTTACTTTATTTCAAACACAAGGTTTTCCCAATGAGTCTATTCAGAAGGTGGCGAAACGATCATGTTGGTGACCGTCTTAAAAGATAAAGTTTCCACAAAAAAAAAAAATATGTATTTTGAGAGTTAAGAAATCCTCGATAATATATTCATGTACTAATTAAAAAGTATTATTTATCTCTTAAGATATTAAAAAAAAAACTTCAAAAGTTGTAAAACATGCTAATAGCTATAATTATTTTATAACAGTATAGTCTAATTTTAATAATGAATCATAAATGAGGTGGGTCGAAAAAATGGGTAGGTTGAGAGCGGATAGGGTGGGCAAAAAAGGGCAAAATAGAGTATGAGTTGGAGTGGGGTGAGTGCGAGGTAAAAGCAAAAATAAAAGTAGAATTTTAAACCTATTTTACGGTTTAAAATAACCAATTAAGGTTTGGAACGGGGTGCGAATGGGTAAGAAATTATAACTGCATTATATAATAAGATAATTCCGAATAAATAGACACAAATCTTTTATCCATTTACGTTTTTAGTTAAATTTAAATTGTATTAATTACAGGTATTTCTTTTTTTAAATATAACATCTATCTTTAAATTGGATTCTGAACAAATTTAAATGGAATTAATGAAATGAATACATTAAATACGACGCAAATCATTTTTTTGAAGCTTAGCTTCCGAAGATAAATTTTATGCTGACGGGAGTCGAACCCACGTCCTCAGCGTTGTAGTATCGGAGTTATTTAGACTCAACTAACTGGACTACTTTTTTGAAGCGTAGCTTCTATACTTACGTTATAACTCTGCACCTTACATATAGCGATACTAATACTATTACATATCCGCGGCCAAAGTAAAATGAAAAGAGTGATCGTCAGATTTAAGCGTCAGATGAGATCGTCATTTGCCTCCGTAACGCCGAACTAAGAGATACCAGCAGGTAAAGAGGGGCCTCAGGAAAATTAATTTAAAATCGAGGTTTTGCAATCAAACACACTTACTCGAGGGCACGCCGACGTCCGTGTTGACCTGGTAAATCCAAGTGCACCAGGTCGAAAAAATTCATCGGCGACGACTTCCCCAGGAAGTTTTGTTTGAAATCGATGTTTTGCAATTAAATAAACTAACCGGGGGGGGGGGTGTCGACGATCTCCCGATGTACCCGGCTGCACCAGGTCGAAAAAATTCATCGGCGACGACTTCCCCAGGAAGTTTTGTTTAAAATCGATGTTTTGAAATCAAATAAACTTATCCACGAGGGTGTCGACGATGAACCGATATACTCGGGTGCACCAGGTCAAAAAAACTCATCAACGACGACTTCCCCAGGAAGTTTGATTTAAAATCGATGTTTTGCAACCAAACGCACGTATCCAAGAGGATGTCGACGTCTTCCGTAAGACACAGGTGCACCGGGTCTTTAAAATTAAATTTCAAAACTAGTAAAACAAAAAATAGCATCACCACGTGTTCAGAAAGAGCGGATAATTCTGCGATTTTTAGGAATTAAAAAAAATTTTCCTAGCCTCTTTAAGGCCAAATAAGGCTTTATTATCTCTGCAGCATTATTAGCGGGGAAAAAAAACAGGTTTTTGTGGAGTGCATGCGTAGGAATGTTTGTTGCTTTAAGGTTTTTAACAGAAATCGTTAAAAACAAATTTTGTAATTCACAATAATTTTTAGTGAACATGTTAAATGCATTTTAAAACGATTATGGATTAATAGAGGAATTAAATAGAAAAAGGATGGAAGTGGGTTTGAAAATCATAAAAATATTAAATTATTTTTACCTATTTTACGGTGAAAAAAGACGAATTAAGGGTGGGCATGGGGTGGGAGCGAAATGGGATGAATAAAGAAATTGTAAAATAGGGCAAGGTTGGGAGCGGGGTGCGAGCAGAGTTCAACGTATGCTTTTTGATCCATTTTACGGTATAAAATGATGAATTTAAGGTAAGAGCCGGGTGGGAGTGAAGGAGAAATTACAACTATATGATATAGTAAGATATAGGGTTCACAGATCACATGGGTATTAACGGTAGACCTGCAAACCTCACTTTTGTACCTACTTCTGTGACTTTCCTGGTTTTTATCCTTGTACTTTCCATTTTAACTACTTAGATTCCTACTGATTTACTTTTTCTTGTTTTTACATCTGTTTGTACTTCTATGCTTAATCTGCTGCTACCTTTTATTTTACATAACATCTAACCCTGAACCTATCATCTTGCCTACTAAGTACTATTGTGCCCGATCCTGTGCCAACCCTTGTAGCTATTGACATGCCCACTCGTGAGTCTACCCATGTACCTATCCTCTTGCCTAACTTTGAGCCTACTACTGTGCCCAACTCCTGTACCTACCCTTGTGCCTATTCTTGTTCCTAACATTGGTTCTACATTTATATCTACAAGTCCTGGATATGATTATATGATATAGGAAGAGAGATATATCTTACTATATTATATAGTCACTTTTTTCATTTTTTCTCCATTAACTCCCTATTCTTCCCCACTACCTCCCCATTTCTCCCCACCCTTAATTCTTTACTTTTTAACCGTAAAACATATCAATTTTTTGATATTTTTTTTTTATTCAATACCTCCCCATTCTTCCCCACCCCTCCCCTTTTTTGGCTGATCCATTTTCGGCCCAACCCGCCCCGCCCTCCCCACTCCAAGGTGAAGAGTTTTAATCGCTTGTAAAAAGAATTTGAAAAAATATTAGAAAAATACAATATGGTTAGAAAATAACAATTACAAAAAATTAAAAATTTCATTAAATTAAATAAATCTAAAAAAATTTTTTATATTCCATGTTCTGCTAGGAGATTCTCAAACATTTTTAAATTTTTACCTTTTTTTTATTCTTATTCCTATTCTTTTAATTTAAAAATTATTTAACATTTTTTGTTAAGAAAAAAAAAAAAAAGATTAAAGATAAACATAACCATTTAATTTAATATTGAACCCCTAGTATATCTCCCTATATTATAACCTGGTTTTTTTTTATGATCCTCAAAGTTGAGTCCTCAAAAGTGAAAATCAATAAAAACATGGTGAAAAGACACGTAAAAAAGATACTTATGAGTCCTCAAAGTTGAGTCTACGACGGGAAAGTTGAGTCTTCCTTTTCTCAAAACGGTGTTTTTTAGATTCTCATATAATATTTTCTATAGAAGCAGCTTGGTGTATAGAAAGATTTGAATTGTGTAAATGTAGTTATTCAGTACAACGTTGAGCAATTCATACAGAAAATTAACAAAACATAATATGTAAGAAAATGAAGAAGAAAAAAGTTAAAAAATTGGAAAACAACTTTAACAGCTTGGTTTGAATTAAATAAAATTGATCTGTTAGAAATATTAAATACGCCAGTATACCAAATTACTAAAGATTTCTTGATGATAAAGCTTTTGTTAGATAAAAAAATAAAAAAAATTTCAAACTATACGCAGAATAAACGTTGTTTCTTCTAAAGATTCAGAGAGTTTTCACTTAAAACTAATATTAGATTAAGTAAAAGGTGATACTTCTCACGAATACTTGAGAAAATTATTTATAAACATATAGAGAAGGAGCTATTTAAATGGGTTTAATAGAAAATGATAAAAATGTAATGCCATGTTTGAAAAAGCTATAAACTATTTAACTCTGAAAAAATTACAAGAATTTTTTGGATTTTTTTGATTGTCTGAAAAAATTCCTGGTAATTTAATTTGGAATAAATATAAAGTATATTTTATAAAAGATTTCAAAGATAATGCAGAAGATGGAGGTTTAAATGAAATAAACAAATTTCTATCTAGCGAAGATTCTAATTTAAGTTATAAATATTTTGGTTTACCTTTTGGTTTAGCTTAGAAAATATTTCTAATATTTCTGAAAATTATGACTGCAAAATAAACTGAAAAGAAGAGTTGTTTGAAATATTTAATAATTATCAAAAAAATATATTTAATACAATAACAAAAAGCAAAAATAATATGTACTTTATAGATGGACCAGGTGGTACAGGTAAAACATTTTTTCCTTTTTGTCGTGTCGGCACCAGCTCCCCTTTTTAATATTAAAATAGTTTTCAGATAATTCTTAAATTATTTACAAATTATTTAATTATTAGTTAAATGAGATAATTTAATAAGTATAAGTAAGAGAGAGAGAGGGAGAGAGAGAATAAAAAGAAGAAAAACAGAGAGGGAGAGAAAAAGCAAACAGGAGCTGGGAAAAGAAGAGAGGGAGAAGACAAGAGAAACGCGTCAGCACGGGACGCCTGGCTGAGGGAAGGAAAAGCCAGCAGCGGACCCAAACAATAGAGCGTCATGGCAAGGAGGCTGGAGGCCATAAACAAACCCCCATGATCACCGGTCAGTGACATTGACCCAATGAGGCATCAAAGAAACGGGTCCCATAATAGTTTAGGCGGACCGTACCTGTAGGAGAGGGAATTCACACATGAAGAGTATTATAATAAATTAGGCCAAGGCCAAGCCCTCTTGGAAAAGGGGCCAAATCGTTGGTTTTTCCCCCAGATTCGGACTTACATGGGAGGGTCTATGATCCCCTCTACGGGGGTGGGTCCTCATATGCCAGGGTATAAATAGGGCCGTGAACGCGGGCCCAGCAGCTTGGTTATTCAGTCGCGATCCAGAACTCGACCCACGCACATCGTTCCGCGAGGAAGATCTCGACGACTTGACTCACGGGAGTTAGAGATTTTCAAATACTTGATATTTTTAAAAATAGATCGAGATCAACCTGAGTGACTATTTATAGTCTCATTTTAAGGGAATTTCTGAGTTTACGAATCAGTGCACCTAATTCGCGAGTTTTCGAATAAGTGCGAGGGTTGATAAAAAAATTAGAGTTCTGGCAGTGACTATTTGATTTTGAAAGACTTTTAAAGAAACAGCAGCCTTTGTGTCTGACTAGAGAAAAGAGCCTAAAATCTCCTTCAAGACTGTGTAAGAACCACCGATTCACCACCTCAAGCAGCCCAGCGGGAATCTTCGGCTTTCAACAACGTGTGGGCTCCGCGCTGCGAGACCACGGTAGGGCGAGTGAGAGAGAGGCTTTCGTAATGGCCTGGAATTTCTACGTTGCGGACATCCCATACTCCATCCTTGGAGCGGACGTCCTTAGTCATTTCGATCTCCTCCTGTAATTGGAAACGCAAACGCCTGGTAGATAACGTGACCAAGTTGCACGCCTCTGGGACTCTCCGCGAGCCTTCAGTTTTTGGCGTGAGCTCGGTAGACCCTGGCCACAAGTACTACCACATTCCCTCTAAGTTTCCTCGCGTTCTTGGCCTTGAGCCAACCGCTCCACTTCAGGAGCGTGGTGTCTTTCACCATATCAAAACCACCGGCCCCCCGTGGCCCAACGCGCCCGTCCACTTTCTACTGAGAAACGGAAGTTTGCCATCGAGGAATTCAATCGTCTCGCCCAGGCCGGCATCCCCAGCCGTCTTCGACTGGAGTGCCATGTCCGTTGACACGATTCAACTTCCGGCAGTTCAGTCTATTATGACCAGGATCGACGTGTTTCGTCTCCCCACGACGTTTTCCCTTGCTGAGCTTGCGGCTAGCCAAGCAGCCGACTAGCAACTTCGTGAGATCCTCGCTGACCCTCTGATATTGATCAGGTTTACTCTCGGCGAGAACTACACGCCAATCTACTGTGACACGTTCGACTACTCCATCCGTCCGTACGTTCCACCTCCTTTACGCAAAGGGATTTTCGATCTTTTACACTCAAACTTGCACCCTAGTGCCAAAGTTTCCGTGAGGCTCATACGTAGGAGCTACATTTGGCCAGACATGTCCCGTGACATTTCTCTCTGGGCCAAGGCGTGCATCCCTTGCCAGCAAGCTAAGGTGACCCGCCACAACCGGTTCTTGTCCCAGAAATTCCCGGCCTCCGACGGCCGTTTCGCTCATGTCTATATCGACCTTGAAGGTCCCCTTGTCGACAGCCACGGCAACCTGTACGCCCTCACCATTGTCAACCGGTATTCACGGTGGCCCGAGGCTGTACCTATACCCGACATGGAGGCCCCGACTGTCGCCCGGGCATTCTTCGACACGTGGGTTTCCCGTTACAGAGCGCCCGAGATCTTGACCTCTGACCAGGGTTCGCAGTTCAAGTCGCAGCTCTTCTCGGCCCTTTTACAGCTGATCGGCTGCGAACGAATTTGCACCACGGCCTATCAACCTCAGCCGAACGGTTTGGTCGAGCGATCCCACCGGGACTTGAAGGCAGCGATAATGTGCTACGGAGACAACCCAGAATGGGCCTGGTTACTATCGTCCGTTCTTCTTGGCTTGCGTACCCAAGTGCGTTTAGACTTGGACGCGAGCCCGGCTGAATTTGTCTTCGGCACCGTCTTGCGCATTCCAGGCGAATTTTGCATTCCTGGCGACTACGAGCCTAACCGGAGATTTTTCCTCGAGGAATTCCGTGGCTTTATGAGAGAGGTGAAGCCCGTTCCCTCTGCACGGAAATATAACTACAAACCGTTCGTCTTCAAGGACATGGCCACGTGCACCCACGTGCACATGAGGTCTAAGCCTGTCAAACGCTTCCTTGAAAGACCCTACCACGGACCCTACAAGGTCATTCAACGTCTCTCGAACCTCGATTTTCTGATCGACGTCGGCGGCAAGCACGAAATCGTGAATGTCGAACGCCTCATTCCGGCTCACTTTATCCCGGAAAGTTTCGCGGACGAGATTCTCGGCCCGGCAATCGATCCTATGCCAGTCAACCCTGTGGCTCATGCGGAGATCGAAAGCCCGCAGCCCATCGAGGACCCTGTCCCGAGCGGACTTCCTTCGGGACCTACTCCGTTTCCGCCTGGTAGCCCCGCTCCGTCTGTTAGTCGCGCTCCAGTTTGCGATCAAAGTAAGCGCGCGTCTCGCGGCAATTCCGTTTGTTCGGCTTTATTGCCCCCAACTACGCGCACCACCGAGTATCGTAGCCTACATACCATTCCGATAGGTCCATCTCCGGTGCCCCCCGCCCGCGAGAAGGCTTTTCCTCGTAAGCGAGTGCATTTCGAGCACCCCTATGCGAAGCCTCTTGATTCGATCTCGCGAGTACTTGGAGAAAAGCTCGCGCTTTTAATTCATTTGGGGGGAGTACTGTGGGCTCCGCGCTGCGAGACTCTCTCTCTCTCCCTCTCTCTCTCTCTCTCTCTCCCTCTCTCTCTCTCTCTCCCTCCCTTTCTCTCTCCCTCTCTCTCTCTCTCTCTCTCTCTCTCTCTCTCTCTCTCTCCCTCCCTCTCTCTCTCCCTCTCTCTCTCTGTGCAGTGTCCAGAACTTTAATAGAAGTAAGATTATTTTTAAGGAAGTAGCTCGTGTAACGTTTTGTAATGGTTTGGTTTTTATAATAAATATATTTTCATAGTAGTCTTTCGGGTTCTGTAGTTTCATTAATTAACCTCCTCTCAGTAATTCGAATCACCTACCCGGTCACACAAAAGGGTGAAGTAGAGCCAAATTAATTAAATAGATCTGTCCTAATTTCAGGACACGACATTTTGGAGAAAAATTAATAATTTTAGGTGGCGATTTTGGACAAATCCTTCCTGCTGTCAAAAGAGGCAATGAAAAAATTATTGTAGAAGATACGATTAAATACAGTAAATTGTGGAAAAATTTCAAAATTCTTAAACTTTCTGAAAATATGAGATGTAAAGATAAAATTTTTTCTAATTAATTACTAAAAATAGGAGAAGGTGAAATTGAAAATTTTAAAATACCTATGAAATGGAAAAGTAAAGATGTTTGCAATTTAATTTTTGGAGATATAAATGAAAATAATAATCTAAACAAAGTTATTGCTCCAAAAAATGAAAATGATAAACAGAAAAGTATTAAACATATTAAATGGACCAAGTAAAACATATTACAGTATAGACATATTATATTTACGGAGTAGATAAAACTGATTCAAATATATGTTTAGATTATCCAATTGAATACTTAAATTCAGTAAATGACGGGCTTTCTATCCATGAACTAAAATTTAAAAAAATGCAGTTGTAATGTTAATTAGAAATCTAAGTAAAAAAGATGGTCCATACAATGGAACAAGATTGAAAATAACAAATTTATATGAACATAATATTGAAGCTACAGGTGAAAAAATAGGAAGAGTAGTATTTATTCCAAAAATAAGTTTAAGTACCAATGAAAATTCAAATTATCCATTTATAATTCACAGAAAACAGTTTCCAATTATTTTAACTTTTGCAATGACAGTTAATAAATCTCAAAGGACAAAGTTTTAATGAAGTAGGTTTGTATTTAAAAACAGAATTTTTTTCTCATGGACAATCATACGTTTCATTATCAACAATATTAGACATTAATATTATCATATATTTTCATTATTAACAATATTATTCGTCAAAAATATTAGATCCCCTTTTTTTCAAAATTTTTTACTGAAATATAGTATCTTTTATTATCAAAAAAATAAATAATTAATTTTAGTAATTTATAAATAATAATGAATTTCATTTGAAAATTTTTTATTTCAATTTGAAACAAACTTTTTTAAATCCAAACCTAACCTTTATACCAATGTTTACTTTTTGATATAAGACATTTACTTAGAAATTAAAATTTGTGCCGTACGAGAAATTTTTCCAGGTAATCAAGGGACACTTTAGTGGGCAGATTTGCGCAATCTCAAGCGAGCTGGTTAGATAAGCGAAATACGTTAGTTTAGTGAGAGCTAATCATTTCAGTCGGTTCCGGTTGGTAAGGTAGATGAGGTTGGTTAGGCGGAGGTTATGGGGGAGGAGCGTGGAAGGGGAGATGAGGTGGGAAGGGTTTGTTATTTCACTTAAAAATATTAATAGAGCTTTCTCAATATTTCAAGTTAGTGACTGAGTTGATGAATAAGGTGAGTAAGATTTGTTCGTAGATTGGGTGAGATAAGTTTGAAAGGTAAAATACGGTTTTTGAAGTTAATGAAATTAGTGAGGTCAGTAGAAGATTGAATTAGCTCAGGTAGTTGAAGATAAAAAAGTAAGTATAGTTAGTAGGGTTCTTAATATGGGTGAGAATAGTAAATCGTGTTAGATAAGGCGAGTGTGTGCGGAGGGTGGAGTGTAGGTAAGGTGGTAGTGGGCTTGTAGATCAGATATTAAAATTATAACTTTAGCTCTAATTTGAATTTTCATATAAAATCATACATCATCAAAAGGTCTTGGGCTCAGCTTTCTAATGATGTCATTTTATGTCATTGAAATTTTTATTAAATACTTTTTATTGTCATGAGAGGGTGCTGAACAAAGCCGTTTATCATTTTGAATCCAACGCTACCCCTACAAAATCATAAATCCGCTTAAACGCAATTTCGCAAGCTGTTACTATGCAGGAAGTAAGTTCATCTCATGAAGAATCTGTAAAAAAATTTTGTGGATTATTTTCCCGAGCTGAATTCCAACCAATAGGAACGCTGCATTTGACATTTGGCGGAAGGGTGTGGCTTAAATTATTTCGATAATTTGCCGGTTATTTCCAATTCGAACGTTTTGAGTCGTATAGCAACTTGAATTGTTAGGCTTACTTGAATCAGCTTTTGAGTTAGACCCGAGTCTCTGCGGTGTATACCTATATATGAGTATTCATAGGTATATTCATAGTAAACAAAGAGTAATAGAACTATTACCGCAAAAATGTAAAATACAGCATTTCTATGAGTTGAAATTCAGCTGGGGAAAATAATCCAGCCAAATACCCCTCGTGTTTCAAAATTGTCGATAATTTTCCTCCAGTTTTTTTACACAGCAACTTGCGGGGCAAGTTTGACAAAAAATCACATGTGTAACAAAACACAGTCGGAAAATTATCGACAATTTTGAAACACTAGGGGTATCACGACTGAAAATCGAGGCTTGCTTATACGAGATTGAGAAATTTGAAAATAATCGTGATTTTTTTTACTATTTCGCTAATCACTAGAGTGGTTTTCAGGGTGGGCAGTTTAAGCTAGAGATCCAAGATGAGGAAGGTCCAGAATGAATAAGGTGAGTAGGGTTTGTTGGGAGAGTGAGTAAGAGATGAGTTGGGGATTAAGTGCGGTATTTGAAGTAAGTGAAATTAGTAAGGTCTGTAATGTGGCTAAGATTAAAATATGTTATATTACTAAGGATGAAAAATTAAGTAGGGTTGGTAAGGTTATGAATCAAATTATGATGAGTAAGTAAAGAAACTGAACTCTCGTGTCTAACTTTTATTGATTTTGAGCACTTAAGTCTTTTTATTATTTTACCAAACATAGAGCTTACGTATTGTTTCTAATAATTTTTATAGTCATCAATTATAATTAGGGGGTTGGCGAGCGGAGCGAGCAGGGGGGTACCCCCCCTAGTATATATATATTGTAGCTTTCTGCAAAAAAAAGATTTCCCATTGTCCATTTAACCTTAAAAAATAACGTTATAAGTAATTAATAATCAAGCTCAACAAAAAATTTAAAATTTTTTTCTAATTTTTTGTTAAAAAAAATATTTTGGCAGATATGTCAAAAATACAAAGCAATATACACAAATCGCCACTCACGAACTTATTTTAAATAACTAAACCCGAAACAAATATTCGAATTAAAACTTATTCCGAAAAAATTGATAGTTTATCTGGTGAAAAAAATTCGAGTTCAAAGCCTGTTGCACTCATAGAGATGGGAAACCTTGCAATTTTTTGTCTCTTTACGAATTTTGAAGGAAAAACATTTTTATATCTTAACTAAAAAAGTTTGAAACCGAACAACTATATTTCAAAACCCAAAAAAATGCTAAAAAGTATTTTCAGTAATATCAATTATTTACGTTTACATTTTTTGGATTAACATTTGAAAATAATTGTGCCTTCAAGTTCATAAAAAGACAACAAAAATACGAGGTCCCGCATTTCTGTGAAGGCAATCGGCTTTGAACACAAATTTTTTGAAAATTAGCTCAAAAAAAAATAATAATAATAAATTTCATATTTTGCATAGCAAACCAGTAGAAAGGACCATTCAGAAAAAATAATAATGATTTTACTCATCATTTTTACCAGAAAACTATTCCTAAAGTTTTGTAAACATCTGTTTCCCAAAAGATAGATCTGAGATCATCCTCTTGTTAGTGATTTTATGTTTTTAATACTCCAGAAACACAATTACGACTTGAGAACTCAAGATCTAGTGGATTTTAGAACTTAGAGAATTTTATCCGATTAGTTTAGTCATGTGCTTTATTTAGAAATAAGAAAGCTCCTTTTGATTGAAGTTAGTGTCTAGAGTTTTGTCAATTTCAGAATTAGGGTCTAAGGCTTGATGACTTTAATCACGTGCTTTATTTAAAAATCAAAGAGCTTTTTTTTATTTAATTATTTTCACTAGGTATCTTCTCTGAACTCGTGTATACAGGGTGACCCATTTTAAAAGACCCACCCAAATAACTCGCTTGGAAAGGCCCAAATCGAAAAAAATGTAGAGAGCAAGTTTCATTATTTTTTGGGGCTAACTTGATGGGCCCAAAAATTTGGGCCCAGGGCCTTATTTTGGGCCCCACGGACCCTAATTCCGTTTTTTTAAATGGGAACCCCTATTTTTGACCTCGGATTCGGAAAGAGCGGGAAATTTTTCGATTTTAAGGTATTTTTTGAAAATTTTTTTGGGCCCCACATGAGGCCCTGCAGGGCTTATAAGACTTTTATAAGCACCATTTCTTTTTAACCCGAATTAACTCGAAAATAACGCATTTTTTGCAAAGCATATGCATTGGGAAAGTTTCTTGGTTAAAAATTTCCACCCAAATGGGCCCAAAAAATTTGGGCCCGGAGCCTTATTTTGGGCCCGACGGACCCTAAGTCCGTTTTTTTTAATGGGAACCCCTATTTTTGACCTTGGATGCGGAAAGAGCGGGAAGTTTTACGATTTTTAGGTATTTTTTGAAAATTTTTTTGAATCCTCTTAAGGCCCGGTAAGCCTAGGTAAGGCCCAATGGTGTTTGGTAGCGTTAATTTCGAGAATAGTGCATTTTTAGTGTACCACATGCAATGGAAAAGTTTCTTGTTTTGAATGTCTTGGACCTACGACGAGGACGTAGCAAGATGGATTTTTAGGTCCTACTGGGTCCTATCAATTGAAATAAAACCCGAAAAATATTGGTGGTACAATTAAAAAAGTGGGGGGGGGGGATTTTTTATTGTTTTGAAATGCACTGATCAAGTTTTCGCTCGAAGCTTCAAGCAGTTTACAATTAATTTAAAAATTTCAATTCATTAATTCTTTAACAGTTCTTTTGAAAAATAAAAAATTTTGAAAGTCTCAATGTTGTTCGAGGTACTCAATGAACATTTAAAAACTATAATTTTAAAATAGTATCGAAATGTAAAGTTTAGGTTTAAAAAACAGCGATATTTAAATTAGAAGAATGAAAATTGAAAAAGTATTTAATTATCAAGTTTCAGTGTCGAAAACAGCGCTATCTACATTTAATGAATACAAATTAAAAAAGTATTAAATTATAAAGTTTTAGTATCGAAAATAGCGATATTTACATTTGAAGAATAAAAATTAAAATAGTATTTAATTGTAAAGTTCCAGTATCGGAAACAGCGCTATCTACATTTAATGAATACAAATTAAAAAAGTATTATATTATAAAGTTTCAGTATCGAAAATAGCGATATTTACATTTGAAGAATAAAAATTAAAATAGTATTTAATTGTAAAGTTTCAGTATCGGAAACGGCGCTATCTACATTTAATGAATACAAATTAAAAAAGTATTAAATTATAAAGTTTCAGTATCGAAAATAGCGATATTTACATTTAAAAAATAAAAATTAAAATAGTATTTAATTGTAAAGTTTCAGTATCGGAAACGGCGCTATCTACATTTAATGAATACAAATTAGAAAAGTATTAAATTATAAAGTTTCAGTATCGAAGACAGCACAATCTACATTCGAAGAATACATATTTAAAAAAAGAATAAGCTTACGTTCAAACGTCACGGGCTGAAATCGATAAATTTTTTACCTTAATAATTACGGAGGAATCTTCGAACTCTTGATTCGCTGAACAAAAAATTGCGATTTTTTGATTGCATACAAATAATATTTTTCGGGTCTTATCTTAATCGATAGGACCTAGTGGGACCTGAAAATCCATCTTGCTACGTCCTCGTCGTAGGTCCTGGATATCGAGGTTCTCGATGACTAAACGCAAGAAATGGTATTCAAAATTTAAATAAAACTGATAAATGGGCCCTGTGAGGGTTCAGAAAAAACGAGGTCTCAAAGAATACCTTAAAATCATAAAATTTTCCGTTCTTTAAAAATTCAGGGTCAAAAATAGTATGTGTTCCACTTTTAAAAAACGAAGTTAGGACCGGTAGGGCCTAAAATAAGGCCCCGGGCTCAAATTTTTTGGGCCCATTCGGTTGGAAATTTTTAACCAAGAAACTTTCCTAATGCATATGCTATGCAAAAAATGCGTTATTTTCGAGTTAATTCGGGTTAAAAAGAAATGGGGCTTATAAAAGTCTTATAAGCCCTGCAGGGCCTCATGTGGGGCCCAAAATTTTTTTCAAAAAATACCTAAAAATCGTAAAATTTCCCGCTCTTTCCGAATCCGAGGTCAAAAATAGGGGTTCCCATTTAAAAAAAACGGAGTTATGGTCGGTAGGGCCTAAAATAAAGCCCCGGGCCCAAATTTTTTGGGCCCATTTGGTTGAAAATTTTTAACCAAGAAACTTTTCCAATGCATATGCTATACAAAAAATGCGTTATTTTCGAGTTAATTCGGGTTAAAAAGAAATGGGGCTTATAAAAGTCTTGTAAGCCCTGCAGGGCCTCATGTGGGTCCCAAAAAAATTTTCAAAAAATACCTAAAAATCGTAAAATTTCCCGCTCTTTCCGAATCCGAGGTCGAAAATAGGGGTTCCTATTTAAAAAAACGGACTTAGAGTCCGTGGGGCCCAAAATAAGGCCCTGGGCCCAAATTTTTTGGGCCCATCAAATTAGCCACAAAAAATAATGAAACTTTGCTCTCTACATTTTTTTCGATTTGGGCCTTTCCAAGCGAGTTATTTGGGTGGGTCTTTTAAAATGGGTCACCCTGTATAATTTAATAATAATAATAAAAAAAAAATCCTGGGGAAGTCTTTTCTAGGGCGTAATCATTGACCCAGTACACCAGGTTTTCTCTCTGACCTTTCTGAACTCAAAAATTCTAGGAGGACTCTCCTCCAGGACTTAGCTGTATAATTCCAGGGACAAGATTTATACTTTTTTACTCAGATAAAGCCTACAATTGATGATAAGTACATAATTTAGCTTGATAAACAATTTTAAATACAAGTCAAATAAGCCTTTGTAAGCATGAAAATTAAACTTCGAAAGGCATATATTCTTAAAGAAATAATTGAATGAATTATAACTATAAGAATTTTTTTTAAAAGTATTTTAAATTTTCCTACCCCATTCATTATTTTCATGCAGTGGCTTTTCTTCTGTAGAATTGTCACAGTATTCAACCCTTGGTTTCATTATGAACTCTGATTGTCGATATATACAAAACTTATCTCCACAGTTTTTGTTAGGTTTCAGATTCATTGTTGGAAAAAAATCTTCCAATGCATTATAACCAAGATAATGTGAGATTTTACCAAAGTCAAGTAAATATTTTAGCGTGTTTTGTATAAGTAATCCGGAGATTATACCCATTGTTGTTGGTAAGGATGCAGCGCACACGCCATCGCGTTTTAGAGTTTTTTCATCAATATTAGTAGCAACTACCAAAGGTGGAGCACACTGAAAAAAATATCATATAATATTTTGAGTGAAGACGAATTTTTTTCTGGGCACATGATAAACACAATGTTATAATAGTATATTTCGATACAAGTTCTATAAATAAGCACTTACAAGGAGAGGCTACACCCTTCGGGTCACCGATGCTAACGAAACTTTGGGGATCGTTTTCTAATATCAAAAAATGAATAAACCCATCAATAATTCCGTCCAATGGGGCCTTGATAACGATTCACCATAAAGCTCATATGGCATTTTTAGCACTTTTTTGGTTTTTTAGCTAATTTTTCAAAAATTCCTCATCAAAGCCTATTGTACTTACAAAATTCTGCAACCTCGCAATCTCTTTGTTTTTTCATTTAATTTCAAGGAAAAATATTCTCAAGTTCACTTTTGAAAAAGCATTTTTTGGGGTTTTTTGGCTTTTTTAAACTTTAATAGGCTTGGCAACCAATAATTTAAAAATGTATTTTTCAAAAAGTTCTTGATTTTGAATGTATTTTGACATTTTTTTAAAAGAAATTTTAAATCAAAATTGAGCAAGAAAAAATTAAGAGAAGTTTTTGAAACTACGGGCTGATGACGTCATCGGCCTGAAATCCCATTAGAAGTATATCTATATATATTGAAATTAAAAAAAAATTTAAACAATTGGAGTTCCATTAATTTTAGTTTTTTTTTTTTTTTTAAAGAAAAAATATGTGTCGATTATTTTTTGATATTTTAACTAAATAAGCAAAAAAATATTATAAATTTCAAAAAGTTGTCAACCCTATTGTACGTGAACAACATTATGAAAACGATGTCTCAGAATATTTTTCTCAAAAATTCATAAAAAAACAAAAAGAATGCGAGGTTGCAGAATTCTGTATGTGCAATAGGCTTCGAACAGGGATTTTTGGATAATTAGCTTGTTTAGACAATTAGAGAGTTTTTTGTGGTTTTTAGCTCATTTCCTAAAAATTCCTGTTCAAAGTCTATTGGACGTACAGAATTCTGCAACCTCGCATTCTTTTTGTTTTTTTATGAATTTTTGAGATAAAATATTCTGCGACATCTGTTTCATAAAGTTGTTCACGTACAATTAAAGTTTAAAAAAGTCATAAACCCTAAAAAATTTAGAAATCCTCTTAGCACAGAGAAAAACTCATCAAAAGTGAACTTGAGAATATTTTTCCTTGAAAGTAAATGAAAAAACAAAGAGAATGCGAGGTTGCAGAATTTTGTAAGTAAAATAGGCTTTGAAGTTTAAATATTATTTTCGTTCCTCTAACCTCGAAATCGGAACTTTACCCCTTGTTTTCGGTTAGATGGGCGAAAAGTTGAATTTACATCTTAGGCGAGAGTGGTTCTTTGGCCACCTCATTGCAACTCTCGCCTTCGGCTCGGGTCGCAAACCTTTCGGATAGACAAATCGAACCCTCTCGCCTGCGGGAGGCAAATACTATGTCCCGAGCGGAGCGAGGTCAACAAAAGGAGAGACGGGGCAGGTTAGCCGACTTTTTTTAAATTCATTACTTAAAAGCAAAAAATTGTTTCTAATCCTAACCTAATTATGTCATGCGAAATAAGAGAATTATAAAATTATTTTCATGTCGTTATCAGATTAAGACTCGAAACAGTCTCTTAAACACATTTAATTTATTTCGATCCTTTTTTGTGCCCCATGCCCGAGACCTAAAGTGTAAAAAAACTTAATGTCTACCAATTTATAAGTAAAAATATTAAGGTTTAAAAGTTACACTCTATTAATTTTACCAGCTCAATTTTCAAATGATCAAGATGTGCGGGTGATAAAATAGAATAAAATAGTTTTAAAAAGATCAAGCTGACTTCATTAAAACGTAAGTTATTTAATTAAGGGTGTTCAACTCCACATTTTATGATTTATAAGAGTTTGCCTAAATAAGGCGTTAGTCATATGTAGGATTAGAGTCGTTAGACGGATTCATGATTTATAGAAAGCTTTTGATGAGCATTTTATGAAAATTAAAATTATCAATATATTTTCTAATACAAGTGTTGCATACAATTTATTTTTATAAATAAAATAAAAAAAAAATTTTTCAGTAAGTAATTATTTATGTAGCAAGTTTTTTTTTACTAATTACCATTAAAATAGTATGCTTTAATTGAAAGAAATATAATCTAATACAAAAGCGCTTACCAACTCATTGTTGACAAGTATTTTGAGATAATTTTCACTTAAATCGTTTCATAAATAAAAGTATGAACGATACATTTTAAATTATTACAAAGGTCGTAGCTAGGATGGGGAGAGCAGAAGTAAATACTTTTAACCATCTTTCAATTTAAAAGCAAGCAGAAAAAAGATTTTTTTTTAAATATTATCATCTCATAACGAAAGATGAATTTTTAAAAACAAAAATTGGGAAAGAAAAAAATTCTACTCCAGGACCAGGATTTAAACCGGGGATCTCCCGATTGCCGGTCAGATGCTTTATCAACTAAGCTATCCATGGAGCCGCCGGTCAAATGCTAGTTTGGAAGCGAAGTTCTCTCTACACATGCATTTGTTTCCACATCTATTTCTAGTACTATGCTAACTCTAGTTCTGTATTTTTTTTGTTTAAATTTTCAATACTGAATCTAGCCTTGTGCATAATCTTTTAATATCCTCTTGTGCTTACTACTATAAATACCCTTATAACAAACCTTGTTCATAACGTTTCAAACTTGATAACTACTCTTGTAACTACATTGTATCTATTCCCGTACCTACAATTGTTATTACGTTTGTAACTTTGAGCCTACGCTTATATGCACAATTTTCTCTTAATAATGTTCCTATGCTAATTGTGACAATTGTAAACAACAATTTTTTACCTAGTCTCCTTCACATGAATCTACTTGCTTCAATTTTGGTGTTTACTGTTGTTTTTTCCTTTTTTTCATGCTTTGATTTCTAACTCTGAACCTTTGTTCCCATCTTTGTGAATACTATCGTTTCTATTGTTCTTCTTAAATCTTTTGGTAATGACAATCGTGAAACTAGTCTTCCATACACTTTTGCCCACACAGTTCTTTAACTTTTTTGACAAATATTTCCTACATCCTTTTGCATTTGTTATCAACATTTTTTCTACCTAGGTTTCTCCCAATTAACCTACCCTGATTGATATCGAAGTTTACCATACGACACCAGTTTCCAGCCATGTGCAGCCTCTTTTACATTGTTATAGTTTTTATACTTCAATTTGTAACTTTGAACGTAGATAGTTCTTATTCTTGTGCCTACTTTCGTTTCTACCATTAGTTCAGTTTTTTCTTTTCAATCTTCCTAGACCTGTTGAAGGCCTTGAAACTACGCAACTCTCTACCTACAATTGTGCCTACCCTTCTGCCTACTTTTGTGCATTTTTGAATACTTTCTCTTGTTCAAAAAATTATTTATACCTTTGAACATACTCTTGTGATTACCCTTTATGATGTCTCCTGATTATTCTTAGGGTTATATTTGTGTCTAACACTGTGATAATCTTGTAACTTAGAACCTATCTCTGTAACAATAATCGTGCCTATCATTGTTCATGTTTTAGTTCTTGCCATTATAAAAATCTTTTTTGTTAACTAGACTCCTACTCTAGTTTATAATATAAACAAGAGTAGGTGCATGAGGTAAGATGAGGTGCATACTAATATAGTATTATAATATTTTTATATGCTATGAACCTCTGCCGTTACTTCACCTTATAATTCCTTTTTTTGAGTACTGCCGACTAATTCTTTTTTACTCCTAGTTACTTTTTACATTTCTATAGTTACATAGCTGATAACATATATCAAAAATGGGGGGCGTGGGTAAAAAAAGGGCGTGTGGAGGGCGAGGGGAGGCGTGATTAGATAAATATAGGAAAAATTAAAACACATAGAAATCAGCATATTTCAGTACACTTTTACGGTTAGTTAAGCACTTTTTTGGGAGCGTGGGGAGGGCGAGAGGGGGGCGTGGAAGAAGAAAAACATCTATATAATATATGTAAGATATTAATTATATTGTTTTTCTTAAGTTTTAAGTCATTCAAAATTTTTTAAGAAATAGAGACTCAGAAGAAAGCCGTGACGGACAATACAAAAAAAAAGAACGCTTTTTTGAGGAGCCTCCAAAATGCAAAAGTTTTCTCAAAAACTAATATTCCAGGTTCGAAACTCTGCAGATCTTTTCAAGACAACAAAAGGCAAATGTATGCATAATTGAATGAAAGAAAAACGTAATGGATTGTGAGCTTTACAGTTTTTTTTAGTGTAACAAACATTACAACTTATGTAGTTGTTTGCAAATTAACCGTCTCGTAAAGCCAAGGGGTCGAGAACGTCTTTCTTCTTAGTTTTTAAGGTGTGAATGTGAAATGTGTGTATCAAAAAAAGTGTGTTTCAAAGCGAATAATTTTGATAACATTTATTCACAATTATGTACAAACAATCAGATAACAAACAAATATCTCTTTAAATCAAAGCTCAACGTTTGAGCGGCCGAGTTTTTATAAAGTCGAAAAAAGCGTGTGTACTTTATGTTAGTTGAATTCCAAGTCACGACGTTGTCAATAACGCAGTGCTTGGCATTGTCGAACGTTCTTTTTTACTCGTGGTAAATAAAAAACGAAGGAAAAGAATAAGAACAAATCAGTTTAAAATTAGAAAGAATAACATAGTTCGGATATATTACGAACATTCCGCTCACCTCATCTTAGAGATGAATTTACGTCAAAAAATAATCAAACTGATATGACATGATAATAATAATGTAAGCAAAACTAAAAAATGAATTTGCAATTGCTTTTTTTTTTTATCACTGAACGCCGCTCGCCGTGAGTGCTTACATTTTTCAGTGTCAAAATAAATATAAAAAAAAAATTTTTGCATTATTTAAATGCTTTTATACGTAAATAACTATAAAAAAAATTCAATTTTTTTTTTTTTTTTTTTTTTTTTTTTTTTTTTTTATGAATGTCGCCCGCCGTGACGGCTTACAAAATAAATATATAAAAGAAAATAAAAAATTCTTAACATTTCAAGAAAATTTAAGCTTTGAAACAGTAGCTTAATAAATCAACGGATCGCACTCGTCACTGCTCACTGGGACTGGTAACAGGCACAGCGTATGAATTGAACGCAAGAGCTCACCGGTAGCCGTTTTTACTATCACCGCGCGAACTTTTCCGTCGGGGTCAATATTGATCGATTTGACGCGAGCGAGTGGCCACTTAGCCGGTGGTGTGTTTTCATCCTTGACCAGAACTAAGGAGTCGAGTTTTAGATTCTCCCTTATAGAATCGCACCACCGCGAGCGAACTTGCAAGGTAAACAAGTATTCCGCCTTCCAACGTCGCCAAAAATCATCGCGCATTCGCGTTAAAAGATCGTATCGTGTTGTAGGGATGAGATCGAAATTTACCGTTCCTGGTTCTGGGATTACCGTCAATGCATGACCGACGAGAAAATGCCCAGGAGTTAGTGGAGCAAGATCCTCGGGATGACTACTTATATCGACTAACGGGCGTGAGTTCAGGCAAGCTTCGATTTGACACAATAATGTCGTTATTTCCTCAAAAGTGAGGGTCGAGCTGCCAATCGCACGTTTCAAATGGTGCTTAGTGGATTTCACTGCTGCCTCCCAAATTCCACACATGTGAGGAGCAGAGGGGGGTATAAGAGTCCACTCAGTAACTTCATTAGCAAGTGAAACGCAAGCATCTTTGTAAAATTCTGAAGCTTCACGGAACATTTGGCGAAGTTCCTTATCTGCACCTTGAAAATTAGAGTCATTATTACTGGCAAGGGTTTGAACGTGGCCGCGTCTTGAAACTAATCTCCGAAAGGCGACGAGAAATCCTGGAGTGGTCAAGTCAACAAACAACTGTCAGCTGTCTTGACGATGATATAAAAGGTAGCGATGATGTTCACGCTAACTTCTTGACTTGGTTATGTTTTTTGATGATTTTTTTTTTACTTTTTTAGATTTCACACTTTTTAACGCTTCTGGTAATATCCAAGTTCGAAAGGACCAATGTTTGCGAATTAACCGTCTCGTAAAGCCAAGGGGTCGAGAAGGGCTTTCTTCTTAGTTTTTAAGGTGTGAATGTAAAATGTGTGTATCAAAAAAAGTGTGTTTCAAAGCGAATAATTTTGATAACATTTATTCACAATTATGTACAAACAATTAGATAACAAACAAATATCTCTTTAAATCAAAGCTCAACGTTTGAGCGGCCGAGTTTTTATAAAGTCGAAAAAAGCGTG
Source organism: Encarsia formosa (assembly GCA_038277355.1). Taxonomy (NCBI): domain Eukaryota; kingdom Metazoa; phylum Arthropoda; class Insecta; order Hymenoptera; family Aphelinidae; genus Encarsia; species Encarsia formosa. Next base: position 49,183,647 of record CM076184.1, on the reverse strand, counting down.
TGTACTTTATGTTAGTTGAATTCCAAGTCACGACATTGTCAATAACGCTGTGCTTGGCAACGTCGAACGTTCTTTCTTACTCGTGGTATATTAAAAACAAAGGAAAAGAATAAGAACAAATCAATTTAAAATTAGAAAGAATAACATAGTTCTGATATATTACGAACAGTAGTTAACTTTGAGATTAAAAATTTTAACGAAAATACTATAAAATCATTTAAAAAATACTTTTTTTTTCATATTTTTAGTTATACTATACACTATTTCATAGCTTAAAATACTAAAAAATTATATTGAAAAAGTTTTTTTTAAAGTTCTTTTTTCTAACATTTTTCGTACAAACGGGATTTTTACAAAAATTTTTTTTTATCTCCAACAGACGCACCCAGAGTATGGATGGTCCGCGTGCGTGCGTGTGCTGCAGCAGCAGCAGTAGAGTCGCGCGGTAGTCGTCGAGTAGTACAGATGTCGTTATGAAAAAGCCATGAGGCTAAGTAGCTCAGCCGGAGCTTTTATATATATATTAGTTTAATAAACCATTTATTATTTATTATTAAACAAGTATCTCTATTTATTGATCAACGGAATCCTCGATTATTTAACATGGTAGCACGCACGTTAGTTTGAGTTACGAAAAAGTGCGGTTAAGTATAGTAAAAACGTGCTCGGAAAAAATTATTCTTTACTTTTTCAATCTCCTCTTTTAAAGAGAGATTGGGAGTATTAACCCATTAAGTCCGAGGATTTTTAAAATTTTTGGTGGTTTTCGAGCTGGGAAATCTTGGGGAAAATTTTGAAAAATTTATATCTAAATACCCTACCCCCCTATTTTCAAGTATGCCCTACACGATGGTATAGTTTATAAAACTCAAAAATTCGATTTTCATTTGTTCATTTACAAAATAAAATAAAAAAACAATGTTTTTTTAGCTTTTTTTTTTTAATCGAAAAATTGAGTGGTAAAAAAAATTTTTACACACTTAAAAATATGATCACAGGTGATCATGGATTTCAAAGTTTCCAAATCTTCTTTAAAATTGCAGCTGCGGTTTTTCTAAACAAAAATGCAGCCAAAAAACTGCGACGAAAAAAATCGTGTACAGCAATACAGCAGTCGAAGGCGAAAAAATCAAATGAGTAATCAAAAAATAAAAAATACCACCATTTTTAACGTTAAATTTTAAGAGTAAAATATACTTGTCTTTTTTTTCATTGGGGCCACCATTTTTTCATAAAAATACGTTGAAGTTGGGATTATCATGATATAACCACTGCAATTCTTTTTCCTGCACCTGTAGCGAATTTATCTAGCAATAAGATGGAAAAAAATATCGAAATAGAGGTTTTGGTTCCGCTGATTACGAATTTGAGGTCCAATGTGCGATATTAGAATAATTGGGCCTTATATTATGGGACCCAAAAACAAAAATCGAGTAATGAAAAAATAAAAAATACCTTCTTTTTCTACGTAAAATTTTAAAATCAAAATGAACTTGTTGTTTTTTATTAGGATCTTGGTATCCTGGCGGATTCTCCTAATGCTTTAGAATCCGCTAGGTGGCGTACCGTTTAAACAATATACAAATAAATAAGGTGACAAAAGTGAATAAAGAACAGTTGTTCAAATGACATTTTTACCCTGGCAGATGATAAGTTCCACCAGGGCCGCTGCTCAAAGACTTTGGCTAATAATTTTAGCGAATTTCAAGCTACTGCATACTATAGAGATAAATAAATTGCAAAATTTTGAAATCTATTCAATCTTTTGTGATTGAATAATTTCAAAAGTTTCAATATGAGACCAAAGCGTAATAGACCAGATCCACCTCCTGATTTAGATTCTGATTCTGAATCGGAATCTCAATGTTTCAGTTCAGATGAGGAAGAGGAGGATCGCTATTGCTTAACGGATCCAAATTATTCTGGAGATGATAGCTAAGAATCAGGAGCTGAAGATAGTGATGACTCTACAATCGAATCTCAGCATAGAAAACTCCAAAAAAATCATATTCGGAAGCTTCCAAAAATTATGTTAGTAGTAACAGTGGTTTGGAGGATAAATACGTTTATGAGTGGGTAGAGGGGGAAGAAAGTTATCCCAAAAACGTTGAAAATACTTGCCAAATGTTAGATGCAAACAAAAAAAAAATAATTGAGATTCCGATTCAGAATCAGAATCTAAATCAGGAGGTAGATCTAGTCTATTACGCTTTGGTCTCATATTGAAACTTTTGAAATTATTCAATCACAAAAGATTGAATAGATTTCAAAATTTTGCAATTTATTTATCTCTATAGTATGCAGTAGCTTGAAATTCGCTAAAATTATTAGCCAAAGTCTTTGAGCAGCGGCCCTGGTGGAACTTATCATCTGCCAGGGTAAAAATGTCATTTGACCAACTGTTCTTTATTCACTTTTGTCACCTTATTTATTTGTATATTGTTTAAACGGTACGCCACCTAGCGGATTCTAAAGAATTAGGAGAATCCGCTAGGATACCAAGATCCTAATAAAAAACAACAAGTTCATTTTGATTTTAAAATTTAACGTTGAAAATGGTGGTATTTTTTATTTTTTGATTACTCATTTGATTTTTTCGCCTTCGACTGCTGTATTGCTGTACACGATTTTTTTCGTCGCAGTTTTTTGGCTGCATTTTTGTTTAGAAAAACCGCAGCTGCAATTTTAAAGAAGATTTGGAAACTTTGAAATCCATGATCACCTGTGATCATATTTTTAAGTGTGTAAAAATTTTTTTTACCACTCAATTTTTCGATTAAAAAAAAAAAAGCTAAAAAAACATTGTTTTTTTTTTATTTTGTAAATAAACAAATGAAAATCGAATTTTTGAGTTTTATAAACTATACCATCGTGTAGGGCATACATGAAAATAGGGGGGTAGGGTATTTAGATATAAATTTTTCAAAATTTTCCCCAAGATTTCCCAGCTCGAAAACCACCAAAAATTTTAAAAATCCTCGGACTTAATGGGTTAAATATTAATCACAAGCTAAGTGCAAATTAGCAATGGCTTAAAAAAGGTTTAAATATTTGAGAAAAAATGAAAATTAATGATTGATGCAGAAAGATTAAGAGAAGTGAGCACGCCACGCCGCGAGTGAGGTTAAAAAGCCACGTGTTAATTTAAAGGTTATGCACGTTTTTTTTTGCAAAGTGCTAAAATTTAATTAAAAATTAAAATTAAAAAGATTTGAGATGATGATATGTTTTCTGGAAATTGGTTGAATAGTTTAAAAAATTTGATTCCTGAAAATTTAAAAGAAGAAAAGGAAAACTTAATTGATCTTGTGGCAAGCAAAAATTTTAAATTGAAGAAAGAACATAAAAACTATTTACGAAAAGTACTATTGAAAAATTTGAAAAAAGTTTTAATACTGAAAAGTGAAGTTTATAAAAACATAAAAACAAAAGAAGAAATGGCTCGACAAGTAAAAATTGATGATGTTGCCATTCAAGTTTTTGATGGTACGGAATTTTCAAGTTGGAAATACCGATTGATGAATATCTTGGAGTATAAAGAATGCCAAGAACCGGCAACGAGACAAAAAGAAGAAAATGAATCTGCAGATGCTTGGAAGAAGAAAGAATTGAAAGCAAAAACTATTTTAATTAGTGCTTTATCAAACAATCAATTAGAGTATGTGCGTGAGTGCAAAACGACTTTAGAAATGATGTCGAAATTGAAAAAAATGCACTCTACAGAATCAACAACGGTGCAAATTATAAACAGAAATAAATTAGAAAGAATAAAATTGAAAAACTATGATAAAACCGAAGATTTTTTCGTCGATTTTGAAAGGGCTTGCAATGAATTTAAAGCAGCTGGTGGATCATTGAGTGATGATGAAAAAATTAGACACATTATAAATGCATTACCTACAAGTTATTGTTTTATTGGTGATTTAATTGATTTAGTACCTAAAGAACAAAGATCCGTGGAACTAGTAAAATCAAAAATACTAGAAAGAATTTATTGAGTCTATCTAAAATTGCTAAGAGTAGTGAGATTTTTATTAAAGATAGAAATGCTGAGATTTATAGTAGAGATGGAAAATTAATAGCAGTGGCTGATGAAATTAATGGTCTCTATATTATGAAAAGTTTTCTGTATGAAAATGATGAGGGTGTTTATGTTAATACTGTCAAATTGACTGATAAAGATAAATTGGTAGAAGGTTTACCAGATAGGTTAGAAAATAATATTTTGAAATTTGCAAATTGTATACAGAGTAAAATGGCTAATGTACCGTTTGAAAATGAGAGAATAGAATCTACTGAGATTTAAGAATTAATTCATACCGATTTAAATGGCCCGCATAACACGATTGGTTATGGCGGTGAGAAATATTTTTTGACTTTTGTTGATGATTACAGTAAGTGTACTAAAATTTATTGCATAAGAAGCAAGGCAGAAACGGCAAGTTGTTTTATAGAGTTTGTAAATTTAGTTGAAAATCAATTTAATAAGCGCATTAAGAAAATGCAATGCGATAACGGCAGTGAATATTTAAATAGAGAGATTTATAATTTTATTAAATATAAGGGAATTGAATTATTACCTTGCCCGCCTTATGTACATGAATTAAACGGTGTAGCCGAGAGATACAATAGATCCGCAATGGATATCGGTAGATGCTTGTTGAGAGAAGCAAAAATTGAACGAAGGTATTGGCCTGAAATTGTTAAAACTGTTGCTTATTTGAAAAACCGTACAATAGCCAATACTCAGGAGAATAAAACTCCTTTTGAAATATTTTTTGGCAGAAAGCCTAATGTTAAGAATTTGAAAATTTATGGAAGCAGAGTTTTTGTGAGAGTGCCTGAAGTTTTGCGAAAGAGTAAATGGGATGATAAAGCAAAGTTAGGTGTACTAGTCGGTTATGATAATAATAGTTATAGAGTATTATTGAATGGTAGAGTGATAAATGCAAGACATGTAAGAGTGGTTGAAGAAGGTACAGAATTAATTTGTTTGAAAAAATTGATGATGATGAGAGTGAAAATTTTGATAATCAGTTTACCGAGGTAAGATTAAATAATAATGATGATGATGATATTGCATTAGAAAATGAGAATAATGCGAGCGAGAATGAGTGTGATGAAATTGTTGAGAATGAGAATGCTATGAATGACAGATTTGATTTGCGAAACAATAATAATAATTTGAATGAGAGAAGAGTTTCTACTCGGAAAAGAAAACCAGTAGAAAGGTACGGTGAACCGGTCACACACTATATTTATGTCAATTATGTAAACGCAAATGTACCGAATACACTTGAGGAGGCGATAAACTCCAAAGACGCGAAAGAGTGGAAAAAGGCTATGGATTCTGAAATCGGAAGCCTAATGAAAAACGAAACATGGGAGATTGTTGATAAGCCTAAGGGCAAAAGAGTGATTGATGTGAAATGGGTGTATAAGAGAAAGAATGATGGTAGCTTTAAAGCCCGATTAGTAGTGAGGGGTTTTCAACAGAGAGAACACCCTGAGAATGTTTACTCCCCCGTGGGAAGAATGCAATCATTAAAAATATTGTTAAGTTATTGTGTGGCAAATGGTTTGTTGATTGAACAAATGGACGTTGAAACAACGTTTCTGAATGGTGCAGTCAAATCGGAAGTGTATATCAGTGAACCAGAAGGTTATGAAACCAGTGAAAATAAAGTGTGCAAATTATTGAAAGCTCTTTATGGTTTGCCTGAAAGCCCAAGAGCTTGGTATGATTGCTTTAATGAATCCATTGTAAAACTAGGCTTTGTAAGAAGTAAATACGATTTTTGTCTCTATGTAAAAAATGCTGGCAAAGATACAATATATATTTTAATTTTTGTGGATGATCTTTTAATTTGTTGCAGGGATATGAGTAAGATTAAGGAGGTAAAATCAAGTTTAATGAAAATATTTTGTATGAAAGACTTAGGTAAAGTCAGTAACTATATCGGTATAGATATAGATTATAATGTTGCAAAAGGTAGAATGACTTTGAGTCAGACAAAATATATTGAATCTTTGGCCGCAAAATATAACCTTGAGAATGATAGATTGTATGATACACCCATGGAGGCGAATTTGAAATTAGAACAAGCAAATGAGATTGATGAGAGAATTAAATTTCGAAATTTAATTGGTGAATTATTATATATAAGTACAGGTACAAGACCTGATATTTCATATTGTGTTAATTATTTGAGCAGATATCAGAGTTGTTATGATAAGACACATTTTAAATACGCGATGCGAGTGTTGAAATATTTGTACAAGACGAAAGATTTAAAATTAACTTATATGAATAGAAAAGCAAAAACCGAAATTTTAGATTGTATGGTCGATTCTGATTATGCAGGTGATAATATTGATCGATGATCAACAAGCGGTTATTTAATCAGATTTTACGGAAATGTAATTTTTTGGCGAACACACAAGCAAAGTACCGTAACAAAGTGTTCAACTTTTGCAGAATACACTGCGATGTCGGAAGCAGTAACGGAAATTTTGTTTATTAAAAATTTGCTAAACGAGTCATTTGATGCAAGACTTATGAAACCGATTAAAATGTATGAAGATAATTCAGGCGCGGTAGCAATTGGTAAATTCGGAAATTTTACCAAGAATTCAAAACACATTGAAGTGCAATACCACTATGTAAACGAAAATTATAAGAAAGGTGTTATTGATATCATTAAGATAGATTCGGAAAATAATTTAGCCGATATATTGACTAAGAGTCAAAATGGACCAAAATTTGTTGAAAACCGCGGAGCATTAAATTTAGTTTGAATGATTGAACTTTGTAAATATAGATTCTAAGTTAATTTGATTGAAGTATGATGTGTGAAATAAAATGTTGTAAATTCAAGGAGGCGTGTTGTAATATATTGAATTCACAACATTGTAGACGCACCCAGAGTGTGGATGGTCTGTGTGCGTGCGTGTGCTGCAGCAGCAGCAATAGAGTCGCGCGGTAGTCGTAGAGTAGTACAGATGTCGTTATGAAAAAGCCATGAGGCTAAGTAGCTCAGCCGGAGCTTGTATATTATATATTAGTTTAATAAACCATTTATTATTTATTATTAAACAAGTATCTCTATTTATTGATCAACGGAATCCTCGATTATTTAACAAAAACATATTTAAAAATTAACAAATTATGAAACCTTCTTCAGTCTCAATTCGTTAAAGTCTCTGATTTTTTTAAATAAAATGGCAATCGAAAAACTGATTTCTTCAAAATTTCCGTTTCTGCCGAACACGCAAATAACCAACAGGCCTTGAATACCGAATAGGTAGTAATGATGAATGCTCAGTCTGATTTCTACTACCATAGTTCTCTTAGTGTGTTCATTAGCTAAATAAACTCCTTTATCTTTCTCTATTCAAGCGTGTACCTTCCCATTCTAGGATGGGTTCATCACAATAAATCATGATTTAACCAGTTTAAGACAATAGCTATTATACTCACGCTCCTATCATCTGGATCGAGTCTTTTGTGCATTCATTAATTACGTTTTATCTTGACTCATTCAGGCTCTCACTCATCATGCGTAATTCACGTATCAGGTGTACCATGCAGGACACGCGACACACGTAAATAATCATTATCAGTCAACAATTCATTTGATTCTTTTGTAATTTAAACATATTCTCTCCTGCATTAATAGTTTCTAGCCTATATTTATAACGTCTAACAATTGTTTGACTTTGTACGGTATTATGCACAAGTCTTGCACCACCACTATATCTAAGTGCCTTTTGTCAAAGAATTATTTCAGCAAACCCACCAACGTTAACGCATGACCAATTTTCTTGACTCTTCAGTAACAGCTCCATCACGTTATTCATGCTGACTTATCCAATCTCTTCATACAATCGTCTTGTTTCTTGGCTTCATACCGAACAGCGCTAGAACGAGCAGTTGGCATCATCCTTCTCGCTACGGCACAGTATGCATTCTGGGCTTCTGTTCCTACCACTTTCTGTTGGTAAGAAGTTACTGTGATTACTCAAAAATTAGGACCAATTTCATTTCAAAATCTGCTGTTAGTGTCTCCGATTTGTCTCAAATTGAAATGTCACTTCTTAGACTGAATGAAAAAAAAATTACATTATAGTTATTCCAGAAATTTTTTTTTTTCAAGTTAACAGAAATCAAAGTTTTTATGTAAAATGATGACATTTTAGAAAAGTAAAACCTTTTTTTCAAACCATCGTCATTTTGTTAAAAATTAATATCATCTTTGTCTGTTTTGTGATCAAGATAGTAAACTTGTTGCTTTTTAAAAATTTGCATTTGAACTTTACAAAAATTTTGAAAACTTGATTTTCTCAAGAACCATCTTATTTTTGCACAAAAATATTTTTACAAATAGGTGAACTTTTAAGCAATATTTTTCAGAAGATCTGATCTGCGCTAAAAATTTCTAGTAGTTGCTAGAGCTTTTTTATTTTTTGTCCTTATCAGTTTATTGACATTGACGCTAATTTGAAAGCTCTATATATAATTTTCAGTGACGTCAGGTGATAGCTAAATTTCAGAGCTTTTCAAACATATGTAATTTTATATATGGATGGTGGACAGAAAGTCGGCCAAATATGCGTCCAGCAGCATAGCGAAAAAAGTAAATATTTTTGAATCATGAAACTAGTAGCATTCGATTAAAGATTGTTTTTCACAACTACGACAGTAGTTTTTATATATTATTTAAATAATATCTGTGAATATAGCAGGTCAAATAAGCCATGAAATGTCTTGTCAGTCTGATGTCCTAACCCTACATTTTGGTTTACCCGCAAAAAATTCTACATCAAGATCATCAATTTTTGAGGAAACAGGAACCAAGGATCGTTAAGTACGATACTGAAACTATCTAAAAATATTTTTAACCTTTAGCTGGCACCGTGGGGTACTATAGTACCCCACTGTCTTCTTTACCTATCTTCGGTACCTAAAATTTCGTAAACCGGGTTTATAGCGACATCTACCTACACTTGAGGGATGAGGCTTGCCTTTCCCGCCATAATTAGTGCTCGATGACCGTTAGTCTGCACGTAGCAGTTGTCGAAAGCGGTTTGGGGTACTGCAGGACCCCACGGTGCCATCAACGTTGATACAAGTAAAATTGGAGCATTTTTTTTTCTTTTATTAATGCGTTAAAACACGTTTGAAAGGTAAGTAATTATTAAATCAGTCACTAAAAATTTTTTTTCTCGATGCCATGAGTCCTTCGACGTTTTATGTATATTCTCAGCATGGCGTATAATTTGCGGCCACGACTTTTGCGAGAGCACTTACTAGAAGTTGACAACAATGATGAAGAAGTTGAAAGCGATGGTCAGGATGAACCGTCTTGCTCTGAATATTCTTCAGAAGAATCTTCTGAAAGAAGAAGGAGAAATGGACGTCGATATGGAAGTCCCGAGTGAGAATCAACGGCTTTTGCAGAGTCGAGAAAATCCACAGCGTGGTCGCCCGTCATCGAAACTTTATGGAAAAAATGGTTTCCAGTGGAATGTAAAATGTCCTTCTCGTAGATCAGGTAAGCAGCACACCAGGGGTTTTTTTCATATGCGCGCTGGGATTGAGCGCTTCTCTCTGTCTCTTTTTCTCTTTTTCTCTCTCTGTTTTTCTCTTTTGCTTGCAAGCGTATTTTTGTAAAATGTTCACAAACTAACTTCAAGTTTTTTTTCTCGTTATAAAATTTATTCAGCCGAAATAATTTAAATATTATGAATTTTTATTTACAACAATTTTATTACTATAAAATTTTTATTATTTTTTTCGCCTTTTACAGACAGGCAGTCAGATATTTTACCAGAAATAAAACCTGGTCCGGCCGGTAACGCTGCCGATGCAAAAACAATTATTGATTTTTGGAATTTTTTATTTACCGATGAAATGATAAATTTAATAGTTGATAATACCAATTTAAAAATAGAAGAGGAAAGCTTACATTATGTGGTTGAGGAACGACAACAATCGTGGCATTATCACACTGATCCAGTTGAAGTAAAAGCTTTCATAGGAATTTTATATTACTCTGGTTTATGGAAATCGGCTGATGTTGATGTGAACAGATTATGGGACAAAACTAATGGCTTATCTATGTATCGTAGTGCTTTTTCAAGGCACAGATTTACGTTTTTATCAACGTGTTTGCGCTTTGACAATGCAGATGAAAGAGAACAAGATGATAGATTTGCTCCTATCCGAAATTTATGGAACATGTTCATCGGAAACTGCAAAAAGAATTACACTCCAAGTCGTCAATGCACCGTGGACGAGCAGTTGTTAAGTTTCAGAGGACGTTGTAAATTTAGAGTTTACATGAAAGATAAGCCCGATAAATATGGCCTCAAAATTATAAGTTTTAATGACTCTCAAACAGCTTATATGGTAAATATGAATAAGTTTTTATTTTTTAATTTATGAAACCAATACTTGAAAAAAAAAAAAAAAAAAAAAAAAAAAAAAAAAAACTAAATTTTATTTTTATTACAGATTAATGCTATTCCTTACTTAGGAAAGAATACTGAAATCTTGGAAGATAATGAAAGTGTTCCTGAATACAATTTTAGACCGGTAACTGTGCCAATTTACAACACTAACCGTGAAGTGACTTGCGATAATTGGTACACCTCGATTCCCTTACTTCACAGAATGCTGAAGGATCCGTATGATTTAAAAATTACGGGTACTATCCGAAAAAATAAACGAGAAATACCAGTTGATTTCGTGGTCAAAGTTCCCAAAAAGGATCGTCCCATGACTAAATTTTGTCATACTGAAAAAACATTACGCTTTTAACTTATGCGCCAAAGAAAAAAAAATCTGATAAGATAGTTCTGATTGCTTCGTCACTTTTGAAAACTGAAGAAATGGCAGGTGACAAATCGAATATTGTCCTTCATTATAACAAAAATAAAGGAGGAACGGATACTTTCGACAAGTTATGCCATTCCTACAGTGTGCGTAAAAGATCTAATAGGTGGCCTGTTCGATATTTTTATGGGATCTTGGATCAAGCGATCGTTAATGCGAGAATTTTATTAGCTTGCAAAGAAGAACAGAGTGAAAATATTGAAAAAATCACTGCTATTTCTTGCTTGGAAACCTTTTCTTTTTATTTAATAAAGCCGCTTTTGGAGCAGCGACTTTCAATTTTAAAACTTTCAAAAGAGCTAAAGTTTGGAATCCGATCTATTCAAAAAATATCTGAAACATCGGTACGCTCTATAACTCAAGTTAATCTTGTAATTAAAAAAATATGTAGTTTTTGCACTAGGGGAAAAGACAAAAAAACTGATAAAGCCTGTGGCGTTTGTTCGCGTCCGATTTGCCCGGACCATAGATTTTTAATTTGCCAAGACTGCGCTGGCACTTGAATAAAATGTTTTTTTTACAGTTTTTAACTTCTTCATGTAATATTTTATTAAAATGTACAGTTTTTTTGTATGAATTAAATAAAAAAATTGAATAACATTAAATTTTCTAAAAATACCTAATGGTTTTTTTTTTCGTAAACCTCAGATAGTAATTTCTGAGAATAAATACCTTTTTTAAATAACCCATATAAACTATTATTTTTCCATATAGTCCACTACTTGGAGATAACTCAGCTAAAATTTTAGACCTTTTTATGAAAAAACAAAAAAGTTATGATTTTTTGAATAAAAACGGTTTTTTTTCTATTTTTTTCGACTTGTTGGATTTTTTTTTAGGACCGACTTTAGGTTATCGTTATTTAAACTATTACACTCTTTGATAGAACCTCTAAAGATCATGTCTGAATTTTTTTTAGTTCAAATAATGCATGTAACCTCTATTTTTTTCAACTTTTGTCCGTGGGGTACTATAGCACCCCACGGTGCCAGCTATGTTACACCACAGAAGCATGCCAGCTAAAGGTTAAGATGTCAAAATACGTTGATAAAAAAATTTGGCAGACTTTACAAATTTGTCCTAGGTTTTGATGTCTTGTCAGTCCAAACTCGCTAAATTATTTTTATTTTTTTATAAATGACGAAATTATGATTTTAAACTGCCTTTTCAGTTACAACTACCGTATTGTCCGGCGTATAAGCTCCCCTGGCGTATAGCCCCCCCCCCCCCCCCCCCATGATTTCGTTATCGAGAATTCCGAATTTGTGTATACTCGGCGGATAAGCCCCCCCCCCCCCCTCAAATTTGTTAACATAAGACAGACTTAATTACCTAATTACTGCTTCCGTGAAGAAACTCAACTTGCTACAGTTAGCATTTGAAGCCTGTCTCGTTTTGATCGTGCTTTTAAATTCTAAATCTTAGTGATTTGTATTTAATTTTATAATATTAATTTTATTATAATAATTTACGTAATTATGACTACTAGGTTAAAGTACTACGCTGTTTTTAAATTAAAACTTATAAGGTATCCAAAAGAGACAAGCAACCATCAAGCTGCACAAAAATTTGGCGTTGACAGGAAAAACGTATGCAGGTGGGTAGACAGTGAAACTATTATAAAAGAAATGCCTAAACGTGAGTTTGCACTCAGAACTGGTAAGGTAAGAACCCCTATTGTGGTCCCCAAAATTTTTAGGTTGGCAGTATATCATGATTTTTAATAAAAAATAAAAGCATAAGTGTGCAATTTTTTTCATTAAATTAATTTTAGAGACATTTCGAACAAAAATAAATATTATTTACTTAAAATTATTGAATTTTTTTTTTATAATGAGCTTATTGAATCATGAACTTTCAGACCGTTTTTTTGAGATTCCGCTTCAAAGTACCCCAGTTAACGGACCATGCAAATTCCATGCGTAAAGTTTCGGGTACCCCAGTTAATGGACCGTATAGTATTTTTTAATTATTCTCGTTAAAGAATGAACTTTTTATAAAGAAATAATTTATTTATAACAATTGTTGTAAGAGTTTGTTTATAAAAAAAAACAATCAATATTACAATAAAATTTCTGTGATTATAATATGAATTACTGCTAATTTTTGGGAAATACGTTACACGAGAACTTAAAAGTTAGTATTGTAGTCGCTTTTATCGTATATTTTTAAAAATTTTTAGAATCGATTTTGAAAATCAGAATATCACAAATAAATATTTTTAAAAAATGTTGATTTTAATGAAATTTAGTTATTTATTTACTATCACTCAATAAAAATGATAATAAATTTTTGTAATTTTAATTTCAAGATGAATAAAAGATAAAAATTGGTAATTTTTGTTTATTGAATAAAAATTTTGAAGTATTGAAAGTATGCACAAATTATCAGTTTTAAAAACAAAAATAATCTTATAGAATATAAAAAAAAGAGTAGTACAAATATATGAATACAATAAACTTTTTATTAAAAAAAAAATAAATAAATTTTACATTTATATTTCTCTAATTATAACAATCTTAAACATACAATTATAAAACTTAATCCTTAAAAAATATGCGAATTATTTTTTAAAATTATGACTCAGTATTAATTTCATAAGTTTTATCTTTTATTTGTTTCCGTACATATTTTAATTTAATTTCTGCCCTGAATTTTTCATCTTCGATTTTTTTCTTTTCTTCTGATAAAGTTTTTTTTATATCATCAGATTGTTCTTTTTTCACTTGCTCTGAAATATAATTTATCTTATCTTTCAGTCTTTGAATCTCATTTTTTAATGAATTTCTTTCAGATTATAATTTTTTTTTATTTTGTACACTTTCATTTTTTTTTTTTTTTCATTTCATTTACTTGAAGGTACTCGTAGTATTGGTCCGAAGTTTCAGCTGCAGGTGGTTTTGGTTCACCAGAAGCTAATATTTTTTTTTTCTTTTTCTCAGGTAAAATATTCTAATGGAAAACACTTATTAAAAACTCTTTTTCCATTACGTGCTACAATAAAAATATTATGAAATTAGGTTTGGAAATTGTGAGGGTTTAAATTGCACAATAAAATTACTTACTTGTATTAGCAGCAGTTGAATCGTTTTCAACATTGTCATTGCAGGAGTTTTCCGCACGGGCTGAATTTTGAAAACCATTAACTGCTAAGTTATTTAGATTAGTTTTTAAAGCATCAACATTAGCATTGCCATTGGCTAATGCATCAATTTGAGTATGGCCATCAGCTGAGACACTAATATCAGCGTGACCATTGGGTATGTCTTTGATATGAGCAGCTGAGGCATTAATATCAGAATGGCTGAGATCTAAAGCGTCAATTTGAGTATCAGCTGAGACACTAATATCAGCGTGACCATTGAGTATGTCTTTGATATGAGCAGCTGAGGCATCAATATCAGAATGGCTGAGATCTAAAGCGTCAATTTGAGCAGCTGAAGCATCAATAGCAGCATTGCCATCGGCTGAGGCCTCAATTTCAGCATGGCTATCGGTTAAGGCAGTATTGTTATTCAATTTATTAAACTGGCTGTGGAGATAGTATTGTTCAAAATTTTCTGTAAAAATTATATGATTTATTAGGTAATATTATGTAGAAATTTACTTTGAAAAATCTATCAACAAACCTTGCGTAGTATTTCTTTCAACCAAAACTTGATTATTACTATAATTAATAGCATTGAGTTCTTCGGATATATTTTTTTCTAATACTGTATTAGGTTCAATGGTACAATGAGTTTCATAATTTGAGTTCACAGGAGCTTTTGATACTATAATTGGAATATCTTCTAGATCTATTACATCTAAGGCGTAGCTTACAATTGGTTCGCTTTCATCACAAGACTTATTATAATTTAAATTAACATCAACTCTAGTTGGTGATTCGCTAGGAATATTTATGGAGTGAGGTGTAGAATGGAGGTTTGATTCAAGAGATTCATGAGGTTCTGTGATGACAGGATCTTGATTGGTGTCAAAGGATACATTTTTTGACTTATCTCCTATATTTATAAATATATTCATTAAAGAAAATATTGTAATTCAATTAAAAAAAAAAAAAAAGAAAAGAAAAATAACATTGATTATGATAAATTGAACAAAATAAAATGTTCAAAAGAACTAATTTGTAAATTAAATTTTAAAAGTGTCATAAATATGTACATACTCAAGTGAAATAGTAAATTTAAATAAAAATCTTTTGTGTATTTGTTGAGAGTCAATATGTACTTAAATATTTAAAAACTTAGCTGAAACCACAGTAAACTATCAATTTAACAACCCCTTTTCTTAAAAAAAAAAAAAAAAAAAAATTAATACTTGAGAAAACTTTTTTTCATACCGCTTTGAAATTTTAACCAAAATTTGAATAATCCTTTGTTTTCTTCGTCCAAGGTGTAGATTCCAGATTCCAAAACTATTTTAAACCTCTCAAGTAAAACAGGATCCATATTATTCTCTAAAACATGAATTTCCTCGCTTAGCTGACTAGTTGATTTTTCATTTTGATTTTTTTTTTTTTTTTTTATTTAACACATTAAAATCAATTGCACTCGGATCAAAAGGGTACAACCAAGCTACTTTAAATCCATTTATCACACATTGACTTTCGTTTTTTATATTATTTAGAGTTTCAAGTATTACAGTCCCTATATCTTCTTTTTTTAAGCTCCTTATAGATCTCTCATTTTTTTCCTTTGGCAACGTTTTTTTCCATTCTGTTTTAATGGCTGGTAAATGTGTGTTGAATTGGGTAGAAGCCGAATTAATTCAATTCTATGATCTCGACAAAAAGATATAAGAGGTGGAGTCAGATGGGAGGAGTGGTTATCCAAATACATGACCACAGGCTTTTGAATATTTTCCTGTTCAAGCCAAGGATCAAATACATTAGTTATATATTCATAAAACGTCTCTGCTGTGTGCCATCCATTCTTTGATTTTCCAATCCCCCATTCTGGAGGAGATTTTTTTATAATATCATCTGGAATTTTCTCTTTATATTTGTACATCACCATTGGTGGAGCTCGCTTACCACTGGCAGAATAAGTTGACAAAACAGTGACTGTTTCTTTACTATCATCTGTAATCTTATAGACTGCTCTGGCTCCTTTTTCAACCAGAACAGTTGTAGCCTCTGAACTAAGAGGTAAAGCTGTCTCGTCACAATTAAAAATCCGATCAGGCCCAATATTATCTTAATTTTTTTCTTTTAAATCCTCGGCCTGATTAGAAAACCACTGCTCCAACTCCTCCCTTGTAATGTTAGCTCTAGTATGACTAAGTTTTTGCGGTTTACTTTTGGTAACTTTCGACCAACGCTTTTTAAAGCCTTGCCACCAATGTTTATTCGGTCGGTCATTAACAAAAGGAGTTTTCAAATTTGTTTCTTTCACATACACTTGCACTGCATCTAAAAGTTCACTTTTATTAACTGGATCTCCAACCTGAGCTCTTAAAATTATCCATTGTGCTATGTCTTCTTCAACATCTATTGGTATAAAAGTTTCAGGTCCTCGTTTTTTATCTATAAGATCAGGGTTTTTTAGTTTTCTAAATAATGTTGAAGCTGGTATGTTGTAAACGCTTGTAGCTTTTTTTACTGCTATGCCTTGATCTATGAGCTTAAGAGCATTTTTGATATTACTTTTTGAATAATTTAAATTTTTTTTCTTTGAAGTTTTGTTTTTGGTTCTATTTTTCTTTTTACTACTATT
Organism: Encarsia formosa; assembly: GCA_038277355.1. Classification (NCBI taxonomy): domain Eukaryota; kingdom Metazoa; phylum Arthropoda; class Insecta; order Hymenoptera; family Aphelinidae; genus Encarsia; species Encarsia formosa. The sequence goes on along the minus strand of CM076184.1, from coordinate 49,167,033 downwards.
ATTTTTATTTATTTTTATATTTTTATTTTTCTGAGCTGATTTTATTTTTCATCTATTGGGTTTGGGGACCATTTTTCTGAAAAAAAAATTTGGTACAAGATGTACAAGATTATAAAAATTTTTCATAGTGATGCTTGTTTTTATTTTTTTATTTTTAATATTTAATTTTTTATCAAAATTTGATTTTTTAAACAAAAACTTTTACATTGATTGAAATACTTCAATTTTGAGGTTATATTATTATTACAAGAACTAAACATAAATTAATACTCACTGATTTCAATTATGACGTTAAGGTGTAACACTTGATATTTACACAAGATTTTTGTTGAAAAATTTAACTTTTTTTCGATAAAACTATTAAAAATTGATGAAATACACAGTCTCACAATTTGGGTTCTGTCCTGCACCGTGCTGTAGTATGACTCAGCGGAACGACCCGTATTAATGGACCTCTAAAATTGGGGACCAGAAATCGGGGTACTCAAACAAAAGGGAACATATTTGTGGACCGTTAAAATTTTGATTGAAATTTGAAATTTGAAATAAAAAATTTATTACAGATAAAATTTTTGAACCCTAAGCTTTATAATCATGTACAAAACATTGAGAAAAAAGTAAATGTTTATAGTAAAAGCTTACTTCAAAAATTGCTTAGCTGGACTCCGCCATTCGTGACTTACCTATTTTGCTTATTACTGCCGAATTAAAATTGGTTTGAAAAGTTTCATTCAAAAAGAATCTTTTCGAAACTTTTTTTGAAACTTTGATTGATGATTAAAAAATCGATGTAAAATTTTTTTGGAATAATTATTGAACTCGAAAATTATTTAAAAATTATTTATTTAATCATGGACCATTAACTGGGGTACAGGGACCACAATAGGGGTTCTTACCTTACTGCCAAATGGCCCGAATTAAAACAATACGTTTCGGAATTTGTATTAAATGCGAGAAAAGAAGGTATCTTTGTCTCCAGAAAATTAATTAGAAGTGAAACTATAAAATGGTCCTTGAAAAATCCAAATTAAGCAAAAAATTTTACAGCCACAGTTAGTTGGTGTGCCCGATTAATGGAAAGGTTTAATTTCGTTTTGAGAGAAAAAACTAAAATCTCCCAACAATTACCTTCTGATTTAGAGGACAAGATATTAAATTTTCAAAGATATTTAATCAAGTTAAGAGAAGATTTTTACTTTCCACTGGGAAGTATTGGAAACAATTTGACATTTTGGGTAACTGCACTGTAGATGTGAGAGGAACAAAAATAATTTTTGTTAAATCCACTGGACATGAAAAAAGTAGATTCACTGTAGTCTTATTGTGTTTAGCCAATGGTGTAAAATTAAAGCCGATGGTGGTTTTTAAAAGGAAAACCATGCCAAAAATCAAATTTCCCCCAGGCGTCCTTGTTCACGTGCAAAAAAACGGTTGGATAGATGAAGATGGTGTAAAAATATGGCTGAGTCAAATTTGGGATAAACGACCTGGTAATTTTAACAACCGAAGTTTGCTAGTTTGGGGCATGTTCCGAAGCCATCTTACAGATAAAATCAAGGAAGATCTGAACGAAAAACGAACTCTGCAGGCAGTCATCCCAGACGGCCTAACATCCGTTTTACAAACGATTGGATGTTTGTTTAAATAAACCTTGCAAACATTATCTTCGAGAAATGTGGAACGACTGGATGATAAGCGGAACTAAGGAGTACATAAAATCATGAAATATGAAAGCACCAGGCTTAAATGTTTTTTGCAATTTTGTTATAAAAGCTTGGAATCAAGTAAAAACTGAAAGAGTTATAAATTTTTTTAAGAAATGTTGCATTTCAAACGTCTTGGACGGTAGTGAAGACGATGACATTGAAGAAAGTGCAACGCTTAAAGTTGAAGATGAAGCAGAAAAGTGGGATCCGTACTACTATACTTATGTTGATTATTCTTATTTAAATGATTACATGCAAAAGATAGGTGATGAGTTAATGTTAGAATAAATTTTATGTTGAAATTTGTTGTGTTAAAAATAATGAAAATTTTTAGAAATGAAATGTTATGTGTAAAAGAAATTATGTAAAAAATTACGTACAAAAGTGTTTCTAAATTAAATATTTACAAAATTTACTAATAATTATTGTTTTTATTTGATTTTAGACTCAGCTCGAAATAAATTTTATAAAACTGTGTACTCGGCGTACAAGCCCCCCCTTAATTTTAAGAGTCGATTTTGGGGGCTTCCAGGGGGGCTGATACGCCGGACAATACGGTAATTATAATTTTTATAATTAATACAGATATGCACCTTTTCAACTATAAATAATTTGAATAAATAATAGTTTTTCTGAGAGTACCTTTATTAAATGTCTTGTCAGTCCGGTCCGAAAAATAAAGAAAATTTCAAACTTATACCTTCAATATTTTCATGTGAAAGTTTTTTTTTCTACGGCCAAATGAAATTTTCCTTTGTTTATACTTAATATTATTAGAAAAAAATTTTTAAGTGGCTTGTTAGTACTTTTTTTCTGTTAGTACTACTCTTGAAGCGGTCGACCTTTTGTCCACCACCCATATACAGCGTGGCCCATTTTAAATGTCGCACCCAAATGACTCGCTTGGGAAGTCCTAAATAGAAAAAAATGTAGACACCAAAGTTTCTTATCTTTTTGAGGCTAATAAGATGGGCCAAACAAAATTGAGCCCGGGGCCTTAGGTTGAGCCCTATGGACCTGAAGTCCGTTTGTTTTTAATGGGAACCTCTAATTTTGACCCCAGATTCGGAAAGAGCAGAAAATTTAACGATTTTGAAGTTTTTTTTTGAAATTTTTTTTTGGGATTTATTTATTAAATGGACTTTGAAGATTGGTCAGGTGACAAAAAGGGAGGTTCAAAAGGATCATCAGGTAAGGTTAATAACCGTCTAGAGTTCAGACAAGCTTCGATCCTTGCGAGTAAAGTCGTGAACTCGACAAAAGTAACAACCTGGGCACCTATGAGCCTTTTCAAATGATATTTGAAGGAACGCACTGCAGCTTCCTAAAGACCACCACAGTTAGGGGCACCCGGTGCACAGTGCAGTAAAACGTGGTAAGAATGTTCGAAATTCTTAAGCTCCCTTAAAATTTGTCATTAATATAATAAAATTGATATCAAACTGTAGGGTTGGTGCCAAATTTTCGATCCCTCGAACACTTTTTTCGATGAAGTGGATTTGTTGGGCAGCAGTACACGGAAAGTAAAAAGTAGTTTTACCACTTTTTTAATCCTTTTTTTTTCATCATTTTAACGACATCATTTACTGTAAACTTAAAAAATGGGTTAAAATTTTTATGAAATAAAGCTTTTTCGATGTATTGTTACCTATTAAGGATGTTTGGTACTTACGAAAAAATTCAGCCATTTTGCCAATTTTTATCGAATCTTTTAATAATTTATATCAAAATAAACGTTGGATTTGTTTTCTATTTTTCTCCGTTTTAGTTTTTCAAAAATTTAAATAGTTGTTTAAGTAATTGAATAATTAATCTTATAAAAACTAAACATTTTTTTTCTTTAATAAAATAATTTTTAAATTCAAATTAAAAAAAATATTAACATTTTCTTTGAAGTATTGGGACTGAAACTGCATTAACGGTGGGGATCAAAACATGGCCGCCGTTGGGGGAGTTTTGCCTGGACTCAGCATAGGTGGTGCTCCCAACCATAACCTCCGTCTCAGTCCCTATCGCCTAAACTAATTGACAGTTTTTTCAACGATCTCTGAACTTTTGAGAGAGTTACAAGTAATAAAGAAAAGAAAATGCTTAATTTCTGTTGGACCGCTTCTACAATTGTTTAAACAAATACTTCAATTTTTTTAAAAACTAAAACGAAGAAAAATAGGAGAAAACTCCAACGTTTATTTTCGTATAAATTATGTATTACACGATTTGATTAAAATTGTCAAATTGGCTGAAATTTTTCGTAAGTACCTAACATCCTTAAGTAATATTACATAGAGTTTTATAGGTTTAATTTTTTAAAAAATGAAAAAACCTGAATTAAACTGATTTTTTTTAATTCTTTTTACATTATTCAAAGTGATTGAAACATCGAAAAAAATCGATTACATTGAGGTTTTTTCATTATTTTCAAAATTAAACCTATGAACCCTCTGTATTATTACTTTATAGGTAACAATACATCGAAAAAGCCTTATTTTATAAACATTTTTACACAAATTTTTCAATTTACATAAGTGAAATCATGAAAATGATAAAAAAAAGCGGTCAAAATCACGTTTTTTAGATTTTATTTTTAGAAAACTCTGTAAATCTCATAATCTGACTATGAAGTTTGATTCAGCGAATACAAATACATTGAAAAATCATCAGGCAAAGGACTGTCCCAGTCTACCTTCAATAACCACAATGACTGCATCAGTATCTTTGCTTTGATTATAATAGGTCCTAACCAGCCCATAGGATCAAACAATGTAGCAATGTTAGATAGTATGTGTCGCTTGATAACTATGTTTATACATATGGTTAGGTTTTTCAACTTGAAAGTTGAAGATGTCATCGGATGGATTCCAGGAAAAACTCAACACATTGACCGATAAACCTATATTGAAGTTAAAGGGATCAACTGCACAGAGTTTTCGATCCAAGTTTTCTAAGATGGGGGATGGTTACACATTCATTTGCGGAGGCAAACGCCACCCACTTTGCATATTTCCATTGTTTGCTTTCGTTTGGAAATAGTCCGCTCTAGCGAATGAGCGCCAGACGCGACGTCATCAATGTAAATCCCACTCTCAAGGGTTTCAGCACCTAACGGAAAGTCGTCCTTATGGTCTTTCACCAATTGCTTGATTACACGAGAAGCTTGGAAGCCAGACGATTTGATACCATAGGTGGTTGTGTTTAAACTATAAATGTGTACCGGTTGATCTAGATCAAAACGCCAGAGTATGGATTGAAAGAGTCGATCCTCTTCATCGACAAGGATTCGCCTATGCATTTTCTCAGCATCGGCGGCAAAGACAAATTCGTAATTTCGCCAATTACCGATTAAATCACTCAGATTTGGCAAAAGGTTTTTACCTGTATATAAAGCGTCGTTCAATGACACACCATGACTGGATTTTAATGATTCATTAAAAACTATACGAAGTTATGAGGTCGTACTTGATTCTTTCCATACTTCATGATGAGGAAGAAAAAAGCTATCACTTCCGTTAATACAAGTATCATTGGCCAATCTCATATGGCCTGTATCGAGATACTCTTTCATGAAATCATGGTAAGCGGATTTAAACTTTTCGTCAGACTTAAATTTGTGTCCCATTCGATTTAACTTGCGAAGAGCTGGTGTGAAAGAATCATCGAAATAAATCAGGATTTTTAAAAAGCATCATACGATGTATCTATCTGAAGGATCCCGACGATGAGTTTCCAAGAAATGTTTCTTACACTTTCTCTCGTCTTAAGTTAAAATTTTATCTTTTGGAACCTCCTTCTGCCTTCAAAAATTTTGAAAGGTTTCATTAGGGTCTTTCTCATCAGAAATCATACAATGAAATGAAGCAGGAATAGAAATCGAGCTGCATTTCAATCGGCAATTACCTGCAAGAATTTTCAACAGTCTGGCTATCGTCAAAACCAGATATGGGTCTATGAAGACTTTGTTTAGTCAATCTTAATTTCTGACAAAGCCCTTCAGATATAATGGAAACTTGAGAGCACTGATCGATCGAATCCTTAGCAAGTATCTTTAGTCCATCTGCACCACTTGCATATACCAATTCTGTCGAAAGCAAAACTCCACCATTCAGTGATATGTTAGTTGACATTGACGTGGTAGCTGTAGTGTATTCTTCCTGACCATGTGTCTCAGTCTCATCATTTTCGGACCATTCATTAGTCACAAGGGGGCTAAATTTATCATTAGACAGCTTAGCTAACATACCATCATCGAAATGTAGAAGTATATTAAGAGGGCAATTACACTTACTACAGTTTTGTTTGTAGGAGCAAGCTTTACTATGTTTATTCAAGCATTTTATGCAATATCTAAATTTATTTACAAACGGGATCCTTTTTCTGGATAGTTTTGTTTTTAAAGGCTTCACAAAGCCATAAAAGATGATCCTCACTACAAGTCGGACATTTTTTTACGACCTTAGTGTTATTGTTGACTTAAATATTAAGATATCTTTCATAAACCATCTCATACAGATACAGTAATAAATAATAAGTCTTCACATCCATTCCAACAAAAAATGGCGGCATTTCATTGTTATATTCATCGATTATTGAATGTTCCTTTGTCAGAGAATAATTTTAATAAAGAACTCAATATTATTAGACAGATAGCTTATAATAATAATTTTAATGTTGGATTGATCGATGAAATATTGAATAGAAAGTTGAAAGTGAAATTTATGAATCAAATATATCCAAGTATAGTAAATAAAACAAATAATAATTATTTTACATTTACATATAACGGTGAACAAAGCAGAAAAGTTTTAGATAATTTTAATATTTTGAATGATAATTTTAATTGTAAAATAAAATTTGCATATAAAACAAATAATACGATAGCAAAAAATATCAAAAATAATAAAAGTAAAACAAATAAAGTACTCAAGTCAGGAGTTTACAAATTAAATTGTTTAGATTGTGATAAAGTCTATGTTGGACAGACAGGAAGAACTTTAGATAAAAGAATCAAAGAACACATTAGCCATTACAATAATGAAAATGTAGAAAAATCTAATTACGCTAAACATTTGATAGAAGAAAACCATAAATTTGATGAGAATTTTGAAATTTTACACTTTATGAATAAGTCAGGAAAATTAAATTTGTTAGAATCTCTAGAGATTAACCGATATAGAAACACGAATAGATTACTAAACGATCAGGTAGACATAAATAACTCCCCACTTTTAAATTTGTATACTTTGTTAATAAGGATAACTCTTTAAGTGAATAGATGTTTGTAATTAAGTTTAGTATTGTATATACTCATCTGAAGATGACATTGTATGTCGAAACGTCTGTCATGAGGCTAATGTATTAACTAATGTTAATAAATAAATTGTGAAAATCGAAAACATTTTGTTTTTTATAATTCTCGAATTGATTGAATTAAGTCAACGAGTAAAAGAAAAGTAAAACAACGAAGTTAACAATAAATAATGTATAAAATTAAATTAAACAAAAATCGAAACGGATTTAAAATTCGAAGTGAGGTAAAATAAATGAATTGGCTCAGAAGCTGGAGCAATAAAGAGGTTAAATTACACACAGTAACAGACATTGAAAATTTGTCAAAACAAATTGAAGAAAATACTTTGATATTAAGTGAAAAACAAGTGAAATATTTGTTGAACAGTTTTATAAACACTACTGAGGAAATCTTGATAATAAAAAATTACATAAAAATAAGCAGAGAAGAAAGAAGAAAAATGGCTCATGAAAACAAAACTGGTGAATTTGGCGTACAAATTTTTGATGGTGCAGAGTACTCAGCTTGGAAAACAAGAATTATGCTGGTACCGGAATTCAAAGAATGCAAATCACCTGCAATAATAGAAAGGGTAAATAAAGACGAAACTAGTTGGAAAAAGATGGATCTAAAAGCAAGGACCATCATAATGAGTACAATATCAAACAGACAACTTGAATACATCCAAGGATGTGAAACTGCATTTAGCATGATAAGTAAGTTTGATAATATTTATTCAAATCAGTCAACAAGCTTGCAAATAATTTGTAGATCAAAGCTGAATGATATTAAATATAATAAATTTGATTCAGCGAAAGAATTTTTTAATCAACTTGAAAAATTATGCAATCAATATATAACAGCTGGTGGCACAATTCAACAAGAAGAAAAAATGAAATATTTAATTAATGCATTGCCGGCAGATTTAAATTATATAGGTGACTTTATTGACGTTATGCCAGCTGAGAAAAGAAACTTTGAATATTTGAAAGCCACAATACAAGAAAAGGAATTAAGTCAACCAAAAGAAAGCAAAAAACAGACTGTAAGTGCTTTCAATGTGAAAATCAAAGGCAATTGTTAGAAGTGTGGCAAACAAGTTCACAAACAAGAGAACTGCTGGTCCGACAAGATGAACCAGAACAACTCCAAGGGCAGAGGAACCTACCCAAGCAGAGGTAGAGGTGCCTGCCCACAACGTGGTAACTCCAGAGGTAGAGGAACCTACCCTAGCAGAGGTAGAGGTGCCTACCAAAACCAACAACAGAGAGGTGGTGGAAAACAAGGTCAAGTTCGTGGCCAACAAACTAACCAAGAGCAGGACGACGATTCAACATGAGCAATAAAAGTCCAAGCAAGAAGCAGCAAAGAAGTTAACAGGTATAGTAAAAGGTAAAATTGAAAACGGATGCAAAACTAATTTCTGTAATTATACCGATACCCAGACAAATTATGATTGCTCTGAGAAACAGATAGAATGGTTATTAGATTCAGGTTGTAGTAATCACATAATAAATACTGATAAATATTTTTATGAATCTATAAATTTGAAAAATCCTGTACATGATAAACTGCCAGATGGCAATACAATGAAAGCTAGTAAGATAGGTAAAATGAAATTGATTTTTTATACAAAATATGGTAGAAATGTAGTTGACTTGAGAGACGTATATTATATGGAAGAATTTAGGAAAAATTTATTGAGTTATGCAAAAATAGCAAAAACTTGTAAGATAGTTTCACAGGGTAATTATTGTAGGATTTATAAGATAAATGGTGATTTGATAGCTGAAGCTAGCACGTTTAATAATCTATATGTCATAAAAAGTTATCATCCAGAGATTGATTCGAATCATTTATATGTAAATTCTGTGAAACTAACTGACAAGGAAAAATGGCATAGTCTTGGGACACATAAATTTTGATTATTGAAATAAATTAGTATCAAATAAATTGTTAGATGGGTTACCAGCTAAATTAGAGAATTGTGAAATGAAATGTGCAAATTGTATCCAAAGTAAAATGACAAATATTCCCTTTGATAATGATAGAAATGCCTCGACAGAAACTTTAGAATTAATTCATACAGATTTAAAGGGACCACATGAAACTATAGGTTATAAAGGGAAAAAATATTTTTTAACATTTATTGATGACTAAAGTAAATGCACAAAAATATATACCATTAAAAGTAAGTCAGAAGTGGCAGGTTGTTTTGAGAAATATGTAAACTTAGTAGAGAATCAGTTGAATAAAAGAATTAAAAACTTAGTAGAGAACTTAGTAGAGAATCAGTTGAATAAAAAAATTAAAAAACTACAATGTGATAATGGTAAAGAATATTTAAATAATAAAATTTATGATTTCATAGACAGGAAGGGTATAGAATTGTAGCGATTGGTAGTCTTCAGCGACTGCAGGGCTATCTCCTGCTCTAGATGTGTTAAGGTAAAGTCAATGAAATGCACCAGGTAATAAGTATAAACAGTAATCTTTATTTTCAGCTTGCGGTCACAAGGAATATTCGACCAGCGTGGCGGATAGAGCGGAACTGCTCGTCTTGAATCTCGACTGGCGCAGCAGTCGCGCGCTATCGATATCGCGCGTCGAGTGTGCAGATCCCTACACACTCCCCCCCTAGTAAATCGCTGACGATTTGCGATTCGAAAAGAGTATAACTATAACACATGACATTATAAATAGACAACGCTTACAATTCTGACTTAAATCTAGGTTTACAATTCTCAACTTAAATCTAAATTACAAAACCTCACCCCGCGTCGTTCCTCGGTATGTAACGAACTTCGTTGCGTGCCAGATTCAGGCTGACATTCTTGCCAGGAACAGTCCTCGGGCCAGCGTTGGTTTTCAGAGCCGGGCGCAGCGGTGTCAGGACGAAGTCCTTCGGGGGCGCGAAGTCTATAAGGACCGAACGACCCAGGTTTTTGATGGCGTCTTGCCCGGGGGGAACGCTCGCAGGGGGCTGTGATGCGTTTGTGCCAGGGGGTTGGTCAACGTCCGCAGTATGCCGAGGAATGATTTCAGCGCTCGCAGCTTGTTGCGAAGTGGGTGCTACAAGCTGTTGTTCGGGCGCTTCCAGCATGAAGTAAGCCGGCTTGAGTCTCTCGGTAGTGACGACGCGGGGCAAACCATTGACTTCAATCCTGTAGTCAAGGTCGCTAATGCGCTCGAGCACTTTGTGAGGTCCGGTGTAAGGACGTTCAAGCGGTTTCCTAACGGCCATGGTCCGCATGAATACGTGCGAGCAGGTGCGCAAGTCCTTGAAGAAGAACGCGCGGGGCTTGTACCTTTGCGCGACTGGTGTCGGCCTAACCTGCCGCATATGCTCGCGGAATTCCTCGAGGAATATCTGGGGATTGACGTGAGGTTCTCCCTCGAGCAAGAACTCACCTGGTACTCGCAGGGCTGTCCCGTAAACGTAATCCGCGGGGGATACGCTGGTGTCGGTGCGTACGTGCGTTCGGAGGCCGAGGAGTACGGTCGACAGGGTCCTGGTCAACTGGGGGCTGTCGTGGCACATTATCGCGGCCTTGACCACCCGGTGCCAGCGTTCGATCATCCCGTTCGCTTTCGGGTGGTAAGCGGTTGTGCGTTTACGGTCGGTACCGATGAATGACATGAGCGCCTTGTGGAGCTGAGATTCGAACTGGGACCCCTGATCAGTCGTGACCAGGGTCGGCGAACCAAAACGTGACATCCAGGTGTCGTAGAAAGCACGACATACGGTCTGAGGAGTGATGTTCTCGAGAGGCACGGCCTCGGCCCAACGGGTGAACCGATCGATCATCGTAAGGCAGTAAGTGTAGCCCTCGGATGGCGTCAGTGGCCCTACGATGTCCACGTGCACGTGAAGAAATCGGCCATCCGGGGCGACGAAAGGCGCAGAGTTGTTCTTCACGTGCCGCGACACTTTAGATTGTTGACAGTCAAGGCAGGTCTTGCACCAAAGCTTAATATCTTTGTACATGCCTGGCCATACGTAGCGTCGCCTGATAGTCTGGTCCGTAACTTTCGCACCACCATGGGCGAGAGAATGGAACATATCGAAGACGCGCTTACGCAGGGGCTTAGGAATGTACGGGCGGAGAACGTTGTCCGATTGGTCGACACATATGCGTGTGTGGTCGGAGCCTATCTCAAGAAAAATGAGTCTCAACGAATGGTCGGTGGAGTGGCGAAGTACCGTGAGTTCAGGGTCTTTGGCCTGAGCTTTTGCAAGCTCGATCGCGTTGAATCCGAGGGGTAAACGGACGGCGTCTACCCTCGAGAGACAGTCGGCGACGACGTTCTCTCTGCCCGGCAAGTGTTCGATCTGAGTCGTGAATTGCGAGATATAGCTCAGCTGGCGTTGCCGCCGTTGCGTGAAGCTATCGTTACGCTGCCCGAAGGCGTATGTAAGTGCCGTGTGATCAGTCGCAATCTTAAATTCTCTCGCCTCGAGAAAATAACGAAAATACTTGACTGACTCGTACATCGCTGTAAGTTCCCGGTCATACGTGTCGTAATTCCGCTGTGCTTTGCTAAATTTCCGGGAGAAAAATGCCAAGGGACGCCAAGCACCGTCGATGCGCTGCTCGAGGGTGGTGCCCATCGCGAAATCCGACGCGTCTGTCACGAGCCGAGTCTCGGCATCCTCGGAAGGATGGCTCAAAAGAGCTGCCTCGGCAAGTGCAGTCTTGGTGTGTTCGAAGGCCTGCCCGGTCTCCGGGGACCAATCAACGGGCGTCTGGTCATTCTTCACAACGCCGTGTGTAAGCTCGTACAGCGGGGCTTGGGTAGCCGCGGCGTGGGGAATGTTGTGACGATAGAAATTCACAAGGCTCAGGAACGACCGAAGGGCCGAAACAGTCTTGGGCTTTGGAAAGTCGAGGATTGCGCTAACCATCTCGGTTGTTGGACGAGAACCTTGGCTATTGATCAGCTGAGATAGAAATACGATCTCGCTCTTCCCAAATTCGCATTTGGCAAGATTCAGCCTTAAACCATAAGTCCTTAAGCGTTCGAGAACGATACGGAGGTGCCTCTCATGTTCCTCTGCGTTAGTCGAGAAAATGAGTATATCGTCCAGATAGCAAAATACGAAATCTAAGCCCTCGAGAACTTTCCGCATGTAGCGCATGAACGATTGACCTGCGTTTCGCAGACCGAAGGGCATGAAGACATACTCGAAAAGACCGAACGGCGTGGTCACCGCGGTCTTGATGACGTCGACCGGAGCTACGGGAATTTGATAGTAAGCGCGATGAAGGTCGAGCTTTGAAAAAACTGTAGAACCGTGAAGGTTCACTGAAAAGTCATCGATGTGAATACTGAATTTATCGGGCTCGGTTGCAGAGTTCACGCCGCGATAATCCCCACAGATTCGCCATTTCCCGTCCTTCTTGCGCACCATGTGTATGGGGCTAGCCCACGGGCTTTTAGACCGACGGCAAATGCCTTGTTTGACAAGCTCATCAAACTCGGCTTGCGCGGCCTTGTAGCGCTCTGGGTCCAAACGCCTCGTGCGTTGGGAGACTGGGGGGCCGTGGGTCTCGATGTAATGAAAAACGTCGTGCGACGTAATTGGTTTGGCCGGCCTCGAACCCGCAACCTCGGGAAATTCGCTGACGATTTCGGCGAACCGATTGCTGCGATCAAGGACGCTAACCGAAGGGGCATCCGATGGCTTGAAGTAGCCCCGGGCCGAAAAACCAGTGCCAGGCTCTATCAACCTACGATGTCGAACGTCGACGATGAGACCGTAGTGGCTGAGTAGGTCGGCACCGAAAATAGGACAGGGGACAGAAGCAACACAAAATTTCCAGGAAATGGGTCGTCCTAGCCGGAGGTCGAGCGAAAGTTCTCTCTCGCCAAAGTCAATGTATGTATCATTTGCCGCGAAGAGTCGAAGCTCTGCAGGCTTAGCGTTCGCGCTTCTGTTGGGAATTAGGGAGATTTCCGCGCCGGTATCGACGAGGAAACCCAGACCCGAAGCGCGATCTTTGATGTGGAAGCGAGCTGAAAGGTCGTCCCCGCCCACGGCTTCCACGCGGGGAGGGGGTTCTAGTTTTTTGGCCAAGAGCACGGTGGAATGCATCTACGAGCATCGTTGCCGTACTTTTGGTGAATGCGACAGAATCCGGGGTTCACGGCAGGGGCAGCGCCATTGGGCTGTGGCCCGGCGTTGTTGCCCTGAGGGTCACGCGGACGAGAAGTAGAGCGACCGCGATTATTCCGGCCTAAACGCTTTTTCAGAGAGGCGACTTCGGCGGTGAGTTTCGCGATCTGCGCCGCGAGGCCCGAGTCGCGCGGGGTGCTGACTGCGGCGATGCAACCAGGATCGGACGACGTCGACTCGACGTACGCGTCAGCCATATCACCGAGTTTACCAAGGTCGGTGATTCCCGAACACGCGAGAGCGCCACGACACGGCGGGGGAAGTTGTTCAAGAAAAACGGTGCGAATAATATCGTCACCAGCGCTGGTGTACAGCTGCCGAAACCTCGCGATCATGAGCGACGGCTTACCGGCCGTGGAGATCCGACCCCTGATGAGGTCACGCAAACGAGACTCGGCGGACTGACCGTACGATGCCAGGAGTTTGGCCTTTATTTGCTCGAAAAGGTCCGGGGGACGAGGGGTGCGTTCGAGGAGGTCGATGACCAGGCCCAACGCCTCTGGGTCCAACTTCTCGGCAATAAAATCTGCCTTCGTCACGGAGACCGTAATGCCAGCGTCCCTGAGTATGGCCGGGGCGACGTAAAGAAGCAGCGACGACCTTGCAGATCAGTGGACGCGGGAGGGTGGCCGTTGCGAGACAACCCTACCTGGGTACTGACTTCACATCCAAGTACCCTCTTCGAGCATCGACTTCGCGCCGTGAATGCTCTCTTCGGGAAGTGACTTCACGCCGACTTCCACCGATGCTCCACCCACGTTACCAAAAAACTGCGTTTTTGGTTTGAAAACCCGCGAAACGATTTAATGATGATCGTTTGCTAAATTGAGCAAAAAAACTCTTGCGCGAGTTATTTGCCTCGCTCAGAGAAAGTGTACGACTTTCCCGCTCCTTGTGTGTTTTTTGTATTCGGCCGTTGGTGCAGGCCGAACAAATTTTTAATTTTTCACGACTTTCAAGTCGACTTGGGGTCACCAGTGTAGCGATTGGTAGTCTTCAGCGACTGCAGGGCTATCTCCTGCTCTAGATGTGTTCAGGTAAAGTCAATGAAATGCACCAGGTAATAAGTATAAACAGTAATCTTTATTTTCAGCTTGCGGTCACAAGGAATATCCGACCAGCGTGGCGGATAGAGCGGAACTGCTCGTCTTGAATCTCGACTGGCGCAGCAGTCGCGCGCTATCGATATCGCGCGTCGAGTGTGCAGATCCCTACAGAATTATTACCTAGTCCACCTTACGTCCACGAGTTGAATGGTGTGGCGGAGAGGTATAATAGGTCCGCAATGGATATGGGCAGATGTTTATTAAGAGAGGCAAAAATTGATAAAAAATATTGGCCTGAAATAATTACTACAGTAGCATATTTGAAAAATAGAAGTTTAGCAAACACGATAGAAAATAAAACTCCGTTTGAAATATTTTTTAATAGGAAACCTAATGTTAAATATTTACAAATCTATGGAAGTAGAGTTTTTGTTTGAGTACCCGAAGAAAAAAGACGATCACGGGATGATAAAGCTAAAGTGGGTATACTTGTAGGTTATAACAACAATAGTTATAAAGTTTTATTAAACAATAAAGTAATAAATGCTAGACATGTAAGAGTAAGTGATGATAAAGTTAAATTAATTTGCTTAGAAAGAATTGAAAAAAATTACGAGAGCGATTGTGATACTAATGATAATCTTGAGAAGTTCGTCGATGCTTATGAACCTATATGTAATGAGAATGACGAATTTGAGTCTGAAAGCGAGACTAATTCTATGAATGATGGGAATGTTAATGATGATAAAATTGATCGAAGTCTGGAAGACAGAGAAAATCAGTAAGTCGATATGGAAACCCCATAACTCATTGAATATATGTTCATTATGCAAACGCAAACGTACCTGAAACGGTCGAGGAGGCGTTAACCTCCAAAGATAAAGCAAATTGGCGTGAAGCTATGAACAAAGGAATTGAATGTTAATTAAAAAACGACACTTGGGAAATTGTCAAAAAACCGAAAGATAAAAAAGCAATGGATGTAAAATGGGTCTTCAAAAGAAAGAATGACGGAACGTTTAAAGCTAGATTAGTCGTGCGAGGCTTTCAACAAACTGAAAACATTGAAAATTTATACTCACCGGTCGGAAAAATGCAAACGCTAAAATTATTATTGTCATACTGCGTTGTTAAAAATCTACATGTTCACCAGACGGACGTAGAAACCGCGTTCTTAAATGGCGAGGTTAAAACTGAAGTTTACATACATGAGTTTACATACGGAAGGTTATGAGACGGGTAATAAGAAAGTATGTAAATTGCGTAAAGCATTATACGGTCTGCGAGAAAGTTCAAGGGACTGGTACGAAACTTTTAACGAAGAAATCACAAAGTTAGATTCCGTTAGAAGTAAGAACGATTATTGTTTGTATGTAAATAACTCTACCAAAGATCCAATATATATTTTGATATTCGTAGATGATATGTTAATTTGTTGTAAAGATCAAAACAGAGTTGATGAAATCGAAAATGAATTAATTAAAGTTTTTACTATGAAAGATTTGGGTAAAATGCAAAGTTATATTGGAATTAACATAGATTATAATAAAGATGAAAATGTGATGACCTTAAGTCAACAAAATTATTTTGAATCTTTGTCAGAAAAGTATGGAATCAATGATGCCAAGTTACATGATACTCCGATAGAGAGTAACTTGAAGTTGGAATGTGCAAAAAATATTGATAACAATTTAAAGTACAGAAATTTGATTATGGAGCTTTTATACTTAAGTTCTGGCACGAGACCAGACATCGCATATAGCGTGAATTAACTAATTCGTTTCCAGGCAGGTTATGATAAAACTCATTATAAATATGCAGTGAGAACTTTAAAATATTTAATTAAAACAAAAACCCTGAAATTGACTTATTATAATATGGACGCAAAGAGAGAGACACTTGATTGTATGGTAGATTCCGATTATGCGGGTGATGTTACCGATAGAAAATCGACAACAGGTTACTTGGTGAGATTGTACCAGAATATAATTTATTGGAAATCGCGCAAGCAAAGTACTGTAACCAAATGCTCGACATTTGCAGAATATACTGCTATGTCTGAGGCTGTGACCGAAATTTTATTTTTGAGAAATTTGTTGAACGAAGTATTCGATTTAAGAATTCAAAAACCGTTGAAAATCTATGAGGATAATTCGGGAGCAATTTCAATTGCTAAATTAGTTAATCTTACTAAAAATTAAAAGCACATAGAAGTGCAATATCATTATGTAAATGAGGACTACGAAAATGGTAACATAATAAACATTGTGAAATTGATACACATAAAAACTTGGCTGATATTTTCACCAAGAGCTTAGGTCGAAGTAAATTTGTTAAAATTAGATGCGGATTAAAATTAAAATAATTGTAATAAGAATAAGAAAGAAAAAAATGTAATAAATCACAATATGTTTAGGAGTTGTGTTGAAATGTAAATATACAGCTCACAGCGAGTGACGTAAGCGAGCGTGTGAAAGTGTGTGTGTAGGCTCGATCGTGCAAAGCGCGCGAGGCGAGACCAGTCGTTCGTCTGCGTTCGTCCACTCTACTAGGTGTAGTGGCCGCAGTAAGCTAAACTGAGCTAGCGACACATGTAATATGTAGTCAGCACAAATTTACGTAAAGTATAAAGTTGTTGTTATCAAGATCAGAATAACTGTAACACCAAATATATTAATCATATTCATTAATAATATTACTTGAATAAACTTCATTTACATACAAATAACCTCAGAGTAATTAATTACGAACAAACACAAGATCCACGATTCTGCATTACTACAATAGTAATGCAGAATATATAAACTTTTATTAGCTTATTTCAACAATATCATTCTCTAGGAAAATGTAAGCAAATCTATTTTAACAGCCAAAACTCAGTCATTTCTTAGTGAAACGTAAACAAAGTTAAACTCGAAATGTAAGAAAAGTCGTAATCATTTCGGAATGAAATATAAATTTAGTTGGAATTATAAGTTAAAAATAAAGATAATGCACTCTAAACTTCAAACAAATCTAACTTGAATTAATCTAAACTATAATTAAATTCAAAGTTAGTAATATATTAATAACATCTGAGATAAAATTTTTTACTAAGTATCATTTGACAATTAAATGTCAAAGTAATAATATCCCTAGACCGTTAAAGAACAAAGGGTAAATATAGAGAAAAGGAAAATTTAAGGGAAATGACAACCTTAGTTATGCTCTAACGATGATGTACTCCCGCCGTTCACTAAATGGCTGCCGCATCCTTTTGGTGTAAAAATGGCGCTAAGTGTCTTTGTTAGCTCGAAATTTACGCTCGTAGATATTACAAGTCCATTTGTACTTGTAATACTTTTCTCTCTATCAATTGAGCGGCCTCTCAGTGCTTGACATGCTGTTTTAAGTTTTATTCTTCAATTTTCTTAATATTCTCTTCTTTGAAAGACCATTAATGATTTTTTTCTTCAGGTGCTGCTTTTCTTTCCTTCATTTGGCTCGCAGTCGACCAAAATGTTTAGAATTAAGGGTAGAAAATTGAAGAAACACAATAAATACAATCAATACAAGTAAAACTTACTCCTCTTGAGTTGATTACCAATTTTGTGAATGAGAAGGCGGAGATGGCTTCTCAGGCTCGTATCGAGGATTTACATCAACTTTGCAATTCGAATGTGCGTCGCCACCGATCCAGTTCAGACCTCGGCTTTCGTGGGGAAACGAATTCTCGTGACCAACGTTGTTCTTCAGGCTTTTCTAATCGTCGTGATTATTTAGTTTCGAATGATCAACGTTATTCATCCAGTAAGCGAGAACATGTTTTTTCAATGAACGCGCGCGAACCGGTCCGTGAGACATTTCGTGATGGGAAATCGTACGGTAGTTGTGGTCATTGTGGCCGTGAACACATAATTTCAGAATGTCGTTCGTTTTTGCGAGAACCCAATCACGCTAGGTGGAAAATTGTGCGACAGTTGAATCTTTGATTTAATTGTTTATCTTCGGAACATCTTCGCCGTGATTGCGTAAAGAAGGCTGCGTGTGATCGATGTGATCGAAACCACCACCGGACTCTTCATTACTCCGTAGAGAGGCTTAATGCTAATAAAGCGAACCAATCTACACGTGACGGACCTCCACCTACGCATTCGGCTCTTTCCACAGATCTCGCTCACAACCCGGCGGCTAACGCGGGTAGAACCGCGAATAATAATACTTCTTCAGGATCGAATTGACTATATGACAGCAGGACATTTTTAAAAATTGTTTCTTTAAGGATTTTTGGTAAAAACTGCTCCGAGGTGGTTCATGTGCTTTTGGATGAGGGATCAACAGTTTCGGTTATCGATAAAGCGACCGCGGTGAGATTAAATTTGGTGGTGAAACGTGCGAGAGTCAAACTTAAGGTTTCAGGTCAGATGGAACGATGTCGATGGCTTACGGGAAGGTGTCTTTTAAAGAGTCTAATGCAATTGAGTCTTTCAATTTCTGCGAGATTTTAGTAGTTGATAAGTTGGGTCTCCCTGTTTGTGAACTTTCGGAAGAAATTTCGGACTACTGCGCGAACGAGACGGGTATGAAAGTATTGAGCTATAGGAATATTCCGAACTTGTTGCTAGGGCAAAATCACGCTCGTTTGATTGTCAATTTAGAAACTGTTTTTTTGACTAAGAATGATTTAGTAACGTCACGATGTGCCTTGAGATGGTCTATCCACGGTAATTATCGAGGGGAGAGTAAGAATTCGGTCCGTGAAATAAATCACTTGGGAAAAATCGAGTCGAATTTTGATAACCTTCACGATTTGGTTCTGAGAAATTTTGAGTTCGAAGCCATAGGTGTAAATATTCAACCGCATGTGAGTGAGGGAGAAAAACGTGCTTTGGAAATTTTGAATCGGTCAAGCAGAAGGTTAGATATCGGATGGGAGGTTGGTTTACTTTGGAAAAGCGACGATGTTGATGTCCCCTTAAGTCGTGCAAACGCTATGCATCGGCTTTTCTTATTGGAGAAGAAACTCGATCGCGACCCCCAGTATGCTAATATATACTACGCAGAAATGGAAAGACTTTTTCAAAAGGGATAAACTATCGAAGCAGGCAGTATTTCCGAAAGACGGGTTTGGTATTTACCACATTTCGACGTCAAGAACGTTAACAAACCAAATAAAGTTCGTCTTGTTTTTGACGCCGCTGCTGAGTCAAACTCCGTCAGTTTTAACGATTTGATGTTGACAGGGCCCGATTTTTTAAAGTCCCTTCCTGGAGTGTTGATGCGTTTTCGTCAGAAACCGGTGGCAGTTAAAGGAGATATGCGTGACATGTTCTTGAAAATTAAAGTAAGGGAGGCTGACAGGGACGCGCAGAGATTTTTGTGGAGAGGGAGAGATAGGACCGGAAAACCTCGGGAGTACATAATGATTTCTCTTCTTTTCGGCGCTAATGTTCTCCAAGTTCTGCGTTGTATATTAAAGATAGAAACGCGAAGGATTTTGAGTCTATCTATCCTGAGGCAGTGCAAGATGTTGTCAGGTGTTTTTACATGGACGACTTTCTTGCAAGCTATTCTTCAGTCACCGAAGCCGAACGTAGGGGTTCAGAGGTCATCGAAATTAACGCTGCTGCCGACTGGGAGATGCATGGTTGGGCGAGTGATAAGCGTGCAGTTCTAAGCTCGATCGTGAACGAGGAGGCTTCTCAGGGAAGGGATTTGTTAAATTCCGAAAGTCAAGTTGAAAGGGTATTAGGGATACAGTGGCTGACGGACTCTGATGTTTTAGTCTTCAGGAATCGCGGGGCTATGTTTTCTTCGGCTTTTCGGTCGGGAGAGCAAAGACCAAGTAAACGTGAATTCCTGAGTTTTGTGATGTCTATTTTTGATCCTTTAGGACTCCTTTCCGCTTTCACTATTCGAGCTCGTATTCTACTGCAGGAAGTATGGGTTAGTAAGATAAAATGGGATCATTTACTACTTCTAAACTCGTGAGTTTCATCAATGACAATTATGGCTCAAAGATCTTAGCAAGGTAGAAAGGTATGAGATACCGCGTTGTTACTCGCTTGTTTCTGTAAGCTCGGTAGAACTTCACACCTTTTGTGATGCTAGTCAAAAGGCTTTTTCATGTGTGTCATATTGGCGTATTTTGCTAGAAAACGGTAATATTAATACGACAATAATTGCCGCAAAAAGTCGGGTAGCTCCGTTGAAACCGTGTTCGATTCCGCGCATGGAACTTCAAGCTGCTGTTCTGGCCATGAGGTTAGCTGGGACTATTGCTAATGAACATGATTTTGTCATTTAACGTCGGGTATTTTGGTCTGATTCAGGTACAATTCTGAAGTGGATAAGGGCGGAACCGCGTTCTTACAAGACGTTTGTGATGAACCGATTGGGTGAGATTTGTGCAAAATCAGATCCGTCGGAGTGGAGGTGAGTCGATTCGGCAAACAATCCCGCGGATGACGCAACTAAATTGTCGCCGGACGCTATGCAGTCAGGAAGTCGTTGGTTTCTCGGTCCACCCTTTCTTCGTGAGACTGAAGAAACTTGGCCAGTCGAGAAAGATTTTTCGGTTTTTAAGGATGACGGTAGTGAGCTAAAATGGAAAAATCGTGATAGTTTAATTAATCAAATTTTTTCGTTAACTCGTTCCGATTTTCAAAACTGTTTACTTCCAGATAATTCGAGATTTTCAACGTACTTGCGATTATTGAGAACAACTACTCGTGTTTATGAAGCGACGGATAAGTGGTTAGGAATTTCGGAGTCAAGGACAGATTTGGAACGCCAAAATTACGCTCAGAGAGAATGGTTCCGACGAATTCAGTCTGAATTTTTTAGTAGAGAGTTTGAATTGATAAAGAAATCTAAACCTTTACCGCGAGACAGCTGCATAATCGCTTTATCACCTGTTGTAGATAGTCACGGTTTGTTGCGAGTCAGAGGTCGTGTTAAAAGTATTCCGATCAATATGGAAATACTTTCTCCCATCATTTTAGATGCGAGACATCCGGTCGTTCAACTACTGATTGTGTGGTTTCACGAGAAGTTTTTCCACAAAAACCATGAAACGGTAGTGAATGAACTCAGGCAGGAGTTTTGGATTCTAGGTCTACGGAGGTGTTTACGATCGGTTGTTCATAAATGTGGTATTTGTCGTATTTTGAGAGGCCTTCCTTCGAATCCAAAAATAGGAAAATTACCTCTGGAAAGGGTAGGGTTCATGATGAGGCCGTTTTCAAACTGCGGTTTGGATTATTTTGGTCCGATGTTCATCAAAGTCAGTCGGAGGAGGGAAAAGCGTTGGGGAGTTTTATTCACCTGTTTAACCACGAGGGCGACTAGTTTAGACACTGCTCATTCTTTGTCCGCGGATTCGTCGATAATGGCAATCGAGAGGTTGGCTGCTAAAAGGGGGTTTTCGAACATTTTATGGAGCGACCATGGGACAAACTTTCGCGGGGCGAGTAAAGAGTTGAAGGAAGCTTTGGGGGTTATGAACAGGGGAAAACAGCCGGAATTCGCTTTGGAAAAGGGCCTAACCTGGAAGTTCAATCCTCTAGCCACACCGCATATGGGGGGGGGAGTTTGGGAAAGACAGGTTAGATCCGTTAAGGAATGTTTAGTTTATTTGTTGAAGGGACACTCCCCCTCGGATGAGACTCTTCGTACGTTCTTGACCGAAGTTGAAGATTCCGTGAACTCGCGTCCTTTGACCCATGTTTCTCCGGACCCTCATAGTTCCGAGGCTTTAACTCCGAATCATTTTCTGACAGGTTCGTCTTCGGGCACAATTCGTTTACGATCCTTTAATGAAGGTGAGAAGTGTTTGCTGAAACAATGGCACTTAGCTCAGCATTTGGCAGATGCATTTTGGAAGAGGTGGTTGCGGGAATATTTTCCCACTTTGCTTCCCAGGAAAAAGTGGTTTGGTTCCGGTGACGATTCTCTCAGGGTTAACGACCTGGTTTTGATTGAGGATTATAACTCTCCGCGTAATGAATGGAAAAAGGGGGTCGTAATCCACACGTTTCCCGATGATGAGGGCATAGTACGGTCCGTGGAGTTACGGGTTTCCAATGGTTTTCTTCGCAAGACGATTAGCCAAGAACGTCCTGTTCGTAAGCTGATACGTTTTTCATCGGTACAAAACGCGTAAGTTTTTTACCATGGGGGAGAATGTTACCGAACCGATCCTTTTACCGGACTGTTTTTTATTTTAATAATTTATTTTTATTATTACTAAATAAACAAATTTGTTTTATTAATAGTGTTGTTGTATTTGATGTTAGAAAATATGATTTATCAAATTGTAATGTTGTAATTTCTAAATTGTAAAAATAATTTCTGGATTTAGTTTATTAAGGAGTTTATTTTTATTTAATGCCTTAAGCGTGTACGCACACACTATGAAGACCTGGGTGTTGAAGGAGTGGTGTGTGTGTATTCGATATGTCGTGAGTTTCCCATCGGAAGAGAGAGAGAGAGAGAGCGAATGAGGAGGTAAAATTAAGGATATAGTTGCTCTTCTCGTGTTGGCTGTGCGCACGGAATCGTTGGCCAGGTTCCGGGGCCACTTGTCCTCCCGTCGGTATTGCGAGAGGGCTACCGATAAGCTGAGGAATCTGGTCACGAGGAGCACTAGTTCGAGTGCGAATCGTGGACCTGTTGCCCGCGGGGGGCTCACGACGTATCCTTGGCGACGGTTTTTGTTTTTGTGATTGTTTTTTAACCTCTTAGGGGTGCTATTAGTTTTTTGCTTCTTGCCTTCCGGCTCGGATTTTTTTTGGGAAGTCCAAATTTTTATTTTTCCTTTTCTCCTTTCCGGCTAATCCAGAAATTACGATAATTCCGTTGTAAAGTTTTTAGTTGGAAATAAATGGAATATTTAATACACGTTTAAAATTGTTAAAAGAAAAATCCTTTCAAACTCTCTGAGCGGTAACAAGTTTAATTTACATCAAATACCGTATTTTATCCCCCAAACTTATCTTATCGACCAATCTACGAACAAATCTTACACCTTATTCATCAACTCAGTCACTAACTTTAAAGTTTTGTTGAAGTACTTTAAATTTTGAAAAAGCTCCATAAATATTTTTAAGTGCAATGACAAACCCTTCCCACCTCATCTCCCCTTCAAACCAAGCTGCTAAAGTTGTTTTCCAATTTTTTAACTTTTTTTTTCTTCATTTTCTTTATATATTATGTTATGTTGATTTTCTGTATAAATCGCTGAACGTTGTACTGAATGACTTCATTTACACAATTCAAATCTTTCTATACAGCAAGCTGCTTCTATAGAAAATATTACATGAGAATCTAAAAAACACCGTTTTGAGAAAAGGAGGACTCGACTTTGAGGACTCAACTTTCCCGTCGTAGACTCAACTTTGAGGACTCATAAGTATCTTTTTTACGTGTCTTTTGACCGTGTTTTTATTGATTTTCAATTTTGAGGACTCAGTTTTGAGGATCATAAAAAAAAACCAGATTATAATATCTCCCTATATTGTTATAATTATTTACACGACTTAAATTATTAGCTCTCACTAAACTAACGTATCTCGCTTATCTAACCAGCTGACTTGGAATTGCGCAAATCTACCCACTTAAGTGTCCCTTTATTACCCGTAAAAATTTCTCGTACCGTACAAATTTTTATTCCTAAGTAAATGTTTATTATCAAAAAGTAAACATTGGTATAAAGTTAGGTATAGGTTTAAAAAAGTTGGTTTCAAATTAAAATTTGAACAAAAATTTTTTTAATGAAATTCATTATTAAAATATAAATTAAAAACCAATAATTATTTATATATATTTATAAACCGATCTAAGATCAACCAACAATTGGATTTTAATTTATATTTTCATAATCATGAGCAACTAACACAACGAAGAAGAAATTTATTATTATTTATAAATAACTAAAACTAATTATTTATTTTTTTGACAGTAAAAAATACAAAATTTTAGTAAAAAATTTTTAAAAGGGGGATCCAACTTAGGAGATCCAATATTTCGACGAAGATCCAATTTAGGGGATCCAATTTGGGAGATCGAAAAAGTGCGATATTTAACTGTGTTTTGACCGTGTTTTTAAGAATTTCAGATTTTCGAAGATCCAATTTGGGGGATCAGAATAAAAAATGGAAACATAATATAGGGAGAGTAGGGGGCTCTCTTTATAACTAAGCTCTTACCCAGGAATATGCTCATGTTTATATATCTGTTTCTGTCATGGTGATAACTGTAGTTTAAATTTTTTTCATGCTTTTATTTCTAACTCTAAGACTACTTTGTTCTTATCTTTGATCATACTTTCATTTCTATCCCTAGATAAACATCTGTTTCTATGCTTTTGCCGACTTATTTTCGTCTTTTTATTTATTAACCTTCCCTGCTACATAACCTTGCTACTATCCACGTTTCTTGAGTTTTTTTTTCCAACTCTCTTTAGTACGTCTGTTGACTTTTTCTTCTTCCTACATATGTTAATGACTTTGTGCTTACTACCTTTTTTTTACTTAAGCTTCTAACGCTGAACCGTCTACACATGCATTTGTTTCTACATCTGTTTCTACTCCTATGCTAACTCTAGTTCTTTATTTTTTTTTTATTTAAATTTTTAACACTGAATCTGGTCTTGTGCATAATCTCTTTTAATCCTTTTGTGCTTACTATTGTAAATAACCTCATAACAAACCTTGTTTATAACATTGTGCGAGGGAGTGAATCCCTCGTAAATTACATTTCTTACCTGGCAGTGTCAGGTCACCTGGGAAACAATGAAATAATTTGTTTGTTTACTTTCCCAGGTGATAACCATGCCACTTCTCGCGCAGCAGAAGCCGACCACGTGGCGACGATCGCCGTCGGCTGGACGCTGCTGTTGCAGCAGCACGAGCACCCGGCGCGCGCACAACACATACACACACACACATGTTCACCACCCGGGAAGGCTCTCCCGACCCAGGGCGCGCACGTACACACACATACACCACACACGGGTTTGATTTCTCCGTCGGGGAGTTTTCGGCGACGGAGGAGGTGCGCGGCGCGTGTCGGCAGACGACGCAACTGCGTCGCCAAGCGCGTGCGCGCACGCTCACCACAGTAGACACGGGCGTGAGTGAGATTTATTTTTTTTTTGTATTATGTACGTTGCGCGAACAATGTGTGCGTATGGGGGAGAGCGAGAGAGAGAACATGTGCGCGAGGGATAGATTAACGCAGTGAGTGCCTCGTGTGCATTAAGTTTATTCTTTATTTTGGGTTTTCGCGCGTATTATAGGTGGCGTGGCGATCGCCACCGGAAGATTGTAGACGGTAGCGTGATTGGGTGTTGTAGCGTGAATGTGTATGATTGGTGGACAAATGACTGTTCCTCGAGTATGAATGAGGCTTAACTTGATTAATTTGTGTTGATTGGCGGAGAGTGTTTGGAGGGGATGGTGAAGAAGGAAGTCGAGTCAGAGAGACGCAGGGAGCGTCACTCTGTTCTCAGTAGCCACAGCGAGAGGTAGTGTTTGAGAGTGTGATTTTTTTTTGAGTTTCTTTGAGTAGACTTTTTCCTAAGTTCCCTTTTCCTAATTTTCTTTAGTTTAGTTGTAGACATTTTTTTTATTATTTACAGCTAGGTACAAGAAGAACTCGAAGACTTGGGTTATTTCCTTCTTGCAATACCGAGAGTTGAAACCCCAGAGAGTAGCCATTTTGGGGCAATCAGAGAAATTTGGTCGAAATTTTTGTAACGTAAGGTTTTTGTTTTATTTTATTGGAAACTGTATAAAGCATGGTTTTTCCGGAAATTTTGTACATGGCACGATAAATGAGAATTCTGTTCGGCTATTATTAAAAGTTAATTAAATTCGATAGAGTTTTTTTTTGTCTTGGCGCGGCGTCGTTACCCGCCATTTTGTAGACTATTTTCTAGTTCGTTTAATTCCTTTGTTCTCAAATTAAAATTTTATTTTTTTGTAATTGTAGACTTTTTATTTTTTTTGTAGACAAGAATAAAAATCAAATTTAACCTAAAATTTTGTAATAATTTATTTTCTCTCTCTCTAGCTCACCAACCGTTCCCGGAGGTTTTCTCTCCGTGGAAACCCTGACCCCAGATTAAGGAGTTTTCCCCTAGAGTTTTTGTAAGAGATTTTTCTTGTAACGGGAGGGCCCGGGAAACTCCGTTAATTATTTAAGGGAGGCCCTTTTCTTAAGAAATACCCCGTTACAAATGGCGCCCGAACATAATTTTTTTTTGTTAATTTTTTTTTTAAAAAAATTAATCCACGGAGAGTTGGTGAGAGGAGGGGAAATATTTTATTTTTTTTTTTTTTTTTCGGTTATTGCAAATTTTTCATTTTTTTTTAGTTTTGACTAGAGGTGTTTTTGTTTTTTTTTTTCGAGAACAAAGGGACTTAGGAAATTTTTGGTAGACAGGCTAGGGACTTAGAATATTTCGGAAGGGTTGAACTTAGAAAAAATTTTTCGTTGATAGAAATTAGAAAATTTTTTTTTCTTCATGAAAGTTGGACTTAGTAGAATTTTTCATAGGTGGAACATTGAAAAATTTCGAAAAGTTGGACTTAGGAAATTTTTCGTTGATAGAAATTAGAATTTTTTTTTTCCTTCATGAAAGTTGGACTTAGTAGAATTTTTCATAGGTGGAACATTGAAAAATTTCGAAAAGTTGGACTTAGGAAATTTTTCGTTGATAGAAATTAGAATTTTTTTTTTCCTTCATGAAAGTTGGACTTAGTAGAATTTTTCATAGGTGGAACATTGAAAAATTTCGAAAAGTTGGACTTAGGAAATTTTTCGTTGATAGAAATTAGAAAATTTTTTTTTCTTCATGAAAGTTGGACTTAGTAGAATTTTTCATAGGTGGAACATTGAAAAATTTCGAAAAGTTGGACTTAGAAAATTTCTCGGTGATAGAAATTAGAATTTTTTTTCTTCTTTCGCGACAGTTGGACTTAATAGAATTTTCCAAGGTGGTACATAGGAAAATTTCGAAAGGTTGAACTTTAAACGGATGAGTGTAAATTTATGGAAATTAACAATTGGTGATGGATATTTGGGAATATTTTTGTGATTTTCATATTTTTATTGTTGGCTAGTGTCCAACCAATATAATAATTTAATTGTTGGCTAGTGTCCAACTGAAATATTTATTTTATTTTTTGGATTTTACCAGGTTTTAGGAAGATTTATTTGTAATACAAAAGAGAAGAGCTTATAAAATAAAAAAACAGCTACTGAGAAACAAAGGTTCAGAACATTGTAGACAAAAAAAAAAATTTTTTTTTTGTGAATTAAGAAAATTAGAGTCAGTGAAAATTTTCTTTCAGGTTCAAGAACATTGTAGACAGAAATTTTTTTTGTGAATTAAGAAAATTAGAGTCAGTAAAAAATTTTCTTTCAAGTTCAAGAACATTGTAGACAGAAAAAAAAATTTTTTTTTGTGAATTAAGAAAATTAGAGTCAGTGAAAAGTTTCTTTCAGGTTCAAGAGTATTATAGAGTCAGTGAAAATTTTCTTTCAGGTTCAAGACTATAGTAGACAGTGAATTTTTTTTTTTTTTTTCTTTTCAGGTTCAAGATTAAGTAGACATAAAATTTTTTTTGGTTGTATCTCAGATTCAAGATTAATTGTAGACAGTGAAAGGTAAGAAAAAAAGGAAAATGTATGTGGTGAGGACACAGGAACAGTCAGTAGTGAATGAAACACCTAGCAATGAAGAACAAGAATCAAAGACAAATTATCCAAATCCAGAGAACGATGGCACAAGCAAGAAAATAAATGAAACGGGTTTGAGAAAAACCATAACTCAACCACCTCTGGAAATGGAAAACTTGTTTATGTCTTCTTCACATGGTGTCCACTTGGCAGGGGAAAACGAACAATTAAACTTAGGTTTGAGAAAACAAGAAGTAGATACGAGTAGACACATGGAAAGGTTGATGGACCGAAGAAAAGAAGAGAGTAAATTGATTGGTGGATATGGTAATGAGTCAGAGAAAAACTATGAGAGCGAAGATTCAAGTGATAGTAGGATAGAGCAACAAAGAAAACGGCTAGTCAAGAGAAGTTCTAAGAACAGAAAAGTAGAAGGAAGGCAGGAAGAAATGAAAAGACTGGAGAAAGAAAGAAAACTGGACAATGAAAGAGAACAAAACAGACAATACACAAGTAGTGGTAGCGATACAAACGACGATGAGATAACTAGGCAGCGTAGGAGTAATAAGGTTCATTACAGTAAAAAGAATGAGTCGTCTCGTCGTCGTGAAGAACGTTATAGATCCTCCTCTAGGGAGAACCACTACAAATCGACACCTAGTCATAAGAGATATAAATCTACATCACGGGAAAGACGTCACGTCAACATTAAATCTCGGGATCTCGATCACAGTTCTCTAGAAAGAAGAGATCGAAGATCGAGGTCCAAAGAACTACATCATGGACATTCACATGGTAGTAAACTACGAACTTCCATAACTCGACACAATCGTCACGGATCCCCGTCTCGTAAGAGAAGGGATTCATCGTCACGAGAAAGGAGTCATAGAAGAGTCAACAGTAGACTACGAGGCCATCGACACCGATCGTCTTCTTCATCGGAGGAACGTGGTCGTGGGTCGTGGATCCGAGGCCATAGATGGGATAGAGAACATAGTAGACGTAGACGAAATTATCGTAGTAGATCCGGTTCGAGAGAGTATAGACATGTCTCAAGACGAAATCGCAGTATTTCATCATCAGACAGCCGATCACCAGTAAGACATCGTAGACACGGGTATACACAGTCTAGCAATATCAATTGTGTGAGAATATTAAAGGACTGGAATTTAAAATTCTCAGGGGATGAGGCGAAAGAAAACCCAGAACAGTTCCTGAACAAGCTAGACAGGTGTAGACGAAATAGTAACATGTCGGACACTCAAATAATAAACGCAGTGGCGAGTGTGATGGAGGATCGGGCATTAAGATGGTACGACACGGCGATTTTGAAGATTGAAACGTGGCATGAATTTAAAAAGTCGTTCCAGAGGAACTTTATTGGCCAATACTCACAGTATGAGGTTATGGATGAAATAAGGAATAGGACTCAAGGCAAAGGAGAAACGATCTCAAACTACATCACTTGTCTGGGAGTCCTATTTAAATATTTAAAGCATCCTCTGGAAGAAGACGAACAGATAGAGATAATAAGAAGAGGGTTGCAGCCTGAATACAAGTGGTACTTGGATAATAAAAGAGTAGACACGGTAGACGATTTGGAGCACTACGGAAGAAAATACGAAAGACAGAAGGAGGATTGCAACAGATTTGTAGGACCACCAACCAAAGACAAATGCCGGATACCGATAGCAGCATTTACGAACACGAAAAGTAAAGTAGCTGCAGTAAATGAAGTTGCGATGGTTAGTGGGAAGGAAAAGAAAGCAAAAAAGAAAAACAAAAAGAACAAAAACGTAGACAGCCCAATTCAAGGACAGGGAAATGAAGTAGCAAGTATTCAGGTACAAAATAACCAGTTAAGTAACAACCGGTATAACCAACAAAACGGAAATAGACAACAGCAAATGAGGCCACTACAACTAGGACCTCAAATACAGACACAACAAAATTCACAACATATAAATCAACAACCCCAGCAAGCTAGACAACAATTAGAACGAGAAAATAGACAAACTCAACAACAACAATCACGACAACAACAAACTCAAAGTGAAGGTAGACCAATGGGCAACTGTCGTAGTTGTGGTAGACCTGGTCATCGGATTTGGGAATGCCCAGATCTATGCTGCTATAAATGCAGACAGACTGGACATTTTGCAAATAGTTGCCCATTGAATGCCCAAGAAACAAGTTGTCAAGTTTGTGGAGCAAAGGGTGTTACAGTGAGAAACTGTGCGAATTGTTCAAAGTTGTTAGCCTTGCTGGGAAACGCCAAGGCGGGAGCGTCGGGTGGCCCAACACTCCCAAACAACAATCAGGGGCCACAACAGCAGTAGACAACAGTAATGAGGGAGACGGAGAGAAGGGGGTAGACGTGGAACAACAGGTGGAAGAAATGTGGGAGGAAGATTGGACGGGTGAGGAGGAAAATGAGGAAGTAGAGGAGTTTAGGGAGACAGAGAGTGAGAGTGAGGAGAGTGAAAAATGGGATGTGTGGAAAGTGGTGAATGATTTTAAGGTCGGGAGAACAGGAGCAATTCCTAAGAGTAAGAGTGGGATAAAATGGAGTGAGGAAGAAATAACACCAACGCAGGAAGAAAGTAATCATGGTAATAAAGTAGCAGAAGCAGGAGTAGCCGAAAGTGAAAGGACCTGTGAAAATGCCAAAGAAAATGTAGACAAGGGTGTAGACATGAGTATTGGCAGTAGAGTAACGAGGTCAGGAGTAACTACAAGTGAAAAGTTTTGTGAAATTCCTACAGAAATCGTATACAGGGAGGTAAACGAAAGTATTAGCGACAAAGTAGACAAGACAAAAGTAACTACCGGTGAAAAAGCTGGTGAAATTAGTGGTGAAATCGGCGTTGAGTGTGGACAAAAGGATGGAGTGGAAAATGTGGAAACGGGGAAGGAAGGTGATTTAGAGTTTAATGAGGAAGAGATAGGACAATTGATTGAAAGGTTGGCAAGTGGGGATAATATAAGCGATGAGCAACTAACACAGATAAATGTTGCAATGCAGAAATTTGTGGAACAAATCGACTGGTCTCCGAATCGAAGGTTTTACAAAGCCCCTACTGAAAGTGTGAGTGAACAAGCTGAAGGTTTTCAGACTAGTTCACGTCAAGGGGGGGGTGGAACTGTGCGAAGCCCAGTTGAGGAAGTAGACGATGAAGTAAGTGGTTTAGTGAGAGATAACAGGTTTTTCTTCAAGGTCTTGTTGAATGGGAAACCATTCCAAGCCTTACACGACACTGGTGCCACGGTGTCTATTGTGGGGGAGTCGGTAGCTGAGCATTTTCGAGAGAAACTAAAACCTTGCGCTACAAGTCTCAAACAAGTGGGTAATGACTATCTCACAGTATTAGGCCAGTTAGATCTGATGATGAGTATAGATGGCCGAGTCGAGAAGATTTCGCCCAGAGCGGTGAAAGGCATCTCTAACGACATAATACTGGGGCAAGACTTCATCCAAGCGTTTGAGATTTGTTGCGACTATGCGGATGGCTCCTGGAAAAGTGGTTCGAGTGGCATACGGCACCAGTTCACGAAGGCTGATGGAGAGAACGGTGAAACACTCATTGCAGAATGTGCAGTAGTGAAGGAAACACCGGAAGAGAAACGGCGGGTCGAAATGGTGGCCGAGATATTGGCTGAATGCGCAGGTCTGGTCGAAATCTCCGAGGAAGAAAAACGACAGATCGAGGATCTCGCTAAGAAAATTTTGCCTCCACCGGAAGAATTCCAGGGTTTCACTACGCTAACGCAGCATCGGATAGAACTAACCGAAGGAGCAGTGCCGGTACGTCATGCTCATCGTAGAATGTCACCGGCTATGGAGGAAGTAGCCCGTAGAGAAGTAGACAAGATGTTAGAGACCGGGATCATTCAACCATCAAATAGTGAGTGGAGAAGTGCACCGGTAATCATAAAGAAAGGTGATGGAGATTATAGGTTTTGCATAGACTACAGAGATGTGAATAAAGTATCTCGCAAGGACGCGTATGCCTTACCCAGTGTAGACACGGTTTTGGACAAGTTGCGGAAAGCCAGGTACATATGTAAGATAGACTTAAAACAGGCGTACTTTCAGATTCCCATGGATCCTGCGAGTCGCAAGTATACAGCTTTCGCAGTCCTAGGGAAAGGATTGTTCGAATTTTTGCGAATGCCTTTTGGTCTTTCAAATGCCCCAAGAACTTTCCAAAGACTGATAGACGCGTTATTTGGCCCGGATGTAGAACCAAATGTGTTTGCCTACTTAGACGATATAATCATCATTGCCCTCACCTTTGTGGAGTTACTGTATTGGGTAGAGTTTGTACTGAAGAGGTTGACAGAAGCTGGTTTGGTAGTGAACGCAAAGAAATGTGAGTTTTGTTGTTCACGAGTGAAATTCCTGGGTTATTTGCTGGACGCGGAAGGGTTGAGACCTGATCCAGAAAAGGTAGACCCTATTCTGAGGATTCCCGCGCCAAAAGGGATGAAAGGTTTGAGAAGTTTCCTCGGCGTCATTAACTGGTATGGCCGATTCATAGAACATGAGTCAGAGATAAAAATCCCACTGACCAGATTGACGTCGAAGAAATTCCCTTGGAATTGGGGAACTGAAGAACAGGAAGCTTTCGACACTCTGAAGAGGGCACTCACTGAAGCTCCAGTGTTAGCGAGACCAGATTTCACGCTACCTTTCACGGTCCAAACCGATGCCAGCAAAGATTCAATTGGAGCGGTTTTGACCCAAGACTTTGAAGACGGAGAACATCCCATTTGTTTTGCCAGCCGTATGCTGAAAAACCATGAGAAAAACTACACAGTGTCGGAAAAAGAAATGGTGGCTGTTAAATTTGGCATCGAAAAATTCAGGCCGTATATTGAGGGTACTCATTTTACGGTAATAACCGATCACAGCGCTTTGAAGTATCTCAAAAACCTGAAGGATCCGACTGGTAGACTGGCGAGATGGGCTTTGTTTTTACAACAATGGGATTTCACGATAATTCATCGCAAAGGTGCTAATCATTACTTGCCCGACTGGTTGTCAAGGAGTTATGATGTAGACGAGGTGGGAGAAATTGTAGAGAGTGTAGATCCGTGGTATGTCCAGAAATTGGAAGAGGTTAGACAGTATCCAAACAAGTATAAAGAATGGAGGGTAGACGGGAATTTGCTTTATTGTTACCGCAGAGATAAATTGTTGGATCCAGTGTCAAACAACGAGGAAGGATGGAAAATGGTCATTCCAACGGACCAAAGAGAGAGAATTCTTCACGATGCTCATTGTCTGACGTCGTCAGGGCATCTGGGCCGAAATAAGACCTACAACAGGGTGGCCGGAGAATATTATTGGCCGGGCATTTGGCACGATGTCCAGAACTACATATATGAATGTGAACTCTGTCAGCAGTACAAGGTCTCTCAACTGGGACCACAGGGACTCATGGGCAGGCGAATAGTGGAACGGCCTTGGGCAGTGGTTTCAGCCGACTTGATGGAGTTCCCAATGAGCAAAACTCAAAACAAATACATCTTGGTGTTCCAGGACTTATTTACGCGATGGGTGGAGCTGAGACCTCTGCGTACTGCTACAGGGAAGAGCATAGCGAGAGCTTTTGAAGAATTAATCTTGTTCCGTTGGGAAACCCCCGATTTCTTCCTGTCGGACAATGGCAAGGAGTTTCAAAACAAAGATCTCGACAAACTCCTGGAAGAATTCGGTATCAAGAGAGCTTTGATTCCACCGTATCACCCGCAATCAAATCCGGTAGAGAGGAGTAATAGAACTCTCAAGGTTATGATCGCCATCTTCGTGGGACACGATCATCGAACTTGGGATCAACACTTACATGAGTTCAGACATGCGGTGAACACGGCGATACAAAGTTCAACAAAGGTGTCCCCGGCGTATCTAAACTTTGGTAGACAACCGCAACCGGTCAAAAGTCTTCGACGAGAGTTGGAAGTGAGAGGTCCGAAGCTAGAGATGAATCCAGAAATATGGATAGATCGGATGAAGAGGTTGGATGCTTTGAGGGATCTAGTGGCGAGGCATCTTGACGAATCCAGGGAGACACAGGCAAGGGCGTACAACAAAGGTCGTAGACAGGTGACATTTAACGTCGGAGATTGGGTATGGAGACGGATTAAAACGTTATCGAACGCGGCGGAAGGAAGGTCTGGGAAGTTAGCACCCAAGTGGGACGGACCATTCAAGATTGCTAAGTTCGAACCTCCAGTAACTTATTGGTTAGAAGGAGTTGGATCTAAGGCTAACAGTATGATCCATGTGAGTAGGTTGAAGAAATATCTGAAGCCAAGGAATAGATAATGTGTGGTTGGTTATTTTTATTATTTTTTTTTATTTGTAGACAATTTGTAGACTGACGGAT
The DNA here is from genome assembly GCA_038277355.1 of Encarsia formosa. Taxonomy (NCBI): domain Eukaryota; kingdom Metazoa; phylum Arthropoda; class Insecta; order Hymenoptera; family Aphelinidae; genus Encarsia; species Encarsia formosa. The sequence goes on along the minus strand of CM076184.1, from coordinate 49,132,762 downwards.
TGTAGACGGGTAGACCATTGTGAGGAAAGTTAGGTAGACTGAGCAGTAAGTATACCACCAATCTTGTTCTTTGTGGTTTCCAGAGGTGACTGGACATTGCCAGGTGTTTTGTAAGGCGAAACATAACGGGTATGTTTCGGCTTGGCAGGGGGGAGTTGCGAGGGAGTGAATCCCTCGTAAATTACATTTCTTACCTGGCAGTGTCAGGTCACCTGGGAAACAATGAAATAATTTGTTTGTTTACTTTCCCAGGTGATAACCATGCCACTTCTCGCGCAGCAGAAGCCGACCACGTGGCGACGATCGCCGTCGGCTGGACGCTGCTGTTGCAGCAGCACGAGCACCCGGCGCGCGCACAACACATACACACACACACATGTTCACCACCCGGGAAGGCTCTCCCGACCCAGGGCGCGCACGTACACACACATACACCACACACGGGTTTGATTTCTCCGTCGGGGAGTTTTCGGCGACGGAGGAGGTGCGCGGCGCGTGTCGGCAGACGACGCAACTGCGTCGCCAAGCGCGTGCGCGCACGCTCACCACAGTAGACACGGGCGTGAGTGAGATTTATTTTTTTTTTGTATTATGTACGTTGCGCGAACAATGTGTGCGTATGGGGGAGAGCGAGAGAGAGAACATGTGCGCGAGGGATAGATTAACGCAGTGAGTGCCTCGTGTGCATTAAGTTTATTCTTTATTTTGGGTTTTCGCGCGTATTATAGGTGGCGTGGCGATCGCCACCGGAAGATTGTAGACGGTAGCGTGATTGGGTGTTGTAGCGTGAATGTGTATGATTGGTGGACAAATGACTGTTCCTCGAGTATGAATGAGGCTTAACTTGATTAATTTGTGTTGATTGGCGGAGAGTGTTTGGAGGGGATGGTGAAGAAGGAAGTCGAGTCAGAGAGACGCAGGGAGCGTCACTCTGTTCTCAGTAGCCACAGCGAGAGGTAGTGTTTGAGAGTGTGATTTTTTTTTGAGTTTCTTTGAGTAGACTTTTTCCTAAGTTCCCTTTTCCTAATTTTCTTTAGTTTAGTTGTAGACATTTTTTTTATTATTTACAGCTAGGTACAAGAAGAACTCGAAGACTTGGGTTATTTCCTTCTTGCAATACCGAGAGTTGAAACCCCAGAGAGTAGCCATTTTGGGGCAATCAGAGAAATTTGGTCGAAATTTTTGTAACGTAAGGTTTTTGTTTTATTTTATTGGAAACTGTATAAAGCATGGTTTTTCCGGAAATTTTGTACATGGCACGATAAATGAGAATTCTGTTCGGCTATTATTAAAAGTTAATTAAATTCGATAGAGTTTTTTTTTGTCTTGGCGCGGCGTCGTTACCCGCCATTTTGTAGACTATTTTCTAGTTCGTTTAATTCCTTTGTTCTCAAATTAAAATTTTATTTTTTTGTAATTGTAGACTTTTTATTTTTTTTGTAGACAAGAATAAAAATCAAATTTAACCTAAAATTTTGTAATAATTTATTTTCTCTCTCTCTAGCTCACCAACCGTTCCCGGAGGTTTTCTCTCCGTGGAAACCCTGACCCCAGATTAAGGAGTTTTCCCCTAGAGTTTTTGTAAGAGATTTTTCTTGTAACGGGAGGGCCCGGGAAACTCCGTTAATTATTTAAGGGAGGCCCTTTTCTTAAGAAATACCCCGTTACAATTGTTTCAAACTTGATAACTACTCTGGTAACTACATTGTATTTACTCCCGAACCTGAACTTGTCATTACGTTTGTAACTTTGAACTTACGCTCATATGTACATTTTTGCTTAATATTGTTCCTATTTCTTTCACATGAATCTACTTGCTTTAATTTTGGTGTTTGCTGTTGTTTTTTCTTTTTTTCATGCTTTGGTCTCTAACTCTGAATCTTTGTTCTCATCTTTGTGAAAACTATCTTTTCTATTGTTCTTCTCAAATTTTTTTGTAATTACAATCGTGAAACTAATCATCTTCATACAATTTCGCCCACACAATTCTTTAACTTTGTTGACAAATATTTCCTACATCCGTTTAACATTTACTATCAATATTTTTTCTACCTAGGTTTCTCCCAATTAACCTATCCTGATTAATATCGAAGTTTACCTTACGACACTAGTTTCCAGCCATGTGCAGCCTCTTTTACTTTGTTATTATATATACATACTTCAATTTGTAACTTTCAACGTATGTTGTTCTTTTTTTTTTTTTTTCTCAACATCTAACCCCGGAACTTGAGTGCGCTCATTGCACCAAGCTCTAAGATCTGTGGCCATTTTTAGCTGATCGAGGGTCAACTAAACTAAAAAGTACGTATGTGGATTTGCGTCGAAAAGCCACAACCTCGACTACGCAATTGTTAGCTGAGAGGACCTGACTAAAATAAATACTGATGATGAAGATGTACCATACGTGGTTGATTTCCACATTTTTGCAGAATCTTTTGATTTAGAAGAACAGTATTTGAAAATAATCTTATCAACTTTTAGATTGTTAGCATTGGCCAGGAAATTCATGAGATTAGTGCACAACAGATGCGACCCACAACCTGATTAAAAAAAAAAAAAAAAAAGCTTAAGTAATGTATCAATCTTCTATAATAAATATCGTTTATTTCAATTACAGATGTATAATGTTCAATAAAACAAATTTTTTGCTTGATTTTTGTTGAGTTTTGCTCTCAAATCTTTTTCCCGTGCGAGATCAATTCTATTACCATTTAATATATTTTTTTCCCCGTACAATGTTAATTCTACTTCCGTTCAATATATTTTTTTTTTCCCGTTTAATACATTAAACTTCCGCTGAAGTATTTTTTTCCCTTGCATTTATTTTCTTTTCCGTTGAATCACTTATTTTCCCACGCAAATGGCTTTTTTCCCGTGAATTTGACCTAAGATTTCCCATGAGTTTGCTTTTCTTTTCCCGTGCTTATAAATCACACACTTTTCTAATCACCCCCCCCCCCAGGCCCTTTTTTTACTCACGCCCCCCATTTTTGATATACAGGGTGACCCATTTTAAAAGACCCACCCAAATAACTCGCTTGGAAAGGCCCAAATAAAAAAAAATGTAGAGAGCAAAGTTTCATTATTTTTTGGGGCTAATTTGATGGGCCCAAAAAATTTGGGCCCAGGGCCATATTTTGGGCCCCACGGACCCTAATTCCGTTTTTTTAAATGGGAACCCCTATTTTTGACCTTGGATTCGGAAAGAGCGGGAAATTTTACGATTTTTAGGTATTTTTTGAAAATTTTTTTGGGAAAAACAAATCTTCGATTCGTTATTGTTTCAGCTTTAAAACGCGACCTTAGTTTTTATTCAACTCGTTTTCTAACGGGTTTTATTCTTAAATAACTTTTTATTATGCAGTGTACCTAATATGGGCCCCCACGAATTAGTAGAAATATCGATATTAAGAGTCCTTAGTTTCATTTTTACTTTTTAGAAAATCCTATCCTAATGTTATTTAAAAATAAATTTTATTGTTTCAAAGCTTTTTTTCATTTTATAACTAAAAAAGCATTCTAGGTCAAAAAAAAACTTTGACCAAAATTTAAAGTTGAAATTTTTCTACTGGTTGCAAAGCTTTCAAAAACATTGTAAAAAAGGCTCAATTTTTAAATAAATTATTTTTAAAATAATAAAAATTTTGAAGTTTTTAAAATCTTATATCCTGATTGATTTAAAAAGTAGGAACAAATTGCAATTAATTAATTACTTCAAGGGGGGCCACATTAGGACACAAATTTTAGGTGTCTTAAAAATCCGTGTTTTGGTAAATCCTCTGGCATTTGAAGCTCATTGATTAAAATTGAACGTATAATGTCTCATTTTAAAGCTCTTGAATTAAGCTTTAAAATGAAACCTTACCCGTCAAAAAATATTGATTTGATTGGCCACAACGTCGATTCTCGCTTAGAGGGGCCATATTAGGTACAGGTACCTTAGTATCGAAATGTAAAGTTTAGGTTTAAAAAACAGCGATATTTACATTTGAAGAATAAAAATTAAAAAAGTATTTAATTGTAAAGTTTCAGTATCGGAAACAGCGCTATCTACATTTAATGAATACAAATTAGAAAAGTATTAAATTATAAAGTTTCAGTATCGAAGACAGCACAATCTACATTCGAAGAATACATTTTTAAAAAAAGAATTAGCTTACGTTCAAACGTCACGGGCTGAAATCGATAAATTTTTTACCTTAATAAAATTTGTAGTGAAAATGCCGGATTACACTCGATCTGAAATAGTGGATATTTTACTTATCTTAGGAGAGTGTGCTAAAAACTATCGTCATGCGGCCCGTTTGTATCAGCAGCGCTATCCGAACAGAAATCAGCATCCAAATCACCGGGTCATAGCGAGAATTGAACAGCGAGAAAGACAAGGACCTCAAAGACCTCGGCAGCGTCGAAGAGTTATAACAATTGAAAATGATGACCCTAGGATATTGGTAGTGCTTGCTTTAACTACAGCAAATCCGAATATATCACTTCGTCAAATCCAATTGCAAATGGGTATTCCAAGAGAGACTGCAAGAAGATTGTTGGAAAAACATCATTTTCACCCGTATCACATTACATTGACTCAGCAACTAATGCCACCTGACTTTCAGAGACGACTACAATTTTGTTTAAGGGTAAGAGAAAGATTGGAAGAAAATCCTAACTTTTTTTATAATGTTATGTTTTCTGATAAGGCTACTTTCTATAGTACGGGGGAACTCAATCGCCATAACTGCCACTATTGGTCTCCAGAGAATCCACACTGGAGAAGATCCATCGATCATCAAAACCGATGGAGTTTAAAGACATGGTGTGGAATTATCAATGGTCATTTAATTGGGCCATTTTTTTTGACAATCATGTCAATGGGCAAAATTACCTGCAGTTTCTAACAAATGAACTCCCCAACCTTTTAGACAATGTTGATGAACAGACAAGGGAACACATGTGGTTTCAGCATGACGGTGCACCGGGTCACAGGACTGTTGCCGTTCAACAATTTCTGGCTGAACAATATCCTAATCAATGGATTGGTATTGGGCGTGCCGAATTTGATCACGTTGAGTGGCCACCTAGGTCCCCGGATCTAACGAATCCAGACTTTTTTTTATGGGGCTACGTTAAAAATGTCGTCTACGCCGAAGCTCCGACTACGAGAGAAAACATGAAGGAGCGAATCAGAAATGCTTGCCAGAAAATATCAAGGGAAGTTCTTTTATCAACTATTCGAAGTTTTGAGCGAAGAATTTATCTCTGCATTGTTTATAACGGAGGAATCTTCGAACTCTTGATTCGCTGAACAAAAAATTGCGATTTTTTGATTGCATACAAATAATATTTTTCGGGTCTTATCTTAATTGATAGGACCTAGTGGGACTTGAAAATCTATCTTGCTACGTCCTCGTCGTAGGTCCTGGATATCGAGGTTCTCGATGACTAAACGCATGCAATGGTATTCAAAATTTGAATAAAACTGATAAATGGGCCCTGTGAGGGTTCAGAAAAAACGAGGTCTCAAAGAATACCTTAAAATCATAAAATTTTCCGTTCTTTAAAAATTCGGGGTCAAAAATAGTATGTGTTCCACTTTTAAAAAACGAAGTTAGGACCGGTAGGGCCTAAAATAAGGCCCCGGGCCCAAATTTTTTGGGCCCATTTGGTTGAAAATTTTTAACCAAGAAACTTTCCCAATGCATATGCTATGCAAAAAATGCGTTATTTTCGAGTTAATTCGGGTTAAAAAGAAATGGGGCTTATAAAAGTCTTATAAGCCCTGCAGGGTCTCATGTGGAGCCCAAAAATTTTTTCAAAAAATACCTAAAAATCGTAAAATTTCCCGCTCTTTCCGAATCCAAGGTCAAAAATAGGGGTTCCGTTTTAAAAAAACGGACTTAGGGTCCGTGGGGCCCAAAATAAGGCCCCGAGCCCAAATTTTTTGGGCCCATTTGGTTGGAAATTTTTAACCAAGAAACTTTCCCAATGCATATGCTATGCAAAAAATGCGTTATTTTCGAGTTAATTCGGGTTAAAAAGAAATGGGGCTTATAAAAGTCTTGTAAGCCCTGCAGGGCCTCATGTAAGGCCCAAAAATTTTTTCAAAAAATACCTAAAAGTCGTAAAATTTCCCGCTCTTTCCGAATCCGAGGTCAAAAAAAGGGATTCCCGTTTAAAAAAACGGACTTAGGGTCCGTGGGGCCCAAAATAAGGCCCTGGGCCCAAATTTTTTGGGCCCATCAAATTAGCTCCAAAAAATAATGAAACTTTGCTCTCTACATTTTTTTCGATTTGGGCCTTTCCAAGCGAGTTATTTGGGTGGGTCTTTTAAAATAGGTCACCCTGTATGTTATAAGTTTCTTTTCACATTGCCAATTTTTGATACAAGTTATCAGCTATGTAACAATAGAAATTTAAAAAGTAACTACAAAACATTAAAAAAATTAACTAGTATCCTAAGATTAAAGAGAGAACTCAAAAAGAATGTCAACATTTTATTCGTGATGTGATTGGTTGAAGAACAAAATTAAAAATTTGAATTTTAATTTTTAATTTTTATATTATAATTTAATTAAAACATCTAGAGAATAGATTTGATAAAAAAATAATAATGTAATCAAGTGTTCGAAACTATCCGATTAAAATCATGAAACTAATAATTATTAGTATACAAACTGAAACAAAACCAATGAATCTATAACCACAAAAGTTTAAATGAATATGAACTCTGAACTTAGCGCAAAGGTAAAGGGTATATATAACTTCTTGTAGATTAATTTAGATGAAGCTTCGACAAAATTTGTTTTAGATTATAAAATACAATTGCGCGTGCGCTTCGCTTAGAGAGCTTCAAGGTTTGGCAAGAGGGTAGGTACATGGGTAGATTCAAAAGTGGATAAGTGTTTACCTACAAAGGTTTGTACAGGATCGAAAACAATAGTATAAAAGATGATAGTTTCAGGGTTAGATGTTAAGAAAAAAAAAAAAGAACAACATACGTTCAAAGTTACAAATTGAAGTATGAATATAATAACAAAGTAAAAGAGGCTGCACATGGCTGGAAACTAGTGTCGTAAGGTAAACTTCGATATTAATCAGGATAGGTTAATTGGGAAAAACCTAGGTAGAAAAAATATTGATAGTAAATGTTAAACGGATGTAGGAAATATTTGTCAAAAAAGTTAAAGAATTGTGTAGGCAAAATTGTATGAAGATGATTAGTTTCACGATTGTAATTACAAAAAAATTTGAGAAGAACAATAGAAAAGATAGTTTTCACAAAGATGAGAACAAAGATTCAGAGTTAGAGACCAAAGCATAAAAAAAGAAAAAACAACAGCAAACACCAAAATTAAAGCAAGTAGATTCATGTGAAAGAGATAGGAACAATATTAAGCAAAAATGTACATATGAGCGTAGGTTCAAAGTTACAAACGTAATGACAAGTTCAGGTACGGGGGTAAATACAATGTAGTTACCAGAGTAGTTATCAAGTTTGAAACAATGTTATGAACAAGGTTTGTTATGAGGTTATTTACAATAGTAAGCACAAAAGGATTAAAAGAGATTATGCACAAGACCAGATTCAGTGTTAAAAATTTAAATAAAAAAAAAATAAAGAACTAGAGTTAGCATAGGAGTAGAAACAGATGTAGAAACAAATGCATGTGTAGACGGTTCAGCGTTAGAAGCTTAAGTAAAAAAAGGTAGTAAGCACAAAATCATTAACATATGTAGGAAGAAGAAAAAGTCAACAGACGTACTAAAGAGAGTTGGAAAAAAAACTCAAGAAACGTGGATAGTAGCAAGGTTATGTAGCAGGGAAGGTTAATAAATAAAAAGACGAAAATAAGTCGGCAAAAGCATAGAAACAGATGTTTATCTAGGGATAGAAATGAAAGTATGATCAAAGATAAGAACAAAGTAGTCTTAGAGTTAGAAATAAAAGCATGAAAAAAATTTAAACTACAGTTATCACCACGACAGAAACAGATATATAAACATGAGCATATTCCTGGGTAAGAGCTTAGTTATAAAGAGAGCCCCCTACTCTCCCTATATTATATTTCCATTTTTTATTCTGATCCCCCAAATTGGATCTTCGAAAATCTGAAATTCTTAAAAACACGGTCAAAACACAGTTAAATATCGCACTTTTTCGATCTCCCAAATTGGATCCCCTAAATTGGATCTTCGTCGAAATATTGGATCTCCTAAGTTGGATCCCCCTTTTAAAAATTTTTTACTAAAATTTTGTATTTTTTACTGTCAAAAAAATAAATAATTAGTTTTAGTTATTTATAAATAATAATAAATTTCTTCTTCGTTGTGTTAGTTGCTCATGATTATGAAAATATAAATTAAAATCCAATAGTTGGTTGATCTTAGATCGGTTTATAAATATATATAAATAATTATTGGTTTTTAATTTATATTTTAATAATGAATTTCATTAAAAAAATTTTTGTTCAAATTTTAATTTGAAACCAACTTTTTTAAACCTATACCTAACTTTATACCAATATTTACTTTTTGATAATAAACATTTACTTAGGAATAAAAATTTGTACGGTACGAGAAATTTTTACGGGTAATAAAGGGACACTTAAGTGGGTAGATTTGCGCAATTCCAAGTCAGCTGGTTAGATAAGCGAGATACGTTCGTTTAGTGAGAGCTAATAATTTAAGTCGTGTAAATAATTATAACAATATAGGGAGATATTATAATCTGGTTTTTTTTTATGATCCTCAAAACTGAGTCCTCAAAATTGAAAATCAATAAAAATACGGTCAAAAGACACGTAAAAAAGATACTTATGAGTCCTCAAAGTTGAGTCTACGACGGGACAGTTGAGTCCTCAAAGTCGAGTCCTCCTTTTCTCAAAACGGTGTTTTTTAGATTCTCATGTAATATTTTCTATAGAAGCAGCTTGGTGTATAGAAAGATTTGAATTGTGTAAATGAAGTCATTCAGTACAACATTTAGCAATTCATACAGAAAATCAACAAAACATAATATGTAAAGAAAATGAAAAAGAAAAAAGTTAAAATTGGAAAACAACTTTAGCAGCTTGGTTTGAAGGGGAGATGAGGTGGGAAGGGTTTGTCATTGCACTTAAAAATATTTATGGAGCTTTTTCAAAATCTAAATTACTTCAACAAAACTTTAAAGTTAGTGACTGAGTTGATAAATAAGGTGAGTAAGATATGTTCATAGATTGGGTGAGATAAGTTTGGGGGATAAAATACGGTATTTGAAGTAATTTAAAATAGTAAGGTCAGTTATGTGGCTAAGATTGAATTAGGTCAGGTAGTTGAAGATAAAAAAGTAAGAATAGTTGGTAGGGTTCTTAATATGGGTGAGAATAGTAAATCGGGTTAGAGAAGGTGAGTGTGTGCGGAAGGTAGGGTGTAGGTAAGGTGGTTGTGGGCTGGCAGATCAGATATTAAAATTATAACTTTGGCTCTAATTAGAATTTTCATATAAAATCATATATCATTAAAACGGTCTTGAACTCAGCTTTCTAATTATGTCATTTTATGTCATTGAAATTTTTATTTAATACTTTTTGTTGTTATGAGAGGGTGCTGAACAAAGCCGTTTATCATTTTAAATCCAACCCTACCCCTACAAAATCATATATCAGCTTAAACGCAATTCCGCGAGCTGTTACTATGCAGGAAGTAAGTTCATCTCATGAAGAATCTGTAAAAAAATTTTGTAGATTATTTTCCCGAGCTGAAATTTAACCAATAGGAACGTTGCATTTGACATTTGGCGGTGGGGTAAAATTGGGTAAAATTATTTCGATAATTTGTCGGTTATTTCCAATTCGAACGTTTTGAGTCGCATAGCAACTTGAATTGTTAGACTTACTCGAATCAGCTTTTGGGTTAGACCCGAGTCACTGCGGTGTATACTTATATATGAGTATTCATAGGTACATTCATAGTAAACAAATAGTAATAGAACTATAACCGCAAAAATGTAAAATACAGCATTTCTATGAGTTGAAATTCAGTTGGGGAAAATAATCCAGCCGAATACCCCTAGTGCTTCAAAATTGTCGATAATTTTCCGACTGTGTTTTGTTACACAGCAACGAGGGGGGCAAGTTTGACAGGTTATAAATCACGAGCGCGAAGCGCGAGTGATTTTTTGTTAAACTTGCCCCGCAAGTTGCTGTGCAAAAAAACTGGAGGAAAACTGAAAATCGAGGCTTGTACGAGATTGCGAAATTTGAAAATAATCGTGATTTTTTTACTATTTTGCTAATTACTAGAGTAGTTTTCAGAGTGGGCAGTTTAAGCTAGAGAGAAAAAAAGTTTTTGGCGGCAATCTTTGTATTTTATACAAAAATTTTTTATGCATTTATAAAAACTTATTTTAACAAAATTAAAACTCAAATTACTGTATAGTAGCACATCGACTTTGATGGCATCTACTATGAAAATTGTTATTGACAAGGAAATCTAGCTCTTGGTATGAAAATTTAGAAAACAAATGTTTATTAGTGATCGGTAAACAACATAAAAAATTGTAAGCATCGTTAAAAGATATTTACATCAACTGAATCCTCATATCTATGATTTAGCATCATTATTACAACTTCTTTTCTAACTTTTCACACCAGCTACAACCTGTATTGCTCAAAAAAAATTTTTTAAATCGGGTCCATCTGAGTTAACGTGTAGATAATTTACTCGCGTATTCATCAATATACATTAGGGTGTCCCTTATTTCCCAAACTACTCCGATGCTTGCTCCCCCCCCCCCCTCCACTTTTTGGTTTATGATAAAAAAGAAGCTTTGGCCCCAAAAAAAAAAAATTACCCTTTTTTAATATTGCCGCAAGAGCCTCGAAGTCTTATGAAAATGACGATTTAAAATTAATATAATTACAAGGTAAAGTAGAGTAGGATATGGAGGGTTCGATCGGAACCCTTACATAATATATATCATTCGAAAGATCTTTCAAAAAGGAAGCTCTCTGCCAAATTTTAGATCTCTATCATCAAGTTTGAGGTCATGGCATAAAAAAAACACTTTTTTACCCTTTTTTTTTTTACTATATTTTCAAGTACTTTTCGACCTTTTTTTCACAGTGACTTTTTTATTATGCATTTTCAACAAAATCGGCCAAGAAATTATAACTTTGTCTTGAATCAAAGAATCGAAATATCCTTGGTGTTATTTTTTTCCCCTGTTTTTAAATACTTTTAGAGCGCTTCAAATCCGTTATGACGAAAAAAAACGTTTATTTTTTATAACTATTGCGAGACATGTAGGTTTCAATAATCAAAATTCAATCGGGATCTTGTAAAAAAATATATGACACGATACATCATCAAAAAACAAAGCTACCGATAAAATTTCAGGTCCCCATCATCAAATCTCAGGTCGTGGCATAAAAAAAAAACCATTTTTCACTCTTTCTTTTGACAATATTGCGAGATATCTGGGGCGTAATATTCAAGATTCAATCGAAATCTCACAAGCAAGTTTATTTTTCAAAAAATCATTGATAAATAATTCTCTCGGCCGAGTTTCAGACCTCTATTATCGAATTTTTAGCCGTCACTCAAAAGAAAACGCATTTTTTTATCCTTTTTTTTTGTACAATTAAATTTATTCATCTTCTTTGCTCTTCAATTTTTTAGAATTCATCTGCTACAATCTAAGTTTATAATAAATTTTCAAAAGTACCTGAAACTATTTAAGAACTAACTACGTAATGGCGTCTGGTATAAGGAATCTTTTATTTAGGTATCAAAAATTTGCAGTACAAAAGAAAATTCATTTTATGAATTTAAGATACTAACAAAGAGAGGACCAGACATTCGGGTCATGGATTTGGCTAAAACTTGATATATGGACTCCAAATATGCCAAAAAGAAATCTCCAAGCGTCAATTTCTCTGAATGGGCCTTTTAAGCGAGGGGTCTAGGGTAAGCGGTTTCAAAAAATATGCGACTGGAAAAACAAGCTATGATGGATGAAAAAATAGCTGAAGGTAACATCCTTTATAGGGCTGGCATTGATGATTCAGTGTAAGTTAAAAAATAAAAAAGTTTTCTATGATATTTCCTCTTTTCAAACTTTAGACGCGTTTTTTTCGAAACTATACTTTTTAAAACCAGTGGAAACTGTAACTTGAAAAATAATCAACCGATCTTTTTGCGATTTGGCACACTTTTTTTCAATATATTCCTTAAGTTTTTTTTTTTTTTTTTTTTTACCACTAAAAAGTGGCCGATTTTTTAGTCAAAATTTTTTTTTGAACTTTTGTCTGTCAAAACCGCAATAAAAAAAAAAAAAAAAAAAAAAAAAAAAACACGCCATAAGCACTAGGTATTGCCCTCAGCTAAAGAAATCCGTCTCATTTTTTGATTTTCGATAAAGCTTTAAGGTGAAGACGTAACCAGCGCTGGAAGTAAAAAGTGGCTCTAAAAAAAAAATTATAGGGAAAATGTAAAAAAACGCTCTGTAGCGCGCTAAGTGCTATTTTTAGCTATTTTTTAAGCCCAATCACAGATGAATATATTAAGTGTTGGCCTCAGGAAACTTGGAAAATCGTTTTCCTACCGTTAACCATGTGTAGCAGACCCTTGCATCGTCTGCTACCGCGCGCGGAGTAAATACACGAACCGTACATGCACCCCATTTCCATAACCTTTCAAATTTATTTCATGCAGCAGCACATGCAAAGATAAAATTTTATAAATTAGAAATTATATAAGCAGCAGGCAGTAATAAATAATTCTTCTTTCTTCTTTGTTGATAAATTATTTCCCAAAATGCTTAATTTATAACCTACAAATCATGCACAAAAATTAATTTAGTGTCATATTCATAAATATTCTTCAAGTTTTCGGGCACTTTGTTCGATGCTGTTCTTCTTTTTCTTCTTCATTTTCTTTTTCTTATTTATAAACACTAAGAGCTACTCGCTTGCCATCACCCAGTAAGATAATTGAGTATCAATAATAGAAAAATTTCATGCTTAGACTAATCAATAAATTTTAAAAAATAGTAATTTTCATGCATTGTAGTAAGGTATTAATCAAAAAATCAGAAGAACACATCAAAATTAAATGTACCAAAATAATCAGAGATCTTACAGTTTACATCCTCTGCACCCAACTAGGTACTAGTAAGCTCGGACATTGAGGGCGGCAGCCACTGGCAGTAGCAGACGACATACACTACTACAATTTTTCTGAATAAGAAGAAAACTTTTCCAAGTTTCCTGAAGTTATTTGTTTACCGATTTCCATCAAATAAGGCTTAAAAAATAGCTTAAAATATTATCTAGCGCGCTACAGAGCGTTTTTTTCAATTTTCACTTTTATTTTTTTTTAAATTGCAATCGACAAATTTTATGAAAACTCGGTTACATCTTCACCTTAAGGTAGGACCGCACCTACGGCTCTAGTCAAGATGCATTTTCGGTTAAACATTTGACTAGCTTCACGCGTATATAGATATAGAAATGCATTAGCAGCAGAAGCTTTTTCAACCTAAAACACATATTTTTGTTTTTTATTAATACTTATAGGAACCGAATGTATGATTTAATTAATTCTATGTGATTCTTGTGCATTCTAGTTAAACTGACAAATTTTCTGAAAACCTGATCACATGTAATTATGTAAAAATTGTATAAAAAATGTGCCCTCCCATAAGACTACGGGTTAAATCGACATGATGTTAATATTCAATTACTCAAAAACGAAAAACCCCCAGGTTCTGAAAATTTAGTGGCATCATTTTTTAATATTTATCTTCGACTTCCTAAAGTTTTAGATTTTTAACACATCTCTTTCTAGTTTGTGCGGTCCTACCTTAAACAGCTCCAATGTCCACCGCAGAGTTCCTTCTTTTCAAAGCACTTCAAGCAACAGTCTGTCAGCAGTTTGTTTATTGATATTTTTCGACGAAAAATATCAAAAATTATGAATTATAGTTTAAACTTTACTTTATTATGTGGAGAAAAAATAAATACCATAACTCTTACTGGATCTTCAAAAGAATCCACAAAAAATCACTTTTTCTTACATCTTACCCCAGACCCCTCCCTTAAAGTCATGTTCCCTATACACCCCATGTTAAAAAATCAGCATTTTATCAGCTTTTTTCAATAAAAAGCTGTTTTTGACCTGATTTTCAAAAACATATTGCTCAGACCCTATTACACTTACAGAATTCCGGAGCCTGGTATTTATTCGTCTTTCCAAGTACTTTCTGGAAAAAATTATTTGAGATTTTTTTTGTATTAGACCATGTAAAATTCAGATGTTTTTCGTCATTTTTTCATTTTAAATATCTCAATTTTACATTGTCTAATACAAAAAAAATCTCAAATAATTTTTTCCAGAAAGTACTTGGAAAGACAAAAAAAATGCCAGGTTCCAGAATTCTGTAAGTGTAATAGGGTCTAAGCAATATTTTTTTGAAAATCAGGTCAAAAACAGCTTCTTATTGGGGTGTAGAGTAACATGACTTTAACAGGCTCATTCAGAGAAACTGACGCTTGGAGATTTCTTTTTGGCATATTTAAAGCTCATATATCAAGTTTTAGCCAAATCCATGACCCAAATGTCTGGTCCTCTCCTTGTAAGTCTTTTTCACAAACCCTTAATTTTTTTTACAATCGTCTTTTTAGTATTATCTTAATTTTTTTACTATAATTTTTCGGTTGATAATGGCTAAAACTTCGATATTAGAGGTCTGAAACTCAGCCGAGAGATTTATTTATCAATGATTTTTTGAAAAATAAACTTGCTTGTGAGATTTCGATTGAATCTTGAATATTACGTCCCAGATATCTCGCAATATAGTCAAAAGGAAGAGTGAAAAATGGTTTTTTTTTTTTATGCCACGACCTGAGATTTGATGATGGGGACTTGAAATTTTATCGAGAGCTTTGTTTTTTGATGATGTATTGAGTCATATATTTTTTTACAAGATCCCGATTGAATTTTGATTATTGAAACCTACATGTCTCGCAATAGTTATAAAAAATAAACGTTTTTTTTCGTCATAACGGATTTGAAGCGCTCTAAAAGTATTTAAAAACAGGGGAAAAAAAATAACACCAAGGATATTTCGATTCTTTGATTCAAGACAAAGTTATAATTTCCTGGCCGATTTTGTTGAAAATGCATAATAAAAAAGTTACTGTGAAAAAAAGGTCGAAAATTACTTGAAAATATTATAAAAAAAAGGGTAAAAAAGTGTTTTTTTTGATGCCATGACCTCAAACTTGATGATAGAGATCTAAAATTTGGCAGAGAGCTTCCTTTTTGAAAGATCTTTCGAATGATATATATTATGTAAGGGTTCCGATCGAACCCTCCATATCCTACTCTACTTTACCTTGTAATTATATTAATTTTAAATCGTCATTTTCATAAGACTTCGAGGCTCTTGCGGCAATATTAAAAAAGGGTAAAATTTTTTTTTTTTTGTGTCAATGCTTCTTTTTTATCATAAACAAAAAAGTAGAGGGGGGGGGGAGCAAGCATCGGAGCAGTTTGGGAAATAAGGGACACCCTAATGTACATGTTATTAATTCCATTAGTTTAATTGTGATTTTTAATTCCTATAAAATTGTTAAATATAAATTTTATGCTTCGTCTGCATTTATTGAAACTCTTATGTCATTCCGGAATAGTGCATCAACTAGTTTTATAACGCGTAGATCACAAAACCTTGGCTTTTCTGCTAATGCATTCATACAATTTGCAATGTGTTGCTCTTCTACTTTAAAAGCACAGTCTCTAGCACCTGAGATCTCAGCTTGATAATATAGAAAGAGGATGACTATCTTTAATTGTGAAATTATTCAAAAGACGATAATCAATACAAAATCTAATTGAACCATCAAGTCTTTGGTTCCAAAGTTGAAACCAAAAGTCTTTTGCTTCATAATTGCTTGGGAGCACCAAGAACTAGAAGATTCCCCAGTTAAATTTTGATTCTTCATTTTTTAATTGCCTTCCTCACCTCAGCCTGTTGATGAAGTGGAATTCGACAAGTGGGTTGTTTAATCGGACGTGGATCAATCGAATTAATCTTATGCTCAACAACATCACAATTACCTATCACCTTCTCATCATTAAACGAATTCCGAAAATCTGACGGGAAATCCAAAAATTCATCTTTCTGAATTTCATCTAAATTTTCAGAATTCGTCTTATAAATCTCTCGAAGATGATCTGGAACATCCTTTACTATAACATACATACATAACCCTACCACACCATTCAACCATAACATACATACATAACTCTACAACAATCTTACTTGAACTACCAACAAAACCAAATAATTTCTCCAAACCTGCCTGCATATTTTCCAAAACTCCAGCCTGAAACAAAAAGTCAGTCCCCAAAGTACAATCCTCTCTTACATCTCCTACAAAAACTTCAAACTGTAACGAAAATTTTCCTAAAGTCAAACCAACCTTAGTTTTAAAATGAACGGAAACATCTTCTCCGGTAGGATATTTCATAGGAACATTAACTGCAACTTTTTCTGAATTTGAATCCAACAACTTCAAATTTAAAATAGAAACATCAGAACCAGTATCGATCTTAAGGGGGTACATATACCTAAAAAAAAAACTCAGAAAAAATTTTGTAAGTTTTTTTAAAAATGATTTATTTAAAAAGATATTTTTTTTCCATAATATATACACATTTTTACATAATTTTTTACATTTAGAAAATTAAAATAAGTGTTTTTATAAGTGTTATAAAATTCAGCTTATTTAGGCTATGAAAGTTTATTGCTCGTAAAGTCAAAAATTTTCCTTAAAGCGGATGGACCCAGGACTTGGCATAGTTGTTGTACATGTTAACCCTCATGAGTGGAACCTCAGGCAACCAAATCCAAGCACTATTAAGCTACTTGCATACTCTAAAATTGCTTAGTGTGGTTAAAATTTTGATAGTTTTTATCATTTTAGTCAATTTATGGTGTGACATCAGCTTAATAATGCTTAGATTTGGTTGCCTGAGGTTGCGCTCATGAGGGTTCACATGTACAACAAGTGTGCAAAGTCCTGGGTCCATCCGCTGTCTGGAAAAATTTTGGCTTTACGAGCAATGCCCTCATTTTCTCAAAAATCACATATTTGAGAAAATGGCTTTTAAAGTTCTGAACAGATTTTGATGAATAAAATGTAACACACCAACACATAAACATTTATGTCTTGAAAATATCGTCACAGGACTCTTGCTTGATGTAAATACTCTTTTGTACATAGCCGGATACTTTATTTTTTTTCTCCTGCTCCTAAAGTGACCCAATTAGCTTTTTTATCAAAAACACAGATCACACACTATTAGGCACCACGAGCAAGTTAAGACTTTGAGTCAGCGGAGTCTTCACATGCAATTATCTAAAAATTATCTTTAATTTTAAATCACAGAATTATTTTTTCACTTCACATTTGCACATAAACACCTTTTTTTTAATAACTAAAAAACTTCATTAGTTTACCTGGTAAGAATTGGTCATTTATTCTTAAATTTTTTTTTTTTGAATAAAACTAACTTATTTACTTCAGATTGAAATAATAACAAAAACAAAACCAAGTAAAGTAGAATTTCACTAGAAAGATGACTCAAAGAACAAAAAAGTCGTCATGAACTTGCAACGCTGTAGAAATACCTAATTTGATATCGATAGATCGATATTGGTGTAATATACTAAAGTAGACTCGTAGAGGTAATATATGTCATATATTATGTCATAAAGGTTATAAATTTTTTCATGCGATCGATTCTAACTTAATAAATTGTTTTTAGCATTAGACTTGAAATGAAAGTTAATCTGTCATTCTTAATTTTTATTATTAAGATATTATGTCACGGAAAAAATCTAATCACTTAAAAAATATAAAAATTTTCTAAAATAAGATAAAAAAATTTTCTGTTTTTTCATCGCTTTTATTAGACGAAAACGATATAAATACTTACAGTTCTGTTCGTGGATAAAAAAAAAACTATACCTACATTGCGAAAATTAAAAAAGGAAAAAATACATCGAAAAAGCATTTGTACCTATAGTATCGTAGAAAGTATTTCTGTTACTAGAACTGACTTGAAATTCTTGAATTTCAAAACAAGCCATTTCAACGTTAATTTAATAAATTGAATGTCTTTATTAAATTAACTGTAACTTTTTACCCTTAACAAATTAAGAAACGCGGTTTGCGGCATTTGAAAGCTGATGTAAAAGTACATCAAAAAACTCAAAAACCTGAAAATTGATTTTTTGAAAAATTTTAGGTATATGTACTTAAACAACATTTCCTCTCATTAACTAAACATTCATACATAAACAGTTGAAAGAATTATCAATCCTCCCAATAGAATATACACAATCAGAATTTTCAGGGGTTTTATCATTATTTGCCAAACTAACCCCATCTCGCCTGACAAAACCTAGTTACCCTGATTCATCTGATTAGGACAATTCACTCTATAATGACCCACCTGGTGACATAACCAACATTGCTTACTAGAATTTTGTTGCTGTACATTATTAAATGTCTGAGTGTTTGTTTGCGTATTAAAATTCGGTTGTCTAAATTGTGTCTTTGTTCCCTGAAAAGAATTTCGACCATTGCTAAAATACAGAAAAGTTTTATTCTGACTGTTAATTGCCTCCACCTCTATCGTCTTTGCCATAGCCTGTTTCAAACAAGTCTTTCCCTCAAGCTTTCCAAACAGAAAAGTTATTAACAGCAACAATGAATTGAGAACTAGCAATCTTATCCTAGATCTCAAAAGAACATTCAGGATAAACAGTCAAAACCATCTATTCCAAATCGTAAGCTAGAGATGGTAAACTCTTCCCAGGTCTCTGTCTCCTGTTTTGAAACAAAGTATAATTCGTCTCCAACAAATGCGCATCCCCAAAACGCAACTCAAGCTTCTCCTTAAGTTTAAAAAAACTCAAATTCTTACTTAAAAAATAACCCAAAACTGCCCTTGCCTTTCCCCTTAATTAAGATAGCTTTATACTCGACATTTGATAATGATACAAAGTATTGAAACGGATGTCATGTAATTGAAAATTAAATAAAATAAATAGTGGAAATTTTAAACTATAACAAATAAATTTGTTGTTTATATATTAAAAAAATAATAATAACCTGAGTTGAATATGAATTTCCCCCAAGTAGACAAATATTCTATTAATTTACTTAAAAATAAAATGCCAAAGCAGTAGTCTTAATCAAATCATCCCAATTATTAGCATGTGAAATTATCTCAAACTGGTTAAGAAATCCCCTCAAAGGTGTCGACCCATCATAAAAATCAGGCTATAAATTAAAACCCAAACCAGAATTCAGTGAGTTACAATTCCCTGTATTAATGGCATCTCGCTGTACACCTCTATCGACCTCAGAGTCTAAATTACCCTCAATCCTAAAATCATTCTGATTCAGTATAACCACTCTATTACCAATGTCATTAGTTTGTATGTGTTGACTGTTTTGATTTTCATTAATGTAGAAAATATTTAACGATTTGTCTGGTTTGAATGATCTACTTTTCTTGAGTAAACTGGATCGTTACTCTTCACAGCTGTCCCTTTCACCAATGAGTTTGGTCTCTAAATCATCAACCACGGATTTGAGTTAACTATTGATTTTTTCACTATCAACCAATTTCTCTCTCAGCCCATCAATTTCCTTCAAAGCATCTTGAAGAGATAACGAAGGTGTACTTGACCTCAAAGATGATTTGGAAGATGGTCTACGGGGGCCATTTTAAATTCAGTCAAATCCACTTCATTCAAAGAACTTCTCTGGTTCTTTTTTTGCAGTTCAATCCCGGACGCAACTCCCAAAATGTTATAACCAAGAAATAAATAAATAAATAAATTAAACACTAATCAAACTTAATAAAATACAATATTTATAAAAGAAGTACTTTAGACTCAGCTTTATTTCACTTGATAAAACAACAACTCGACCGAACCTCAAAACTTCATATTCGAACATTAACCAATGGCAACAACACTTGGTAGCAATAACAAAACAGCCATTTAATATTTACATAGCAACGCGCGCGATATTCATAACGTTCCAAATTCGAATCAAAATTTTTTTCCTCTCCTTAATGAAGGTGAGCCCTTGTTCTTTTTTTTCATCAAGTTATCTCATACAAATTTCAGATATTTCAATTTGAAGTAAATTAGGAAATCGTTCGTTGATAATGACGATGGATTTCATAGATAAGATGGTGAGGGAAATAGTACACAAAGTTTACAACAAGGGCAGTAAAGGAAGAAGAATAAGATATCGAAAGAGGAGTCTACTGCGTACCACTATATATGTCAAAGGCTTGTCAAAAATATTGAGAAACGAATTTAACAGACAAAAAATTCAGACCTTTTCAAAAAACACAAATAACCTGAGCAAATTCTTTTCAAAAAAACACAAATAACCACCAAATTCCCTGCCTGAGAAAAACATTACACACGACGAAAGAAATGAATTAGCCAACCCCTAGCAAACCTTTGACACCCTCGCCTTCGGCTTGGGGTTTAATTTGGGTTTGCTAGGGCTGGCCGATACTTTTCCAACGCCCGGTGTATGATATAGGGGAGAGCCGGGTAATTCGGGCTCTTTGAGCCAGCTACACAAACTTTATTTTATAAAAATAAAATTTATTAATTTTTGCACTTGGAAACAGTTCATTTTTGTAAATTAACTGTTTGAGAATAAGTATAAAAAAACTTATCACTTGATTGATGATATAAAAATTAATAAATGGAACAAACTGAGATTATTTCAGCCGGGCTATTCGGGCACTGACGCGGGCTATTCGGGCATTTCAATAATTTTACATTAAAACGCGTATAGCAGACTTTTGATTGTTGAAAAATCAATCTTTATGTATTAAAATAATAAAATCCATCAATAGGTAACTTATTAGATGCATATTTATCGAATTTTTCTCTTCTTGAAATTGTAAACGCGAGCGGGCTATTTAGGCAGTAAGGAATTCCGGGCTATTCGGGCAGTTTGGACAGTTTTTATTTTTATTCACAATAAAATTATTATTTTAGCTTAGTTTTTTTGTGAAATCATGAAATAAAACCTACCTTATCACTTGCTATTTTTTTTTAAACTAGTTCGTATAAATTCTTTGAAATATTAACAACTGCCCGAATAGCCCAACTACCCAAATTACCCGGCTTTCCCCTACTATTTTTATTAACTTAAAAAACAAAAAAAATTCGTCTTTACCTCACAATATCTTGGGAATATTGGTCAATATTTTTTCACAGGGTTTTGACAAAACGTTTCTTCGATTCTCTCCGCTTCTAATGAGCCCTTTCAAAAGCCACCAAAATAATTTAGGCCTAACGTATGATTTTTCGAAAAAAAAAGTTTGCTTTTTTTAACGATCAACTTTGGATTAAAAAAGTGTGCGAGGAAGTTTCGAGTTGGTCAAACTTTACCACTCAACTATAAATGAAGTTTTTTGGAAAGTTTCAGCTGAAATTATGTCCTAGAAAGGAAATGACAGTAGTATTAAGATTTTGTATAGGCTTGCAAGACTCTCACCGACTATGGAGCACGTGCGATAGTCGGTGAAACAGCGCGCGTCTTCTGCTGCACCTTTCTGACACCGACCTCATAAACGTCTTGTGTAACCACCGTTAAGTCGTTTTTCAATATCTCGTTAATTCTAATTCAGTAAGCCCTAATTATTTCGAGTAAAACTTAAAAGTTGCATAAATAATGTTCTAGTATAGTAAATAATGAAATATACAAGCAAACTGCATAAAAAAATCCTGCATTTTTATCCCAAATTTCCTTATGTCATACTACTTTTAACACAGAAAACGATTATTTATAAAACAAAAACTGTTTGAATATTAATATACTTGGTCCAAATAAACACTATGTATTTCAAACCTTTCCGGAAAGGTGAATATTTGTGATATCTTTTTTAATTTTGGAATTTTATTAAAGTTCATAATCGTTAATAATAGACAAGAGTAGCAGCGACTCCAAATTTGTTTTTAAAAAATTTTTATTTTCTCAGATATTTGAAATTTTTAGTTTTACCCATTGAAATCGTTGCAAAAAACCCTCTTTTTCAAGATGAAAAATTAACATGAATTGAACTGTTTACTTAAAGTAATTATTGTCTGAGAGAGAGAGAGAGAGAGAGAGAGAGATAGAGAGAGAGAGAGAGAGAGAGAGACAGAGAGAGAGATTGATTGATTGTATAAGGTTTTTTATTTCGACCAAGGGTAGAACCCTATGTGGCCGCGTTTGAGGTACAAAATCGTAATAAATATAATATAAATAATAACAGAAAATATAAAGTATAACAGCAAAAGTATAAGTATAACCTAAGTATAAGTATAAGTAGAGCGTAAGTATAAGTATAACAAATGTAATTATAATAGCATATATAAAAATAAAAGATTAAAATTTCTTCTTAGTAGTAAGGTGAGATCAGCTGGTGCAGCGCATGAAGATCAATATAGATTTGTAGGCTTGCGAGCAAATCCGGGCTCGCGCAGTCGTCTCGCTATCATTGCGTCAAGTGTCACGTCAGGGGGGCAAGTGAACCAAGTGAGGTGGTCTTAGAGGCGGGCCAGGGGTGGAGGGTATAACCTCAGCGAGTCCGTGAGCTGAGGAGGCACTGGCGTTAGGCCTTCACGTTGAGCCCGCGTGATCCAGTCGTGCTTGTCAAGGAGAAGCAGCTGGTCCCAGAGCTGAGTACGGAAAGCGTCAAAGGTGAGCAAGCTGAGGTCCCTGATGCCCATGGAATTAATGAGGCGAATGGCATTATGGGTGAAGGATTTTGCCAGGGCTACACCTCGCACCTGGGGGAGCAGGAAGTACCCACTGAAAGCGCGGGCAGATCGCCGGATGTCAGGGCGTGTGTGGGCAGGGATAAGTCTCTCGGAGAGAAAGGGTGGGGTCCCATCGGTCGATACCTTGAAGGCAGTGTTGCCCACGAAGAAGTCGCGACGTCGAGCGACCGACAACCATCCGAGGGCAAGACGGTAGGGAGTGACATGTGCCATCCAAGGTATGTTCCCGTAGACATAACGCACGCACGCGTTAAGCAGGCAGTGAAGTCTGAGGTCCTGCTTCACGGTCAGGTTACCATAGACTGTGCAGGCGTAATCAAAGCGGGGCAAAATAAGGGCCTCGACCAGGTGCTTCCTAAGTGTACGATAGAGGGCATGTCTATAGTAACGGAGACTGTGAAGTGAGGAGAACACGCGCGAGCATATGCCATTAATGTGGCACTCAAAGTTGAGGGACGGGGTGAGGGTGACGCCGAGGATCTTGAGAGAGGGGGAGAACGCAACGACTGCGTCTCCGATGTGGATCGGGGGTGGCGAGGCAAGCTCAGGTTTGGCGAGGTACTGCGCGCTACCGAATAGTAGGGCCGTCGTCTTGCCTGAGTTTAATCTCAGGCCGTTCTCGGTCGCCCACTCAAGTATGGCGGCGGCATCAAGTGAGAGTTCACGCGAGAGGGTGGCGAGGCCGGCCTCGGTAGGCGGGGCCGAGCGGTAGATCTGCAGGTCGTCGGCGTAGAGCATGTGATAGGAGAAGGCAAGTACCCGGGGCAGGTCTAACACAAAAATCAGGAAAAGCAGGGGCCCGAGACCACTACCCTGGGGAACACCGGTTGAAAGGCCGAGCCAGCTAGATGTGGTGCCGTCTCCGGACCTGACGGCCTGGGACCTGCCGCTGAGGTAGTTAGCAAACCATCGTATAGCGCCATCGGAGCAACCAACCAGGCGCAGCTTCGCCAGGAGTCGCGAGTGGGGCAGGGTGTCGAACGCTTTGGAGAAGTCGAAGGCGAGGAGCCCCGTGAGTTTCTTGCGGTCCATGTTCTCGCGAACGTCCTCAAGGATGCCGAGGAGAGCGGTCTGGGTGGAGTAGCCGGGGCGAAAACCGGACTGGCGCGGATCGAGAAGGTCATGGGATGTAAGGTGGGCCATCAGTTGATCATGGACAATACGTTCCAGAAGCTTGGATGGAGTACTAAGTAGAGCAATGGGTCGGGTATCAGACAAAGATTTCGGGCTAGGGGTTTTGAGTAAGGGCACTATCAGGGCCTTCTTCCAGTCAGAAGGGAAGACTCCAGTCTCGAGTGAGGTATTGATCAGGGCAGTCAGGTGAGGCAAAACTGCTGGAGAGGACAGTTTGAGCATTTCAGCGGAAATGCCATCGACACCTACACTGGAAGAAGTGCAAGCGAAGAGGGCCTTACTGACAGTCGTGGAGGAGACCTGTGCGAGCTCAAAGGGTGGTATGCCTGGAGGGAGGGGGGTGTTCAAGACGGCCGCAATGTCGCTGTCGAGCAGGGGGGGTGAGGCGTCACACACAGAGGCATAGTGCGCATTGAGGGAGTCCACAGTGAAGTACTTGAGAGGGGTATTTGTAGCCTGTGTGCCAAGGCCGAGTTTGCGCAGCTCGCGCCACTTATCGGAGACGGAGGATACACGAGAGATGCGGGCAGCAATAAAACTGTTCTTAGCAGTGGCGATTCGGTTGCAAACCTCGTTACGTATGTTCAGATAAGCGGTGTTGTTTTTGGTGGAGGGTGAGCGGCGGGCTATGCGATAATTGCGGGTACGCTGGGCAATGAGTTGTCTTATGTCCGCCGTAACCCACGGCTTTTTGCGTGGCGAGGTGGTGAACGTCCGGGTAGGGGCAAGGGCGTCGAAGGTCAACTTCACCGCATTCGAGACCGTGGTAGCGTAGAAGTCAAGGGGGGGGGGGAAGGGGAGATTCGAGCGAAGACTAGTATGTGTTGGGGGTGCATCAGAAAGGTTGAGGGTGGGTGGCAGTGCACTGAGGGCGGGGGTGAGTTTAGTAGTAACTATATCGCAGGTGAGGTAGCTAAGGTTGCAAGAAGAAATGTTCTGGGGGGGAGGAGGGGGGTGGAGAGTGAGTAGTCTAATTCAATGAAGTCATGGCCCACGGTGAAAGGGGTGGCAGATTTCCGGTACTCGACCAGCCTCTCGGGGTCCTTGAGCAGGAAGAGATCAAGCCAGGTGTGGTGCGAGGACCCGTCCTTCCAGAGGCAATGGTGAGTGGGGGGAGAATCAACCAGATGAAGAGAACTGTTGGTAAAGTGACGGCGAAAAAGAGTGGAGTTAGTGGTTTCTGCAAGCATGTTGATATTAAAATCACCGGTGACTATGACGTGGGGGTATAGGGGGATGTAGTGGGCAAGTTTCTCGAGAAATTCAATGGGTAGGGCAGTTTCAGGTGGGCGGTAAACTATGACAAAAACTATGGAGAAGAGAGAGGAGCGGATGTTGAATATGATGTATTGGGGGGCGTTATGAAGGCAGGGGTCGGACTTGCAAAGCTCGGTGACAGTGAAGTCAGAGCGGGCGTAAAGGCAGATGCCACCACCGGCCTTGTTCTCGCGGTCGTGTCGAAACATGTCTATTCCAGGAAGCCGAAAGGGGCCGCCGGGAATGGAACCATCCAAAAATGTCTCCGTGATGGCCAGCAAGTCGTATGCAGTAGTACTGCAATGGGCTTCAAGTTCGTGAAAATGAGTCGGGAGACGATTAATATTTACGTGGCCAATGCGTAAAGTCGACAGGTGAGCGCGAGGGGGGGGAGCTGATGCACGGGGGGGTCCTCAGGTAGATTCCATACCAGAGGAGGGGGGGGGGTTGGGGGTAAGATTCTGGAGGTCCGACTGGAGCGTGATGGGAATCAGAGGGCCATCAGTCGAGCGACGCATGAAGACGCCTGTGGGGCGCACAATGGGGGGAGGGTAGTTAAGGGCACGCGCCTGAGCGCGTGAAACTATTTGCTTGTGTCGTGATGGGGGTGTGGAGATAAGGGTAGTTGTGATGTAGGTAAAGGGGAGATGGTGAAGAGGAGTTATAATCAAGCCCTAATGGGCTGGGAGAGGATCGTAGAGCGAGAAAGGTGAGGTTAGACACTTGTGAATCCTCCGCGACGAGAGCGATCAGCCCAATCTCTGCGGTCGCGCTCCTGTAGCGTAGTTAGTAGTACAGACTTGAAGGACTCTGCTGACATGGTATTGAGGTCACGTCGACCTAAAGAATTGATTATGCGAGTGGCATGGGCTGGGAAAGTATGCTGTCCAGTGGTTGTGCGTGCAGGGGGGATGACGAAGTAGCCCGTTCCGGTGCGAACTGATCAAGATGCGGATGGGAGTTGATCGTATAAATAAAATGGCAGGTGGGATTTCATGACTCGATGTGCTAGAGAACCGATGAAGTATTTGCAGCGGCGGCTGACGGAGAGCCACCCTAGTGCGAGTCGTTATGCGTCACATTTGCCATCCAGAGAATACTGCCATATACATAGCGTACACAGGCATTCAATAGACGATGGAGTTTCAAGTTTTTCTGGGTGTTGAGATCATGATAGACCGCAGCCTATGCGCCGTAGTTTGAGTAATAGCCAGGCTTGAGAAATTGAGTCAAACACCTTAGAAAAATCAAAGGCGATGAGGCCGGTGATTTTCCAACTGTTGATGGAGCGGCGTACATTGTCGAGTATGCTCAGAAGTGCGGTCTGTGTTGAGTGGTACGGGGTGTAGCCAGCTTGGTGAGGGTCGAAGACATTATGCGTTGTAAGGTATTTGGAGACCTGCTCGTGCACAATACGCTCCAGAAATTTCGATGGGCTGC
This sequence comes from Encarsia formosa, assembly GCA_038277355.1. NCBI lineage: Eukaryota > Metazoa > Arthropoda > Insecta > Hymenoptera > Aphelinidae > Encarsia > Encarsia formosa. Next base: position 49,106,070 of record CM076184.1, on the reverse strand, counting down.
ATAGAAGTGCGATGGGTCTGGTGTCAGATGGGATTTTGGGGTTAAAGATTTTTAAGAGCGGGACGATAAGAGCGCGTTTCCATGTATCGGGAAAGATGCCCGTGAGTCATTAAAGAGTGAAGTTAACTAGGGCAAAAGGCACGATGCTGAGAGTTTTAGCATTTCGGCTGAAATACCGTCGACACCCATGCTGGAGGAAGTACAGGCGGCAAGAGCATGGTTGACTTCATCGAGTGTCATTCTGGAGAATTCGAAAATGGGTTTGTTGAGATGGATCGTGTGGTGGCACATGCAGTCTCAATATCAGCTCCATCAAGAGGTGGCAAAGCGTTGCAAATGGCAGCGAAGTGGGCGTTTAGAGTAGTTGAGGAGAAATGTTTCAGAGGTAATGATGCCTTCTGGGAATTGAGGCCGAGTTTGTTTAGTTCGCGCTATCTATCGGAGATCGAGGGTGTGGAAGCAACGCGCGTGGCTAGAAAATTGTTTTTAATCTCGTGCATCGCAAGTAATAACTTGAGTCCTTCCGATGAGAGCCAAAAGAGATTCACGCTGTGAGATGCACGCTGGTCACTATGCGCAGGGAGCAACCTCGCCGTTTTTTTGGCTTTGATCGGAGGAAATCAAGTTAAATCTTGCGATACGAGATTAAAAAAGTGTATATATCACTCGGAACTAGTAGTGTGCCGGGTATTTATGAGGTGGAGGGATTCATCGATGAAATGGTGCCGGAAATATTTAGAATTGTCGGTGTGTTTGAGCACATCGATACTGAAATCACCAGTGACGATGACATGAAGTATAACGGTAAGAGCTTCCGGTGCACGGTAGACTATTCCTAGAAGGATTGCAAAGATAAATGTGTTAACATGGTAGATTATGTACGCGGGGCAAGAGTGATTGGTGGGTCAGATTTGCCAAGCTCAGTAATAGTGAAGTCAAATCTCACATATAGACAAATACCTCCCCTAGCTTTGTCGTGGCAGTCGTGCTTATATAGCTCCATGTTGGAAAGGGCGAAGAGCTCTGATGAAATGGCACTGTCGATGCATGATTCAGTTATAGCTAGGAAATCATATTTGTTATCGATCCAGTGAACTTCGAGCTTGTTAAAGTGAGCGCGTAGAGCATTAAAGTTGACGTGACCGACGCATAGAGCATGGGGGCGGGTGGGGCGGAGGGCTGATGCACAAAGGTGTTCTCATTGTTTGAGACGTTACGGAGGATTGGGCTGAAGAGAGTTGAGATCGGAGGTGGAGGCTATGGGTATAAGCGGGTTGGTTGCGGTTCGCCGCATGCAATCGCCGGAATGATTGGCGACGGGGTAAGCGTAATTGATCTCTCTCGCGCGTTGGCGTGAGATGCCGAGCAGTCGTTGGATTGGGCCAGGGAGTATGGGATTGACGTAAATCTCAGCGTCATCACCCAAGCCAAAGAATTTTTTGGCGGCGATGTCCTTAAGCTTACGCCTGAGGATGTAATACTGAGTGCTTGGTTTCATAGCATGCGGTTTGCCTCCAAAAATGCGGGTCTTGTATATGCTGCCAATGGCTTCAGGGCACTCGGTCGTATAAACGATTTTACTGGCGGCTTTAATCGTCTACTATGCTCAAGCTCTCCTTCCAGGCCTTGTTACCGCTGCTGACAGACACCATCAATTTCTCGTTAAATTCAGGCATGTACCCATCACCTTGGAAGCAAGCTACAATTACCCCCATAGCCAAGATAACAAACCCCCAATCGCCCTCTGATACCAGGCCTATTGCCCAATTACCACAGCTCTCCAGACTGTTAGAACGGGTAGTACACGAGCAACTCCATCACTTTGTCACGGAGAACTTAATGTTAATCCCATGTCAATCTGCCTGTAGAAAGCACCACTCAACACAAACCGCCCTGCTTCGGATATTGGAAGACTGCACGGAGGCCTGTGAGCATGACAAACTCACTGTAATCATTTCTTTCGACTTCAGCAAGGCGTTTGACAGCATCTCTGACGTTAAACTCCTTCGCAAACTTCGAAAAATGGGATGCTCCCACAGAGTTATCCACTGGCTTGCCTGAAAGGTAGCGGCAAGTCGATCGTAAACCACTGCTGGTGCTCCTCTGCTCTGCAGGGGTACAGCTGCTGTGCTGGTGCGCAACGCTATATGGTGCAAAAGGGTCAAGGTGCGGGGAAGGCGGGATCGCCAGATGAAGATATTTAAACACGCGTTTTCACTGACACTGATAATTTATTTAATTCTTAGAAATTACACCTCCGGCCGAGAGAACAAGACACTTCTCGAATTACTATTAAGAATAGAAAAAAAGGCGAAAAGATAGATGAGGTGAGCTGAAGATTCGGGCGATCGCGGGACGACTAAATAATCGGCTAACGGAAACGGCTAATAGAAAAATCAGTGCGGATTAGGAGAACGTGGGTAGATAATAGGAAAAACGGCATGTGCCGCGGTGAGGCCGGATGCTGGGTGTGCAGGATCTGCTAGCGCGCAGGGCTCGAGCAGAGTCTCCTATTCTACTGCTGCTCCCCTCGAGCGACGGGGTGCAGGTTGTTGACGCGTAGGAGTCAATAAAAATCCCCACCTTGGGATATGGATGGACGGAATAATGACCTGAACCGCGTCTAATTGGCGCCGGCCTACCCAGGCAAATAGTAGCTCTGATTATGATTATACAGCTTTCGCTGTCGTCGATCACCAGTGATCGTCCTGATCAAGCGAGACTCGCTCTTTATTGATCGGTTGACGGGACAAGATTTTCATCTAACAATTTTTCACTCAAAAAGTATTTAATTTTTTTTTTTTTTTAATCAAACACCGAGTTTTAGTTCACAAAACGAATTATTTGCCTATGCACAAAATACAAGAAATGCATTATTCAAACATTTAGCAGCGTAAAAGTAATTGATAGGTGAGTTAAAAAATATTCTGAAAATATTTTTTACATTAATTTAATTCAGTATTAAAAAACATAGTTGTTTGGTCAACTTAGAGTCGGCTTTAGTTGGCTAATGTGATCAAACGATGAAAAAATCACCAGTTACCTTTGTTTTATAAACAAAAAATCGCTTACAAAACTACAATGTCATAAAATTGCTATTACTTAGGGATGGTTCGTTACATTTACACAAGTAAGAGTTCATTTCAAAGCTTTGAAATAAGCTTCATCCGTCAAATAATCTTTATTTGGCTGGTCGCAGTAACTTGTTTTGCTAAGAATTTCAAAACCAGTTTCAGTTATTTCAAATGAAATAAGCTTAAAAAACAGTTTTTTGAGAAAATTTTGAATTGATGTATGAATCATTTTCTAATTTGTGAAGACCTCTAACAAAAAATGTTATAAAGCAATCAAAAAAAAAAAAAAAATTTTATTGATTTTGTCCTGGCATTATTGTGATTTGAAACTGACTTTTGGCCCAGAATTGTTGTGATTTGAAGCTGGTTGGTATCGTATTTTATTTATTTATTTATTTAATTATTTCTACGTTCAAAGTTGTGGGGGTTTTAGGCTTGTCGGTTTATTTATTTATTGAGAATTGATCACTAGGTTATTGGGGTTTACTTTTTAACCATAAATAATTTATTTAAAAAAAAAATCCCTCCAATATTTGAATTGGAAAATTTTGTTATTCCAATACGGCTGGTCGCTTGAGCTTTAAATCCTGATTGTCAAATCGCTCAAAGCTTTAAAACGATTCGCAAAAGCGTATCTTATTTTCGTTATATCGTGGTATTTTATATTACTTACAGCAAAACAAGCAGTTTCTCCAGGCACAATAAACTGAATATGGCCAGACACAGCGTTTTCCGATACTCCACTTTCAAACCAAGTTTGATTCAGTTCATTACAAGCAGTATTGATTGCCATTCTTGCTTCAAAATTATCAACACAACTCAATACCAAAGAGACTGGCTCTTGATTGTTAATACTTGAAGTCCTAAAACATTAAAATGATTTCATTAAACACTATTAAAGCCAGTGTCATTATTAATCATGTTATGGATACCAGAATTGCGCTATTGACCAACGTTGTTGGTTGAGTTTGCTAACATCTAGTAGCTATGGCTAGCGCCCCCTCAACCTCTTCTTTAACTTATTGGTTCAAAGTTTAACTTTTCACTGAATTAGACTAAAAAGAAATAAATAACTACGTAAAATAAAACAAAGTACAAGCAATGAAAAAAACTTAGTCAATGGTAAGCGCAAAGGAAAAATTTGAACGAATGAGAGTACAGTCAACTCTCGCTATCAAGAACAAAACGGGAAATGAGCGGAACAGTTCCTTATGCAGAGATACCATCTGCTTCTACTGTAGGATCGAGTACTGAAGGGACTAAAATTAGCAGCAGTGACAAATACATTTCTTATACAGTGGTTCTTTACAGCGAGAGTTAAATGTAATAAAAAATAGAAAGAAAACAATTATTCAAAGTATGAACTGAACTGAAATTTTGATTATTTATAAATCTCCAAAAATTGCATATCTACTTTCAAGGGACATATTTTTATAATCATTTAAAAAACAAAAAAGTTTTTTTCTATAATCTTAATATTCGACTGCTGAAAGTAAAACTGTTTTACCTTTAATTGAATAAATTTGAAAGTTAAATCATAAAAAAACTTTTTTAAGCAGCGAATTGAAGAGTTGAATGAAAACAATGACGAGATGCGACCATTCTTATGCACTTCATCGTGACTTAGAAAATTGAGCGTTTTCTTCTAGTGCAATTTAAATCCTATGGAGGCTAAGTTTTTTTTTATTTAAAAAATTTTTACTTACAAGTTGTCTTTGTAATGTCAACCGAATTTTTATCGGACCTTATGATTGCAGATAAAATTAAGTTCGTTAAAATAAATCACTTAACAATTATTTTTTTATGATTAATTAAAAAACAACCACCAAACTCAATAAAATTTGAATTTGAATTTAAAACTAAAAAATTAACACAATCCCCGGAAATAATTTGTAATCTATATTATATTTGATTAAAATTATCTTAATTATATTAAAAAATTTTTTTTTTTTTAAATTAATAAAAGAGCGAAAAAAAGTCGAGGTTCAGAACTCTGTAAGCATGATGAGCTTCAAACACAAATTTTTTAAAAATTGTCTCAAAAACCATAATAGTAAAAAATTAACTGAAACCACAAAAAACTTTCAAAGTGTCTAAACAAGCTAATTATCCAAAAATACCTGTTCAAAGCCTATTGCACGCACGGAATTATGCAACCTCGCCTTTTTTTTTGTTTTTTTATGAATTTTTGAGAAAAAATATTCTGTGACATCTGTTTCATAAAGTTGTTCACGTACAATTAAAGTTTAAAAAAGCCAAAAACCCTAAAAAATGCTTTTAGAAATCCTCTTAGCACAGGGTAGCAGAGGAATTTTTGAAAAATTAGCTAAAAAACCAAAAAAGTGCTAAAAATGCCATATGAGCTGTATGGCGAATCGACATGAAAGCCCCATTGGATGGAATTGTTCATGGATTTCTTCATTTTTTGATATTAGAAAACGATCCCCAAAGTTTCGTTAGCATCGCTGACCCGAAGGGTGTAGCTTCTCTTTGTGTGTTTACAATTAATAATTACAACATTTTGACTATTTTCAGCAAATTTTTCAGTTAATTCGAGTACCTAACATGCAACCTCAAGTAACAAAAGATCCATAAACTTTTATCAAGATTAACTTACATGTCTGGTTATCACTTGGCAGTCAAATTTAACGACGAGTAAAAGTTATTCATTTTTTTAATAATTACCTTCATTAATCTGTTATTTTTAATGAATTCATCTTTTTTTTTTAAATCTGCAGTTGGGGTCCCATATTTTTCAACAAATGTAATATTACCAAGCTAACTATATAAAACCGCCCTATAAAAACATTGTAAAAAAAATTGTTCTCTTGGACTTGTGCTTGCTTAAAGTTTGAGGATTAAAACGGTGATTATTTGAAAAACAGAAAAGTTTTTCGAAACCACCGTTATTTTGTAAGGATTCAATGTTTTGCTTTGTTGTTAAATTTAAGAGGCAAATTAGACTCTTTTTGAAACCTTATCTAATGTTAAAAAAATTTTTTAAACTAATATAATGGTAGAAGGGAAGTTTTAGACCTCACTCTGGCATCAATAAACATCAAGAAAGACATACGTGGACGCATGGTGGACAAAGAACAATCTATGTCAGATCATAAAATGCTAGTCTTTGGAATCGAAACACTGAGAGAAAGACTTGAAATTAAGACAAGACCCAGCGACATGGATTGAGGAGCCTTTAGTAAAGAGCTTGAGGAAACATTCACTCATGTTAAAGGCAAGTATGAAAAGTTGGAAGGACTGGAATGGATCATACAGCAAGTTTGTTCAACCATTACCAGGGCTTTCGATAACAATTGCCCGTTGAGGCCTAGAAAAACACCCAACAGCACTCCCTGGTGGACTAAGAAACTAGATGAGCTGAAGGTGGGCGTGAGGAAAAGCTTCAACAAGGCAAAAAAGAGGAAAACCCCTAATGGATGGGAAGTATGCGAGGATTTCTGCTCAAGCATCGAAAGTCTGACAGTTACGGCTATACTAGCCAGAATCCTTACTACAGAAAATGACACCCGCCTCCAATGTCTTTAAGACAGGTCAGACGCCTACACCTTATCGAATGAGAACACTCTTAAACTTCTCCTTGATGCAATCTTCCCTGACTTCGTCAAGACAGAATACGCCATGCCTATCATACCTGCTAAAGAGAGAGGACAGAGAATGCTCGATTGGGAAACGGCTGCCGAAACTGTAACCATAGAGAGAGTGAAATGGGCGATCAACTCTTTTGAACCGTATAAAACTGCGGGCCCGGATAGTATCTTCCCTAAGATGCTACAACAGGGAGGAGAAAAAAACCTGAGATTACGAACTGGTATTCACAGGGGCTGCATCACTACAGGGCACGTCGCTGAGAGCTAGAAAGAAGCGAGGGTTTCATTTATTCTGAAACCCGGACGGAGATGCTATACCTCGGTGAAGGATTTAAGACCGGTAAGTGTAACATCTTTTCTACTGAAGATGCTGAGTAATATTTATAGTGAGTGGAATGGCAAAGGATAGAGAGAGAGAAAGAGAGAGAGAGGAAAAATCAGCGAAGGACATCCGCGGCGGGGGGGGGGGGGTCTCTCACCACTTCTGTGGATATTGGTAGCTGATGAACTCCTGCATATGCTGTACTGAGAAAGAATTTTCACTGTGGCAAATGCTATACTCGTTACAGGAAAGTTTAAAGAGTTTCTGTCGGTTCCTGAATAGTGCCGTGACAAATCTCTGGGGTGGGATTATATTTCCCCTTTTCGCGACGACCAAAACTTATTATTGACGAAAAAAATTTTACGACGGCCAAAATTTTTTTTTTGTCTAACAATTTACAATATTACCGATCATAATTAATGATAAATATTCAAAAAACAATCATTTTCTTTTTTATTTAGTTAATTGCTTATTATCATAAATTAGAAAAAACTTATTTAAAACAAAATTTAAGCTGAATGTTTATTAATAGAAAGTGTATCTCAAATTGTTTCAACAGGTAAATAGGCATAGATAATTAAAATTTTTTTCTTAGCATGTTAAAATAAGACGAAAATAAATTAATTCTTTTATAATCGCATAGTTGTACAATTTTAAAAATTTGCAAGTGCACCTGAAGTCCAAACAATATAGTTAACATGGTCAAATGTTCACATGCAAGTTGTTTAAATTTTATAACTATGAAATCATAAAAAACAAATTTATGTTTTTCATTTCAACAAGTCCAAAAAAATATTTTGATAATAACTTATTAATAAAAAACAAAACAAACGTTTAGTTTTTGTGAACTACACAAACTTTGTGTAGTTCACAAAGTTTGTGTAGTTCACAAAAACTAAACTTATTATTATGGATCTACATCAAGTATCACAAAACACATTGAAATATTTTGATAATCTCTCTCTACCCTCATTGGAATTAATTTAATAAGCAAATTCTATAAATGAGCGAACAGCTCAAACTGTTTTATTTTTAATTGGTTTTTTTTTTATTCACTGACAACAGTGCCGATAAATATATGAAATAAATAAAAAAATATTACTTTCAAATATTTATATTGATTATAATTAATAATATTGTTATAAACGTTAAAATGATAAAACGCGACTTTTAACGATTAAAAACATGAACGTAACATCATTTACAATTACAAACTAAAACATTCAAATAAATCGTGATCAAACCTCGAAACTGAATCTCTAACCATACAACAGAAACATTTGAATATATACATGACAACAACGCGAAAATCAGATACGTTCCAAATTCGAACACATTCATAACATTATTCCCTCCCTTCTTCAATTGTCGTCCTCGACAAAACAAATTTTGCAATCAAACTATTACACAAAATTATTTACAATTAAAATACATTAATTCATTCAAAAACATCTCTTAATTAATTACAATACTTCATCATTAAAAAAAAAAAATTCACTATATCATCATAAATATCTGTCTTTTCCAACATCTGTACAATACAATCGAATACATCACAATCAAAACTAACCTTGAAGAAGATTTTTCTTTCTTCTTTCTCTTGATAGAGATTGGAAGATCTACCGTGGATCCATGCCCTATCGATGTCCTGATTATACACGTCCAGAGCCCAAGGGAAAACCATGGCTCTAAAAACCTTAGGAAGAGCAGTAAAATCAACAAAATTCCGTACTCAATTCAAATCTTTACAACCCAAAAACTTCAAAGTCTCCTTTCAACCCTTTGATCTTCAAGTTCAGCAGGACGATTTCAAATACAGGATACACAATACCCGACAATCATGACCTGGACCGTTTCAAGAAGGACAACAACGAATCAACCATGAGGAGTCTAATACAGTCAGGACCTCAGCTTCGAGAATCTGTAAACTTATAAAAACAGTGACAACCACCTGTCGAAATACTCTTAGTTGTCTGATTCATGTAGGGTTATTTTCTAATGTTGTCTGTCATTGTTTAACCTATTTGCCTGTATGATAATGTTTAAAACTGCTCTAAACAATAAACATATCCCACGTAACAATTAGATTCCAAAGAAGTGTATCCAATCACATAACTATCGTATAACAAGGTACCAACTATTGTACAACTTATTCACCGTACATGGCTCGCCTACCACTGTACACCAATCACACTATACACCGGGCCACCTCCTGTTGAACAACTCCATGTACAATGGGTAACCTGCTGCTGTATAGCCTAATCTCTGTCGCACAACGGGCCACCTCTTGTTGCCAATCAAACTACAGCGTACAACAGATCGCGTCTCATTATACAACAATTGTATAAAGGATCACACTTCGACACATTACTAATTCAAACTTATAATCATAACCACTCTGTATGTAGATTCATCTGTATCAGTCCCAGTATTTTTCCATTTTTCGTGTTGTTGTCAGTATGTGTGAGTGTTTGTTTAGTGTACTACAAAACATTCAAAAGACTTATCTGGAAACTTCAACTTTGAGACTTGTGGGTTCTCCTAGCATTTTGATTTCATCCATCGATGTGGATCTCGAAACGGGCTGCACTGCTGCTCTCGCTCCTAAACAGAGTTGTCTCCCAACCGTCAGCATCGATTCCAAGAATTTTCCAAAATTCACGAACTTTCACTTCCGTAAGTACTTCAACAGTGTGGCATTTTTTCTCATCCAAAAATCCACTTCTATAAAAACCAATCTATACGATTCTTCGATTATTTCTTTCGGTTCGATCCCGGACGAGCCCCCAAATGTTCAAAATGTTAAAATGATAAAACGCGACTTTTAACGATTAAAAACATGAACGTAACATCATTTATAATTACAGACTAAAGCATTCAAACAAATCGCGACCGAACCTCGAAACTGAATCTCTAACCATACAATATAATCATTCGAATATGTACATGACAACGAAGCGACATTCAGATACGTTCCAAATTCGAACACATTCATAACAATATTATAATAAGTAAAAAAAATTAATTACAAAAATTAATTTTAATATTGATTTTTCAGCTAATTAAGTTAGGATAAGTATTTGAATAATATTAAAAAATATTTTTAATTGAATAATGATAATAAATTAATTTATTTTAATTTAACTTATTATTAATCCTCAATTTGCTTTTAAAGTCATCAAAATTCAAAAAGTATTGCGTGAAGGTATTTTACATCAAGCGGACGTTTTTTACGTCAAGTAAGTTTTGTTAACAAAAAAAAATTTTTACCGTCGTAAAATTTTTTCGTCGACAAAAACGCGACCTGTTTTGTTCGTCTCGAAAAGGGAAACATAATCCCACCTCTGGGTGTCAATTCTGACAAAACTGAGATAGTCATTTTGACAAAGGAATACAAATGAAAGATCGTCAAGAAAGTCTCTACACTACAAAATTTGTGTCGGCCAAAGGCCGGCAGACGTGTCTGTTCATGCAGTTTCACAGGTAGATGGTGCGTTAGCTCTATCTCTCTCATTCCCATTACGGTATTAATATTATTCGAAGCTAAAGTTATGAGAGTTTGAAGATATATTTTTTAATCATGGTGTTTCAAAGACGTCATAAGCCCTTCCACTTCCCAGCGCTGATCAGTCCTTGGTTAGTATCAAATGATTGAAAAATATGTCTTCAAACTCTTATAACTTTAGGTCTGAATAATATTTCTGCAAAAACTTATACATCATTTGAAATGTCTCGATTAGAGGTATCATTTGGTGCAAATAAAAAATGTAGATGGCGCTTTTTTCACCAACAAAAGAGTACAAAAAGCAAATAATAATAAAATTCCCCTAACTGTCACAAACATTTAACGCAGACTAAACCTTCTAAAAACATTGTAAATGAGTTGACTAATGTGTAAAAAAATTTTGTGCAAAAAATGATGTTTTTGAGAAAAATGACCTTCTGGGAAGAAAATTGGAGGAAGACCCTCGAAGACAGGCAGGAAGAAAGGAGAATGATGGAGAAAATGAAAGAACAGGTGCAACGGATGCTGGAGTCATGTGAACGACAGAAAAACGCCAACATGACAATTAAGGATGGTTTGAAGGCAGTGGCAAGATTGACAGAGACCATTTTGAAGAAGTACGACGAAGGTGATGGAGAGGGAGAGCATTACCAACGAGGTCTCGTCGACACTGAAGAGGCTAGGCAAGAAAAGGTGAAAATACGTCGAAAGATTTAAGGAAAGTTAATGAGGTATGTGGTGCTTTCAGCTCGAAACTTGAGAAAAGATAGTGAGGAAGACTCCTTGCATCACCGAGTGAAGAAAAGAAAAAGGAACGACGGAAAGGCTTCTCCTAAAAAGACCGCATGCCAGGAACATGGAAGAAAGAAGCAGGGGAAAGGAAACCAAAAAAAAGAAGGAAGGAAGAAAAGCCTACACCTTGGTGATTAAGATTAGTGCTGGCCAAACTTACGCCGGGGTGCTGGCAAAGATGAAGGCAGAGATAGAGGCACCAGATGATATCAACGGTGTCTCCAAGACAAGTAAAGCAGATATACTCCTACGACTTTACGGCTGATCCAGACTAGAAGCTTTTAAATCGAAGGTCAAAGAAGCCGTCCAAGGAGTGGGCAGCATCCAAAAGCTCTGGAGTCGAACAGCAACGTTGGAGATCCGAGGGATCAAACCGACGGCAAGCAAGCAGGATGTGGAGACGGCTTTAATTGGCCATCGACACGACCCACAGGAGAGATAGAAAATAAACCTGTTTCCACCAGGAAAGTGGGGTATAGGACTGGCGGTCATCAACCTCCCCGAGGAAAATGCAGTCAGCATTGAAAAGGAAGGAAGAATCAAGATTGGTTGGACCATATGCCGTGTTTATAGGAGGGTGCGAGTAGTGCAATGCTACAAGTGCTTCGGATACGACAACATTGGGAAGGACTGCAAGGATGAAGAAACCAGGTCGGATTGTTGTTTCCGATGTGGGCAGACCAGACATAACAAGACAGAGTGCGGGAAAACCCCACTCTGTTTTCTCTGCAAGAAGGAAGGACACAAAGAGTGTGACTGACTCGTGGAAAGCGGATCCAGCGCGAGCTCAAAGCCGCGAAGGAACGCCCTACAACCGCTTAAGGTTGTTGGGTCAGTGCGATAGAGAACGCTATACATTTGCGAGTAGTAATGGTACTATCTGTCTCTCTCGCACTCGTGTAAAACATGGCGACTAACCTAAGATCTTACCGTTCACTGATTTTTTATTATAACTTACATATGTCTATTAAGAATAATTAACGAAGGAAAACGTGTATTATTTTTTTTTCTATCACTTACATTTTTTTTTATTACAATCGTTCTTTTCGTTTTCATGAATTTTGATAAAAACCGTAAAATTCAGTGATTTTTCATTTGATTGCGTGTTAAACCTAATTTGTTTATATCTTTTTTTCTATATGTTCTGATGGTCTAGAAATTTAACTGAGTTAATAACTAATGATTACCTACGTTTTGGCCAAGTCTTGAGCAAATCGTCTTTTTTATTCTAGTACCGACCAAACTAGCTTAACGGTAGGAGCGAGAAAAGGATGGATACGGACGCCCTCGTAGGAGGGGCCAGACACAACGCACAGTCAAGAACTAATGCTAAAGAAGCAGTTCCGGGCTGAGCGGGGGTAAAGGAGATGGATGTTTAGAGGGTATGAAGGTCGGACTCCCACACACCGGTTGTCTTTGACACCTGAAGTTACGTAAGTGCATTTACCAACTCCATAAAAAAAATAAAAAAAAATAAAAAAATAATAATAACAACAACAAAATATTGGTAATTTTAAAAAATTTTTTGCAGATAGGTGGATTTAAGAACAAACTTTTTCAAGAAGTCTAGTCGATGCTAAAAGCCTGAGAGGATTGGAGAAATTTTTTTATTTAGTGTCAGCAGCTTCCGTATGTTGACACCATTTATTTAGTGGAGAAAGCTTTATTTAAAATCAACCTTAAAATAAGGCCTAAGTCATGACTGTTAAAAAAATATATATGATTTAATGATGTTTGGTACTTTCGAAAAAAATGCAACCGTTTTGCCAATTTTGATCGGATCGATTTATGATTGATATCAAAATAATCATCGAATTTTTTGCCTTTTTTTGTTCAATTTAGTTTTTTTTAAAATCAAAGTATTTTTTTAAATACTTTAACCCAAACTCTTATGGAAATCAAGCAATTTTTTTCTTTGATCGTTTGTCACTCTTCCAAAAAAGCAGAGATCGTTAAAAGAATTATTGGGATTTGTAGATTTCAGCTCGAAAAAGATTTTAAGATTTTTTTTATAATACCTTTCCGATTATTTGAAAAAGATAACAAAGAAAAACAAGCGCGCAGCGGTTAAATTCAATGCGCGACTGAGAAATGCTCTAACTTTTTTTCTACTGCATAATTTGATCTAAAAATTTGTACACAATGTCTTTAGGTCTTAATTTTTAATGTGAGATTAAAAAAGTTAACGTTTTTAAACTTTTGTCGCAGAGTTTTGTAAATTGAAAATTAGGTTATGTTTTCGTGATTTTTCCTAATTTTTCAAAATATTCTTCTATCATGAAATTAATACTACATGAAAGAAGAGACTTTCAACTTTGTTGTGTAAATTTTTCATAATGATTCTTTTATTAGGGTCAAAGTACTGATGAGTTGAAAATAAAATCGTCTAGTCGGGTGCTGCGGTGCCCCTCCCCTCCCCTCTTTTCCCCTCACGATAGTACCAAACATCCTTAAAAAAAAAATTTCAGTCATCACGGTGTGCCTTAAACGATTTTAATTCGATTTTCGACCACCATCGATTTTTTTGCGGAATTAGGTAGTTGAAGATGTCTAGAATAAAAGTACGTAAACCCCAAAATCGCAGACCCTGTCGTTTTTTTTTAAAGTCAAAAAGCGTGTTTTTTAGGTGCGCCGCACTGTGGATTAGGGGCGTTTTTACATTTTGGGCCAGGGTCTGGATAAAGTTCGACCCCCCCCCCCCCAAGCTAAAACCCTGGGCGTCGAGTTCTACAAAAAAACTAGTCGGCTATCTCCAAAGCTTTAGACCCCCAAATACCCTGGGCGCCCGAGTTCAACAAAAAAACGGATCAGCTATCCCCCAAGCTGTAAACCTCCCAAATACCCTGGGTGCCCGAGTTCAATAAATAAACTAATCAGTTATCCCCCAAGCTGTAAACCCCCAAAACCCTGGGCGCTAGAGTTCGACAAAAAAATGATCAGCTATCCCCCAAGCTCTAAGCCCCCAAAACCCTGGGCGCCCGAGATCAATAAAAAAAACTGATCAGCTATTCTCAAACTCAGGCGCCCAGGGTTTTGAGGGCTTAGAGCTTAGGGGATAGCTGATCAGTTTTTTTGTTGAGCTCCGGAACCCAGGGTTATCGGGGTTTGAGGCTTGTGGGATAATAGATCTATTATTTATTGAATTCGGAACCCTGGGTCACACAGGGTTGAAGGATAACAGATCTAACGTTTACTGACTTCTATCCCCAGGGTTATGGGTCTTGGGGAATAAAAGACCGATTATTTGTTAAACTTTTGTGCCAAAGATTAAAAAAAAATATCTAGATCATCAAGATGACAAGACAAGACAGGCAAAGATCTTGGTCTTGTCTTGGTCTTGAAAAATTATACGCATTCATGTCTTGTCTAAGTCTTATCTTGGGGCCATGAAAAAATTTTTTTTTCGCAGAATAGTTTAAACATGCCCATGAATGCATAAATATTTTTGTATTGCTTTAAAAAATGTATGTTTAATGTTTTTATGAACGAAAGTTTTAAATTATCCTATTATGTCAGTGTTTGTGTGACTTTTTTATGATTCAAAATTTCTATAAAATAAAGTAAGTATAAATTATAATAATAATTTTTTCATTGATTTGATGCTTTGCATTCATTACTAAGAGTGTAGCTCTGATGTTAAAGATTAAAGTTTGATTTAGGTAGTATGTATAACAATAAGATTGTTTTCCTATTTTTGAAAAATTCCAAGAAGTACTTCACTCAAGACATGCATTGGTTCGGAGCTAGCTTACTGCGCGTTGTGAAAATTTTTTCAATAACAAATTTTGAAAAATTTGGAATAGTTATAACAACAACAATCGTGTAGTCAGTCATTACTATTCTGAACACCAAGAAGAAAGGAGTGCTCGCAAGTTGCGACTTATCTTAGTTTATCGTAAATTTTACGAAATCATAAAAGTAAAGTAAGTTTTTTTTTTCTTCTTTATATTTTTAGGCATTTGATTCGAATTTTTCAATAAGTCTTCTGAATTCTGGTACAGATGATAGCCAAAGAGCATGCTGCTTCACATGATGAAAACAGGATGAAAATTTGTTTGTGTTGCAAAGAGAAAAAACGGGATATGCGACCACTTGAACCCAAAACAGTAGAAAATTTAAAGTCAATTTCTGGTTGGGACGAAACGGATGACAGGTTACCAAAATCAATATGCAGTTCGTGTCGAATAAATATCTTTAAGTTAGTAAAAGCCGGTAAAAAGCTGATATTGCCCGATTATTCTACTTTTACATTCCCTAAGAAAAAAACTAGGAGCAACAACGATTTAGTCTGTGATTGTAGCTTTTTTGATCTTGCACGTAAGGATCTAGGTTTTAATTTAAAAAAAAAGAATAAAAACAAAAAAAAGTCCAGAAGAAACCGAATCATAAAATGTGGTTCATGTTTTAGTAATATAGCGAGAGAAAGAAAACATGAATGTACCGTCTCATCTCAATTCAAAAATGTTAAGAGTTTAGTGCAAGATAGTTTTACTGAAAAATCAAAACAACATCTCACCTGTGAACTAATAAAAGAAAGTAAAAAAAAAAACAAGAAAACTTGCAAGATGATGAAAAAAACTTACTCGTTCTGTCACAAAAACATGGCCGGCTGATGCGATTAAATTCTCAACCTAATAATCAAAAACAATTTTTCTGGCGATGATTTAATGAAATTACAAAACAAATACGGAATGAGTTCAAGAGAAATTTTCGGAGTCGCATCATTTATTCGAGTAGTATTAAAAATCAAAAATGCATTGAAAAAGGCCTCAAACGTAAGATCAGTCTTCTAAATCATCGACTGGATGAATATTTTGACATCGCAGAAGCAGAATTTACTACGACAAAATCAAATAAAACAGTGTCCACGAAGAATTCTTTTGTTTTTTGTAAAAATGTACGTGAACTGTGCTTTTACGTGGAAAAAGAACGATCTGTGACAAATGCTCATTATAAAATAGGAATCGACGGAGGTGGAAATTTTTTGAAAATTTGTGTTTCTCTTCTGGATAAAGATCTAGAAAGAAGCGAGAGAAAAAAACGTCGTAGATCTTATGAGCAAAAAGTTAGTGCACAATTTTTAGATTCAAGCGTTAAAAAATTATTTATTATTGGAATTGTTGAATCAACCCAAGAAAACTTTGAAAACGTCGCTTTTTTATGGTTGCTTCTGAATCTGAATACTTTTGATTGTACAGTTGCTACCGATTTGAAATTAGCAAATATTTTAATTGGTATCATGTCTCACAGTAGTAAATATCCTTGCACTTGGTGTACTTCACCTAAAGAAAATTCAAATAAGTGTGGCGAGTACAGAACAATAAATAGTATTTTAAAAAAATTTTAAAATTGGAAAAAAGATGGTAGCAAGAAAAACAAAGCCCAGTTCTATCAAAATTGTATCCATAAACCGCTATTTGATCGAGAACTTGAAACCGAAATCATCGATATCATAACTCTTCCTGAACTGCACTTATTAATTGGTGTTGTAAACAAGATATTTGAAAGTATGCTTGTCGAATTTGAAAAAGAAAGTGAGGAGTGGGCAAAACCTTGTCACGTTTCTCGACAAGTTTATTTAGGTCAAACTTCTTTCAATGGTAATGATAGTAGAAAACTTTTAAAAAACGTTGATATTCTAAGACGAATTTCTGAGAAATCTTCAATAGGTTGCTTGAGGTACGTTCGATGCTTGAAAGATTTTTGTCTAGTCGTTGAAGCCTGCTTTTCGATTGAGCTTGATCCGAACTTTAAAAGTTGTATTGAAAATTTCAGAAAAAGCTATGACGATTTAGGTATCAGTATAACGCCAAAAGTTCACGCAGTCATCTATCATGTACCTTATTTTTGCACAAAATATAAAAAAGGGCTCGGTTTTTTTAGCGAACAAGCGATGGAATCTGTACATGCAAGTTTTAAAGATACGTGGGAAAAAAAATACAAATTAAAAAAAGATCATCCTAATAACGCAGATAATTTATTAAGAGCAGTTTGTGAATATAATAGTCGTCACATTTAAAAGTTAAATTAATTAAAAAGCTATTTTTTATTTCAAAAAAAAAAAAAAAAAAAAAAAAAAAAAATCTAGGATATATACTGCACTCCTGTGATGTCGTATGTTTGATCAAGAAAAAAATCATGTTTTTGTAAAAGTTTAATTATTAATTTATATTTATTTTTGCAGTGGAAACCCCTATTTTTAACCCAAGATTCGGAAAATTTAACGATTTTTAGGTATTTTTTGGAAATTTTTTTGGGCCCCAATGAGGCCCTGCAGGGCTTATGAGGCTTTCATAAAGCCCATTTCTTTTAAACACAAATTTATTTGAAAGTAACGCATTTTTAGTATAGCACATGCATTGGGAAAGTTTTGTGAGATGGTCGATGGGCACGGGGCCTTAATTTGGGCCCTACGGACCCAAACTACGTTTTTTCAAAATGGAACCCCTATTTTTAACCACGGATTCGTGAAGAGCAGAAAATTTTACGATTTATAGGTATTTTTTGGCCTAATCAGGGCTTTATACAAAATCCATTCAAAATTTTAAGTTTAATTCAAATGAATGAATTTTTTGTACTCACATCAATCTTTTATGGATAATAAAATAAAATAAAAATAAAAATTATTGGAGAGTATTGTAAAAAAAATCGTTTTTCTTTCATAAAATACAAAAAAAAAACCTTAATAAGATTTTATTGAATAAAATTTGTTTTCTTATTCTAATAGATTTGTACTTTGGTCATAGAGCATAACAGAAAACTAGTATATAAATTTTTCATTTATTGTTCATCAACGTTTCGACACTACATATGGTGTCCTCTTCAGGATATCTATATTATAAAATTGTATTAAAATTAGAAATTATGGTTACAAATTTTGATAAAAATAAATTAAATTAGAGACTCGAAATAAATTAAACAAGAGAGCTATCACCATCTTGCGTAAACTTTTTATTCGTGAGCTGATTGGTGAAGAAGTTTTTAAAATATTCGAAAAATGCAGTTGAGGTTACTATTTTTATTTTTTTTCCTATGCGCTTGTAGAGCGCTTAGAAAGGCTATGTAAAGTAAAACAATTTAAAAACTGATAAAGTTAGAATTTTTTGTTTTATTTAACAAAATTTCTTTTTCAAAAGCAATAAATGAGGGTCCGTACGCGCTTGCGCGCTGAGTAATTTCTAGTAAATTAAATTAGAGACTAACAAATTTTTTAACTGTCGTAGCAGTAAGTCAACATGAAGTTAAAGGTAAATAGATATAACAACTAAACCAGTATATACACATAAGAAGAATAAACATAGTGATAAATTACAAAAAATACTATCATTAAGGTATATTCATATAACAACATATACAATTACATAGTGAATTATAATAATATAAGTCACGGAAATATTGACGTATAGAATTGTAATTAGCATTCAAAGTTATAATATCAGTCTTCTTATTAAAACAATTTTTATTCGAATTAATATGTAACATTTCAGAAAATCTTCTATATAGATTTGGTTCATTGTCTAAAATTTTTACCTTTCGAAAATCAAATTCATGATTATTGTCAAGGATATATGTAGAAACCACAGTACTAATGTTTTTATTTTTATGAATTTTACGTTCGTTTATCCTAACACCTAATTGTCTACCAGTTTCACCAATATAAGTCACATCACAATTTTTACAGTCTAATTTATAAGCAACTCCAGTTTTCCTAATTTATCAGTCTTGTCTTTCAATAATCTAATAATATTGTGAAATTCTTTTTTAATACTAGGAACAGTTTTAATGTTATATGTTCTGAATAATAATTTAAATTTATGGAAGATCGTTGACATAGGGTACAGTGATAAATAATTTATTTTTAGAATTATTGTTGTTAGTGTTATAAGTGTTGGAATTGTAAATATCATATTGTTATTATGGTTATCTGAATTTTCACGAATTTGTCTGTCAGAAAGTTTATGTAAACGTTTTTTAATACAAAAATTTGAAATGGAAGTCGGATAGGAATTATTAGATAGTAATTTTTTTTCCTTATAAATATAATTATCATGGAATTTTTTATCAGAAAGTAAAATTGCTCTGTCAACTAGATTATAAACCATATTAATTTTCAGACTCTTAAGATGGTTGGAATTATAGTTGATAAAACGTCCAGGTGAAGTAGGTTTTGAATACCAATTGTAAATGATTTTGTTATTAAGGACGTTTGGTACTATCGTGAAGGGAAAAGAGGGGAGGGGACGGACACCGCATCGCCCGACTAGACGATTTTATTTTCAACTCATCAGTACTTTAACCCTAATGAATTAATCATTATGAAAAATTTACACAACATAGTTAAAAGTCTTTTCTTTCATGTAGTATTAATTTTATGATTGAAGAATATTTTGAAAAATTAGGAAAAATCACGAAAACATAACCTAATTTTCAATTTACAAAACTCTGCGACAAAAGTTTAAAAACGTTAACTTTTTTAAACTCACATCAAAAATTAAGATCTAAAGACATTGTGTACAAATTTTTAGATCAAATTATGCAGTAGAAAAAAGTTAGAGCATTTCTTGTTCAGTCGCGCATTGAATTTAACCGCTGCGCGCTCGTTTTTCTTTGTTATCTTTTTCAAATGGTCGGAAAGGTATTATAAAAAAAATCTTAAAATCTTCTTCATGCTAAAATCTACACATCCGAATAATTATTTTAACGATCTCTGCTTTTTTGGATGAGTGACACACGATCAAAGAAAAAAATTACTTGATTTCCATAAAAGTCAGGGTTAAATTATTTAAAAAAAAAAATTCTTTGATTTGAAAAAAAAAAAAAATCGAACAAAAAAAGGCAAAAAATTCAATGATTACTTTGATATTAATCATAAATCAATCCGATCAAAATTGACAAAACGGCTGCATTCTTTCGTAAGTCCCAAGCATCCTTAAAAATAGATATTTTCGTGTCCAAAAAACTGATACAACCATTTGTAGGGAGTTCATAAGTAAATTTTAAATGACTGTCAAACTGATTAAAAATGTTAATAACAATGGCTAAGTCTGATTCTTTTATACATAAACATGTATCATTAGGGTGTTTCACTCGAAAATTTTTTGTCGAATTTCTCAGGTGCTGAAGTGAATTCGGCTTCCTTTTGGTAAAAAATGAAACCACAAATTTTTTCAGATTTTTTCAAGGTCGTTTAGAGGTCGCTAAATCGCAGTAAAGGTCAAAACTGAAGATTTTTTCGAAAAAAATTTTTTTTAAATACATTTAGACTATTCCGACCATTGTAACTATAGGAAAAATTTGTTTTGGAATCGAGTTAGTTGAAAAAAATTTTAAAGTTTAAAAAAAATTAATTACCTCTTTGTCTAGGGGGTAAAAAATGTGAAAAATGAGGTTTTTTCGACTTTTTTAGCTCTAAACTCACGTAAAAAAAAATACATGAAATTCTAAGTGACTCAGTTGATTGATTTTGATGCTAAGTAACTAAGAAAATTAGTTAGTGATTAAAAAATCAATTACAACTCTTGTTTAGGGGGTAAAAGTGTGAAAAATGAGGTTTTTTCGACTTTTTTAGCTCTAAACTCACGTAAAAAAAATATACGTGAAATTCTAAGTGACTCAGTTGATTGATTTTGATGCTAAGTAACTGAGAATATTAGTTAGTGATTAAAAAATCAATTACAAACCTTGTTTAGGGGGTAAAAAGTGTGAAAAATGAGGTTTTTTCGACTTTTTTAGCTCTAGACTCACGTAAAAAAAATATACGTGAAATTCTAAGTGACTCAGTTGATTAGTTTTGGTGTAAATTTACAGAAAAATTGTAATCGGTATTTTTTTAAGTAATTCAGAAATCATAAGAGCCGTCAAAAGCCCGAAAACCGTCTTTCTACGCGAAAAAAAATTTATTTCAACTATGTACCAACTATTTAGAAAATTGCAGCTATTTCAATAAATAATTTTCGGTGATCGGGTTGGTTAAAAAATTATAAAACTCTAAAAAAATCAATTGCAACCCTGGTTTTGAAGGTGAAAAGAGTAAAAATTATGGTTTTTAATCGGCATAGCAAATTAATTCAGATTGTAACTAAATATTGTGGAAAATTAGTTTGATTTTATTTAATTTAAAGGTAAGTAAATGTACAAGAAATAAATTGGTTTGAATTATTTTTTAATTAAGTGACAGATGAACAAATAGATGAAACTCTTTACATAAAACTTTAACAATAAACGTAGTTGATCCATTTATATAACATGATTTTTTAATAATAAATTCACAAGGTTTTCAACTAATACAATGAATTTTATCAAAATACTGAAAAACAAATATATACATTATTTATGAAAAACTTATTTTTTATATTAGAGCTCATTTCATAATTTATAAAGGGTTCAAAAATTTAAAAATAAACAAAAAAATTTGTAAATAGTAACAGCAAAAATTCGCAAAAACTTAAGACGTTTTACTTTTTTTTTCTTTTTCCACTTTCTATGGTACTTTTTTTTGAATTTGGATAAATTTGTCGATGACGTTCCACAGCTTGAAATAAGTTTTGTAAGGCTTCTTCGTTTCTTGTCAAACGCTTATTAAACTGTCCACATAGCGCTACTCCACGCTCAGCAACATCGTTCACGACTTTTAGTCTTTTGCACATTTCTTTCGCTTGACAAAAATCAGCATCTTCTTTCCAAACTTGAGGATCTTTTTTAAAAAAAGAAGTTGGAATGTTGTGTAACTTAAACAGTTCCAAACTATTTTTAGTAACAAAATTTTCAATTACAATTTTTTTAATTTGTGATTTCTCTAGCTGTATTTTGAAAGTAGGGCTTTGTGAGCCCTCCTTGTTAAGTGACTCTACCATACGTCTTTTTTGCTCAACTGAAATTCTGTCATCAAAAAATCCTAGTCCTACCACAGATTCACCTAGGTACCAAAGATGGTTCAAGAGTTTCTTAATAGTTGGCTCAGTGATTTCTGGAATTTTTTTCTCATATACTAATAGCTCTTTTAGCAATAAAATATCGTTCATAGGCGCGGTGATTGCCAACGGACATGTAAACCAATTTTTGATGTAAGTTAAAGCTATAAAAGAGTTAAACTTCTGAAGTGATAGGACTTCAGATTTCTCTAGTTGAAATTGCTTTCTGAAAAGATAAATTTTTAACTTATAAATCATTTTTCCCATCCATCGGGCTCTATCTCCAGGAGCTTTTACGGTGATAGGTTATCCACTTTTATACCTAAAAAAAGTAAACACAGATCGAGCAACTCTAAGTAGTCATCTCGTGCATGAAATTTATTCAATTGAGCCGTAATGAATGAGCCTATTTCTTTGCGATCTTTTGGTTTAATAAACTTGCACACTACTTCGTCTTTTAAACTACTTTCAAAATTTTTTTTATCAATATTTTTCCATACATTTTGGAAATTTTGAAATAAAATGATATTTGGTCCAGTTGATTTCTCAAATAGAGCATCAAAAGCCGCCCCAACTATAACTTCCAACACGTGATGTCGGGACGCAAAGTAGATTAAATTTTTTTTTAATTTTTTGCAAAGTAATATACAAGCACCATTTTTATTTCCGGTTTTTGTAGCTGTTGTATCCGTACACATCGAACCCATTTTTTCAGAGAGATTCCACTTATTTATCAATTGGATAATATATTCCACTTGGGCTTCTCCTGTACTGACTTCTTTTCCAATACCAAGCAGTTTTTCTCCGTCAATACTAGTAACGTGCACAGCTAGCCTTTCGATCATTTCTTTAGAATTTAACGATTCATTTTTTTTCCCGTTTCAATGAACCGTAACACATCCTTTTGGATTAAATAAATTTTTCACTTCGACTGCCGTGTCTTCTCGTACTTTTCCGACGGTGCCTCCAAAGCGTAGATTTTGAGTAAAGTGGCGTTTGGACTTCAGAGTTCAATACATCGGCTACAGCTCCTAATAAATGAACCCCTTTTCCATTGCTTGTGCAAGTACGATCTAATGCTTGACAGACTTTAAAAGTTATGATTTTTTTGGAATTTTCTTTTTTAAGTTTTTTTGTGGGTGAATAATCTGGATCCTCTGAGTCAGAAGAATCCGATGCAGAAGAAACATAAAAATCTTCACTTACATTCATTTGTTCTAAAACAATCGGTTCTTTTGTACAACCTTTTAAAGTAGAGAAATTTTTATTTCTGGTAGATTTTTCTTTTGTCAAACTTGGCCGTTTAAGAATTTTTTTTTCGACACATTTTCTTCTGTTACTACTTTCAGCTTGGTACATATTTAGAACTTTAGGATCCTTGATTCTTCTGTCGTTATCCTTAAATCCAACGTCAAAGCATTTCGACAATTTATCAATAAATTTTTTTCTTCTTGATTTCTCTGAATCTGATTTTGAGAATTTGTTTTTCTTCAAGCTGATCCACTCTTCAAACAGATGTTTTATTTTAACAGCGATATTTTTACTTTCATTGCATGGAATTTTATTTAGTTCATAAATTTTTTTCACTTCTTTTGAAACTAGACAGGCACTGAATTGAATTGTCTCATTTTTCAAATGAAAATACAAAAAGTTTTGCATAACTTCTTTTCCAGAGGGCAGTCCTAACAAATTTAAAAGATATAAAATCCTTAGATTTTTTTCTTAATTTGAAAATAAATTATTTTAACAAATTATTTTTGTTTTTCAAAATTTTTAAGATTTATTATTAAAAAATAAAATAAAAATAATAGTCACTTTACTTTAGTAAAGCTTATAATAAAATGTACATGCGTTCGCGTTTTAAGAAATGGAATAGCATAAATACGTCGTGGTTTAAAATGTTGAACCAACCGTAAATATTTTATTAAATTAAATTATGAAATTTAAATTTTAACGAGGATACTAATAATTGTGAATTGAAAACTTGTCTATAAAACAAAAAAAATTTTCGGCTGATATCGATTCTGCAGTAAAAATAATAATTTTTCATTTACTGAGTCAAACACCAAAAAAATTTGTAGATGAAAATAGATAAAAATAATTTTCTTAATAAGAATAAGTGCTCGAAGTAAATATTTTTATATCAAATGATAAAACAATAATAAAAATAAAAGCACAAGTTATTTAATATTGATTTTGTTTAATATTTACTTTACAATTTGGAATCAACATTAAAATACAACTAAATAAAACTTTTTTATGATAAAATTAATTTTAAATAATTACATAAAATAATTAAGTGACGATAAAAAATAATAATCAACTTACCTTTACAAGTTATCGAAGGAATTGCCTTTTCTATCAGCCAATACGGGTCACTGTTTGACCTCATACTCAAATCATTAAATTTTGATACTCAAATAATTAAATTCACAAATTTCATAAACTTAAAACAATACACATAATATAAATTAAACACTTTTATCAATTAAGAACTTAAGAATCATAAATGATTCAACGATTATATAAATTAAAGTAGTACTGTACTCAATTTGCACTGTGAAGATTTTTGACGAGAAAAACGCAGGTGAACGATGTTGACTTCAAACACGAAGAGTGATGAATGACAAAAACACAGGTGCGCCTCGGAAAACGTAAAATTTGGGAACACTACTTATGAGTGAAAAATATAAACAAATGTAGGGAATGCGCCAATTCTAGGAAAAGCTTTCGAGCCCTTTCGAAACAAAAACAACGGAGTAATGGTATTTTGTTTCACTAGTGAGGCTCTGTGGTACTTTGCCCGAGCGAGCCGCATAATAGTTTGTAGGTCGAGGCGTAGGGGTCGTGCGCGTAGCGCATGAAACCCCGCAGCCGAGACTTACAAACTATTATTCGGCGAGCCGGGCAATGATCCACAGAGCCGAAAGAGTGAAACACAATATTTTATTTCACGATTGACGTGCAATCTACACTTTCGCCCTCGATACAAAATCAACTTCGATTCAATTATAATGATTTATAAAATCCACTTTACTTTTTACTATAAATTTCAGGCTTGTAAGTGCAAATATTGAAGACTCTCAAATAAAACTGATCGGTCTAAGTTCAGTTTTCTTATTGCTCAGGTAGCAGAAAAACGCATTACGTGAATTTTTGAATTTTTAAAACAAAATGCCATTAGTTAAAGATGGGTTCAACCGACGATGTAGGTATACAACCGCACTGCAGGACCCATTATAAGACATTGTGAGTAGCGTCGAGAGGTATACCTATAGATACCGATAGTTCAGGTATAAGCGTCTAAGTTTATTGGGGGCGGCCGCTGTAACTGCACTGATGGCTGCGTTTTCAAAATGTGAAACGAGCGAGCAATCTGCACTTTGCTCGACTGTTTTGAAAACAGACGAGCAAAGTGCGGATTGCTCGCGCGTTTCAACAGTCGGGGAAAGCAGTACTTTATTTGACTGAAAACAGACGGGCAAAGTGAGGATTGCACGTCGGAGTGAAATAAATGTATTTTATAACAGGCACGCGACTCCAAAATTTTTGTTTTTTATTTTATTCATTTGATTTTTCATGAAAAAAGTTTCTACATTAGCAAATCTTAATTGCCGAGTTTTCAACGATGCTAAAATATTGTTTAATTCCAATTATTACTTTAAAAAAATTCAGAATCATATTTAAAAAATGGTTGATTAATTTATTAAATACTTTTTTTTCCTTCGTAACGTCTAGTGTCGTTGAATTTTTTTTTCATTCATTGTTGTAAAAAATGTAAATAAATTTTTATGCAGTTACTTCTCCGCGTAACTGTTTAATAAGCCTTTATTTATTCTCATAAAACTATGATTTTCGGGCTTATGACGACTCCTATGACTTCATCTATCACTTAATCCCCTCTCAAAATCGAGTAACCCTATTGGTTAAACATGTCGTCATCTACCAAATTGTTTATTGTTAACTTAGTTACAGGTCAACAATATTTTTTATAGGTTGTAAACTTCTTTAGCGCGCCTAACTCTAATAATTTACTTTAATAATATACTAATTAAAAAAAAAAGACAATTTATTTCTAGTTAACTTTACTTACATTTAAATTTAAACGCGTTAATCTAATTAAATCAAATTAAACTTCTATAAAATTCAATAAAAAATCTAATTAAATTATTTTGTGAAGCCGGCTCATAAATTTTTTGTGTCATATCTAGGAAAATAAGTTTTAAAAACCATAATTTTTACTTTTTTCACCTTCAAAACCAGGGTTGCAATTGATTTTTTTTAATAGTTTTATAATTTTTTAACCAACCCGATCACCGAAAATTATTTATTGAAATAGCTGCAATTTTCTAAATAGTTGGTACATAGTTGAAATAAATTTTTTTTCGCGTAGAAAGACGGTTTTCGGGCTTTTGACGGCTCCTATGATTTCTGAATTACTTAAAAAAATACCGATTACAATTTTTCTGTAAATTTACACCAAAACTAATGAACTGAGTCGCTTAGAATTTCACGTATATTTTTTTTACGTGAGTTTAGAGCTAAAAAAGTCGAAAAAACCTCATTTTTCACACTTTTTACCCCCTAAACAAGAGTTGTAATTGATTTTTTAATCACTAACTAATTTTCTCAGTTACTTAGCATCAAAATCAATCAACTGAGTCACTCAGAATTTCATGTATTTTTTTTTTACGTGAGTTTAGAGCTAAAAAAGTCGAAAAAACCTCATTTTTCACACTTTTAACCCCCTAGACAAGGGTTGTAATTAATTTTGTAACAATGTAAGGGGTGAAGAGAGTTCGTTCAAGATTTTCTGAAATCTCAATAAATTCATTTTTTGTAATAACGATGCTATCTTCCATAAATTTAAATTGGGATTCCGGAGTCTCGAGAGCTTAAAAATGTGCTCACTGTTTTATCGCTGGTCAAGGGTTATGAAAAATGTAGAGCAGCCACGCACTTGTCCTTTTTGAACGATAGATGGCACGGCACTTGAACGCGTATTTTTAAACATGGAAACCTTTCCAAGCAAAAAAGCTTTGGCGTTTTTTATTATTTAAACAAATAAATTTTCATGCATTCATCACATGGCATAAAATTTTCACATGTATTTTTAAAAATGGAAAATTTTCAAAGCACAAAAGCTTTGGTGTTTTTTATTATTTAAACAAATAAATTTTCATGCGTTCATCACATGGCATAAAATTTTCACAAGTATTTTTAAACATGGAAAATTTTCAAAGCACATAAATCTTTGGCGTTTTTTATTATTTAAACAAATAATTTTTCACGTGTTCATCACATGGCATTAAATTTTCACATGTATTTTTAAATATGGACAGTTTTCAAAGCACATAAATCTTTGGCGTTTTTTATTATCTAAACAAATAAATTTTCATGTGTTCATCACATGGCATCAAATTTTCAAAATGCATTCTACTTTGAACTTGTTGAAAAATGAATTATTTTTCAAAATAAAATTTTCACATGTTTTTTTAAACGTGGAAAATTTTCAAAGCACACAAAGCTTTTGCGGTTTTTACTATTCAAACAAATAAACTTTCATGCGTCTATCACATTGCATTAAATTTTCAAAGCAAAAAGCGTTGGGTCAAGTTCATGCTGGAAAAGTAGTAAGAATCATGAACTTCATAAATGCAAGTTTATCAGCTCAAAGGCTAAACATTTTTAACAAAGATTCAAGTGAAACTATAATACTAAGCGCATAATGCCTTTGGCAATTAAGTTCAGTTGCCACTTTTCCAAAATGAACTTGTTCTCCAATAATGTTTGGTCTTTGACTCTCTCTGTACTTTCCATTATTGTTTTATTATTACTATATGGGAGTATCGGTTTGGATCAATTTTTCTTTAATATCTAAAATTCCAGTAATTTTCAAAGTAATTAATAAATATTTTCAGATATTGACTAACAAGGAGATGGTTTGTTCTTTGGGACCTGGATTTTGATGAAACTTCGCTCACAGATTTTATTCATCATGAAAACAAGCCCTTCAGTGTTCTATTTCCAGAATGGGCCTTTTTTCACCTACTTCCCATACATACATATAACCCCTGTGTTAAAAAGTAGGCTGTTTCCTGTAAAGAGCCGTTTTTGGCCTCATTTTCAAAAAATTCCTCCTCGGACCGTATTGCACTTAGAAATATCTGGAACCTCGCATTTTTTTCGTTTTTCCAAGTACTTTTGAAAGAAAAATTATTTAAAAAAATTTTTGAATGGTTTTAATTATGAAAAATTAAGGTTTTTAAAGTCAATTTTTAGTATATTTGGGTTACATTATACATGGACAAGATCATTCAAAAATTTTTTAATGTTTTTTTTTTCAAAAGTACTTAGAAAAACGAAAAAAATGCAAAGTTCCAGATACTTCTAAGTGCAATACGGTCTGAGGAATTTTTTGAAAATGAGGCCAAAAACGGCTTTTTACAGGAAACAGCCTACTTTTTAACACAGGGGTTGTATGGAAATTAGGTGAAATAAGGCCCATTCTGGAAAAAGAACACTGAAGGGCTTGTTTTTATGATGAATAAAAACTGTGTGCAAAGTTTTATGAAAATCCAGGTCCCAAAGGACAAACCATCTCCTTGTAAGTCCATGAACCCAAGAAAACAAAATCATTTATAGTTTAAAAAAAATGTAAAGTCAGTGTACTTATTTTAGTTGAATGAATATTTTATTGGTGTTGTATTACCAACTTCTGTTTATCAACTATTATTATTCATTCTGCCTCTTAGATAGAACAAATGCAGAATGATCGCTGCAGTATATATATTATGATTTATTTTGAATCATTGTTAAAATATTTAGCCTCAGAGCCGATTTGCACAGAAAAAGTTTAACACTCTAATCACTTTTCCAAGATAAATTTTTGAAAATCAAGCTAAATATTATGCCAATAGTTATAAACCTAGAAGCTCTTCTAAATATAGAGAATGTCAAGGACCAAACATCCGGGAGGTCAACACAGCAGATGAAATCCAAATTCACTTACAAGTCAAGACTAATTCATCTTGAAAAAGTGGTGGAAATAATTGACTTTATCAGTGCAGGGGTAACAGCTCAGAAACTAAATGTCAACAATTAGTCAAAACCATTTCTTTTTTGGGTTGTAAAATATTGACTCTTAGCCGATGCATCATCCAGATAAAATTAATTCAAACTATCATGTCAATGAAAACCTTACAAACTGGAAAAACCTTACACATATTTATTACAATAATCTTCACTCTTGATTGATCCAATTGACCTACACTGAAAAGGTCAGAGTTAACTCAGTTGCTTTTGGGCTAAAATAAGTGTCGTTTCTACAAGACAATGAGTCTCTTCCCAAAAAGCTAAATCATTCCTCTCCAGAGGAGACTGAGTCCCGTGCAAGAGAGTCCCGGATGTACTCTGTCGATAAAGTAGAATAGTTTCCCCGCGAAAACGTTTGACAGACGGGACTCAGTCCCGTGCAGCGGGCAATCATTCATCTTTAGGAGAAGAATCAGTCTTTTCTCATTAGAGTTGTATTGTTGCCTGCTGAGAAAGAAACTTATTCCACTCTGGCCTTTTCACTGTAGGAAAGAATTTTATATCTTTTAAGTACACAAGATACACACACATTCACTCTAACACAATTTTACCTCAGCTCAACAAGATATACACTAATAGGGAAGATGCACATTTTAAATAAAATCCAGATGATGATCATAAGACAGTGAACTGCTTAAAAATTAAAAATTAATTAAACAATTAGCAAGAAGCAGCAAAATTTTGTGAGCTGCTTGTGCAGAGTTGCTGATAACTGAGTGCTGCGCCATGAACCATGCGAGTCAGCGAGTTGCGACGTTGAAGGCACGATACATAGACATAACCTACTACAGTTCGGACCCGAACCTCGAAATTTATAACGACATTTTTTGAATAATTATTGAAAAAAAAAAAAACAATAAGTTTTTATTGAAAGTGAAGAGAGGGGCTGTATTATTTTGAGGTCAACATTTAAAAATTTTTTTCGCGACGATACATGCAGTAATAAAAAAGATTTTTGGGAATAACTTAGACATACTTGAGTTCAACAGAATTTTTGCGGACTTTGTTCCCATTAATCTTTTTTAATAAAATGTTTTTCGTGTATTAAAAAATTTTAAAAATAACTTCAAACCCTAACTTGATTGCCTCTTCTCTTCTTTTTCCAAATTTATAAATATTTTTTTACGTATAAATTATTGAAAAACAAAAACCGCTTTAAACTGTTCCTAGTATTAATAAAGAATTTCACAATATTATAAGATTATTGGAAGACAAGATTGATAAATTAGGAAAACTGGAGTTGTTTATAAATTAGACTGTAAAAATTGTGATGTGACTTATAATGGTGAAACTGGTAGACAATTAGGTGTTAGGATAAACGAACGTAAAATTCATAAAAATAAAAACATAAGTACTGTGGTTTCTACACATATGCTTGACAATAATCATGAATTTGATTTTCGAAAGGTAAGTCTATATAGAAGATTTTCTGAAATGTTACATATTCGTTCGAATTAATAAGAAGACTGATATTCTATCTTTGAATGCTAATTACAATTCTATACGACAATATTTCCGGTACTTCCATTAATATAATTCACTATGTAATTGTATATGTTGTTATATGAATATACCTTAATGATAGTATTTTTTGTAATCTATCACTATGTTTATTCTTCTTATGTGTATATACTTCTTGAGTACTTATATCTATTTACGTATAACTTCATGTTGACTTACTGCTACGACAGTTAAAAAATTTGTTAGTCTCTAATTTAATTTACTAGAAATTACTCAGCGCGCAAGCGCGTACGGACCCTCATTTATTGCTTTTGAAAAAGAAATTTTGTTAAATAAAACAAAAAATTCTAACTTCATCAGTTTTTAAATTGTTTTACTTTACATAGCCTTTCTAAGCGCTCTACAAGCGCATAGGAAAAAAAATAAAAATAGTAACCTCAACTGCATTTTTCGAATATTTTAAAAACTTCTTCACGAATCAGCTCACGAATAAAAAGTTTACGCAAGATGGTGATAGCTCTCTTTTATAAAGGGATTTTCATCAAAATTTGTAACCATGATTTCTAATTTTAATAAAATTTTACAATATAGATATCCTGAACAGGACTCCATAATATGTAGTGTCGAAACGTTTATAAACAATAAATGAAAAATTTATATACTAGTTTTCTGTTATGCATTATTACCAAATTACAAATCTATTAGAATAAAATTGAATTGAGCAAATTACGAGTATTTATTAAGACTAAAATTTGTTTTTGATTAAGTTTTATTCACGGTATAAAAATAGTTTTTACTTTTTATTAGTGCATTTACAAAGCCTAAAGGTGAACTATTATATCACCCAATTTTCGAGTAATCACGGAAACTTTCAACCGTACATACACAAAATGGATAAGGTCGGGAGCCTGGACTGCGCGCTCTGTTCCAGGGAGAAGGACGATGCCAACCACACGTTTTTCCACTGTCAAGAATGGAGTCAATAAAGAAGACGTTTGGAGGAAGAGGTCGGACAATTCAGCCCAGACAACGTAGTGGAGCTGATGCTAGAGCGCCAGGAAAACTGGTCCCATATTGGTAGGTTTGTCGAAAACGTTCTTCGACAAAAGGCGAGTAGAGTCTCGTCTATGGTGGTGAAGTGAGACTAGTGCGTAATACCGCACTAAGTTGAACAATTTTAAAACGATGTGAATGTAGGTTAGAAACTATTGATACATGAGAACGAATGATAAGAATGACCGATATGAGTGAGTTGTTTCGACTGATCGCGAATCAAAAATGGTATGAGAACGTACGGATGGATGTGTCACGTGTTCTGCATGCCACACCCCATTCCTGATATACGTAGAGCGAGATAATAGACGAATGAACCGTAAGTGTGAATGAACGTGAAAATGCAATTTAGACGCTAGAAGCGTAAGGGTAATGGCTATCACCCAAGGTCGGACCATTCATGGTGATGTGATAAACAGGAATGGGAAGGTAAAACGCTTAGATAGAGAAAGGCAAAGGAGTGCGTTTTTGTGAATTAAGACACTGTCTAGCTGCGGCGGTAAAGATGAGACCGAGATTCCAATTGTTACCGCTTATTCGCTATTCGGGACATCCTGGTTAATAGGGGTGTCATTTAATTCTCCAAGGCCTAGAAAAAAAAAAAAAAAAATAATAATAATAATAATCAATTAGTGCATTAACCGCAAAATAAATTTTTACCTATTTTGATTCAAAGATTTAGTTGCCATCGAATTATGGATGCAATTTTTGTATTTGTATTACAGGTAACTCTCATTAATACTTTTTCATCACTCAAGTATAACTTTAATCACTAAAACAACTTAATAATAAGATTACATGATTCAGATTGCATGAAATGTACACTAATAAGTAAAAAAACCATGGACTTAATAATTGGTATTCGCACAAGAAATAATAAGAAAGAGTTAAGGCCCTATCAGCAATGGAAAAATAGTCATAGTGCAGTGTAAAGACAGCATCATCGAGAATAAATCGAAGAATAGAAGCCAACTTTCCAGAATGACACAGTTTTGGGACATGTGAAGAGTTATATTAATGTTTTTAGATTTTTATCATTATTTTTTTATTTATAAAAGACAATTCATTTTTTTTGGTCGAAGAGGTGTGAGCTCGTGATTGTATAAATTTGATCCTAAACAATTTCGCAACTCTTGCTGGCTTAAGTTTTTTATCCACCATGACGATTGATGAATAGGCCTTTATAATAACGCTTATTCCCTAAAATTTTTTTTTTACTGACATTATCGGGTAGCGGGGTAAGGCCTAAGGCCCAATTTCAGCTATCTTTTCTGACCCGAGAAACTTTCCCACTGCTTGTGCGATACGAAAAAAAACACATTTATCGAGTTAATCAAGGCTAAAGCCAAATGGGCTTTATGGAGCCCCGATAAGGCCCAAAAAAAAATTCCAAAAATACCTAAAAATCGTAAAATTTTCCGCTCTTTTCAAATCCGGGGTCAAAAATAGAGGTTCCTGTTTGGAAAAACGAAGTTTGGATCCGAGGGGCCACACGAAAGCTTCGGGCCCTGTTTCGACCATCTCATCAGATCCAAAATTTCGATTCATGAAACTTTCCCAATGCATGTGCAGTACAAAAAATGCATATTTTTCGAGTTATTTGCTATATCCAACAACACCCTAGGTATATATAGCCATCCACGCGCTACGCGCGCGCCATCCAGTAAAAATTACGGTCTTGTGTTGAAACATCCTACTCTCGTGGAACCGACGCGGTTCCCTTACATGCACAGGACTGTGCTTTCTCAAATTCGCTGAATTTCAATGCATTTTTCTATAATTCATTGACGATAGGCGACAGAGCGGAGCGGTATTCATGTGCCCTCCCGCCGGTGGCCGGACGGCGATAAGTCGGGCATAGTGAGGGTGAAATTTGACACTTGACCTCTCATTGGTTTTAAAGTCGTAAAAATTAACAAAGAAAATGCCTAAGTGTGTTGCTTACGACACTATACACTATGCATTTCCCATAAAATATACCTATATATATTACTTCGGTTCTTCTTTCTGCTGCTCTTTCGTATGCAAGCTTCAGAGTTCAGAAAAACGATAACAGACGTGGAAAAGGCCTTTTTCCACGCGTGTTTCGCTACAGACGTGGAAACGGCCTTTTTCCAC
Source organism: Encarsia formosa (assembly GCA_038277355.1). Classification (NCBI taxonomy): domain Eukaryota; kingdom Metazoa; phylum Arthropoda; class Insecta; order Hymenoptera; family Aphelinidae; genus Encarsia; species Encarsia formosa. The sequence goes on along the minus strand of CM076184.1, from coordinate 49,072,132 downwards.
ACGTGTTTTGAAGACTACTAAACTATAGGAGAAAAGGGTCGGTTCCCTGGTTGTTCACACGCATGGAAAAGGACGTTTTCCACTTGCGGAGTTGAGAAATGTTTTTCCCTTGAGTAATTGAGTATATTGATTGAAAAAAACTGTTAGATATGACTTAATTAAAGTTTTGGATGGTTGTGGTCACTTACAAACTCAAAAATCACATAATAAATAGATAACATTTGGGGGTGGCCTAAACTTTTGAGCACTACTGTAGCATTAATACTATTGACATAAATATGTAGTGTAAAATAAGTGCATCACGCACAGTGAGATAAGAGCACAGAGCTACAGCATAGCCTATTCGTGTTACATGCAGGCCTCTCTGCTTGTTAGCATAAGAGAAAGATATGTCACTGCCGTTTTCGCTTTGGGTTGAAGAAATTTATCGAAAAAGAAATTGTACAGGTGAATCATTTATAATATTATATTCATTTATAAACTTTATAATTTTTTGGGGGATATCACTATTTTTTGTTTGGTATAATGTTTTATTTAATACGTATTTTTTGCCTCTCCTTGAACTTTACTAATCGAAGTAAAATCAAAATTTAAAATAAGATACAAAAATTTTTTATCAATCTTTTTGTCATGAAACATTGATATCAATTTTCTTTCAAACTAATTCAAATTTAAAAATTAGTGTAAAAATTTGCAAAATTTTGCCATTGTTCCTGCTTTAAGAACTTTAATGCTTTTTTATGAGGTACTAAAAATCAATATAGGTTCTAATGAAATAGGGAAGTAGGCTCAATTTAAGGTCAAGCCAAGCCAGCTAACGGTAAAAAATTTTTTTACACGATTGATCAATTTAGCTTTTAAAGTTTTATCAATTTATTGATAGGTTATATAATTAATTTTTTTTTTTTTTTTTATCATTAAATCTATTTCAATCCATAAAATATTAGAAAGAAATCTTTCAATCCAATCGAATATATTTTTAAGTTTATTTTTAAAAGAAATTAAGAAAACAAATTTAAATTTATTTTTTTAATAAAAATCGCTACTGCGCCATCTGGTGAAAATTCTGTGAAGTGCCGAATGTTGATCGGCGTTCGAATATTTTTCGAAATTCGAACACTGTGAAAAGTCCGAAAAAAAGGCCGAATTCAAAAACGCGAGTTAATAAATAAGGAAATAAAAAAAATATACGATGCGAAAACAATCCTCATCTCTTCGGTAGTGAAAAATAGGCGTACTCTAGAGGTTTTATGACGCAGGTAACGTGTTTTAATTTTTAAATAATAAATTAATTATGGTTAGTAGGGTTAAGGTAGCTCCAGTAGCTGTAAATAGAGCACGTAAAATAAATAAATTTATGTGAAATTGTTTAAACAAATCTACTATTTGAGCCTAAGTGGATCAGATACCGCTCGTCAGCACACGAAAACCCCTACAGCGACCAGACTAAAATTAAAAAATAAATTAATACAATAAAATATTAGTAACGAGCTGAATTCATCTCATTTTTTAAAAATCTACTCTTGGGACCCCCCCTGATAATTTTGTTAAAAAAGTTTTTTTTAAGACTTATTCTCGCATAAAGCTTGTTCATCTAATCGGTGATTTTTTGAAGAATTTTGAAAATTAACATAATAGCGGCCATTTTTCAAAAAAAACTTAATTTTCTCAAAAACTCAAATTTTTTGTTTGCGCACAAAATTTTTCTGTTAATAACTAATTTCAAGTTCAAAACTTTTCGAGTCTAGTTAGTACTAAAAGCTTGAGAGGTTCAGAATTATTTTTTTAAGTTCTCAGTGTTAGCAGCTTCCTTATATTCACACCATTTTGGTGGTGCGGAAAGCTACACGTGCATTTTAAATATGCCTTAAATTAAGGCTCAAATCAAATCCTTTCAGAAGATATATGAATTTAAAAAGAAATTTCCACTAAAATTCTTCTGTAAACGCTTTTAACTTGAGTTCTAATGATTACTTTCCCGAGCTGAATTTCAACCAATTGGGACTGAAACTGAGGTTATGGTGGGGAGCGCTGCCTATGCTGAGTCCAGGTACAGCTCCCCCAGCGGCGGCCATGTTGGATTTAGTGAATTACGTACAACTCAGATAGAAACTCCTCCAGCGGCGGCCATGTTTTCATCCCCACCGTGAATGCAGTTTCAGTCCCAATAGAAATGCCGTATTTAAATTTTGGCAGAGGATATCGGTTAAATGATTTCGATAATTTTTCGGTTATTTCCAATTAGTCGCATAGAAACTCAAGTTGTTAGACTTATTCGACTCAATTTTTGAGTTAGACCCGAGTCGCTGCGGTGTATACTTATATATATATATATATATATATACACACACAGGAATATACTATTACAATATACAAATTTAGTTTATAAATTTATTCTTACCCATATTTTAGGTTAAAATGTTTTTTTTTTTAAACTGCTATTTTAAGTCATTTTATGATTTTTGATCGACTGTAAGAAAATTTTATCAACTTTCAGGCTTATAATTTTTCCCCCTACTTTTCTTTTATGATCAAGTTTGAATAAAAAAATTTTCAAGTTGTTATATATAAAATTGTTCAAACCACAGCAAAAAAACGTATTTTTTTTATCTTCAAAAAATCACCGATTTTTCATTATTTAACCCTATTTTACGATTGAATGCATCTTTTTTTATTATCTTTTAAAACTCATTTTTTATGTATTTACAATTTATTTATCAGAAACAATTGAAAATTTTTTTTTAAATATTATAAAAACTATCTATTTTTCAGAATTTTCAACACTTTTAAAATTTAAGAAAATTACTTTGTTTTTTGAATAATTTTGTTTCAACGAATAAAAAAAAAAAAAAAAAAAAAAAACACTTTGATAAGACTATCCAATTTAGACATAGCAAATATCTTTTGAATTAAATAGTTTTTGAGTTATTCAGCACTTTGAAGCTACTCCTTTGGCATTGTAGCAAGCCTTTACTCTTCTAACCATCGAATCTGCAAGCTTCTGACAGTAACTTGGGCTTAAACTTTGCCAGGCTACAGCAATCTCCAGTTTTAAATCTTCTATATTTCTCAAATTTTTCTTCTAGTTTCTCATAATACTAGTAAAGGTGAATTACATTTTATTAATGGAACAGTGGACAGTGATAAATATATTCGTATTATGAGAAACTACATGCTCCCGTCCAAGAAAAAGGTTTTCGGAACACGAAAAAATTGCTTGTACCAGCAGAATAATGCTCCTTGTCATAAGTCTAAAAGAACAATGAAATGGTTGACAAATAAAAAAATTCCACTATTGACGTGGCCCGCCCGTTCATCTGATCTTACCATTATCGAAAACGCTTGAGATCAGATCGAAATAATGATCAAGGATAAAAAGTTGAGAAATATAGAAGATTTAAAACTGGAGATTGCTGCAGCCTGGCAAAGTTTAAGCCCAAGTTACTGTCAGAAGCTTGTAAATTCGATGGTTAGAAGAGTGAAAGCTTGGTACAATGCCAAAGGAGTAGCTACAAAGTACACGGTAAAAAGTTTAGGCGCTGGCTGCTATAAAGTAGTGTCGCAGGAGTCCTACGAGGTTAGGACAGCTGATGGACGAGTTTCGAGTGCTCGCGCACCGAAGGTAGTTCGCTGGACAGCTTAGCGCTTAGGCGGCTTGCAAGACTACACAAAGAGGTTAGCTGCGCGCCTACGTAGGCCGTGTGCAAACCTAAGTAGGCGCTCACAGCCCTACATCGTTGCACCACAACCAAAATGTTGTCTCGCGCACGGCTCACATTTAGTTTGCTGACTTACGGCTGCGCGCACGCGCCTAAACTTTTTACCGTGTACTGATTAACTCAAAAACTATTTAATTCAAAAGATATTTGTTATGTCTAAATTAAATAGTCTTATCAAAGTGTTTTTTTTTTTTTTTTTTTTTTTTTTTTTTTTTTTTTTTTTTTTTTGTCGTTGAAACAAAATTATTCAAAAAACAAAGTAATTTTCTTAAATTTTAAAAGTGTTAAAAATTCTGAAAAATAGATAGTTTTTATAATATTTAAAAAAAAATTTTCAATTGTTTCTGATAAATAAATTGTAAATACATGAAAAATGAGTTTTTATTTAATTTTGACCCTGAAAATAAAAAAAAGATGCATTCAATCATAAAATAGGGTTAAATAATGAAAAATCGGTGATTTTTCGAAGATAAAAAAAATACGTTTTTTGGCTGTGGTTTGAACAATTTTATATATAACAACTTGAAAATTTTTTTTTTTCGAACTTGATCATAAAAGAAAAATAGGGGGGAAAAATTATAAGCCTGAAAGTTAATAAAATTTTTTTACAGTCGATCAAAAATCAGAAAATGACTTAAAATAGCAGTTTAAAAAAAATAACAATTCAAACTAAAATATGGGTAAGAATAAATTTATAAGCTAAATTTGTGTACTGTAAATGTTTTTCCCTTGAGTAATTGAGTATATTGATTGAAAAAAACTGTTAGAGATGACTTAATTAAAGTTTTGGATGGTTGTGGTCACTTACAAACTAAAAAATCACCTAATAAATAGATAACATTTGGGGGTGGCCTAAACTTTTGAGCACTACTGTATGTATACAAAATTTGTTCTTACTTCTAAATTTTTTAAATACTAAAAAAAATTCAAATGATAGTAAATCAATTTTTATAACAGTTTTTTATTTTTTATTTTTATTTAAGTTCAAAAAAATTACTTATCTGAAGTAGCTTTAACTTTCTATTACTAGGGACAACTAACGCGCTTCGCGCGTCCAAATCCAGATCTTATCTTAGTATTGATATTTAAAAAATTTTTTGTTACTTGTAGTCTAAAATGATGTTTCATTTGAATGAAATTATTGTCTAATTGAAGTCATTGATTTGTAGTTAAGTTTATAATATCTGTTTTTTCTTCTAAGATCAACGGGAAAAAATGACCTATTTTTTTAATAAAAATAATCAATTATAAATTCTTTGAATATGATTTTAAAGTAAGACAAACTATATCTACTTTCACTTCATGAGAGTGAACAGATTACCCTGAAATATTTGAAATGAACTTTAATCAAAATTATTCAAGTATTAAATTTTAATTGACTTCTATGTATTTATATAAAAATATTCATCAATTATTTTGGAAACATCAAAATTATTTTTATAAATGAGTACAAAAATTTATCAGAGTACATCAAATTTTATAACAATGCGTATTGGCTATTAATTATTTTAAACAATTATACTGAGTAGCTTATATTTGTGAAAGTCAAAGAGTATTTAAATCTTAACATAAAAAATTATAAAACGAATTTTTAAAATTTTCATTTTTCAGGTGGTTTTTACCAATTCAAGACTAAAAAAAATTGTAATCCTTAATCACTAAAAAAACAATGAGTATCATCTCAAAACATTTTTTTAAACTTAACTCTCCGTTGAATACCACAGTTTTAGAGGTTATACCCGTGAAAATTTTTTCTTAGAATTTTTCTAAAGTATCTCTTAATTCTATGAAATTAAATATCAATAATTTATTCAACCTTTTCTGGCCATGCGCGTAATGGAAATAATGCAATCTTTAACTTATTTTATCTTTTGTACTTCAATTTTGATCAGGCTTGGCAAAAATGTTCAATAATATCTAATAAACATCTTCAGAAAATTTAGATTGATTCTCTATTGCCTTGCATTTAGTAAAAAACCATCTTTTTTATTTATTTATCCTCCCTATTGATACACTTTTAAATTTATTTATCCTTCCCATTGATTCACTTTTCAAATAAAATTAATTATCATGTATGTTATATTTTTAAAAATAAAAAAAAAATTAACGCTCTTCTCGCGCCACAGATTGAAAACTAATATTTTTACTTTTATTTACATTTATAGAAATCAAAATATAAATTTAAAAGTTACCACGTGATAACTGCGTGATATCGCGATCATACTGCGCATGCGATGAGGCTTCACTTATTTGGGGTCTCTTTTTTAAGAGAAGACTTGGTGGAGGGACTCTTTCAACGCATTTGAACAAGCTCTAATCATATTTTGATGGCCTCAAGCCGTTTTAATTGATTGCGGAGCACTTACTATCAGAGTATTTTGAGTAATATATAAGATTTTGAAGGCAACCTGGTCAGCTTTCAGTGCCGCATTCTTAATTTAACTATTCTAATTTTTCATCATCTTCAAATACACTTAACTTTGGCTTAAAATCTCTTAGAGGCCTCAACAACCTCTAAAATTGAAGATTCTTACGGCTCCTTTAAAATCTTTTGATAAAAAAATACCGTATTATCCGGCGTATAATCCACCCTGGAAGCCCCCAAAATCGACTACAGTCTCAATCAATCAAAGTAAGTGTCTAGGGCCAATCAGATTACCTTCATAATCTTATATATTACTCAAAATACGCAGATAATAAGTGCTCCGTAATCAATTAAAACGACCTAAAGCCATTAAAATTATCATTGGAGCTTGTTCAGAAGCAGTTAAAAGAGTCCTTTTACTAAGTTTCAGAAAAAAAGAAGAGGTCGAACACGCACAGCAGAGAATAAAATAATCGTGAAAAGCATGTTTTTTGCCATTAAAAGGGCTGTATCTTTGGAAAAAAAAAATCGTGCAGATTTCTGTAAAAACGCAAAATTTTCGTTTTTTTGGAAATCATGTACGAGCGTTTATTCCTAGACGGTGCTGAGGCTAGAATTGGCGCGAGCGTTATAAAATTTCTTTTTAATTTTACAAAGAATTCCAAAAAGTGTCGAGAGAAAAATATAAACTGTTTCAATTAGAGCTTAAGTTACATTAAAAAAGTTTATAAACGAATAAAAATATTCGCTCTAATCATAATTTAGAATCTATATTTATTTTAGGTTATGTTAATGTTATCCCATCTCAAATATTCTTGTGTAGATATTTGTACCCAGAAACTTTCTTAATTGATCTAATATTTCTTCTATTTCAATTAAATATTTTTAAAAATAATTTTTTGTTTTATTTTAATAAAAATTATTCAAAAGTCAAATTACTTGAAATTTGAAAAAATTTTCGCGCGGTTCTAAAACTTTCAAGGTGAGTCAAGGTGACTCCCATGTAATTTCACTCTGATAGTATACAGTTGCCTATATATAGTGACACATGAGCGCTGTAGCTGGGGCTGTAGTTTCAACGCGCGCGATTTGAAAGTTATAAAATGTTTAAAAAAATTCTGCCTTGAATTTCTTCAAGTTGGTAATTTAAAATGTTACGTGAGAAATTTAAAGACTGAACCTTGTTGTGATGGACCATGATATTTTGCTGAATTTCTCCTAGTTCTTAAAGCATCACGTGATTTATGGACATCCCCTAAGTGAAAAAAATAGAATTTTTTTTTTCAGCAAGATATATTTCGATGTATTTTTTCCCCCTGAATCCGGTGCCACTTTTTTTTTGTATTGATTAAATCATTAAAAATTTTATAGTAAAAAACTGTTAAAAACTAACATAAAATTAAGTAAAAAATTACTTTTTCACCTATAATGGATGAAGTAAAGCAAATTTTTTTTCTAAAAAATTCTTTTGGATGTATTTTTCACCTCAGGATCCCGTTTAATATTTTTTAATTATTGATTGAATCATCAAAAAAATTTACAAGCCGAAAACGGTTGAAAAATATCAAAACATTGAGTAAAGAAAAGTATATTTCTTAGCCTAAAACTGATGAAGTCATTAAAACATATTTATCAAAGGATATATTTATATTTTTTTTATATGTATTGTGCACGCGCGCGCGCGCGCGCGCGCGTGTGTGTGTGTGTGTGTGTAAATAGAATGTATTTTTTCCTCCTAAAACCTGTTAAATAGTTTTTCCCGGAGTCATGGATTTATAATCCTTGAAGTAGTTATTTTTAAAAGGGGTGAGATCCTCGTCTTTTTAGAACAACTACTTACGTAGTTGCCTCGTCTCCTTGTTATCTGACTCTTAATGGGTGAATAAAATAGAGTAGAGTTAAAGATAATAGAATGATTTAGAAGTATTGTTTATTAGAAGGAGTGGAAGTTTACAATTTAATGATGAGTTTAATGTCCTCCGACAGAGTTAAAGATTACAATAAAATACCTTATCGGCTCTACTTGTCCAGGTGTGCTTCACGTGGCTTAAATCGCTTGGCTACTCGCGATCAAACCACTCGAGTGGTTTGGGAGCGCAGCTAAGTAGCAGAAGGAAGCTACTTCGCCCCACCTGTTCAAGCAGAGCGGAGGCGTCAGCTAACAAAGTGCTTAATTGCAGTTTGCGCGGCCCCTTCCCTAACTCCTTTTAGGCGGATCATAAGTAAGTCTGTTGCAACTTGGGAATGTGGGATTTTTATGGAGATCGATACATGACATGCCTCCTCTCTTAGTCCATTGTTGCCCTCGACAATGCAGGGCTGGACGACTGTAGGAGTGCAGTCCTTGTATCGAAGATAGAAAATGTATCGATCATCTCGATCGTGTGAATTTTGGCGGATGACGGTGGGCAAGCGCCTAAGTAAAAGTTTTTCCTTTTTTTTTCTTTTTTTTTTGAATAACTATTATTTTTATAAAAATAGTTAGTTCAAGTGGTAGCGTTTTAGATGTAATTTCTACCCGATATTCGAAGGGATCGGTAGTTTTTGAATTGTTATAATTGTTGCATAACAATGATCACAGGGTGGGAAAGGGTTGGTTGAAGGTGGGTAAGAATATCGTAATTTTTGAGTTAAAAGCCTGAAATTTTTTAAATTTTTAAATGAAAATCTCAAATAGCTAGTTGTTTTAGCTAAGTGCTAAGTAGAAGTTTTTGCGTTGCTTGCGCAAGCCAGCTAACAGGGATATAGACATAATAAAATAATTATTGCTCTATATTGCGCGGTTATCGGGCGCTAGAGCAAAAAAAAATTCTGTATGGATTGGTTAATATTTGGTGTGGGAAGTTGCATCGACGTATATATTCATTCATTAATTGCCAGGAGTGAGGGAAGTTCACAGTTTTCGCCGTGATTTTGAGTTCGCTAATTAGTTAAGTAAAAAGCATTTATAACGTTCGATGAAAATTCTGTAATACATATGATGGTGTTGAGAGCAACTGTTTTGAAGTTACATTTAGACTTTAGACTGTCGCATTACAGTCAAAATAAAAAAATAAAATAAAATTGCATAATATTTTCAATAAAAAAAAATTATTCTTCAAGTTCCTAAACGATTTGAGTTTTAATTTGTCATTGTTTAGTTCACTATGAAACTTCAAATTCAATATAAGTATTTTGTCTTAGTGTTTTAAAATTTTTAATATGTTTAAATTTTTGCGCTCGACAAAAAATTTATAAATTAGCAGGGAGTTTCGGTGAAATCGGTGCTTAAAACACTCAGTTTGACTGATTTAGACTGAGTTTTGCTTTAATTAGTCGAAAATAGTTAAATAAGTTTCAAATTTATTTGATAAAATTTTTTAGTTTAGTGTATAGAATTAAATTATTTATAATTGACGTAACTTAGATTTTCGCAATAAGTATTTTACATTATGTGTATTACGGAAAAATTTACAAATAAAGCCTATTTTGAATTTCGATTCGTAGAGATAGTACAATAAATATTAAAAATAAATATTACAGCAGATATAAAAAAAAAATTTTCAAAGTGATAATGGAGTTAAATTAGCTTGAGCCAAAGTTTTTACCAAATGTTAACAATATTTAAGTATCATATAAATTTGTTAAATTTAAGATAATGTCCAAGTGTTAATTAAAATTTAAATTCTGAAAATACACTCAATTTAGTACACAAAATTGTCTGAGAAAAGTTTATATTTTACTGGTGAAGCTACTTCTTTCCTTGATGCGAATGTTGCTGCATCGTTGTCTTTGGAATCGGTTGGTCGGCAGATCGACGGTTACGTACGAGAGTATAGTGCGAGTAGGTGTAAACGGTGACGTTGCAGCGGTGCGCTCATCAAATTATATCATGCCAAGTTGCCGGTTTTGATAAATGTGCTGTTACTGGTGCATTCAGTAGGTGCTCCAGCCGGTACTACGTCGATCGGAGAGCTAGTTGGACTCGCAGTATGGTTAGTTTACAAGGATTGTTATCGCAATTCTTCAACTCATCGAGGTGCATTAAAAGGTAAATACTTTCACGTTTGTTATAAATCAATCATTGTTTGTTTAAAAAAATGAAAACATTCATCTGATACCTGAGTGTCGACGGATAGTAAAAAAAAAATCCTTTTCTTGGGACTTCGGCGTGTTTGTGAGTATAATACTTTGATGGTTACTATTTTTATTAAATAATTGTCAGAGTTAAGTCGTCAACTGTCGTTATTTCATAAATTAATTGTTTACAGGTTGTATTGAAAGATTCGTGGGTGTGGCTGTATGGTTGGGTCGCGTGCTGCGGGTGCATTGCGGGTGAGTTGATGGAAGAGTCGACCGCGGCTGGAGGTATAGCGGGTCTGCATGCGGCGGGCGCACTCAGCAGGCCAGTGGTCGCGAAGATTCATGGCTATGGTAGAGTCAGAAGCGTGTTTCCGGATGGACAGTTGATCAAATTTGGTTTGAAAATGAAGTGTTTCTTTTTATTTTTGTCTATCTAATTTTACTAAAATTATTAATAACTTCCGAAGATAGGATGGTATATTCATTCATTTAAAATTATTATCATCATTATTTTCAATTATTTAATTACTTATTTATTTTATTACTATTATTATTGCCTTTTTTTCTATTATTTTTTCTTTTATTTTGTATTTTTTTTTATTTTATTTTACTTGTTCAATTATTTATTTGTTTATATATATATATATATATATATATTAGCCTGGAGCCAACTTTACTAAAAGGTTTAAAAAAAAAGTTAGGGGTCCAGAAAATTTTTAAAAAATCCAAAAATTGAAGCTGTCATCAAATTTTGAGATTAGGTGACGATTTTGGTAGAGCACGGATGATTTTAAGTCAAAAAATGCAATTTTTCAATAGAAGAAAGTGTTAAAACTAATATTGAACATCTCAGAAGTGATGAATGTAAGTTTTAGGTTGAAATCACATAGTTGAAATTTTGTGAAAACAAAATGGCGGATCAACATGGCGGAAAGTATCCAAAAAATGTAATCCAAATCAATGTAATCCAAAAAAGTCAGAATTTGATGTTGAAAAAAATACCATCGTATCATACGTAAAATTTCAAATCGAAAAGTATACTTGGTAATTTTTCGAAAAATGCATAGGTTTTGAGTAAAAAATCAATAATCATCCAATTTATGAGTTTCAAGCACTTTGAGCTTGGATTTATAAAAAAAAAAAGTTTTGAAGATAACAACACTTACGCAAGATTAAAATATAACCGTAAATATTCAGAGAAAGTACAAATGGTACAACCGGAGGAGTGCAGCCCGATCTTGATAGACAGAAATACAGAATTCAAATGCCAGTGAGGTGTAAATTCTTGAAAAATTGGCTAATATTTAATATAAAATTTCAGACTGCTTTCTCAGTTAGTAAGATGGATGTTTGCACTTATAAGTCTGAAAGTTACCACAGCAGTACTTACTGAATTTTTGGTTGGCTTTCATGAAAACTTGAGAGAGACCGCTTCGGTTAACACTTACTACCCCATAACGCCGAGATATCGAGATTTATTAGAAATAAATGAATAAATAATCCCCCAAACTACTACAAGCCCATAACGCCGAGCTCGACAGTTTTTTATCGATAAAAATATGAAAAAAAGTCTTCCTAGCTCCTACAATACCATAACGCCGAGTTCGCAAGGTTTTTTTATAAATAAATAATTAAAAGAATAATTCACCAAGCTCTTACGACCCCATAACGTCGAGCTCGAGAGTTTTTTATCTACCAAAAAATAAATAATCCCCCAAACTCCTACTACCCCATAACATCGAGCTTGCGAAAGTTTTTTTCAATAAATAAATGCACAAAAATTCTCCAAACTCCTACGACCCAATAACGTTGAGGTCACGAGAGTTTTTTTAATAAATAAATGCAAAATAATCTTCCGAGCTCCTACAACAACATAACATCGAGTTTGCGAAAGTTTTTTTCAATAAATAAATGCAAAAAATTCTCCAAACTCCTACGACCCAAAAACGTTGAGGTCACGAATTCTTTATCAATAAAAAAATGAAAAAACAAGCTTCGAACTCGCGAGGTTTTTTAACAATAAAAAAATGAAAAAAAAAAGCTTCGAGCTCCTACAACCCCATAACGCCGAGCTTGCCAGTTTATTATCACTAAAAAATGAAAAAAAAATCTTCCGAGCTCCTACAATACCATAACGCCAAGTTCACGAGGTTTTTTTTATAAATAAATAAATAAATAAAAGAATAATTCACCAAGCTCTTACGACCCCATGACGTCGAGTTCGAGAGTTTTTCATCTACCAATAAATAAATAATCCCCCAAGCTCCTACAACCCCATAACGCCGAGCTCGACAGTTTTTAATCGATAAAAATATGAAAAAAAGTCTTCCGATCACCTACAACCCCATAACGTCGAGGTCGTGAGAGTTTTTTTCAATAAATAAATGCAAAATAATCCCCCAAGCTCCTACAACCCCATATTGCCGAGCCCGAGAGTTTATTATCAATAAAAAAATTAAAAAATAATGTTCCGAGCTCCTACAGCACCATAACGCCGAGCTTGCAAGAGTTTTTTTCAATAAATAAATGCAAAAAAATTCTCCAAACTCCTACAACCCCATAACGCTGAGCCCGAGAGTTTTTTTATCAAAAATAAATGAAAAAAAAATCTTTCTAGCCCCTACAATACCATAACGCCAAGTTTGCGAGGTTTTTTTATTAACAAGTAAATAAAAGAATAATTCACCAAGCTCTTACTACCCCATAATGTCGAGCCCTAGAGTTTTTTATCTACCAATAAATAAAAAATTCCTCAAGCTCCTGCAACCCCATAACGCCGAACCCGAGAGTTTTTTATCAATAAATAAATGAAAAAAATCCTCCAAGCACTTACAACCCCAAAACGTCAACATCGCTATTTTTTTATCAATAAAAAAAATTAAAAAATAATCTTCCGAGCTCCTACAACACTATAACGCCGAGGTTGCAAGAGTTTTTTTCAATAAATAAATGCAAAAAAATCCCCCAAGCTCCTACAACCCTATTACGCCGAGCCCGAGAGTTTTTTATCAATAAAAAAATGAAAAAAAAATAAAAACTATAAAAATAAAACTCGAAGCTTCTTTTTAATTTTTTTATTGATAAAAAATTAGCGACCTCGACGTTATTGGTTTATAGGAGTATGGAAAATTTATTTGCAGATATTAATTGAAAAAAACTCTAGCAAGCTCGGCGTTATAGTGTTGTAGAAGCAGGAAGATTATTTTTTAATTTTTTTATTGTTGCGGAGTGAACAAAAATTTCACTCCGTTCACATCGTCGAGCTAGAAAATCGATATTTTGTAGACTGCGTGGCGCCATCTCTTAGTCCACGCAGAACTACATGGTGCTGGTGCTCTCGCGCCGCCGTCTGCGCAGCTTGGGGGCAGCTGTTGCTGCTGTCGCTGACGCTGCTGGGCCTGCGGCGTCTCTCCAGTTCTCTTCTCGGCAACGCTGGTGACTAGACGTTTCATTCGCCATTTTGTGCTTTCTCGTGGGTTTTTTTCACTTGGCATTTCTCTTGACTCTTTTTCTTCATCAACGCAGTTGTCTCATCTGCACAGTCATCTCAACAAATAATTCACCTGGTGGTAGTCAACTCTGGAGGCATCTCATCTTGAATTCAATCGGCTTGATTCACTTCAATTCTTGGGTTAGCGGCTCAGCAAGAAGATCACCTTAGGCATCCTCAGGTATTTTGCACAGCACCGGTAACAATAATTTACCGGTGTTTCTCATTGTCAATCTCACAGCCAGAAAATCAATAAAATTTACTGTTAAATAAAATTTTCTCTCCTTTCTTTGTGCTATCTTACAAGCAGCCATTTTCTTTTCTATTCTGTTCAAGGTCATTCTCTGCTGCTGCTTTAATTTCTCTTGGGCACCTCTCTCTCTCTCTTTCTTTTCAAGGCCATCTCTGTTGATTTGTTTACCACAACTGTACTCAAGCAAAACTCGTATTTATGGTTTGAATTAATATAATCAAATCCATAAAGAGTTTTGGCTAGGTGGTTCTCGAAATTAATTAATTAATTTTCTTTACACGAAAATTAAGAGTGGAAATTCTCCACTCAAACTATGATATTCTTACCTCTCAGTTTTTTGCATTACAATAATTTTTATTAACCTGTATAAACTCACTTATTGTAATTTTAGAATTATTTGAATATTGTTGTAAATAGAGTGCTGTGTTAAAATAAATAAATCAACACTGTTTTTATTAAATTGTGTCTGTCTCAACATTTATTTGACAACCCTCCCCTACCAGCTTTTAATCCGGCAAATAAATACAATTAATAAAGCAGTAAATCCGCAACATTTGGTCCTTCGAGCCGGATCGCTGGTAGGTGGCTGGGTTTTTCTTGTCTTCTCTGCTCTTCTTTGCTCTTCTCTGTTTTTTCTCTTGGTCAGCTATGGATGAAAAGAGTCATTTTACTCATTTATTTGGAACATCCTCAGGTACGCTCAACTTTCCTGCTAATTTGGTGCTCGCTGGTTGTTCAACATGGATGAGAAGCAGAGTACAGACACTAAAAAGCCCTCCAGGAGCAACTCACCAAGTCTCAACAAGGAACCAGGTGATGCTGGCACTACTCCACAGGTCAAGGTTCATGACCTTGCTGACAACACTCAACTCTGGAGTAACTCAATTGAGAACACCTCTGGAGTCCAGGCCAACTCAAAGGAATCTCTTCAAATTACTGATGGTTCTCAACGGCGCACAAGGTCAAACTCAGGATCGGTGTCAGCTGACTTTCTGGTGAGAAAGCTCTCACAGACTGAGCGGTTGCAAGCTCTTACCAGAATCTTAGAACGGATCACCTCACATGAAGGCGTCATTGGTGCCATGGTATTGGATTCTTGGGAAAATTCAGCAACGACCATTATGACTAATTTTCGACAGGACCACTCACAACTGGTTACTTTCTGTCCTTCTGTGATGATAGATGACGACTATTTTACTCAAGGAACACTCTCTCAAATGGAAAATGTTATGTTTGACATTCTCACCGCTCTGGCTGCTCTCAAGGACAAGCTCCCTCCAGTTGTTCCTCCGGCCAACTCAACAGAATCTCGAGACACTTCTCACGGTGCCAAGCTCCCAGAGATCAAGCTCCCATCTTTTTCTGGATCATATGCAAAGTGGCCAGAATTCAAGGTCTCTTTTTCTGATTTGGTTTTAAACAGCTCCCGACTTGGAGCATCACAGAAGGTCCACTATTTGCGGAGCTCGTTATCTGGTGAGTCTTTAGCACTTATCAACTCTTTTCCCATTACTGCTGAAGGTTTGGATCTCGCCTGGAACACTCTGCTGACCCGTTATGAAAATGAAAGGTACCTCATAACGGAGCATATTGGCAAGCTCAATAGGCTATCTCATGTTCAACCAAAAAGCTCGGCCTCTCTCAACTCAATGATCTCATCGTTGTCAGGCATCAGAAAGTCGCTGATGACTCACGTCTCACGCGAGGAATTGGGAGATTGCTTGCTCACTGCAAAGGGCATCAGCCTCCTGGATCGTCTCTCCGTGGAACAATGGGAAACTTCTCTGGCCAACTCATCAGAATTTCCTAGCTTTGAGAATCTCGAGCAATTCCTTATGGGCAGAGTTCGAGCCTTGGAGCAGGTGGAAGGTGCTTCTCACGGCAGCGTCAATCACTCTGGTGGAAAATCTCAAGGAACACATCAATCTACTAAAGCGATGAAGGCTCACTTTGGATCATCTGGACCCTCTCACTCTGCTGCTGATTCCAGGAAAACTCAACCTGCAAAGCAGTACCCTTGCTCCTTCTGTGACGGCTCACATTTCATCGTGTTATGCCCTGGTTTTAATGAACTCTCATTGACAGCTCGCAGGCACTTTGTGGTTGAAAAGGTGCTCTGCTACAATTGTCTGGGCAAACACGCAGCCAGGAATTGCAACTCAAAAGTACGGTGCAAGACATGTGGACAATCTCACCACACAATGATATACTCTGAGTCAGGAGCCAATCCTGGGGCTTCTACTCAAACCAAGGCTAACACATCTACTCAATAGGAAGCAGGCGCAGTCACATTTGGTATTTCTCAATCTCTGGAACACTCACTCCCGGCTATGGCAGTAGCATTGCTCATAACACCTTCAGCTTCTCATTCAGTAAGACTTCTCATCGATCCAGGCTCAGAATTGTCATTTACATCATCTGACATTGTGACAATGCTCAAAATTTCTCGGACTCACTCATCTGTTCCCATCATTGGCATTGGTGGATCAAGGTCAGCTCACACTCAAGGAAAGGTAGTCTTGACTCTCAAGTCCATTCATCGCAACGTTCAGCTGAAACTCCACGCTCATATATTGAAACAGCTCACTTCTGCGTTGCCTTCTCACCCGTGCGATGAATCAACTTGGCCTCATCTCAGCAAACTCAACTTAGCAGACACTCAATTTGGTCAACCACGCAACATAGACATCATAATTGGTGCAGATCATTATGGCTTAATCATCTTGCCAAACCTCATCAAGGCAGCCCCTCATGATCCTATTGCTCAGCTGTCTATATTTGGGTGGTTGGTTCATGGACCTTCCTCACAGTCAAATTATTCACTACGACAAACCTTTCATGGGGCAACAGTTCATGACGACACCTCACTTCTGGAGATCCTGGCAAGGTTTTGGGACTTGGAAGAAGCTCCAAACTCTTCAAAGTCAATCCTCACACCAGAAGAAGAGGAGTGTGAACAACATTTCCTCAAGACACACTCAAGGGACCCGCAAGGACGCTACATCGTCAGATTGCCACTGAAGATGGATCCTTCTTGTTTGGGTGATTCTCTCGCTCGCTCAAGGGCATGTTTAAGAGGAATCATGAACAAGCTTCAACGCGACAATGATTACAAGCAGCTGTACGTTGCTTTTATGGAGGAATATGCTCAACTGGGTCACATGGTTCCTGTGCCGGCAGAGGAGCTCAAATCATCTCCAGCTTACTATCTACCTCATCATGGAGTGCTCAAATTGGATAGTTTAACAACAAAGTTGAGAGTTGTATTTAATAGGTCTGCTGTCACATCATCTGGTTACTCTCTCAACGACATCATGCATGCTGGACCCAATTTATTGCTCAACATCGTCGACGTACTCACATGGCTCAGAACTCATCAGTTTGTCTTTGCCACAGACATCACAAAAATGTACAGGCAGATCTTGGTTCATCCCGATGATCAAGATTTGCAAAGGATAATTTGGATCGACAGCGAACTCAGGGAAGTACTCATCAAGCTCATCACGGTGACGTATGGCACTCGGGCAGCTCTTTATTTAGCCATTCGGGTACTGTTGCAACTCATACTGGATGAAGGTCATCGGTATCCACTTGCCATTGACTCAGTGGAAGTTGGCAGATACGTAGACGATATCTACGGGGGAGCTGACACTCTGGCGCTTCTCAACGAGAAAGCTCATCTTGAAGGTTTGTGCAGGGCAGGTGGATTTCCCTTGGCAAAATGGAACTCCAACCACCCTGAATTCTCAAAGACCGCTCACACGGACTCTCAAGGTGACAACACCATCTCATTTAGTGACTGCACTGCCAAAATTCTCGGACTCATTTGGACCCCTCAGCAGGACTCAATCTCATTCACTCTGGCCTTACCTCCAGTCAAGGAGACACTCACCAAAAGGACAATTCTCTCAGAAGTGGCTCAAATCTTCGACCCCATCGGCATTATCTCACCTGTGGTCATAAAAGCAAAAATCCTCCTGCAAGAGTTATGGCTACTCAAGCTGGCCTGGGACGAACCAGTGTCAATCAAGGCCAAGTGGCTGAAAATCAGGGATGATTTTCAGAACTTGGATAAGGTCTCACTTCCTCGGTGGCTTGGAACCCTGTCACACTCCTCCATCGAAATTCATGGTTTCTTGGATGCTTCTCAATACGCCATGGCTGCTGTTTTATATGTGCGCACTCACGGACCCACAGGTATTTCAATCTCATTTCTTTGTTCCAAAACAAAGGTGGCCCCACTCAAGCCTGTCTCAATCCCTCGACTGGAGTTAATTGCTGCTCACTTGCTCAGCAAATTGGTTAATCACTTTGCTGGCTCACTCAAATTAGAGGTACGCTCTGTGACACTTTGGACAGACTCAATGGTAGCACTCACTTGGATCAACTCTCACCCATCTCGCTGGAAGGAGTTTGTGCGTAACAGGGTACATTCCATTCAGGAACTCACATCATCTGCTCAGTGGAGGCATGTACCGGGAAAATGTAATCCAGCTGATTGTGCTTCTCGAGGATTGCTAACATCACAACTCATCGATCACAATCTCTGGTGGAATGGCCCTGAGTGGCTAAAACAATCAGAAGAACTCTGGCCTGCCAAACGAGAACTTCTTGATGAGCACACACTTCCAGAACTCAAGAAAATTGTTCCAACAACAGCTGTTGCCACTGTTAGGGAGCATTGGGATCTTCTCTACAGATATTCATCGCTCAACAAGTTATTCAAAATTACTTCTTTGTGCATGGTGGCGTGCCAACGGTTCAAAGGAGTTTTCATTTCTCACTCACTAGTCATCTCTGCGGAAATGCTCAACAAAGCCAAGTCATTTTGGGTTAGACAATCTCAAGAAGTGGATTTCAAGGACGAAATTCGCATGGTTTCCAGGTCAACACTTCCAACGTCTCATGCACTCAACCGGCTAACTCCATTTGTGGATGCCGAGGGAATTCTCAGAGTAGGAGGTCGCCTTAACAAGACGAATCTGAGTTATTCAATCAAGCATCCTGCAATACTCAACCGAAACACACCTCTCACTAAACTCATCATAGGTCAGGCCCATCTGGACACACTCCATGGTGGAACTCAGGTCACTCTTGCCAAGATACGGCAAGAATACTGGATCATTGGTGGACGAGCTACTGTCAAGTCTCACATAGTGCACTGTGTGATTTGTGCTAGACAGCGGGGGACTCGAGCTCGCCAACTCATGGGACAACTACCCGTGGCCAGGGTAACTCCCACTCGTCCTTTTTCTCATACTGGGGTTGATTACACTGGTCCACTCAATATCAAATCTTGGAAAGGACGAGGTTCAAAAACCTACAAAGGTTGGATATGTGTGTTTGTCTGTTTTGTTTCATCAGCTGCTCATTTGGAAGCAGTCAGCGATTATTCTGCAGATGGTTTCATTGCAGCGTATAGACGCTTCACATCTCGTCGTGGACTCCCTTCTCACTTATACTCAGATTGTGGAACTGATTTTCAAGGAGCAGACAAGACTCTGAAAAAATTTTGGCATCAAGCTCAACAGGGAAACTCGGCTCTTGGAATGTTGTTGGCTAACGACAAAACTCAGTGGGAGTTCAATCCACCAGCTGCCCCACACATGGGTGGTAAGTGGGAGTCAGTGGTAAAACTAGTGAAGTTTCATCTCAATAGGACGATTGGTGATACCCTTTTGACGTTCGAGGAGCTTGCTACTCTTCTAGCTCAGATTGAGGGTATTCTCAACTCACGCCCATTGGAACCTCTCAGCGACGATCCTGATGACTTGGAGGTACTCACACCTGGACACTTTCTCATTGGCACAGCACTCAATGCAGTTCCAGAACCCAGTCTTTTAAACTTGGCAACATCTCGATTGGACCGCTGGCAATTGCTTCAGCAAATGATGCAGAGCTTTTGAAAGCAATGGTCAACTCATTATTTGCATCACTTGCAGACGGTTTCAAAATGGCAACATCCTTCTCACAACATCAAGGTCAACTCATTGGTTTTGCTCACAAATGAGAACATGCCACCAAGCAAATTGCCTCTGGCAAGAGTAGTCCAACCCCATCCAGGGCCAGATGGTTAGGTTCGTGTGGTAACACTCAGGACAGCTACAACAACACTCAAGGGACCAGTGGTAAAGTTGGTGGTTTTACCGGTCTGCTCAGCTCAAAATTAATCAACCAGTCGGTTGATGGCGGGTGGCAATGTTGCGGAGTAAACAATAATTTCACTCCGTTCACATCGTCGAGCTAGAAAATCGATATTTTGTAGACTGCATGGCGCCATCTCTTAGTCCACGCAGAACTACATAGTGCTGGTGCTCTCGTGCCACCGTCTGCGCAGCTTGGGGGCAGCTGTTGCTGCTGTCGCTGACGCTGCTGGGCCTGCGGCGTCTCTCCAGTTCTCTTCTCGGCAACGCTCGTGACTATTTTCGTTCGCCATTTTGTGCTTTCTCGTGGGTTTTTTTTTCACTTGGCATTTCTCTTGACTCTTTTTCATCATCAACGCAGTTGTCTCATCTGCACAGTCATCTCAACAAATAATTCACCTGGTGGTAGTCAACTTTGGAGGCATCTCATCTTGAATTCAATCGGCTTGATTCACTTCAATTCTTGGGTTAGCGGCTCAGAAAGGAGATCACCTTAGGCATCCTCAGGTATTTTGCACAGCACCGGTAACAATAATTTACCGGTGTTTCTCATTGTCATTCTCACAGCCAGAAAATCAATAAAATTTACTGTGCATTCTCTTGCTCTCTCTCTCCTTTCTTTGTGCTGTCTTACAAGCAGCCATTTTCTTTTCTATTCTGTTCAAGGTCATTCTCTGCTGCTGCTTTAATTTCTCTTGGGCACCTCTCTCTCTCTCATTCTTTTCAAGGCCATCTCTGTTGCTTTGTTTACCTCAACTGTACTCAAGCAAAACTCGTATTTATGGTTTGAATTAATATAATCAAATCCATAAAGAGTTTTGGCTAGGTGGTTCTCGAAATTAATTAATTAATTTTCTTTACACGAAAATTAAGAGTGGAAATTCTCCACTCAAACTATGATATTCTTACCTCTCAGTTTTTTGCATTATAATAATTTTTATTAACCTGTATAAACTCACTTATTGTAATTTTAGAATTATTTGAATATTGTTGTAAATAGAGTGCTGTGTTAAAATAAATAAATTAACACTGTTTTTATTAAATTGTGTCTGTCTCAACATTTATTTGACAACCCTGCCCTACCAGCTTTTAATCCAGCAAATAAATACAATTAATAAAGCAGTAAATCCACAACATTTATTGATAAAAAACTTGCGATCTTGACGTTTTGGGGTTGTAAGAGCTTGGAGGATTTTTTTTCATTTATTTATTGATAAAAAACTCTCAGGCTCGGCAATATAGGGTTGTAGGAGCTTGGGGAATTTTTTGCCATCATTTATGGAAAAAAACTTTCGCAAGCTCGGCTTTATAGTGTTGTAGGAGCTCAGAAGATTATTTTTTAATTTTTTTATTGATAAAAAACTTGCGATCTTGACATTTTGGGGTTGTAAAAGCTTGGAGGGTTTTTTTTCATTTATTTATTGATAAAAAACTCTCGGGCTCGGCGTTATGGTGTTGTAGGAGCTCGGGAGATTATTTTTTAATTTTTTTATTGATAAAAAACTCTCGGGCTCGGTGTTATGGGGTTGTAGGAGCTTAGGAGATTATTTTGCAGTTATTTATTGAAAAAAATCCTCGCGAGCTCAGCGTTGTGGGGTTGTCGGAGCACGAAGCTTTTTTTTCATTTTTTTATTGATAAAAAACTGTCAAGCTCGGCGTTATGATGTTGTAGGAGGTCGAAGCTTTTTTTTAATTTTTTATTGAACAAAAACTCGCGATCTTGACGTTATTGGGTTGTAGGAGTTAGGAGAATTTTTTTGCATTTATTTATTGAAAAAAACTCTCGCAAGCTCGGCGTTATGGAGTTGTAGGAGCTCGGAAGATTATTTTTTAATTTTTTTATTGATAAAAACTCTCGTGACCTCAACGTTATTGGGTCATAGGAGTTTGGAGAATTTTTTTGCATTTATTTATTGAAAAAAACTTTCGCAAGCTCGATGTTATGGGGAAGTAGGAGTTTGGGGGATTATTTATTTTTTGGTAGATAAAAAACTCTCGAGCTGGACGTTATGGGGTCGCAAGAGCTTGGTGAATTATTCTTTTATTTATTTATTTATAAAAAAACCTTGTGAACTCGGCGTAATGGTATTGTAGGAGCTAGGAAGACTTTTTTTCATATTTTTATCGATAAAAAACTGTCGAGCTCGGCGTTATGGGCTTGTAGTAGTTTGGGGGATTATTTATTCATTTATTTCTAATAAATCTCGATATCTCGGTGTTATGGGGTAGTAGGTGTTAACCGAAGCGGTCTCTTTTAAGTTTTCATGAAAGCCAACCAAAAATTCAGCAAGTACTGCTGTGGTAACACATGATTTTTTAGATTTCATCGACCTAGCCATTGCTCGTATTTTCTTTTCAGACTTTATAAGTGCAAACATCCATCTTACTAACTGAGATAGCAGTCTGAAATTTTATATTAAATATTAGCCAATTTTTCAAGAATTTATACCTCACTGGCATTTGAATTCTGTATTTCTGTCTATCAAGATCGGGCTGCACTCCTCCGGTTGTACCATTTGTCCTTTCTCTGAATAATTACGGTTATATTTTAATCTTGCGTAAGTGTTGTTATCTTCAAAACTTTTTTTTTTTATAAATCCAAGCTCAAAGTGTTTGAAACTCATAAATTGGATGATGATTGATTTTTTACTCAAAACCTATGCATTTTTCGAAAAATTACCAAGTATACTTTTCGATTTGAAATTTTACGTATGATACGATGGTATTTTTTCAACATCAAATTCTGACTTTTTTGGATACTTTCCGCCATGTTGATCCGCCATTTTGTTTTCACAAAATTTCAACTATGTGATTTCAACCTAAAACTTACATTCATCACTTCTGAGATGTTCAATATTAGTTTTAACACTTTCTTCGATTGAAAAATTGCATTTTTTGACTTAAAATCATCCGTGCTCTGCCAAAATCGTCACCTAACCTCAAAATTTGATGACGACTTCAATTTTTGGATTTTTTAAAAATTTTCTGGCCCCCTAACTTTTTTTTTAAACCTTCTAGAAAAGTTCGCTCCAGGCTAATATATATACTCAAATTTTTTATTTTTTTTTATTTATGTTGTTGTTGATCGAATTCTCGATTTTCTTCTCCGGTTGTTCCAAAATATTGATGCATTGTTGTAATCACAACTTGATCCGTGGAGAGGTAAAGAAAAAAATTAAAGATGCAAATTTGCAAATTTTTTTAATTTTTTCAAAATTTATTTGTGACGTTTCGTCCACCTGGTTTGTGGACCTCTTCAGGCTATAAATATATTTTTACGTAATACAATTGAAATTTAATATTAATATACATAAATATTACAAAGAAATAGAAACAAATAAGTTTACCTATGTAATCAGTTATTACTCGAGTCGAGCAAATCGTCTAATAAGTTAAAATGTGAGAGATACATAACATTTATACTCAGGAGAAAATAGGCGTGTCTTAATTTTTAGTACATTATAGATGAGCTTCAAATAATTCATTCTCAATCAGAAAATTTATTAAATAAAGGTTTATAAGATCTACTAAGTTTCTGTGTACCTTCCCTTTTATTTATAGTATTCTTAGAGCTTTTTATAAATAAAATTCCTATTTTGATTATAAATATCATAAATATCAACTTACACAGACAGACACAGTTTTATCAAAATTCTATGGTTTGCCGAAAATTCACAAGCGAGATTTATCTTTCAGACCAATAATTTCATCTATTAATTCTCCAACTCATTTTTTATCTGCCATTTTATTGAAAAATTTTAGAGAATGTATTTCCCTTCCTAAATCACATATTTACAATAGCTTTGATCTGAGGAATAAAATAAGTAATTTACATATACCTAGGAATTATATTTTGATTTCTTTTGACGTTGTTTCGTTATTCACAAAAGTCACTCTAAAACAAGTGTTGGATAGCTTGGATAGAAGGTTTACCCAGATTCGTAGCAAGAGTAAGATTCCTTTTTGTGATATTTATAATTTAGCCAGACTTCTTTTTGAAAACGTTTATTTTAATTTTGATGGCAAGACTTATCGCCAGGTTTCAGGCACCCCAATGGGATCTCCGATTTCACCCATTTTTGCGAATATGGTTTTGGATGACCCTGAGACCTTTTGCCTTAAGAAATTGAAGAAAGATTTTAATATTGCCCCTTTATTTTACTATCGTTATGTATATGACACCATTATGTGTATTAACAAAAGATATGTGGAGAAAATTTTTAATGTTTTTAACTCGTATGACAAGAGTTTGCAATTTACCCATGAGGTGGAGGAGAACGGCCAGATTAACTTTCTGGATGTTACATTATCCATTAACAATAACACTATCCTTACTGATTGGTATTTAAAACCTATTTCTTCTAATACTACCATTAATTTTCACTCCAATCATTCAAAAAACCAGAAAATTAATATTATTTTCAATTTAGTTGACCGTGCAGTGAGATTGTCGGAGGATGAATTCCATAGTAAGAACATTGACTTGGTTAGGAAGATTTTGATTCAGAATGATTTCCCGAGAGAATTTTTTGAGAAATATGTTAGGAAGAGAATCTATTTGATAAAGAATGGAGTGAATCCTGATATGCGTGACAGTCAAGGGGCTGAGAGAGTTAACTTAGTTTTACCTTATTATGAGCCTTTTTTCAAAAATTGTAGACGTTTCTTGAGAGGATCGAACTTAAGACTTATTCCGGGGATAAATAATAAATTGACAGATATTGTCAAATTAGGTAAAGACACTACTAAGACAGAGAATAAGACAGGTTCAATTTATAGATTTTCATGTAATAATTGTAATGTATCATATGTTGGTCAAATAAAGAGAGCCTTGAAAAAAAGAATGTCGGAACACGAGAAAAACATTGACCCGGAGTCAGTTGTTTACAAACATAAGTTAGATTTTAACCATAATTTTAATTTTAATGACGTAAAAATTTTAGATACGGAACATAATTATAAAAAGCGGCTAGTTTCCGAAATGTTATTTATAAAAAGCTCTAAGAATACTATAAATAAAAGGGAAGATACACAGAAACTTAGTAGATCTTATAAACCTTTATTTAATAAATTGTCTGATTGAGAATGAACTATTTGAAGCTCATCTATTACGTACTAAAAATTAAGACACGCCTATTTTCTCCTGAGTATAAATGTTCTGTATCTCTCACATTTTAACTCATTAGACGATTTGCTCGACTCGAGTAATAACTGATTACATAGGTAAACTAATTTGTTTCTATTTCTTTGTAATATTTATGTATATTAATATTAAATTTTAATTGTATTACGTTAAAATATATTTATAGCCTGAAGAGGTCCACAAACCAGGTGGACGAAACGTCGCAAATAAATTTTGAAAAAATTTAAAAAATTTGCAAATTTGCATCTTTAATTTTTTTCTTTACCTCTCCACAGATCAAGTTGTGATTACAATGATGCATCAATATTTTTTTATTTATTTATTATTTTTTTTTTTTCAACGTTTTGTTTTGTTTTTCATGGCTCTGCGACGTGAAGCGGTGGTTTTGTATTCGAGTCTGGTGCTTTTGGAGAGGTTGTGGGCATTGTCGAGATTTGTGGAGGTGAGTCCACGTGGATTACGATGTCTGCTGTTTTTTTGAGTAGGAGGCAAGCTGTGAGTCTCATTAGGAGAAGTATCGACCTGATGATTTACTTTACACGTGCATGATTTTGGGATATATTCTTCTTCATTTGCTTTCATGTCCCGTTTATTTTTCTTTTTTCTGTTGCAGATAAAGAAGAAGGTCAAGATCTTTTCGATTTGAAGAAATCTCTCTAACAGGATTTTTAGGACCAATGTCAACATGACTGAGGATCAAAAGCCGATGGCCACGAGCGAATGTGTTCGTTTTTGCTCCGTTCTTCGGACATGGATCGCCCGCAGTTTACTTTCGATTTCGTTTAGGGGAATCGGATTAAAATTTTGGAGTGATTCAGTGAGTTCTTTCTCCACCTCCATGGGGTATTTGATTGCGAATTCATGTATCTCGGGTTTTATTGTGTTCAATTCTACTGAAAGTTCTGGTTATAATTGAACTCTGATGTGAATGAGATTTTCCGAAGACCGTGTAAGGTAAAGCTTGACGTGTGTGCGGTACGTTCACCGCTAAGGTAAAGTGAACCTGTGTCATTTATGAGAAATGCATTTCGATGATTATGGCAGGTGATTGTGAGCTTAGTTGGTTTTAAAGTTGAATACAACCATAAATTCGATGCGTGCAAGGGTGTTAGAATTATAGGCGTATTTGGTATAATAACTGTCGAGCAAGTTTTTTGAGAAGAGGTTGTCGGCTGATTGAACATTGAATACTCACACAATGGATGTGTAACTCCGTCGATTAGGGGTAAGAAGTCTTCACATAGCTTAGTGTGATCATGAGTGAAACAAAATTGAAGGAGTTCGTCATTTAAGAGAACATATGTCTGGTTTTTCGATAAGACAATATAATTAACTGTTGGTTTTATTGCTAAATAGCCTGTATTATCAAAGGGAAGGTTTATAGGGTTTGGGAAAGAGTGTATTTTGTACAAGTCTAGGTCGTCGTCGATTACTAAAGGTAGTTTTATAGAAACGTGAAGCTTTCCATTAGTGATGAAAATAGTCGTTTTTGCTACGCTGAATAGGTAATGGGGTGTAATTACTTCTGCTGTGTTTGGTATCCGGAGATTCGGATTATTGTTAATTTTTAGGAGTAGATTGGACATTTGGGAAAAAGATAACAGAAGATGGTGTAGATGTCCTTTTGCGGTGGTTTGAATTACTTCTAACAAGGTTTCATAACTCCTTTGTAGTTCGTCAAGTTCGTATGAATAATCGAACCACCATCAGGTAACGTTCGCTAATTGCAATTCTTTGTTTATGGCCAAGTTTTGTTCGAAAATGTTTTCAACACGACTGATTAAGCGTGAAATTTCTAGTGTTTGATTATTATTGTATTTATACAGATTTTCGAGCTCCGATTTGATTAGATGAGTTGATTCGAGTGAAATTTGGGATAAATTATTCTGACTGTCGTACAGCTTGTCAATGTCATTATTGATGAGTTCGCGGTCTTTCGAGTCCATGATACCGAATAACAATTTTGAAACCCAACCGCCAACTTCGATTGGAGCTCCTCGAGTTTTTCGATTGTAGGGTCGGTTATTAGTTTCTTGCAAAACGAAAAAGCTTTTTATAGAATCGTGTAGATCATTTATTGCGAATAATTTGCGGGTTATGTGAAGTTCCAAGAGTCCTGGTGTTATTTGGTCAGGGTAGACTCGAGATAATTCATTCACTAAATGTTTGAAATTTTTGTGTTCCGTTTCGAAGTTTCTGTCTAGTGGGGGACAATTTACGAAAATATTTATGTGGATTTTTGTTCTGACTAAATTAATTTTTCCGACGTGTTCATGGAAAATACCCGCGTTATTGGGGATTGATTGTATTTCATAAAAGGTTTTATTTTCCGTGTTAACGGTACCGACTGGAGCAAAGCTCATGCACCACAGCAAAATGAAAAGCATTTTTCTAGAACAAAAATTAGGACCGATTTAAATTAGATGAGGCGATGATTTATGAGAATAAAAAAAAAGGTTTTTAGTAAAATTTTTTCAGGCGGTCTTTATGGACTAAGATTTTTTTCTTGTTTTGGCTTTGCAAGAGGGCAGTGTTATTTTTGCGTACTTCTAGGACGTCGAAAACTCCGTTGTAGAGTTCATCTAGTTTGTTTTTACGCAGTAGTTTGTTGACGTAAACTTTGTCTCCGGGTTTTATATCGAGGGTTTAGCAGATTTGTCGTAATTTCTTTTGTTAATTTGTTTGGATGATTCTAAACTTTTCAATACCATCTCTCGAATTTCAGCAATTCTCGTTGCTAAATCGTAAATGTAACCATTATATGTGTCGTTATCGAAGTCGTCTAAGCATCCTGAAGGTTCTAGGATTTCGTCCCATGGCTATTTCGTAGGGGGTAAAACCTGTGGAAGAGTGGACTGAGAAATTGTATCCCATCATGGGAACTAGCTCGTTCCAGTCTTGATACTTAGGGGTGTTAGTCCTCAAGTAGTCTTTCAAGACAGCATGACTTCTTTCCAGCGACGCGTTCGACTGGGGGTAGAAAGATGTCATCGTTTTTAGACGAATGTCAAACATGCTTTCGAGATTTTTGAGGAGTCTATTCCTAAAGCTTTTACTTTGATCGCTCAAGATAATTTGAGGTACTCCATGAGCGGTTATAAGATGTTTAGCTAGGACTTGTGCCACAGTTAGCGCTTTAAGATTAGGTACAGGTACCGCTATACAAAATTTTGAAAATAAACATTGCATGTTGATTATGTAAGCATTGCCACTCACATTTCAAGGCATAGGTCCGACCGCGTCGATAGCCACTTTAAAGAACGGTTCTGCGGGCGTATCGGTAATTACCATGGGTTCTTTGGTGCGATAACCTATAAGCTTAAACTCTTGGCATATTCGACATCGATAAATGTAATCGACTATATCTTTACGCAAACCGGGCCAAGTAAATTTTTCCCTCACTCTTCTGTAAGTTTTCTCTACTCCACGATGTCCTCCAAATAGACTATCGTGGCATTCTTTGAGGATGGTGTTGCGGGATTCGGGTGGGAGTGTTATGCAGGCACCTAGACAGGTCGTTAGCGTCATGGGTATGTCTTTGAGAGCGTCTCGGACTTCTCGATATAGAGTTTCACGTGGTAGTGCGTCTGTGAGTTCGCCTTTTCGTGACATACGAACCGATGACATTTCTTTCTCGAGCAGTAGATGATAAAGATTGTATAAGCATTCTTTCAAAGAACTTTGCTTAGTGGGATTTCTTTCGGTTTCTGTAACTACCAAGGAGAAGATAGTTCGGCCTCGGGTTTTAGAGACAAGAACATGGCCAACTGTAGGGTTCAGATCTTTGAGTTCACTTTTTGAAATTAGCTCTAATTCAGCAAGAAGTTGGTTGTTAGGTGTGTTTAGGTTCAAATTCGAAGGGATTAAATGTATTATGTTATCTTTATGTCCCGTGAGGGCGTGTCGGGTAAGTCTCACTGTTAGTCGTGTAGGGGGTTTGATCGGAGTGTTAAAAGGATTTAGAATTGGGGGTATAAATGGCGGAATGGTTTTAACGCTTGTGAAAATATCATTATTAATATTAGACGTAGTAGTTTTCGAATTTTTAGGCATCAAATTTGAATTAGGTTGTTTTGTAGGAAATTCTAGCTGCGAGGATTGAAGGGTCGTTTCGGCGATATCTCGAGGGCGAGTAACATTCTCTTGAGGGTTTAGACAGTTTTTCGATGGGGCTAGCTTATGATCTAGTGTGATAGTCTTTGCGGAATTTGTTGAAGAGTCAGAATCATCGCTAGACATGATTTTGGTGTTTTCAAAATTGAAAGTGTTATCAAAAGTTGTTGGGGGTATTTTATGCAGGTGTGATGAGAGTGGACGATAAGGGAAGATTTTTGAATTCTGAGTCATCGGTCAGTTGCCATTTATCTAAGTCTAACAAATATTGTGTATTGTTCAAATTTTGTCTATTGTCTGCGTCAATAAGATCATTTCCCAAATAGCCTGGATCACTGTGGACTACAGAGTGATCCGCTTCGTGATAGTTAGCTCCTAGGTCGAAATTTTCGAGGAGTTTTTCCCATTTTCCAGAGTCCCACCACAAAGAATTAAATCCTTCGATAAACTCTTCTTTCTCCTTAGAGTTGAAGTTGGAAGGTTTGAGCTGAGCTTGGAGTTCCAAATTTGATTTTTCAGGGGTAGTCTCATAGAGTTTTTCTTCATCAGAAGATGAGGAGTCATCATCATTTGCTGGAGGTTTCACTCTTTTTGATGGAGAATCAAAGAATGCCTTTCTTGATGCGGGTTTTGGGAAATGGGCGACTACATCTTCAAAACTATCTGATGGTACCATGGTTTCATCGAACTCGCTTATGCCAGAAGTCTCATCTTTTTCTTGGTAGCTGACTTCAGACTCGGAGGCAGGAGATGTGGTTATTGTGTTGAGTGGTTCTACCAAACTAGGTATTAAAGATCGGCTTTGCAAGGGTACAGGCGCGTCGGAGGCGCTTTCGGTTTCGTCTGAAGTTTCTATCTCTGAGGTAGAGCTTTCGGCGTTTGCTTGATCGGTGGGGATAGTATTTTTCAGCTTTACCTGTTGATCTCGTCTGAGTCTTAGACGAGAGGCGATGGTATTACCTGGAAGATTTCCCTGACCCGATGCGTTCAGCGATACATGAGTTTTATTTTTGGACCCTTTTGGTCTACCTCTTCGCGAAGGGCCGGCTTGCGGGGCGTCAGAGAAGTTTTCTTCTTTGCTTTTGTTGTGGGCTTGTCGAGCAAGGGATGTTTTTGTTGGTTTTGGTTTCTGAATAGGCAGTATGGTTTTTGTTTTGATTTTCTTCAAAGAATGAGAGGCTATCTTTGCCGAATTTTCGTTTTCTACCTCTTTTTGGTCTATCAAAATTCTTGAAAGCCAATCGGCGTTAGTGTTAAGCCTTCCAGGCTTGTAAAGGAATATATATCTGTAGCCACGCAGTCGGGTTCTCCAGCGGTTTAATCTTGACATTGGATCTTTGATTGAATCAATCCATTGTAAAGGTTCATGGTCGGCGTATACATAGAAAGTGCGACCGTTAAGATAGTGTCTGAAGTGCATGATGCCTAAGACTACAGCTAAACACTCTCGCTCAGTGGCAGAGTAGTTTTTTTGATGTTTATTGAGCGTTTTTGACATATATGCAATAGGTTGATCATTATTTGGTTCGCCTTGACTCAAAACTGCCCCAACTGCATGTGCACTAGCATCGGTTGTTAGGATGAAAGGTTTAGAGAAGTCTGGGCAAATTAGAACTGGAGCCGTGCATAGAGCTGTCTTTAGATTTTCAAAACTGGCTTTTTGGCTCTCTTCCCAGCGGAATTCACAATTTTTCTTGAGAAGGTCGTTTAGAGGTTTTGCAATTTCAGAGAAATGGTGGATAAATCGGCGATAATAAGAATAGAGCCCAAGAAAAGAACTGACGTCTGAAGTACTCTTTAAGACGGGAAAACCTTGAATATCTTTGATTTTTCCCCGGTCAGGTTTGACTCCAAATTGGTCGATATGGTGGCCCAGGTATTTTACTTCGGGGGTTAGAAATTCGCATTTTTCGATTTTCAATCTCAACCCGGCATTTAACAATCTTTGAATAGCTTCATTAACCTTTCTCTCGTGATCTTCAAGAGAGTTGGAGAAGATGATTAAGTCATCTAGGTAAATGAACAATTCGATTCCTTGTAATCCGGTCATGACGGCGTCCATCAATCTTTGGAATGTCGGGGGAGCACAGCAAAGTCCAAAAGGCATGGCTGTGAATTCAAAATGTCCGTAAGGCGTTGAGAAGGCGGTTTTAGCTCTGTCATCCGGGTGCATAGGTATTTGGTGGAATCCGTTAACAAGATCAAAAACCGAAAATTATTTGGACTTGCCTAGGGACTCCAGTATTTCTTGAACGTTTGGGAGTGGATAGGCGTCCGGAATTGATAATTCGCTAAGCTTTCTGTAATCAATAACAAGACGATGTTGATTATTACCGTCAGGGCCAGGCCGTTTTGGAACTATCCACAAAGGTGAGTTCCAAGGGCTGGAGGAGGGTTGGATGATTCCTTTCTTCAGCAAGTCGTCTACTTGCCTTCTAATTTCTTCGTGCAATTTTGGAGGATAACGATATTGACGTGTATATATCGGTTTGTCACTGGTTAACGGAATGGTATGTTGTACCAGATGTGTGCGAGGAGGGTCGTCGCCAGGTAACATGAAGAGATATGGAAAGCGTTCAACCACTCTCTTCAATTGAGCTAAGGCTGCTTTGTCGTGATGTTTTACTTTTCAGAAGGTCAAATATTCGAGGTACTCTTTGTTCAGGAGGACAAGGCGTTCCTTCGGCCTCAGAATCGAAGAAGTCGTCGGAACTATCGAGTTCAAAGGGATACAGATCTTGCACCGGTATTTCGACTTCTTGAGGTTCGTTTTTCGTGTTAATCGCTAACACGTAACATGAACCTTTTTCATGGGTACCGGCTGACTCACCGATAAATATTCCGGTAGGGGTTTGTATTCGGGGAAGATACGCCTCCCCTCTTGAAGAGCTTTCCGACACGGGAATTTCTATCGCAACTTTACAACGTGCTGGCAACGTGTATCTTGTGGACAGAGCTTTACCTTGTTTTCGACGAGCTTTATAATGGAAAATAGTCGAAGGTATTTTGCTGGAGGTAGGTTGAATGTCAGGAATGGTGTTTTGACTTTGAGGTGTTCGTCGAGAGTCAGAAGATTCTGTAGGGGACTCGGAAGATTCGGAATCGCTGTTGTCTGTAGCGCTGGAGAAGCAAATGTTTTGAGTGCCATTTTGAGTGATTAATTGATTATTGGCCAAGTCGATTTGGCCCTTTTCAATTTGGAAATAACGAGAGCCGAGAATGGCATCTTCTTTGAGCGAAGAACTTTCAGGGAGGACGTGCAAATGGTGTTTTTTACCGTCCCTTTTTTTGAAAGTAACAGTACCTAGAGTGTAGACAGGTTCTGCTCCGATCCCAGTCAGTTTAAGAGTATGATTTTTATTGATTTTATACGTGAGATTTAGAGATTGAATTTTAATTACACTCACGTCTGCGCCGGTGTCAATTAAGGGGGTACATATACCTAAAATTTTTCAAAAAATTAATTTTCAGGTTTTTGTGTTTTTTGATGTACTTTTACATCAGCTTTCAAACCGCGTTTCTTAATTCGTTAAAGAAAAAAATTTACAATTAATTTAATGAAGACATTCAGATTATTAAAGTAACGTTGAAATGGCTTCTTTTGAAATTCAAGAATTTCAAGTCAGTTCTAGCTGCAGAAATACTATCTCCAATACTAGGTACAAATGCTTTTTCGATGTATTTTTTCCTTTTTTAATTTTCTATTTTGAAATGTAGGTATAATTTTTTTTTTATCCACGAACAGAACTGTATTTTATCGTTTTCGACTAATAAAAGCGATGAAAAAACAGTAATTTTTTTTTATCTGTGATTAGATTTTTTCCGTGACATAATATATTAATAATGAAAATTAAGAATGACCGATTAACTTTCATTTCAACTCTAATGCTAAAAACAATTTATTAAGTTAGAATCGATCGCATAAAAAAATTTATAACCTTTATGACATAATATATGACATATATTACCTCTACGAGTCTACTTTAGTATATTATATCAATTAGTATCGAATATCGAACTATCGATATCAAATTAGGTATTTCTGCAGCATTACAAGTTCATGACGTCTTTTTTGTTCTTTGAGTCATATTTCTAGTAAAATTTTACTTTACTTGGTTTTGTTTTTGTTATTATTTTAATCTCAAGTAAATAAGTTAGTTTTATTCAAAAAAAAAATTTAAGAATAAATGACCAATTCTTACCAGTTAAACTTATGAAGTTTTTTAGTTGTTAAAAAAAAGGTGTTTATTATGTACAAATTTGAAGTGAAAAAATAATTCTGTGATCAAAGCCAGCGGTAGTTGGCTTGGGGAGATTTTTTTCCCGCCAAAATAGTAGCCGGCTGCCGTGCTTTATTTACAGCTACTGGAGCTACCTTAACCCTACTTACCACAATTAATCAATTATTTAAAAATTAAAACACGTTACCTACATTATTAAACCTCTAGACTACGCCTACTTTTCACTACCGAAGAGATGAGGATTGTTTTCGAAGCTTATATTTTTTTAATTTTCTTATTTTTTAATTCGCGTTTTTGAAATCAGCCTTTTTTTTGGACTTTCCATCCATCAACGTTCGATCGGGGATCGGCACCTCCCAACATTTTCAACAGATGGCGCTATCATGATTTTTTTTATTTTAAAAAAAAATAAAATTAATTAACGTTTATGAAAACTTGTTTTTGATAATAAAAAAATGAAAAAAAAAAAATTAAATGATAATTAATAAAAATTAGAATTAACCTTTGAACGATAAAAGACACTGGTAACTGGCTTGGTTAGAGAACAATCATCAGAGGCGCAGTAAAATCATAGAGCAAAAGAAAATATGTATTTTAAAAGAGGTAGTTGTAAACATTCTTACAAAGTAACATGTTCAATAGCACACGTAGGAAATAATTTAAATAATGGGCACTACGTGAGCATTTTACGACAAAAAAAGAGTTGGATAGAAGTAAGCGACGAAAATATTATAAAAAAACCTTGGCCAACTAATGCTTAAGGTGTCATATTAATAACAGAATTTAAAAATTAATTGCTGTAACAAATTTAAGAAAAAAAAAATAATTATTTCAAAAAGTAATAAAAAAATTATTTTAATGAGTTGTGTATTTAAATTTAAAAAATAAATTGAAATCAATATTCATAAAATCTGCCAACGAAGATAAAGTTAATAAATTTTCTTCTGAATATGAACTTCGTGGGCAGATTTTATGAATATTGATTTCAATTTATTTTTTAAATTTAAATACACAACTCATTAAAATAATTTTTTTATTACTTTTTGAAATCATTATTTTTTTTTCTTAAATTTGTTACAGCAATTAATTTTTAAATTCTGTTATTAATATGACATGTTATCAAAAATTCTACCTTATAAAATCTATCTAATGATATCACTATTTTTTGTTAAATCAATTCATTAAAAAAATCTCCCCACGTTTGTTTACCTTTGTAAGGTTTTTTGTGGGTTTAAAGTTAAAGATAATTTTTAGATAATTGCATATGAAGACTCCGCTGACTCAAAGTCTTAACCTGGTCTTGGTGCCTAATAGTGTGTAATCTGTGTTTTTGATAAATGATAAAAAAGCTAATCGGGTCACTTTAGGAGCAGGAGCAAAAAAATGAAGTATCTGGCTATGTGCAAAAGAGTATTTACATCAAGCAAGAGTCATGTAACAAGATATTTTCAAGATATAAATGTTTATGTGTTGGTGTGTTACATTTTATTCATCAAAATCTGTTCAGAACTTCAAAAGCCATTTTCTCAAATATGTGATTTTTGAGAAAATGAGGGCATTGCTCGTAAAGCCAAAATTTTTCCAGACAGCGGATGGACCCAGGACTTTGCACACTTAGTCTACATGTAAACCCTCATGAGCGGAACCTCAGGGAACCAAATCCAAGCTTTATAAAGCTACTTGCACACCATAAATTGACTAAAATGATAAAAACTATCCAAATTTTCACTACATTAAGCAACTTCAAAGTATGCAAATAGCTTTATAGTGCTTGGATTTGGTTTCCTGAGGTTCCGCTCATGAGGATTCACATATAGAACAAGTGTGCAAAGTCTTGGGTCCATCCGCTGTCTGGAAAGATTTTGGCTTCACGAGCAATGAACTTTTATTTCTTAAATAAGCTATATTTTATGTTACTTAGAAAATCATGTTTTTGGACTAACTAAATGTGTAAAATAGTGTAAAAATGTGTGTATAATCTGGAAAAAAAAAATATTTTTAAATAAATATATTTAAAAAATCTTACAAAATATTTTTTGAGGTTTTTTTTTTAGGTATATGTACCACTTAAAACGCGCCCTTTTCCAGCTTTAAATATGTCATTAATAATTTCGATCTTAGGTGAGCCGTACGAAATTTTCTTTCTTTCTCTATGGTTTCTAGGATTGTAAATTTGAGGTGAATACGTGTCGAAATCGTTAGTAGGTTCGTCTAAATTAGGGGTGTCGCTACTCCGGTTGGTTGAATTTCCGGAAAGGGTTTCTGAACCAGAGGATTCTGATTCAGAGCGATCTGAGTCTGAGGATACGCCTTCAAGAAAATAATCGGGAAGATTTTTCATTTTCCCGGCTTGCTTAAGTCTCCGGAGTTTCTTCAAAGTTCTTTTGCTGATAACACCATCTTGTAAGAAAGGGGCATCGTCGTGAATTGAGTGGAATATATGTTTTTGTTTACAAATACGAATTGTATTTTTTCCATGAGCGTCGACTTGATTATTATTCTCTCACTGGATTGTAATGGGAGGGTGAGGATAGTAGAAAACCGAGTCTTTAAGAACAGAAGCTTTGATGACATTCACTTCATTGGTTTATGCAGAGGAACATGTTACGACGCCCTTTTTGAATAGGTAATTTTTAATTTTTATGGTTGCCGCGGTTTTCTCCCCGCAGACTCTCCGTACTCTCGCGTTTTGAATGTTTTCACCGATCGGCGCTCGGGGCTCTGAGAGCGGGGGAAGCTCGCAGGCGCGCCGTCCAGACGAGCTTGTCTCCAGTTTAAATTTTCGCTAGGGGAGATATTTGTGGGAATATTCGTTGGAGTCAGGGCTTGTGGAGTAGGGATGTAAGGACCTGGGGATCCGGATCTACCAGGCTGCTTTTCGTAATGATTGTTAGGGAAGTAAGCTGGTGTTGTGGAATTGGGATAGGGCGAGTGAAAAGGGGGCATAGGCGCTGGGAGGTAGTAGTAGGGCATAGGGGGATAATAGGGCATATAAGGGTGAAAATTTAGATAAGGGAAGGGATGGGAAAAGGGGCTTGTCGACCTATTAGGGTAATGACCTCTAGGGCTCTCAGACCTAGGGCGGGAGTAACGATCTGATAGTCCGGATTGATCGGATCGGCTCTGTCTTTCAGGGTTTTTCAAGATACTCGAAGTTTTTTCGTAACGCAGAGAAGGGTGAGCATCCAGTTGACCTTCTGCTGTGTAGGTCATTGTTCTAGGCATTTTTATATCGTTAGGGTCATAAGAATATGAGACATTTCTATCGAAATTTCGGGGGTCCTTAAAATCAGAGAATTTAACGTTATGGCGGTCGTAAGATGATTCTCTTTCGGGTGTCCCAGGTCGTCCATAAGGGCTAGGAGATCGCGATCGCGGAGGCGGTTTTTGGGTGGAGGAATACTCTACGTCGGCACGGTTAGGTGCTCCGATGTTAACCCATTCCTCCGCGTGCAGAGCTGCGCTTAAGGCTTCGAAAAAATTAACAGGGTTATGGTTAGACATCTGATTACGGATAACAGAAGGTAATCCACGAATGAAATATTCGGTAGCAAGGTCTTCGAAAAGGGCCTCATTATGTCTCTTAATGTCCTCGTCATCTACTCCCTCGTTTTTTAGTTTCGTGGCAGCGCGGACTATAGCTGAAAGTCTATCGTGAAAATTTAAAACAGATTCGTTTTGTCTCATATAAAAATCTGAAATAAGGTTAAGGTAATAAGATAGGGATCGTTTTTGAGAAAAACGGTCCTGAAGATGTTTTCGGAGCTGGTCTAAAGTGTCAAAAACTTTTCCGTCAAGGCTTGTTTTAGCCTTGCCGGTCAAGCGAGAAATAACTCCTTGAAGGAAAAGTTCTTTCAGGGTTGCGTCTGTAATTCGTTGGTCGTAGCTTTCCACGTCCTGCAGCCATGGGCGCAGGGGTGTGGAACCAGTGTAAAAATGGATTTCAACAAGAGCGCTTTGCATCAGTGCTGATGCTTGAACATTCGCGAACGCGGTTCGTGACTAGTTTAACGTAGCTGCCCTTGTAGACATATTTTCGGCCATCCGGCGGGCGTGATGTAATTCAGACGCTTTCTTCTGGTCTTTGTCTGCAAGGGCTTCAATCTCGTCCAAAGTAAGGTTCGCGAGATTAGCCATATTGAATGCTTATAAATTTTATACAAAAAAACCGAATCTAACGTCGCGATTATTCGCGAAACTCCAGGTAATAAAACGTGAAATGTATGCTATAAGCGGGTCAAATTCAGCGCGACGAGCGGGTCAGATTCCGAAAGCGTTTGTGTGTGTAAGTGTGTCGTTAAATTAGCCAAGAATGTCGAGGTCAGCAAAAAAAAGTGTAACAATTTGTCTTGAAAGAGAATTTTTCTTTCGACCATTCGTCAAAATTGACAAGTATCAGATAATAAAAGATTTTTCCTTTCTTTTTTTTCTATATTAATTTTTAGTATTATAAATTTCGAAAGGAAAAATCATTGATTAATTTTTGTATTTAAGAAATATATTAACAATTTTAACTTGGTTTTTAATTTTAATTATTAAAGAGAACACCAATTAAGATAGTCAGGCAACAAGGTTTAAGATCCCCACAAGGGTTGCCATTTATGTCATGGATTTATAATCCTTGACGTAGTTATTTTTAAAAGGGGTAAGATCCTCGTCTCTTAAGAACAACTACTTACATAGTTGCCCCGTCTCCTTGTTATCTGACTCTTAATGGGTGAATAAAATAAAGTAGAGTAAAAGATAATAGAATGATTTAGAAGTATTGTTTATTAGAAAGAGTGGAAGTTTACAATTTAATGATGAGTTTAATGTCCTCCGACAGAGTTAAAGATTACAATAAAATACCTTATAAACTACCGGAGTTGTCCGGGCTGTTCGATGTTCTCGGAAGGTTCTCTGGACCTTCCGGGACCTTAACCTACTGCGATGGCGAGAGCGATCTTGCACTAACGGATCCTTGCCGGCTCCGGCTCTATTTGTCCAGGTGTGCTTCACGTGGCTTAAATCGCTTGGCTACTCACGATCAAACCACCCGAGTGGTTTGGGAGCGCGGCTAAGTAGCGGAAGGAAGCTACTTCGCCCCACCTGTTCAAGCAGAGCGGAGGCGTTAGCTAACAAAGTGCTTAATTGCAGTTTGCGCGGCCCCTTCCCTAACTCCTTTTAGGCGGATTATAAGTAAGTCTGTTGCAACTTAGGAATGTGGGATTTTTATGGAGATCGATACATGACACCGGTTACATACACAGCAATAAAACTTTTAGGCTAACTGTTTCATTAACCTTTAGAGTACCGGGATTTCAAGCAGAAAATAACCATAAAAAAATGTATTTAAAAAGTATCTTATATAGTATATTAACCATCGGCAAGATGTCGACCATGGGTTGTTTCCGTATACGGAAACTCCGGCCCGTAACGTCACGCACCATATTGAGTATTTTTTGAAATCATAAAGTATGATTTTAATTACTTAAAACAAATTGACAAGGCAAAAAATAAGCATAATACGTCAAATTCAATCATAATTTAATAAGCTAAGGTTATTTAGAGCCTCCATAATCAGGTCGCCGATGACGAGTATACCCGGGGGTCATCTTCAGGGAAAAAGACTGATTTTTCTAGAAATTCATTTGATCAGTTTTTTTTTTTATAATCAGGGTGATAACTTCGACTTAGACGCATAATTTTCCGATGTCGGGTACTCAGAGCTCATTTCCGAGGAGCTAGACCCCCAGGTCATTCAAAACAAGCGTATTCGAGAGAAAAAAAAAAAAAAAGATACAAAATGAAACAATTTGAAGACTTTTGGGACTGAGAACTTTTATACTCGAAAATACAAAAAAATAACGGACCTAAGTGGTAACCAGGTCGTTCAAACATTACTTCCCAGAAATTATTTTCAAAAATTTTAACTTTAAAAAATTACTTATTTTCCATTTGCAGTATACGGAAAACCCGGTACTCTAAAGGTTAAATGCTAAAATTAATTACAATTATTATTATTGTTTCGTAATCCTGATTCTATTTAATTGCATTAAGTTGTAATATTTTACTAATGCTTAAAAATTTTATAAAGTTTTTTGACAACTTTTCCAAATTGGAAATTCCAATTCAATTTGATTGGCAATTAATCAATTTTCAGTAAAATACGTTTACTAAAATACAATAAGTATGATAACTCTAAATCATTCGTACTTGTATTTGAAAAAAATATATTTTTAATTACGCACCGTGCATAATTAAAGCATGTAAAGAAATTTTTTTACTTACTTGATAGTGTTCATAAATTCATCGAAATGTTTTACTGAGGTGATGTCATAATCATATATTTCTATTTCAACATCGGGATTAATAAACTTCAATGTCTTTTCTGCAGCTTTAACCTTAGTTTGTCCTACTTGATGAGGTTGAAAGAAAAGCCTATTCATATTTGCGAGTTCAACTTTATCATAATCAAATAGCAGCAACTGAAAGCGAATATAATATAAAGGATATACAGAACTGAAACCAGGGAAATTTTTTTCTAGGAATAGCAGGTAGCCTTATTCGCTAAGTACGCGAGTGCCTGTGCTACGACTGATCTATAAAAATAGAGCTTTTTTTTTCACTAAACAAAATTTAATTTTACAATTTTATTTAAAAATCAGTTTGAAAAATTTTTCAATTGTTTTTTAATAATAACTTGTAATTTTATGATAGGGTAAGGGCACCTTATTCTGTGGGTGCTCCAATTGTGCGGTTTATAAAGTTGATGATTAAATAATGTTAAAAGGGTACTAGAACTCTAAATCATTTTTAAAATTAAATTTTTATGTCTTAATTTTATTACAGTAGTGGTCAAAAGTTTAAGCCACCCCCCGATTGCGTATTTTCACCGTTTGATTTTTGAGCTTGAAAGTGATAGAAAACATATAAAACTTCAAACGAGTTGTAACTTCTATTTTTTATCTCTTAAAATACCTAATAACTCAAAAAAAAACCATTTACTATGTATAAATTTATCATTTAAATTCATTTTATCTCAAGTTTTAGTTCAAAAAGTTATTTTATAAAAAAAGCTATTTTCGACGATTTTATCGTTTTCAATGAATTTTTAAAAAAATTTAGAAATGTCCAGCATCATAATTTTTTTTCCTCGTATTTCTATTATGATTAAGTTTAAAGAAAAAAATTTTCAAGTCGATTTATGAAGAATTGTTCAAACCACAACAAAATAACAAATTTTTTTTAGAGTTTAAAAATCATTGTTTTTGCGCAATTTTGCGTTATTTTAAGCAGTAATCAAATTTTTTTTTAGAATAGAGGGTCCAAATCATATAAAAACACATACTGAATGTAGCTTTAACTGTTTTATTTAAAAAAAAAACTTAAAAAGACTTACAGGAAATCATAAAAAGTTCTTTTTAACAATATTTTAAAATTATTTTAATTTTTACGAAAAACTTGAATTTTTTGATAATTTAATCACATCGAGAGAAATCTTTTTTCATCGATCAATAAAACTTCAATAACAAATCATCAACAAGCTTGTTTAAAATTCAAAAAACATCGAATTTATGTTACGCTACACTGTCACGCAGTTGCGCTACCTATTTATGTAAGTTTGCAACTAAAAAAGATAAACAAAGTTTACCGCATACATTTTTTATCAGTTGATGTAAAATTCATGATGGGGAAAAGAGCTGTATCTGAAGCAACAAAGTGGCAAATCATTGGCCAATTTAAAGCAGGCAAAAATAAATCACAAATAGCTAGATCGCTAAACGTAAGCAGATGTTGCGTTAGAAACACAATCAATATTTATCAAAAATCTAAAACAGTGAAAAACAAAAGCCGTTCAGGTCGACCTCGTAAAACAAGTGCTAGAGATGAGAGATTCATTATTAATGAAGCAAAAAAAAATCGTACCGTTACAGCAAATACTTTAAAAAATAAACTAGAAACACAATCTTTTGTAAAGATTTCTAGAGAGACGATCAACAGGCGCTTGCTAGAAAAAAATTTAAAATCTGCTTTGGCGGCGCGCAAACCTCTTTTAACCTCAAAAAATAAAAAAGCTCGATATGATTGGTGCAAGGACAAATTATCATGGACTGCGGAAAAATGGAACTTAGTACTTTTTAGTGATGAATCATCTTTTCAACTTTTTTCTAATCGACCTAAGCGAGTGCGTCGTACACCGAGTGAAAAATATAATCAAGATTGTCTGTCTGCAAAAGTACAAAAAGGTGGTGGATCAGTGATGCTTTGGGGCTGTTTATCTGGTAAAGGAAAGG
Organism: Encarsia formosa; assembly: GCA_038277355.1. Lineage (NCBI taxonomy): Eukaryota > Metazoa > Arthropoda > Insecta > Hymenoptera > Aphelinidae > Encarsia > Encarsia formosa. The sequence continues at coordinate 49,030,327 of CM076184.1, read as the reverse complement.
GTGAACTGCATTTTTGTAAATGGTACAGTTGACAGTAAAAAATACATTGTTATTATGAAAAATTTCATGCTTCCCTCCAAAAAAAAGATTTTCGGAAGAAGAAAAGATTGGCTGTATCAATAAGATAACGCCCCTTGTCACACATCGAAGAAAACAACTCGATGGATGGCTAGGAAAAAAATTCCACTTTTAAAATGGCCAGCCCGTTCTCCGGACTTGAATATTATTGAAAACGCTTGGGATCAGATTGAAAGAATGATAAAAGATAAGCATTTAAAAAATATTGACAATTTAAAGCTAGAGATAGCAGCTGCTTGGCAAAGTTTAAGCCTTGACTACTGCAAGAAGCTCGCCGAGTCAATGGTACGCAGAGTACGTGCTTGCTATGAAGCCAAAGGTGGAGCTACAAAATATTAAAAACTTATATTTTATTTGAAAACAAGTTAAAAAGAATCAAATTATGAATAAAAATATCCAATTACAACATGCTCGTTTATTTTTTTAAAAGATTATTTCTCTCGATGTGATTAAATTATCAAAAAATTCAAGTTTTTCGTTAAAATTAAAATACTATAAAAATATTGTTAAAAAGAACTTTTTATGATTTCCTGTAAGTCTTTTTAAGTTTTTTTTTTAAATAAAACAGTTAAAGCTACATTCAGTATGTGTTTTTATATGATTTGGACCCTCTATTCTGAAAAAAAATTTGATTACAGCTTAAAATAACGCAAAATTGCGCAAAAACAATGATTTTTAAACTCCAAAAAAAATTTGTTATTTTGTTGTGGTTTGAACAATTCTTCATAAATCGACTTGAAAATTTTTTTCTTTAAACTTAATCATAATAGAAATACGAGGAAAAAAAATTATGGTGCTGGACATTTGTAAATTTTTTTAAAAATTCATTGAAAACGATAAAATCGTCGAAAATAGCTTTTTTTATAAAATAACTTTTTGAACTAAAACTTGAGATAAAATGAATTGAAATGATAAATTTATGTATAGTAAATGGTTTTTTCTTGAGTTATTAGGTATTTTAAGAGATAAAAAATAGAAGTTACAACTCGTTTGAAGTTTTACATGTTTTCTATCACTTTCAAGCTCAAAAATCAAACGGTGAAAATACGCAATCGGGGGTGGCTTAAACTTTTGACCACTACTGTATTAATGGTAGAGACAGTCATTTATAATATTAATTTTTTGCCTAAGTAGAAGTATATTATCCAGGGATTTTCGAGGTCACTGATGAAGAATTTAAAATAAATTTTTGAATTTCACGATTATTTCAAGTCATAATTGGGTTTTTTCATTATTTTGAATTAGACGTCATCTAAATTCTGATCTTTTATTCAAAAAAAAATTGCTTTCGTTCATCGTTTCTGTTTGAAATTTGATACCCGGGGGTTTTCGAGGATGCTGTTTAAGAATCCGATTTTAATTTTTAAATTTAACCTATGCAAGGTCTACTTTATCGATTCACTATTTTAGATTCACAATACCTAAAATAAAATTCATTTCAAGATCTATATTATTAAGATCTATTTATTAAGGTGAATTTTTTCAAATACGATTTTATTCGAACTGCGCAAACTCATACGAGCCAACCTCGATTTTCTTCAAAGTTTTTCGTAACGTGGACTAACTTTCAGTAGAGTGAAAACATGCAAAATTTCGGAAAAAATTTGAAACTCAAAAACCAGAGCGTCTTCAATAATGTCATGGCAAGTGCGACATGCCGCAACATAAATAAGCATTTCTAGAAAAAGACTCAGGTTTAGACATCCAAATTTTTTTTAATAGTACATTTCGATATCCGTGGCTTGGACGTGCGTTTTTGAAACTGCGTAATTTTTATCGCCCGAGCGAAGCGAGGGTGCGTAGAAACGAATTTTAGCCACGAATGCTACAAATGCTCATTATTTTTGTTCTAATTTGAATTTCTATTAAAATTTTCACATCATTAAAAACATCTTGAGTTCAGCACTATAATTTAGTCATTCCAGTTTTTATTGAAAATTTTTTGTAGCCACGAGAGAGCGCTGAACGTAGCTGTTTATCACTTCAAATTTTACCTCATCACCTAACGCAATTTCGCATGTTGTCACTCTACAGGAAGTTAATTTATCTTACAAAAACCTGTAAAAAAATTTTGAAGAAAATCGAGGCTGGTTGTAACAGTTTGCGTAGTTTGAATAAAACCGTATTTTTAATTACCAGAGCAATTTTTTAAATTTTGAAATTTAAAAAAATGGGACATACACTAGAGAAAAATGAGCGTATTTAAAAAAAAAAAAAAAAAAAAATTCATTCCTTTGATTAAAAATTCCCCAAACGCCGTCTTTATTTAAGCAGAAGGTGTTTTTTTAAGTTAAAAACTCAGTAAAAAATCTTGAAAAGTTAAAATATTTAGAATTCACCGAGAAACATTTTTTAATTACATTTTCTATTGATTTAAATCAAATTGACAAGACATAAAGTAACAGTTGACAACTCAAACTAATGATCAAACCTCGGCCTGTCAGCCATAAAAAGTATAGTTTTACTATTTTTCAATCTCCGAATAGCTCTTGATAAATACAAATCGATTGACTCAGTAAAAAAAATCTGCCACGAACTAAGTTGAAACAAGTAGTTTCAGTGACTATAATGTTTCTAAACTACTTTACTTATGGTTTTAGCTTGCAAAAATGGAAGTAAAAACGATCTTTGTTACCCATCTGTTTGATCCATGGAATCCAAAAAAAATTCTTCGACATACCAGTTGCCAATAAAACGATGCTTACTATATACAGGGCGTATAAAAAGTAGCGGAACCCCTGATTTACTCGAAAACAGTGCATTTTTTGTATAGCACATGCAATGTAAAAGGTTTCTAAAAAAAAATTTGCAATTTGATGGGCCCTATGAAAAAGGGCCTGGGCCCTTATTTTGGGCCCTACGGACCCTAACTTCGATTTTTCAAATGGGAACCCCTATTTTTGACCCCAGATTCGAAAAGAACGGAAAATTTTACGATTTTTAGGTATTTTTTGAAAAATTTTTTTGGCCCTTTTCCATTTAGCCCCTATTATCTCCGCAAAAACGCATTTTTTGTATAGCACATGCAATGTACAAGTTTTCTAAAAAAAAATTTGCAATTTGATGGGCCCTATGAAAAAGGGCCCGGGCCCTTATTTTGGGCCCTACGGACCCTAACTTCGATTTTTCAAATGGTAACCCCTATTTTTGACCCCGGATTCGAAAAGAACGGAAAATTTTACGATTTTTAGGTTTTTTTTGAAAAATTTTTTTGGCCCTTTTCCATTTAGCTCCGCAATTTTTATTCAGATTGTTTTGGAATAACACACATTGGAGCAATCGATTGGAGTCATAAAATTTATAAAAAGTGCGCGTTAGGTTTTAGGTTCATTAAGCATTCCGGAACAAGTTGCGGCGGTGCGTGTTTCTTTGAACGTGTACGGCCCTTTAGACTAAAGCAAAAAAGACAAGCATTCATCGCTGATTTATTCCAAGCACGTGTTTCTTCGATTTATTAGAGTTTATAAAAAAATAGTTACTTATTTTATCTTAATTTTTGAACATCGTAGCCCATCGTCAAATTTATGAGCAATCTCTAAATAAATTGATCAAAGTTTATGCAGAAACTGTTAATAATTCAAGTGCTTTTATTTTAAAAGGTGAGCACATGTTTTCGAATTTGAGGTCAACATTTATTTTTCTAAATAAAACATGTTTCGATAAAGATTTTCTACTAATTATTTAATTTAAAAAAATAAGATTACTAACAATTCAATTATAACTATTGCCACGAAGCTAAATAAACAAACTCTACTAATAGCACTCTTATTTATTTTTTTTTTTTTCACGTAGGATCTCATTTTAACTGTTAAGTGCCAACGAAGTCACTTAACAACTCCCTAATTTAGCAGCCCGGGAAGGGAGTACGGACCGGGGCTCGCGGTCCCCGCACGTGTGTCGACGGGAGGAAAAACAGGGTCTTAATTTAATATAACTAAAATTCTTCACTTTACCTTAACTCTGGAGAACGGCGTGTCTGGTACGTCAGCTACAGGTGAGGTAAATGAGAAGCACAATCTTGGTCACTGGGTCCTTTATTTTAAAGCACCTAACTACACGAGCTATCTATAATTATTTTAATACAAAACTAATAACGAATATTACACACAAGAATACTTAGTAACTAATCGCGAAAATTCGTCCGCGCGCAATTATAACTTATATCGAACTGCTGCACGCGCTGCAGCTCTCTCGCCGGCCGGCCGGTAGCTTCCCCCGCCAGCACGACTTTTTCTCACCAAGGCGTTGGGCGGGTGAGGCTATCAGCGCGTGTTTCTAAAACAATTCACTTAACTAATAATTTAACTTATGTCTATTATGTGACAATACAAATATGTCACATAACAGCATCCCCTTCCCAAAGTGTTCACCGTCCTCGGTGAACTTAGGTATATGGTAGGTTCAAAGTATTTGGGAGAGAGATGGTGGTTTTTTTTTTTTTTTTTTTTTTTTTTTAGGTTAAAGTCATTATTAGTTAGGTTTAAGTTAGTATTAGGGTCATTATTAATTGGTTAGAAGTTGCTTGTTTAATGTCTTAGGTGTAGGCTTCATTAAAATCGGGTTGGTTTCAGGTGTTCGTACATGTGTATAGTAAAGTTATAGTTAGGTTTAGTTTCAAGCATTATTAGGTCATTTAGTGCAAGATATGCTTTTAACACCAATATTATTCATCGTATTCTGACCCTTTTTGTATCTAGCAGAGAACGTTTGTTATCTCGACCAATGTACCGGAGGTAGAGCTACTTTCTTTCCGTCAGATCGGGCGCTACGCTTTACCCATTTAATTTCGGACTAATGAGTAAGGCTACTGCAAGGTCCCATGCTAACTCACTCGCACCTTAACCGCCGGACAACTTGGTCCAATGATTAGGGCTACGATGAATCGCAAGTCACGGTCTTGAGTGCATTTTGAAGGAAGTAAAATATTTAGCAAGTTATCTTTAGGTAGGATCTGGCTAGGAACCAGGGTTGGTGAACACTTTTCATCTAGATACCTTTATTCTCTGGCCTCGGGAGTAATGGTTGCATAGAAAAATTAATTAACGCATCATTTTACATTTCTCTTTTTTTTTTTTTTTTTTTTTTTAATGGTCTTCTTATAGAATAAAACACAAAACCAAGCACACCTACATGCATCCGGCTTAAAGTTTACAGTCTCTCTCACAATCACTCTGATTTTCCTCTTTAGTTATCGCTTAAGATTACACTCTGACATTCGTTCACACCGTATATTATATAAATTGATTTAAACTTTTCGATGATTTTCACTCTTTTCACTACTCAGGACACTTTTTATTATTATTATTATTATTATTATCATATTCTCTCATTCATTCTTTTCACACACACTTTTAGGTTGTACATGTACATTGTCTTAAGGTCTCTATCAATGTTTATCAATTTCGTCCGCTGCTGTTCTTGCCTTCTCCTTTGGTAACGGTTTAGGTCAAACTATATATTATTATTATATATATTTTTCATAGATATATTTCATACCCAGATTTCTTGTATTTTCTTTATCTTTTGTATGACTTTCAATTGGGTGGGAGATGAATTTGGTCCGTTGGCTTCCAAGGAGAGATCCTGTTGATTCGGTTTATCGATACCTGCGTTTACTGTCGTCGGTTAATGTTTTAATTCTACTGACGCTGGCGGTTTTGGTTTTGGTCTGTCCAAATTTTCTTCGAAATCTAAGTCAAGTAGATTGACTTCCTCGCTTGTGTTGCCTTTTTCTATGAACACAATATTTTCTTGGTTTAGATACTGGAGTTGCCTTGCGCAGATTTGGTCATGATACCGGAATGTCTTGATGTTAATTAAAGAACCGCACACATGTCTCTTGGTTTCTTCACAGCTCCGTGACTTTTTGTGGAACGCGGCATATTGTGGTCTATATTCCGGGTTACTATATTTCAATGCTTTTGCTGCATCCTCGTGATTAATGTACCGCACATATCCCCATCCTAATTGCCCGTGACGGTCCACCAGGGTGTGGTAATATTCTAAACGACCAAATTTCGCGAATTCTTTAAAAAATAGTTCGTCTCGATATTCCGTGGGGATGCTTTTGGGTAGCAAGCAAAATAGTCGATGCTGATCTCGATCTCCATTGGTTGTTGACGTGCCTGTTTTCATTTTACTGTTGGTCCATACGGTTTGACGTGGCCTTACGTCGTTCAGTTTAGCGCTTTCCTGCGTTGGTTGTATTTCTTCTCCATTGTCTAAAATCAAGCATGCGTTAATTCCGATTTTACTGGTTAATTCTCTTGTTGCTCGTGGAGTTCGCAGCTCATACGGCGTTTGCATTGGTCTTTTTAAATTAGGAGTCTTTCTCATCGGGGATTTAAGTTTGTTCAACTCAGGAGACTCTGTGTTAGTTGCGACGTCTCTTTTAGGGTTTCCTTTTGTCTTAGTTCGCACCTGGCAGTCTCGAACTTTATCGGCATCCACCAGACGAGAGAATGCAACCAAGGACACACTGTCTGTTGATCCTATTGATTCCACTCTGCCCGCTTGGATAGGCCCAAATCTTTCGAAACCCCGCAGAACTTCCCACAGTCGTACGTTATTAGAATGTTTTACCCGCACTATTCTCTGATCCTGCCCAGGTACTTCATCTAGGATTTCTTTAACTGGTTCTAGTACTTCTCTTGGATTCATGTTGTTGCTTTGGTCTGGTGTTCTGAAACAGTTTATTTTCATTGGTCATATATATAGTTCAAAAAAATACTTTTTTTTTTTTTTTTTTTTTTTTTTTTTTGGTCTTATAGGGGTTAATTATCAACTTCAGGATGTTGGTAAGGGTTTTTGGCGCTTCTAGTTTCCTTCAACTGATGGGTACTTGACTCTCCTTCCTTTAGCTGGCTCTGTCTTTTCTTACATGCTTCAAGGGGAATGTTTTCTTGATTTTCTGATTGGTCTGGGGAACCAGGTTTTCTTGAACGGGTGGTACGTATATACATATAATGCCAGCCCGATCACAATAGTTACCAATGCGGTCAGAGCAAGGCTGCTTAGTCCAAGTCCGGTATGCCAGTGAATCGTCTTCTGGTGCTCCTCTAATGCGTCTAATTGTGTAATGATTTCTCGTAAAGGTTGTCCGGGAAGGGATTGCCAATCACCCACCGGTACAGGTTTCTTAGCCCAAGGTAATTGTTCCATTTTCGTGGCGTGATCAGCCAACTTTGGGTATAACTTAGTAAGAGTAAGGTTGATTTTAGGTCTATAAAAATATTGTTCCTTTCGTGCATAATGTTCTGGATTTGGTAGTGTAATTCCCTCGGCTTTCCCTACGCATTGAGATGCCATTTGAAGGATTCCCAATCCTCTCAGTCCGATAGTGAAGGCCCCTTGTGGACAAAGCAGACGTATAGATTCTTCTTTGGTTAATGAAAATAACCAAGATCCTTCCGATGCCAAGTAACTCCATTGGTTTTGCACATAAGGGTGAAATCTCACATCACACAATTTAAGAGCTTCTGCAGTAGGTCGGACATACAGTGTTGCCTCGCAACTGGGAGCCTGGGAGGTTTCCCAAATCCCCATATCCGTATTACACAAATATCCTTGTTGTAACTTTTGACAGCTGTCAAAATTGCGTTGGTCGAATTGAAAGTATTGCAGCAGGTCTTCGCTGGTTCCTAAATATTGATGACTGGGCTGTACATAGGCGGAGCCATTAAAAGTCGGACTGATTGCTTGCGGTGCTGCCAATGGATGTACCCTATGCAGATTATACGTTAGATGATCCGTCAGTGGCACGTATAGTGCTACTAATAGACGTTGTTGATCCTTCACTAGCTCTACTCGTGAAAGTCGAGAGATTTCATCTAGACGCCAGTGGTTTTCATCTATGGGTAGTTCGAGATTTTTAGTAGTTTGCTGAATTTCGTTTCGCATTTGGCTCAAAAATTCTGGCGGTATCAACCCAGGGGCAAGTTCTCCCTTTTGTCCTAGCATCATGATGGTTAGCAACTTTTGATGCATTTCGGTGAGTTTGTTCAAATGGCGCATGATCCGTTGGGCTTGTAAGTGTAAAACCCATTCCAATCGAGTTTCGTGCGTTCTTAGTACCATTTGTTGCATTTCCTCGATTTTTTGTTTCTCTTCTAACGTGTCATTTCGAAGTTTAGCTAGTGTTCCAATAACAATGTGTGCTTGTTGTTTTTGCCATTTGATCAATTGGTTTTGGTCATGTTGCACTTGGTCAATTTGTTGTCGCGCCAACTCTACACCCTCTACCGTAGCGAGTCCGAACAGGCTTGGGCCTAAGGTGCCTATTATTCCAAACGGTGCCATTCGTTTATTGCGTTTTGATGTACTTATTTCGGTCACATTAGGTCGGTCAAATTCTAGGTCGTTCATTCGGTCTAGTATTTCTTTCCTTAAGTTTCTTAAGGCTTGATAGGTTGCATCTAGACTGCTCTCATCCACCACGCCTCCACAAGGGGGTTCTCCTCCTAGTTGCTGGCATCTATGGATGAGGGCGTCTATGTGGTCCTGTACTTCATGGTTGTGCAACAACTTTTCCACTTCCACTGATATGATTATTTTCCAATCAGCACGCCGGAGATGTACCACCCCCACTTTTTCATAGTATAGGCCTGGGTTGGTTTGGAGGGAGGTGAGGTTGTAGGTCTTTTCCCCCAAAACCCTTGTGAAGCTTGATAGTATCAGTAGTAGTTTCCACATTTCCTATAATCATAATATCAAATATTAGTTAGTCTCATGGGTTCTTTCGTGGTCTGACGGGACACTCATGAGCTTGTCGGCATGTTTTCTTATCTTCTTGCCGTTAGGCAGTTCTAAGACAACATTATTCCGTCCCAGTATTTCGACGATTTTCAGCGGTTTCTTATAATAACTATCAAATTTCGAAATACGGGGCTCTGACAGAACCCATGCGTACCCGCCAGGCTTCCCACAGAATTGTCTGGTCTTTTGGTCATATCGGGTTTTGGTCTTGATTTTCGTTGCAATCTCCCTCTCGCCCGCCTGTACTTGCATCTCGTCCAGGCGGCGTATTAGGTCTTGTAGATACAAATTATAGGTCCTCAATTTCTCCTCCGTAGGAATTTTGATTGGAAATCTGGCTACTTTTCCATAAACCAATTCGAACGGTGTGAAATTTGTTGCTGCATGTACGCTGGTATTATAGGTAAATGTTGCAAAAGGGATTAGCCGGTCCCAATCATTGTACTTCTCGGAGTATACTCGGACGAAGTCCATTAACGGAGCATGGCTCCGCTCAAGCGATCCATTAGTCTGAGGCCTGTATCCAGAGGTACTCAATCTATGGACCTTAAACAGCCTTAATAACTCGTCTATGAGTTCCGCTAGAAAACTTTTTCCGCGGTCTGACAATAAAGCTTTCGGCGCTCCGAATTGACATATCAAATGTCTTACCAATGCATCTGCAATGGTGCTGGCTCGTATATCCGGGATTGGCACGGCTATCAAATATTTTGTCAAGTTGCACTGCATGGTCAGCACATGTTGGTTCCCCGACGGCGTAGTACGCAGTTTCCCGACTGTGTCAACGGAAATTTTGTCGAACGCTTCGATCGGTGTGTCCGTGAGAATCAACTCTTGTCTCGTCTTGCAACGGTTGATTTTCTTTTCCCTACAGCTCGTACAACGCCGAACGTAGTCCAGGACATCGTTTCTCATGCCTTTCCAATAATATCTCTCACGGATTTTCTGATAAGTTTGATTGATTCCTTTGTGTCTACCAGCCAAACTGTTGTGCAGCAACTCTATGATTTTTGGTCTTTCCGATTCCTCAGGCAGCACAGCAGTGCCGAAGCATATCGTGATTTGATAAGGTGTTTTGTCAAAAACATCTCGAAGGAGTTCTTCGAGAAGACCGGGTTCCAGTTGGCTTGACATGTCCCTTTTTCGGGCTATTCGAAAACCTTTAAGATTTCGTCGCCCCAGGAGATGTTTTAGGCTTTGCATCGTCTTGCGCACCACTGCTGGGTCAGTGGAGTCATAATAATGGTCCTTTATTATTAAGGAGAGTACATTATGATTTTTGTAAGGTGTGATCAGAATTTGTCCCTTTTGAGGGCGTTTTCGCTTCAATTCAGCTGGGTCAATGGCGTTCAGATCTGCCAACAATCGGCTTATGGAACCACCGGGTATACAATCTCGTGCCAGAAAGTGTACAAGGTTGTCTCGTTTATAGGTCAGGCAATTCCGGCTTCGCAAGATTTTACCCTTTACCCGTGCTTCTTCAGCTTTAGGTGTCTCCTCTTGGCTTGAGGCGCTTTGTCTGTTAGGATCCCAACATTGACTATAGTCCGGGGGATCATTTTGTTGCCAAGTGATTTCTGGTAAGAAGAAGGGTAAGTCCTCTTGGGCAGGCTGACTAAATTCCAACACAACTGGTGCGTTGATTTTACTCTCATCAATCGTCTCCAGGTCAGGTGGTTTGGATAGCCTCTGCCGGTTGGTTCGAATATCTGGAGTGCTACTTGCCAAATTCTTTTCCAATGTCACTCGGGGATCTATTGAAATTTCCGTTCGTTTTGGCCAACTGACAACGGATTGTTCGGGCTCCTGTTCATTGTCCGCTTCCTCGTTTCTTTCATCATCAGTTTCTGCCTGTTCGGAAGAGCGACGATCTATCTCCTGCTCCGTACTGACGTTGGCCCTTCTTACTAATTCTTGGATCCGTTGAGTCACAATACTGTCGTCCTGATTTTCTCCATCATAGGGGTCTGCCTCTTGCAGCATTTCCCTGATTTCTGGATCGACTTCCTCGCCTTCAGAATAGAGTCCTCGGTCTTCCGTTTCCTTTGAGACATATTTTGCATCACCATCTGAAAAGTGAGAAGGGGCCTCGCCTGGGTCTACTTCCGGTAAGCCGCACCATTCATGGGTGCGATCGAAATGCTCCTGTAAGCTTTGATTTAGCTTATCTTTTCCTTCTTGCAAGGTCTGCTTCAGTGATTCCATTTGAGAAATTTCTTCTTGATCATCGTCCTCATTGACTGTTTCTGTTTCAGTAGGGGTAACGGCACTAACTTCAACTTCGGACGAAGCGATCATCGAGTCGTAATGGCCGCTGATTTCTTCTTCACTAAGAGACTCGTCCACCGTGGTCTCATCTCGCAACCCACTTTCCTTAGCGTCAGGGATAGGTACCCCTCTTTCTAGGTCGCTTGTCTCATCTGAGCCGCTATTTTCAGATGGGTTTTCTGAAGATTCGGTTTCCGGTGTCGGTTTTGAGGTCGTGCTATTGTCCGACTTCGTGTCATCGATCAGTTTCTTTTTATGGGGACTGACCAATTCTCGTAGATGGGGAGGTATAGTTAGTAAGCCGGGACGTGAGGTTGTTGGTAGGGTTTTCTTAGCCCTAGTGCGTTGGGCTATTACACTGTGATCTAATTCAGGTGGTTGCTTATTAGTTTTGGATCCCGGTGGCCTTCCCCGCCGGGAACATCCGCATTGATGTTTAGTCTTCCGGGTTTATATTTAAAATCATATTCAAAATCAATAAATCTCAGCATCCACCTGAGCATTTTCTTCCCAGGGTCTCGTTGGTTATGCATCCAACTGAGAGGCTCATGATCGCTGATTAAGGTAAATCTTCGTCCCAGAAGGTAGGTACGGAACTTCCGCAGCGCGTGCAACACCGCAACACATTCTTTCTCCGTCGTGCTATAGTTTAGTTCGTTTTTTCTCAAGCTTTGTGACAAGTAGGCTATTGGATGGTCAAACCCATCTTTTTCCTGACTCAGCACTGCACCTATTGCATATTCACTAGCGTCGGTAGTCAGGGTGAATTTCTTGTTGAAATCCGGGAACTGGAGGATAGGAGCCTCACAGAGCTTCTGTTTCAGCGCTTCAAAACTCTCCTCCTGGGCAGGGCCCCACTCAAACTTGACGTCTTTCCGGGTCAAATCGAATAAGGGTTTAGCTATCTTGCTGAAGTCTTTTATAAATCTTCGGTAGTATCCCAAAAGTGCAGTAAAGGATCGGATGTGGGAAACTGTGCGAGGTCTTCGAAAATTCCTGATTGCCTCTATCTTATCTGGATTCGGTTCACATCCTCTTTCTGACACAATGTGCCCCAAGAACGGAACTTCCCTTCTGAGGAATTGTACTTTATCTGGTTGGAGCACAAGCTTCGCTTCTCTGAGTCGGTCAAAAAGTAACTGCACTTTACGCAGATGGTCCATCAGATTTTTTGCGTATATGATGATGTCGTCCAAATAGACCAACATTTCGACATTTTGCAGTCCCATGAGGATCAAATCCATCATCCTCTGAAACGTGGCGGGCGCATTTTTGAGCCCCATGGGCATTTTCTTGAATTGCCAATGCCCATTTAGCGTTGAAAACGCTGTTTTAGGTCTATCTTTCCTTTTCAACGGTATCTGGTGAAACCCGGAGGCTAGGTCAAACGTGGAGAAGTAGGTAGCATCTCCTAATTGGTCCAGAATGTCTGCTATGTTGGGTAGTGGATAGGAGTCTCCGATTGTCTTCTTATTGACTTCTCTGAAGTCTACGACCATCCGCCATCTTGGACGGCCTTGACTGTCTCTCTTTTTTGGTAAAATCCAGACGGGAGACTGATAGGGAGACGTGGAAGGCTCGATAATATTATCTTTCAGCTTTTTCTCTATGTCCTCTCGCATCACCTCTCGATGTACGGGAGGGTGGCGATATTGTTTCACATGTACAGGGATGTTGTCCTCGGTTATAATCTCGTGCTCCACCTTGTCCGTACAGGAAAGCTTATCTCCAGGCAGCAAAACGACATCATGATATTTTTCAGCAATCAATTGCACTTGGTCTCGCTCTTCGTCACTCAGTAAGCTCGTATCCAAGAGCTCCATTACTTCTTTTACTCGCTGTTCGGGGTTGACCACTGGCTCGCATTCTTCACTCGAACTCGATTCGGTGTCGAACCCATTTGCCTGGTACTCACAAGGTATAAGTTCACTAGGATTCACTGTAATGGTAATATCTTCCTCAGTGGTGTTAACGGCAAAAACCTTACAGCTACCTCCCTCGTTGGTGACCAAGGCATTCCCAATGAATATCCCTGGGGTATCACTCAACGCCGGAAGATAACCCGTACGTACGGCACTGTTAATCAGATTCACACTGATCACTTGGCGGTTTCGCTTTTTTATAATCCATTCAACAGGTGATGCTTTCACTGCAGCATCTCCTGATGTTGGTCTATCTGATGGCCCGGGTTTTACTTCCGGGTCACTCGCCTTTTTGTTGAGGTCAGGACTTACGTCCGTCTTCGCGTCCGATGTCAGCTTTGCCGGGGCACTTGTAGAAGGTTGTTTTATCACCGGCCTATCCGCTCCTCGGTCACATTTTGGTTCCACCGGATTGGGGCATACTCCGCCCGAGTTAGTTTGGTATATCTCTTCACTGTTTTGATGACGAGGTGCCAGTCCTCTTTGTTGGTCCAATTCTGCGTATCCTTCTTCATCAATAAAGGATATTGGGTTCATAACATCTTGGCTAAGCATAACCTTGTTTTTGTAGTACGAGATCAAGGCCTCATTTTCTTTCAGAAACGAACGTCCCAAAATTCCGTCATAACGGATAGGAAAATTTTCGGACACTACGTGGAATAGCACTTTTTGGTTACCTTTATCCATCCAGGTTATTCCAAGGGTCGAGACTTCCTGCGCAGCTATTCCTATCAATGGTATGGCGGCTGCCGTTTCAATCTCCGCATCTAGGTCTAGGGCTGACAGTTTGATCAAATTCACGGCAGACCCTGTGTCGAGCATCAGCACCACATGCCGCTGCTCGTTTGAGAGGTATATCCTCACATGCGTTCCCGGATCTGGGTCTATTCCGAGTTTAGTAAGTCCCTGACTGTCCGCAAGGTGGATGGCCGAAGGGACCCAACTTGGATCTTCATGGTTTGTGCTGCTGGAGGGGCAGTCCCCTGATGCATCATTAAGTTTGGCGTTCCCTGCTGCTGGCTCGCCACCTGATTGGGGCGAGCCATCTGGTAGTTTAAAGGCTGTTGATATGGTGGGGTCGGGCGTAACTCGTGCTCCTCCATGGTGACTGCATGGCACTGCGCTGGCAACATTGGCAATGGTCCCGGCATGCGGGACTGCATGGGGGGACCGTTGGGTCGTGGTCCCGGTGTCGAGCCAGGAGGTTGTGCCCAACCTTGATTAGGTCCCACAGGTGGTCCTGAGTATCGAGGCCAGGTTTGTTGAGGCATCTGCGGAGGCCCCATGAATTTTGGCCAATTATAATTGTGTGCGGCCCCTCGAACTGGGGGAATACGGTCCGGGTCGAAGGTACGGGTCCTGGGTGCCGGTCCCGACCGTTGGCTTGGTCGGGGGGTCCCATAATTATAAAAATTATTCCCGGCCGGAATCTGGCCATTTGGGTTCGACATTCGGGGATTGTAAGGGTTAACGAATGGGGGTGCCCCGTATGCCGCCTGCGATGGTTGAGCTCTTGCCCAATTGTGTGTTTGTTGAGGAGCACCGTATCCATTGGTAGGATATTGGTAATAGACTTCGCAGGCCTGTACTTCGGGAGTCTCAGGTTCGAACTTCTCCTCATAAGTTGGCCATTCTTCCTGATTTTCATTTTCCTCTGTCCACTCCTCCATGATAGGTCCTTCCTGGACCCAGCCGATGTACGTGAGTCTTTCGACCTGGCCGGTGCGAGGATCTTGTCGATAGCTGCCACCTCGAACCCGTCCATCGGGTATGATGTTGGCCTCTATACGAGACACAATTCGCACAGCCTCTTTATAGGCTGCCTCCAGGGTCGCAGGCTGTGTAGCGTCAACTGACCTCCCTAAATCACCGGGTAACCCCCTGATAAAAACGTCTACCGCGGCTTCGGTCAGAGGCGTCATCATGGCTTCTTCGAACTGCGGTCCTTTTTCCTCCTGAAGGGCTGATCGAGCGCAATTCAACAGGATATTAATTTGGTCTTGAAAACTGCCGATAGTGTCACCCTGCCTCATCCTCAGTGAGTGTAAGCGAGAATTATAGTAAGCAAACCCCTTGCCTGGGGCGAACCTTTGCTTGAGGTGGGTGCAAAGATCTTTAATGGAGGTAAAGGCCTTCCCATAGGTACAATCCTTCGCCTGTCCTCTCAATCGGCCTAAAACAGCCCTCAAGTAGTTTTTCTTCTGATCCTCCCCAACGCTGGCCTCGCCATTCTTGACGTCTTGAAGAAAATCTTTGAGGGGGATATTGCTCCCATCATACGTGCTTAAACCTGCGATAGAATTCTGTAAGCTGAGATTACTAGCGAGGCTGAGCAAAGTACTACCCATGGCTGCTGACATCGTGGCCGCTTCCACTTCGGGGGCAGTAATTCCACCGTCATTGGTTGGTTCTGTAAACTGGGCGTTGGTTTTACCCGTCATTTCGTGGCCTTTGAGCCCGACTCACACACACTCTCAAGGATAGGGTGTTTCGGTCTTAGGTCGGATTGGTCAAAAGGCTAGGTCAAGACAATTGGGTCCAATTCAACTTAGGTTTTAGGTCAAGATTTATATGTATTCTGATATCTATATATATATGGGTATTCAAACTTAAAGTCTAATAAGGGGTTGAATTTATAACTCAATTAAAATTACAAATTAAAACAAAGCAAGAGATTCGGTCCTACAACTCCTCCGGGCTGCTAATATTTCTCCTCGCCCTCACTAAACCGATTAATCGATGCTGATTCTCACTTTTCTTCTATTTTTTTTTTTTTTTTTTTTTTTTTTTTGATTACAATTAATATTTTAAAATTAATCGATTTAATTATTTATTCATTCAGGGGTCTATATCCTGCCTTAAATAAAATTATTCAATACAAAACTAAATTAGTCCTCCGTTGCACGCGCTTTACACGCCGGCCGACCGGCACAGCGGACGGATAGAGAATGAAGTGAAACGGCGATAAGCGGACAACGGCACAAAGAAGAACAGCGCTTAATGCTATATATTCACTCCACACTCTCCCACCCGATCGACACGGCGGACGGATAGAGAATGAAGTGAAACGGCGATAAGCGGACAACGGCACAAAGAAGAACAGCGCTTAATGCTACTCTCGCACGCGCTACTGTTGTACCAGTGCTCGTTGGTCCCTACTTTTCCTATCCTAGTCTTAATCTACGCTATCTCACTTATGCCCCTGATAAATAAAAACAAACAAAATTTGAAAATTAAATTCTAACTTCGAAAATAATCCTAAATATCTCCGAAAAGTCAATAGTATAAAATTTAACTTAAATTTTAAAACACGCGAGAAAAATATTATTTTTAATAATAAATTATTAATAATTATGAATTTTGAAACAGCAGCAATTGAGTCTGCAATTTCCAACTCAATTCTCACCGTTTATCGCTGACAATGTTGCACGTGCAACTTTGTCAGCGAGAACCCGGCACCGGATGTAACCCGATACTTTTACTAAATTATAATTATAATCTAAAATTAACTAATAATTCTATTTCAAATTATAAATTTTTTTTCTTTTAATCTTATTTAAAATTTACTTACGAAATTTAAATCTAAATTCTAATTTAAATATTCTACAGTTCTTACTATACTACAAGACTATTAAGCCGATTAATAGTCTTGGCAAAATTTTCTATTTTACCTAAACTTAATGTTTTCCCCCGGGGGACCTAACTACGCTATCTGCTACCAGTTTGTTAAGTGCCAACGAAGTCACTTAACAACTCCCTAATTTAGCAGCCCGGGAAGGGAGTACGGACCGGGGCTCGCGGTCCCCGCACGTGTGTCGACGGGAGGAAAAACAGGGTCTTAATTTAATATAACTAAAATTCTTCACTTTACCTTAACTCTGGAGAACGGCGTGTCTGGTACGTCAGCTACAGGTGAGGTAAATGAGAAGCACAATCTTGGTCACTGGGTCCTTTATTTTAAAGCACCTAACTACACGAGCTATTTATAATTATTTTAATACAAAACTAATAACGAATATTACACACAAGAATACTTAGTAACTAATCGCGAAAATTCGTCCGCGCGCAATTATAACTTATATCGAACTGCTGCACGCGCTGCAGCTCTCTCGCCGGCCGGCCGGTAGCTTCCCCCGCCAGCACGACTTTTTCTCACCAAGGCGTTGGGCGGGTGAGGCTATCAGCGCGTGTTTCTAAAACAATTCACTTAACTAATAATTTAACTTATGTCTATTATGTGACAATACAAATATGTCACATAACATTAACATTCATGATAAATTTTAAATTTATAAAAAAATGAACATGTGTTTCTTAAAAGTACATATCAAATATCTTTCAGAATTTTGTAAAATTATTCTTCAAAAACTACATGTTAGAAAAAAATATATTAGAAAAATCTCAAAATTATGTCAGTTTTTTTGTGTTTTTTAATAAAGCTGTCCAATTTAATGTAAAATTATCTGTATCAAAAGAAGTTAATAATCATTACAACTACCTGGGGATGCTATTTTTCGGTTTGACACTCAAAAATTTTTTATTAATAACAACAATAGTAATGTTGTATCTCATCTTTTTTACAAAAAGCACAAGTTCATAATTGATTTTAAATTCGGACTAACAAAAACTTGATACGCGTTGACAATTTTAAATTCCAAGGATACTTTTATCTTCCTCTGCAGGTGAAATATTGTTAAGGGGCAGTGAAAGTAGATAATTTTTTATTTTTTGTTTATTAATTTTTTCAATAACTTATTTATCAATATAAAAAAAATAAAAAATAAAATCGGTACCAGCAAAGTTTCTTGCACTTGATCAACATAATATGAATCATTCTGCAAAATTTTGAAATCGAAGTTTTAATTATTTTCGGTTTACCATTGTCAGTCATTTTCACAAAACACTGTTTTGCAAGCAAAATTTCGATAAAATACGGCTGACAAGGTTTATCCAAATGTAATCAAAATTTTGATTTGAAATTTGGCAGAAAGTTACATTACTTGTATATCTAGTGCAAGTATCTCTTCATTTTCAATAATATTGTTTACTGTTTAAGTTTGGGATCAATATTTAAGTTATTTTAGTTCTTCTTTAACACAATATCTTTGATCTGATTTTGATAGTTCTTATATATTATTATTTTTTTTTTAAACCAAATAATATTATTGAAAATGAAGAGATACTTGCACTAGATATACAAGTAATGGAACTTTTTGCCAAATTTCAAATCAAAATTTTGATTACATTTGGAAGAACCTTGTCACCCGTATTTTATCGAAATTTTGCTTGCAAAACAGTGTTTTGTGAAAATGACTGACAATGGTAAACCGAAAATAATTAAAACTTCGATTTCAAAATTTTGCAGAATGATTGATATTATGTTGATCAAGTGCAAGAAACTTTGCTGGTACCGATTTTATTTTTTATTTTTTTTATATTGATAAGTTAGTTATGGAAAAAATTAATAAAGAAATAATAAAAAATTATCCACTTTCACTGCCCCTTAAGATGGCTAAGTTGAATGAACAGGATAGGATAAGAATCTTGATGATGAAAAGTTGGGGTCCTATCGAAAGATCTCATCAAGGAGTTGCAGACCTTTTCAATCTCACTTTTCGGCAAGATTTGCCGCAAATTTCTAAATCTACAGTTTCTAGAGTTTGTCAAAAATTTCAACAACATGGGACTGTAAAAGACCTACCGAAAACGGGTCGACCTACTAGAGCTGCAACTGCAGATAATCAACTAACAGTTGCATTAGGATTCATAGAAAATCCTCATCTTTCGCTTCGCCGGTCAGCTCTTATTAATGATATTAATCCTATGACTGTCAGTAAAATTATGAAAAAAATACTCAAATTTCACCCTTACAAGATTCACTTTGTCCAAGAGCTACAAGAAGATGATCCTCAGCGACGACTGTTATTTTGCGAAAATTTAATGGAAATGGTTGACAATAATCAAAATTTTTTACAGAACATAGTTTTTACCGATGAAGCAACTTTCATGTTGCATGTTAAGGTAAACCATCAAAATTTCCGTTATTGGTCAGATGTTAACCCCCATGAAATGCACGAAAACCACATGCAGTATCCTCAAAAGTTAAATGTGTGGGCTGGGATCTTAAACAACCAAATAATTGGACCTTTTTTTATCGAAGGTAACTTGACCGCTGCGAAATATCTGGAAATATTGACAGATCAGATCATTCCGGCACTTCAAGCAGCTACTAACGGACAAATAAATGAGCTATGGTTTCAACAAGACGGCGCCCCGCCACATTGGGGGGTGGATGTTCGTCATTTTCTAGACCAAACTTTTCCTCAGAGGTGGATAGGGCGGGGTGGACCAACTGAATGGCCCCCGCGATCCCCAGACTTGACGCCTCTTGACTTTTTTCTGTGGGGTTACTTAAAAAGTAAAGTCTACAGCACTCCCGTACAAAATCTGCAGGAATGGCGTGCCCATATAGAAGAACAATGCGCATTAATTGATGAAGAAATGATAATTAAAGCAGTAAATAACGTGTACCAGCGACTTGCTTACTGTCAAGAAGTAAATGGAAGACATTTTGAACATTTATTATGAAAAAATGAGATAATAAAATAGTTTAAATTTAAATTAAACTTAATCCGTCATTCAAATTTCATTTATTTTTTTTTAACTTTTTCCAATTACCTTCCTGAAAAATTTTTCGGTCGTATGGCCCGTTAAATTGCAATTTTTTTTTAAGAAAACTTTCACATTACATCTGCGTTACAAAAAATGCGTTTTTTTGGAGATAATAGGGGCTAAATGGAAGAAGGCCCTGTAGGCCTTAATAAGGGCCAAAAAATTTTTTCAAAAAATACCTAAAAATCGTAAAATTTTCCGTTCTTTTCGAATACGGGGTCAAAAATAGGGGTTCCCATTTGAAAAATCGAAGTTGGGGTCCGTAGGGCCCAAAATAAGGGCCCGGGCCCTTTTTCTTAGGGCCCATCAAATTGCAAATTTTTTTTTAGAAAACTTTCACGTTACATGTGCTATACAAAAAATGCGTTTTTGCGGAGATAATAGGGGCTAAATGGAAAAGGGCCCTGTAGGCCCTAAAAAGGGCCAAAATTTTTTTTCAAAATATACATAAAAATCGTAAAATTTTCCGTTCTTTTTGAATCCGGGGTCAAAAATAGGGGTTCCCATTTGAAAAATCGAAGTTAGGGTCCGTAGGGCCCAAAATAAGGGCCCGGGCCCTTTTTCATAGGGCCCATCAAATTGCAAATTTTTTTTTAGAAAACTTTCACTTTACATGTGCTATACAAAAAATGCATTGTTTTCGAGTAAATCAGGGGTTCCGCTACTTTTTATACACCCTGTATAGTTTTATAAGTTGAAAAGTTTAAGTCATTTTATTTGCGGCTGGTGTGGAAATATTTGTTCGACCCTAGGATGATTCAAATTAATTATTTAGATTTTTCGTTAATCAGGAATAACAATCACGATATCAAGAAATAAATTTCCACATCAAATTCTCTACATTTTTCTTCTCATCACACTTTTACTCAAAAGAAAAATATAGTCTATAACCTATTCCATCGATTTATTTTATTCTCACATAAAAACTTGAACAATCAGACATATACTTCTGGACAATCAATATGATAGTCATTTGATTCATAAACATATTAAACTGACTCAGACTTAACAAAATAAAATTTAGCAATCATCATTACAATGTAGATAACAATAACCGAAAGCTTTAGAAATTATAAAATTTCCTCCATACCTAGAACTGAAAAATCTTTAATCAATCCCTCTTTATACAGATGAAGCATGTTCGAATGTCTTTGTTTTATAATCGATTTGGTTGGTTGAGAACTTTAAATTCAAAATTTCAATTACGTTTAAGTTAAAATATTGAATACTTTGTTATTCAGAATTTTTTGCAATAATTTTTTAAATAATTGAATACTTTGTTTCAATAAATGGGCTAAATTCTTTGTAGAGTTCTATAAAATAAAATGAGAATCCCTTTTTATAATGAAGCATGTTCGAATGTCTTTGTTTTATAATCGATTTCGGTTGGTTGAGAACGTTAAATTCAAAATTTGAATCACGTTTAAGTTGAAATATTGAATACTTTGTTATTCAGAATTTTTCGCAGTAATTTTTTAAATAATTGAATACTTTGTTTCAATAAATGGACTAGATTCTTTGTAGAATTCTATAAAATAAAATGAGAATCTTTGTTATTTTAAAAACAACTTTTTCAAGCTATAACCACAAAAATATCGAACTGAACTTAGTTACAGGTTGCAAACAGTATGTGATGAATTAAGTGTTAAAAATTTTTTTTAATTTCTTTTTTTTTTAAATGAAAGTAAAAATTATCGTTTATTTACTTTCAAGATTAAAAATTGAGCACGCTTGTGCACCGATGGAGACTAGTATTATTAAACTCGATAAAGAGACAACCGAAAAAATTTAAAACACAAAGTATGTATACAAATTTAGATGTCAATAATTCCCAGCACTCTAGGTAGGAAAAACAAAAAGAAGACTGTACAAAAGGATCAATGAACATGTCAATTTTAAAGAACCGTATTCTGTCGTCTCATAATTTTTATTATATTAATAATAATAATTTTAATAAATTAATAATTACAGCCTGTTAATGAGGGACATAAATTTGACTAGAAAGATACGAGTACTTTAAACCAAGGTAATGACTTTTGCAAAAAAAAAATCTCTAAAATCTTATTAATTAATTCCAATCAAAATAATTTGAATGAAAAAGAGGAAGTTAAAAATCTTAGTCCTCTTTATAAGAATATCTGAAAACTCTTAGTCTGAAAACTTTTTTGTATAATCTACAACTTTTTTTATTTTGAACATTAATTAGGCCAGGCTAGAAACGGTTTTGAAAAAAATTAATTTTTAGCAGAGTTTGAAAAATGTGAAAATTTAGTTAAAATCAAAATAAATGAAATGACGTAAAATTCGAGGTGAGAAAATGACCGGAAGGGTTGAAGAGGGTGAGTTTTAGGGGTTGAATACGGTTTTTTACGTTTTCTGGCTAAACTACGAGTTTTACATGAAAATTTCGAAGAAAAGTTGTAGATAATAAAAAATCTACAACTTTCCTCTTACAATTTTTTCACCATAACTTCAAACTTTTGTGTTAAACGTAAAAAACCGTGTTTTCCGTTTTTGATTTTTCTTTCCTACAAAAATCAATGAATTTTTATGAAATTTGGATGAGATGTAGTGTTTTTTTTATTAAAAAAGCAGGTATTTTTTTTTTTTGAAATATCAATTTTTTTCCGAGATATTAACGTTTTTTGATTTTTGAGGTTAAATCTTCAAAAATAAAATTTGTGGAGCTAATTTTCGATTTTGAAAAAAAGTTGGTGGTTTTTTTTTTCTTTGAAATGTCTACTTTGAGATGAAAAAAAAAAAAATATCGTTACCGTGCAAAATCATATCGTAAATTAAATAAAACAAAAAAACTGTTTTCGTTTCATTCAGTTTTTCGGTTATTTTAAAAAATTGGTCAATTTAGGTATGACTACACTAATTAAATTAATAAATTTTAATTATTTTAATAAAATATTAATAGAACATAAATTTTGAAGTGAGTGACGATTAAATTTTTTAAATTCTGTAGTTTAAACAGTAACAATCATTTAAAAATCAACGATATTTTCGGTAAAAAAACATCTTTTTCGTATTTCATGGGTAAAAATAAGACAAAAATGTACTAGAAATTAAACTTCATTATACTTTATCTAAAATTATGTACAATATTATACTTATTATCATTTTTAACTTATATACTAATACTTATTAAAGCGTATTCTTATTCTATATTACTAGTTAGTCTTCGTCTTTTTACCAAGTTTGAATATGGCAGGTCATCTTCTGATTCTGATTCTGATTCCCTTTCATTAAAATTTTCTTCAATTCTAGTAACCTCACAGTCGAGTTCCTGTTTATCTGCAAAATCAGCTAAACTTGCGAGTTCCTCTTCGTCTTCTTCTTCACTATTGTATAATGGTATTTTGTTTCACTAGTGAGGCTCTGTGATACTTTGCCCGAGCGAGCCGCATAATAGTTTGTAGGTCGAAGCGTAGGGGTCGTGCGCGTAGCGCACGAAACCCCGCAGCCGAGACTTACAAACTATTATTCGGCGAGCCGGGCAATGATCCACAGAGCCGAAAGAGTGAAACACAATATTTTATTTCACGATTGACGTGCAATCTACACTTTCGCCCTCTATACAAAATCAACTTCGATTCAATTATAATGATTTATAAAATCCACTTTACTTTTTACTATAAATTTCAGGCTTGTAAGTGCAAATATTGAAGACTCTCAAATAAAACTGATCGGTCTAAGTTCAGTTTTCTTATTGCTCAGGTAGCAGAAAAACGCATTACGTGAATTTTCGAATTTTTAAAACAAAATGCCATTAGTTAAAGATGGGTTCAACCGACGATGTAGGTATACAACCGCACTGCAGGACCCATTATAAGACATTGTGAGTAGCGTCGAGAGGTATACCTATAGATACCGATAGTTCAGGTATAAGCGTCTAAGTTTATTGGGGGCGGCCGCTGTAACTGCACTGATGGCTGCGTTTTCAAAATGTGAAACGAGCGAGCAATCTGCACTTTGCTCGACTGTTTTGAAAACAGACGAGCAAAGTGCGGATTGCTCGCGCGTTTCAACAGTCGGGCAAAGCAGTACTTTATTTGACTGAAAACGGACGGGCAAAGTGAGGATTGCACGTCGGAGTGAAATAAAGTATTTTGTGGCTGTTGTTCTTCTTCGGAATCACTGCAGTCTTCGTAAACTTGCGTTTCTACGTTTGTACAGTTTTCCGACCCGTGACAATTCGTACACAAATTCGTACACTTTAAACCGTGCTTGTAACAACCACAATTTTTACTTTTGCAACCTGTCTTAGAGCTGCAGCAGATTGTTTTTAGCAAAGACTCAGGAATCAATTCTTTATTAGTCAGCGTAGGCAAAAGTCCATTTACGTGACGCCTCCAGCCCCAGTTCGTTGCTGTAGAATCATTTTTTCTCCAGATTTGTAATTGATGGTACACTCTATAGCAATGTTGTTCAGCAGCTCCTTGTGTCGGTAGTAATTTATCTTATTTAAAAGAATTTTTTTTTATCGCTCAAAATCCCCGCCTTACATTTTTCAGGAACGTACCTACTTTGAAAATGCCTAATAGCTTCATGCAATTCCAAAAACACTAATTAACACTGCACTGTCAGCTAATGTAAAAGCTTGTTCTTAGATTTAATTAATAAATATATTCAACAGTTCAGAAAAATTTAATGTTTAAATATTTTTAAATTTTAGAAAAAAAATTTAACGGTACACACAAAAAAGATGTTTTTTTACCGAAAATATCGTTGATTTTGAAATGTTTGTTACTGTTTAAACTACAGAATTAAAAAAATTTTAATCGTCACTCACTTCAAAATTTATGTTTTATTGATATTTAATTAAAATAATTAAAATTTATTTATTTAATTAGTGCAGTCATACCTAAATTGACCAATTTTTTAAAATAACCGAAAAACTGAGAGAAACGAAAACAGTTTTTTTTGTTTTCTTCAATTTACGATATGATTTTGCACGGTAACGATATTTTTTTTTTTTTTCATCTCAAAGTAGACATTTCAAAGAAAAAAAAAACCACCAACTTTTTTTCAAAATCGAAAATTAGCTCCACAAATTTTATTTTTGAAGATTTAACCTCTAAAATCGAAAAACGCTTATATCTCGGAAAAAAATTGATATTTCGAAAAAAAAATACCTGCTTTTTTTATAAAAAAAGTACGACATCTCATCTAAATTTCATAAAAATTCATTGATTTTTGTAGGAAAGAAACATCAAAAACGGAAAACACGGTTTTTTACGTTTAACACAAAAGTTTGAGGTTATGGTGAAAACTTGTAAGAGGAAAGTTGTAGATTTTTTATTATCTACAACTTTTCTTTTGAACTTTTTCATGTAAAACTCGTAGTTTAGCCAGAAAACGTAAAAAACCTTATTCAACCCCTAAAACTCACCCTCTTCACCCGTTCCGGCCATTTTCTCACCTCTAATTTTACGTCATTTCATTTATTTCGATTTTAACTAAATTTTCACATTTTTCAAACTCTGCTAAAAATTTTTCATAAATTTGAGCTTTTCAAACCGTTTCTAGCCTGGCGTAAATCTACAGTCGAAAAACAGATATCTCTCCTAAAAACATATTCAATTACATCCTAATCAGTTTGTTTATGTTGTGCTAGTTTAAATATTTTCGGTATTATACAGATCATTTAACTTGATATTGTGAATTTCTTTTCACAAATTTATAAATCATTCATTATAATGAAGTTCTGAAGATAATTTTAGCTCTTCTAAATACTACTGTTCAAAATTAACCGCCTTCTTTTTCACCAATAAGTTGGTCAGTTGACGATTGATGAGCGACAGACACACGACTCGTCCCAGTTGCCGACATCCACCCGCACCAATCGTGCTGCAACCGTGATGCCGCAACCACGCGTCACGGCCGGACTCGAACCCACCGTCGCGAGATCGCCCGCTTATCCGCGACATTTTACCGAGGTAGAGAGACTCCCGGCCGAAACGCCGAGCTCTCTCTTCTCGTACCTTGTAAATAGTGTATTAAAGTAATAAATAGTTTAAGTGCAGCATAAAACTACAGTGTTGTGCTTAAAAACACCTTCCTCTTTCTCTTTTCCCACTCCCTCGCGATCGCGGTAATTTTATCCTTATTTTTATACAGTTCACTACGCTCTAATCCCAAACATTGGTCCTAATCGACCCGGATATGCCAGTGACCGCGACGCGAGTGTAGTGTTGTGGAAAGAGTGGAAAATGAAAAAAATGTAAAAACCTGAAACTAGCCACGCTGTCACTTTGCGCGACGGCCATTTTCATTTTCCTCTTCGCGCAAAGAAGAAGAAGCCAGCGACGGCAAATGGTGCGTGCATCACCGCCACGCAGCCACACTTCAGCAGCAAGTCGTCATCGTGAGAGCAAGAGAGACGGACGATCGCGCTCCGCGACTCTCTTCTCCACACCCATCCACACCAAAAGCAGCGCTCGAAGCTGGCCCAAGGCGGCCTGTCCAGCGAGCACTCATCGGCCAACAAGAGCAACCATCTTGTTGGCACTTCATGCCACGCGGTGCCTTCCCGTCAACGCAGCGGGCCGCACTTCAGCAACAAGCACAGCACACAGCTGGCACCATTAGCAGCTGATCGACGCTCGGAGCAGCGCTCGTATCGCTTCGCACTCAGTCACCTCGCCGCACGCCAGCCCACAAGAGCAACCATCTTGTTGGCCGCTTCAACCCTGCAGCACACCGCCTGCAGCCAACCACGCAGCGGCCAACCTCATCAGCTGCTTACAACCGCTTAGCAGCTTGGCACCCAGAAACTCATCGCGCAACCACACAGGAGCTCGTCCGTAGCAGTACTCTGGCGTCGATGGATTACTCACTCTGATGTGTCCAAACCAATTTGTTTTTCTAGTTTTTCTTAAAACTGATTACCTTGTTTCATTTCTGTTCAGCTCCAACGCGGCAGAGTAAAGTAACCTTTTTGTTTACTTTTTATTTAACCTAAGATTTTGTTTGTTTACCTTTTTTTTTTCACTCAACTACAAAGTTAACCTAAAACTTACATTTTCAACTTGCAATCAAACTTTAGTTATTCACATTTGTCACCTACATACATAACTTCAAAGTTTGTTTACCTTTTTTAAAGTATTTTTATTGTACTTATATAAAGTTTCAATACCTTATTGAACTATAATTTTCAAACTAGATTATTATTTTGTTAATATTATTTATCATAAATCAAAGAGTGCAACCAACTCTTGTAATCAAACATGTTAAAGCTTATAAATTTTATCAATAATTTATCAAGCTTTGAAAAGCCATGAGTTTCAAACTCATTTTGTGAAATTTATTATCACATTAAAATCATTTTTGTAAACAAACGCATTATGCCACTTGAATTTTACAGATTTACAACTTGCATTATTCATCACACCATTACCTTGGCTTGGTTGGACTCCAAGTACCCTCATCGCATAACCACCATAGACCTTCTTCACCATGTACTGGTAGTCCTGAATCTATAGTGGTTCATGCAACAACCAGTCAGCTCATCGTGCACCCTGGTGGTCCATCCAGTCTTTAATTCAACCATCGAGTAACCTCCTCAGCTTCAAATTCTTCAAGGGTTGTCTACACGAGCATTAATCTGAGCAAAGTTCATCAAGCAACTAGCACTCAGGCTTCGCTGAAGTCAAATCCACACCCTACTAGTATCGTACAACCATTTTTTAGTTTCTTTTACTTCTTTTAATCACCTGAACTATTATACCTACACTGAACTCAAGCTAATTCAACATTTTTACCAAAATAAGTTAACTCTGCTTTTTTTACATTTCAGGCTAGTTTGAAGGAAATTGAGCTATACTTAATCTTTCTTATCACCCATTTAACTTTTTGAAAATACTCAACTAGGCAAAAAGTAGTGATAAGCTTGCAATTTTGAAAACAAGTTTGACTAAAAAGTAAAGGGGAAATAGTGTGCTTTATTTCTTATAACCAAACCTGAAGAAAGAGTGGATTTTAATGTATTGGAAAAAACAAAAAAGAAAGAGATTTTAACCAACAGAAAACTTCAAAACGCCAAAACAAAGCTTATACAATACTTATAATAAGGGTATTGGGGATCCATTGATGACTTGGTTTGATCAAAATAGAGTTTGAATTCAGACCAGTGCTCGAATAGATCCAAAGAATTGAAGTTTAGGTAATATCAAGTGCTTGATGAGTGACTTGATGGTGGGTTGGCTGCTCGACAAGCAGGTTGAGGTTAGACGTTTGCTCGCAGGCCAGGTGTAGGGTTGGATGATTGCTCGATAAGCTAACTGATGATCAGATGGAGCTCCAGTACGCTGGACTACCAAAAGTGGAGTTCATCGCTGAATTTATTTTTTCACACAACTACCCAGTTGAACATTCGCTTTTTCAACTGCCTATTTATTTCCTAATTCGTCTTTCAACCAATTTCAAATTTGGACTAATTTAGTTAAACACTCGCTTTTTAGCTAATTAGCCAAAATCACATCAAATATCTAAACACTCGCTTCTCAGCTACCCAATCTAAAATTATATTATTTGCGCAAACCCTTTGCATCCAAGCTATAATCCGAAATCGAATCGTCACTTATTTCAATAAAAAGGAGCTAGAATGACTCACGAGTTGACAGAAACTCGTATCCTACGTCTCAAACAACTCTGGCAAGAGTTTGCTAAAAATCACCAAACTCTAAGAAATGGCAAAGATGTCGATCGCTGCTACGACTACTTCGTCAAAGACCTGTTCTACTACACGCAGGGCACATTTGACGACGTGCACGACTCGTACATCTAATTTCTTAAAACTAAGCCACCCGCGACACCTCTAGTCCAGGTTTTGGCATCACCCTTTGAGAACCAGTCAGCTGAACCATGCCGAGTTCAGATATCAGCTAGCTTTTTCAAAATTCAGCCATCTGAACCATCCAAGGTCCAAGCAACGGCGAACTTTCTCAGAAACCTGCAGCCACCTGCGACGACCCTAGTCCAAGCTGCGGTTACAACTTTCGAAATTCAGCCACCTGCGACACCTTTAGTTCAGGCTCCTGCTACACTTTTCAAAACTCAGGCGCTTGCGACAGCCAAAGCCCAGTCGCAAGCTACACTTTTCGTAAACCAGCCACTTGAACTATTTCTAGCTCAGGCTTTGGCTATAAGTTTAAGATTTCGGCCACTTGAGCCGTCCTTGGCCCAGGCATCGGCTTAAGCTAATGAAACTCACCTTTCAAAGCTACCTGAACTAATTTTAGTCCAGGTTTTGGCTACGACCTACATTTTTAAAACTTAAACTACCCGAACCACTGTAGGTTCAGGCTCCAACTATAAACTCAAAAGTTCAGCCACCTGCACCAACCAAGGTCCAGCCCCTGGCTGCCTTTTTTCACCAACAAACAGCCGATTTTTCAACCTTGCACTGTCAGTTGTCGATTAGTTCTCCCAAATTGAGCAGAATCATTGTTTTTGATCTACCTTCACTTCGAAATTATCGGAATAATTCTCCTTTTTTTAACCATTGGTTCTTCGACCCTGGCATACCAATGCCACTTTTGTGGCAAAAGCCTTTTTATAAATATTTAAATAAATTTGCCTTTTCTCAGATCCTAATATCTGAATACAACCTCAGAGTCTCTCTTAGCTCATAATTTCAAAACCAAACCACAATTATTTTTATATTATACTTGACTATACCTTCATTTGTTTTATTATGCCCACAAGATACATTAGTAGTTGACTCCAGTCGATTAAAAGGGGCGGAATGTTCAAAATGAACTGCCTCTTTCTCACACCGAATTGGTCATCCGAGCAACCGACGCTAGAGCTGCCCGGAGCTTCAGTTTCCGCCCGCCATGTCGTGCTGCAACCGAAATGCCGCTACCACGCGTCAAGGGACTCAACGCCATCGTTTTAGATCGCCCCCTTATCTACAAAGATTTACCTAATTTACCTGAGGTCGAGAGACTCCCGGCCAAAACGGTGAGCTCTCTCTCCTCATTTTTATATAGTTGTATAATGTGTCATGTATCGATCTTAACAATCCCACATTCCCAAGTTGCAACAGACCCGCTTTGAATCAGCCAAAAAGGAGTTAGGAAAGGGGCCGCGTTAATTGCAATTAAGCAATTAACTGACCGACACCTTCGCTCTGCTGGAACAGGTGGGGCGAGGTAGCCACCTTCTGTCGCTCCCAAAAATCACTCTCGTCCCCGGAACTCGAGTGGTTCGGTTGCAGCAGCTGAGCGATATAGGACCATATAAAGCACACCTGGATTCGTAGAGCCAAAGCTGGCCAGATCCGATAGTGAAACATCGCCGCAGCCACCCTAGTATTAGGACACGGAAGACTTAGAAACCCTTTCGCTAGAATCAACTCGCCTGGAATTCCGGTAAATAGTAAGAATTATTATAGTATTCTCTAACTCTGTCGGAGGACGTTAAACTTAGCATTCATTTTTAAATCTTCTATCTTCAATCTTTAATAAAATAAATTTATAAAATTATCTTTCACTTTACTTTGAGATTATTTGGGAAATCAGACAACAAGATGGAGCGATTACGCTAGTAATCGTTCCAAAAAGATAAAAGATCCCATCCTTAAATTATACTAATGTCAAGATTCAGTGAATCTATGACAAATGAATCATAGTTTAAGTGCAGCATAAAATACACGTGTTGTGCTTTTAAACACCCTTTCTTTGCCCTTTTTTACTCTCCTCGCGATCGCGTTTAATTCCCCTTTTTTTTACCTTTTTCTTCATACAGTCCGCTACGCTTATTCCAAACGTCTTGTATTGCTAACTTCTTCAGGATCAAATTGAAAAATACAAATGTATAAAATTAACACAAAATATAGTTACATTTTTTTCAAGAATTGGTAGTTGTTTGGGATTAGAGCGTAGTGGACTGTATAAAAATAAGGATAAAATTACCGCGATCGCGAGGGAGTGGGAAAAGGGAAAGAGGAAGGTGTTTTTAAGCACAACACTGTAGTTTTATGCTGCACTTAAACTATTTATTACTTTGATACACCATTTACAAGGTACGAGGAGAGAGAGCTCGCCGTTTGGCCGAGAGTCTCTCTACCTCGGTGAAATGTCGCGGATAAGCGGGCCATCTCGCGACGGTGGGTTCGAGTCCGTCCGTGACGCGTGGTTGCGGCATCACGGTTGCAGCACGACTGGTGCGGGCGGATGTCGGCAGCTGGGACGAGTCGTGTGTCTGTCGCTCAACTGACCAACTTAGTGGTGAAAAAGAAGGCGGTGAATTTTGAACACTCCGCCCCCTTTAATCTACTGTGGTTGATTAATAATCATCTGTAACATATTAAATAAAAAATAATATTAAGTAAAAGATAAAAAGATATAAGGATAAAAAAATATATATAAAAAAAAGGTAATTGGTTTGAAGTAGCTTGTAAACGTACGAAGGAACGCAGAGGTTTACTGATTGAGAGTAGTTAGAGCTTGCGCTCTGTCCAACAAAAAACCCTGGGTCGAAAACCCAGTGGTTTAAAAAGAGTGAAGCCAGGCACTGAAGCTGGAGCAGCTCAGGTGGCTGTAGTTTTAAAAATCTAATCAGCGTCTGGACCCAGCAGGGTTCAGGTGACTTGATCAATGTATGTATTGCCGGAGCCTGAACTTTGAATAGCTCAGCTGGCCGCTTTTTTGTGATTTTATCTGGTGCTAGACTTGAATCCGCTCAAGTACCCGAGTTTTTGGAATTGCTACTGGTTCCTGGACCTGGATCGTCGCAGGGGGCTGAATTTTGAAAAGTATAGCCGAAGCCTGGACTGAAGTCGTCGCAGGGGGCTGAGCATTGAATGGTGTCGCCGTGACCTGGACTAAAGGTTGTTCAGGTAGCTTTAAAAAGTGGATTTGGTAAGTTCTAGCCGGTGCCTGGGACTCAGATGGCTCAGGTGGCCAAACTTTTAAACTTACAGACGAGGCCTGAACTAGAGATGGTTCAGGTGGCTGGTTTTCAAAAAATGTAGCTGGCGAGTGGGCTTTGATTGCCGCAGGTGCCTGAATTTTGAAAGGTTTAGCCTGAGTCTGGACTGGAGGTGTTGTAGGTGGCCGTTTTTCGAAAGCGATAGCTGGTGCCTGAGCTAGGACAGCCACAGGTTGCTTGCTCTTGGATAGGTTCGTTGGACCCTGGACTTGAGGTGTCTCAGGTGATTCCATTTTGAAGGGAGTCGCCGGAGCCCGAACTTGAGGTAGTTCAGGTGGCTGTGCCTTAATCAAGGACTTGCATTCGTAGGTAGGTGCCGGAGTCTGAACATGGAGCTGTTCAGTTGGCATATTTTTTGAAGTTTGACTCATGGAGAATAAATCAAAGCATTGAGTTGAGTTGGTGTGTACAACTCAGTTGTGAGGCTGAAAATAGGTATAGAGAACCTAATTTCGAAGTAGTTGAGAAGCTGCAAGCTGGGTGCTTGCTTATGAAACGTAATTCAAAAAATTCTGAGGCGGGACTCAGGTTTGTTTGATGCGATCTTAAAACTACTATATTACAATATTTACCCGGGTTTTTGCCAAGTTACTGGCGTTGATCTAAGCAGAAATACAGGTCTTGCAGTGATCAAGCTGGCTGGAGGTAACTGTTTGATCTGATCAATAGGGTGATTAAACAAATTCAATTTTACAAAATTATAAAGTAAATTTTAGGGCTAGAGTCGTTGAACAGTGATTGTTCAACTGGGCTAGTGTGTGACACACACTGGATTAGATTTGGTTTGAATTTGTTTGGTTAAGTTGAGTTGTCTTGGGCAACTCAAGTTGATAATAGGGTGTAAAGGGCCTACTAACAGATCCTTGATTTTTATTTTTTCCCGATGATTCATTTTTATTTACCCTTGAAATTTGACATGAGTTATCATATTTTACGAACAATACTTTATTTATTGAGTTTATTAAAGCAGGGTCCAGCACGATATCGTTATTATAATTTTCTTCAAACGAATTTATATTTTCACGATTTAGGCAAAGTTTGTTCTCTAATTTACATTCTATTTCAAGGTCCTGATCCTGAAAGCTCGCGAAATTCTCAAAATCAGAGCATAGAGAACTAATATTTTCCCTTTGTTTAAGGGGGTACATATACCTAAAATTTTTCAAAAAATCAATTTTCAGGTTTTTGTGTTTTTTGATGTACTTTTACATCAGCTTTCAAATGCCGCAAACCGCGTTTCTTAATTCGTTAAGGGAAAAAAGTTACAGTTAATTTAATAAAGACATTCAATTTATTAAATTAACGTTGAAATGGCTTTTTTTGAAATTCAAGAATTTCAAGTCAGTTCTAGTAGCAGAAATACTTTCTACGATACTATAGGTACAAATGCTTTTTCGATGTATTTTTTCTTTTTTTAATTTTCGCAATGTAGGTATAGTTTTTTTTTTTATCCACGAACAGAACTGTAAGTATTTATATCGTTTTCGTCTAATAAAAGCGATGAAAAAACAGAAAATTTTTTTATCTGTGATTAGATTTTTTCCGTGACATAATATCTTAATAATGAAAATTAAGAATGACAGATTAACTTTCATTTCAAGTCTAATGCTAAAAACAATTTATTAAGTTAGAATCGATCGCATAAAAAAATTTATAACCTTTATGACATAATATATGACATATATTACCTCTACGAGTCTACTTTAGTATATTACACCAATATCGATCCATCGATATCAAATTAGGTATTTCTACAGCGTTGCAAGTTCATGACGACTTTTTTGTTCTTTGAGTCATCTTTCTAGTGAAATTCTACTTTACTTGGTTTTGTTTTTGTTATTATTTCAATCTGAAGTAAATAAGTTAGTTTTATTCAAAAAAAAAATTTAAGAATAAATGACCAATTCTTACCAGGTAAACTAATGAAGTTTTTTAGTTATTAAAAAAAAGGTGTTTATGTGCAAATGTGAAGTGAAAAAATAATTCTATGATTTAAAATTAAAGATAATTTTTAGATAATTGCATGTGAAGACTCCGCTGACTCAAAGTTTCAACTTGCTCGTGGTGCCTAATAGTGTGTGATCTGTGTTTTTGATAAAAAAGCTAATTGGGTCACGTTAGGAGCAGGAGAAAAAAAATAAAGTATCCGGCTATGTGCAAAAGAGTATTTACATCAAGCAAGAGTCCTGTGACAAGATATTTTCAAGATATAAATGTTTATGTGTTGGTGTAATACATTTTATTCATCAAAATCTGTTCAGAACTTTAAAAGCCATTTTCTCAAATATGTGATTTTTGAGAAAATGAGGGCATTGCTCGTAAAGCCAAAATTTTTCCAGACAGCGGATGGACCCAGGACTTTGCACACTTGTTGTACATGTGAACCCTCATGAGCGCAACCTCAGGCAACCAAATCTAAGCATTATTAAGCTGATGGCACACCATAAATTGACTAAAATGATAAAAACTATCAAAATTTTAACCACACTAAGCAATTTTAGAGTATGCAAGTAGCTTAATAGTGCTTGGATTTGGTTGCCTGAGGTTCCGCTCATGAGGGTTCACATGTACAACAACTATGCCAAGTCCTGGGTCCATCTGCTTTAAGGAAAATTTTTGACTTTACGAGCAATGAACTTTCATAGCCTAAATAAGCTGAATTTTATAACACTTATAAAAACACTTATTTTAATTTTCTAAATGTAAAAAATTATGTAAAAATGTGTATATATTATGGAAAAAAAATATCTTTTTAAATAAATCATTTTTAAAAAGCTTACAAAATTTTTTCTGAGTTTTTTTTTTTAGGTATATGTACCCCCTTAATACCTTCTTTATTAAATTCTTCATGTTTTAGATATCTAGAATTTATGACGTCTACAAGATTTTCGATATCCTCAAGGAGAGGCTTTTTATTTTTATATCACTCTGCTTCGTTAGGATTTTCGAGGTCCTGATACCGTGAATTTTGATTTTTACACCACTGATTTCCATTTTCGCATTATCAAAATCAATAGTATGTCCGGTGTTTAAGGCGAAGTCATAAGGAGTCATTTTTACAACAAATTGAAGATTCAGTAAAATTAAAAATGAAAATGGAGAAAAGGGCTCTGTAGCGCCCAGGCTACTACCTTAATCTATCTTTTAAGCCCAACCCCATAAAAATCGGATCAAAATTAACGGCAGAATCTGGGAAATCCTTCCTAAAAATTCAATATCTATAGATATATAACAAATGTTATTAAGATACAAAAATGTACAAAACTGTTTCCCTTATTCTGACATTAATTTTGATCCGATTTTGATGCGATTGGGCTGAAAAGATAGCTTAAGGTAGTAGCTTGGGCGCTACAGAGCCCTTTTTTTCATTTTCGTTTTAGTTTAATTTTAACTGATTTTTTACGCAAATTCTGAAACTCACGTATGACTGCGCCTTAACTAGTCTATATTTACTTTATTTTCCTTTTATGTTAAAAAATGATTTTTTATTGCTAAATTTTATTGCCAATTTATGTACGATTTTTCTATATTTTTATTTATATTGCTGCCCTGATGATAGACGCTTAGTCGCCTGAAACGTCGGCAAAAACAAGATATACCTGCTTGTAACTAAGGATAACTGAGTGATTATTTACGATTTCAAACTTCTAGAAGATTGAAAAAGCGACTGTATGAACATGACTATGCAGTCAGAATCTTAATAATGCTATAGCTTGCCATGTTACAAACACCGGACATACTATTGGTTTTGATAATGCGAAAATAATCGATAAGGATACGAATTTATATAGACGCACATTCAGCGAAATGTTAAGTATTTATTACCACGACAATACTTTGAATGTAATTGCAGACACAGCAAAATTAAGGAATGACTTTAAGAAATGTATTGACAATATGAAAAAGGATGTTTTTAAAAAATTAATTAATATTTATGTACACATTTTTGCAATAATGAGTTATTTTTGGACTTCACGAGACGGTCATTTTCTCGATGATATCACCAGGACAGCAAGAATGCCTGGCAAGTCGCTGAGTCTTGGATACGCCTGTTTGCTCACCATAGGCTGATTGCTCCCTCGATGATATTTTGAGATTGCGTGTTTGTATATCTGTTACGGCTAATTTCCGATTTCGGCTAAAGCTAGTTTTAGCAGTAGCTGGCGGATATGCTAAGATTCTGATTCAAGATATGTACTTTCTGGGTCTTGATTGGGATCAACAACTTTCTTCACGACTTTCAGAGCTGTGGGAGAATTTTAAAACGAAATTACCCTTACTCGAAACAATCACCATTCCTCGTTGGTTAGGTACTGATATTTCCTCAGAGATAGAAATTCATGTTTTTATTGATGCGTCAGAACGCGCATACTCTGCTACGGTTTATCTGCGTACAAAAAAGCAAGCAACTAGTTTTACCAGATTATTCCTGGTCAAGACAAAAGTTGCCCCTGTGAAAACCCTTAGCATCCTTCGTTTAGAGCTTTGCAGTGCTCTACTTGGTGCAAAGCTCGTTAATCAGGTACGTAAAAAGCTAGAGTATGAACAGGTTCCTACTTACGTGTGGGTTGATTCTCAAGTCACTTTAGCTTGGATCAAAGCTCATGCGTCAAAGTGGACACCTTTTGTCGCAAAGCGTGTAAGAAAAATCCAATCGTTAGTACATACGGATTCATGGCGTCATGTGCACTCCAGTGAGAATCCTGCAGATCTTGCTACTAGAGGTATAACCCCAGAGGAGTTAATGTCCAGTTCATTGTGGTGGAATGGACC
Organism: Encarsia formosa; assembly: GCA_038277355.1. Classification (NCBI taxonomy): domain Eukaryota; kingdom Metazoa; phylum Arthropoda; class Insecta; order Hymenoptera; family Aphelinidae; genus Encarsia; species Encarsia formosa. Next base: position 48,993,917 of record CM076184.1, on the reverse strand, counting down.
ACACTGGGCTCTCTGATCCTGAATTTAGTCCCAGTAAGGATGAATGCATTGAGACAACCTCTCTTGAGCTCAAAAGATGCAATGTAAGTACTGTTCATGTATCAAACTCTTGTGTGAATATGAACCTTTTATATAGGTATTCTGATTTAGATAAAATTGTTAGAATAATCGCCTATTAGCTACGCTATTTACAAAAATTGAAAAGGCGAGATTCGCCTAAAACTTGTTCTAGGAATAATTCGGTTGAACCATTGAAAACTGTTGAGCTTTCTGAAGCACTTCGACATTTGTTTTCAAAGTCTTAGGGACATTTTTTCAAAGTTGAAATAGATGCTCTTCTAAAAAATCGGAGACTTCCATCTAGTTCTTCTATAAGATCATTGCGACCTTTTTTCGATGGAAAAAACTTACTACGTGTTGGAGGTCGTCTTTAACGAGCTGAATTGAGTTTTGAAGAAAAACACCCCATAATTCTGCATAAGGATTGTCATCTTTCTTATTTATGTTCATGCAGTCGTTTTTTCAATCTTCTAGAAGTTTGACCTATATGCAAAATCTTGTTTTATCGACGCTATGTTGATGATTGCTTCCTAGTGATTGATAAGGATGAAATCAATAATACTTTTGACGTCTTTAATAACCTGGATGATAATTAAAAGTTCACGTGCGAGAAAGAAATTGTGAATAGTATTAACTTTTCAGACATGACGATCTCCCGCGAACGAAATAAACTAATCACTAATTGGTATCAAAAACTGTGTGCGAATTAAGCTGTCTTGAAGAGCCAAGGGGTCGAGAAAGGCTTTCTTCAAGCTCTATAGCAGTAGTTCAATGAATCAAAGGTCACGCTCATCATTGTTTACTGGGACTGGTAACAGGCACAGCTAATGTATTGGACACGAGAGCTCACCGGTAGCCGTTTTCACTATGACCGCACGAATTTTACTATCTGGACCCGTAATAATCAATCTTACGCGAGCGAGTGGCCATTCAGCCGGTGGAGTGTTCTCATCCTTGATAAAAAAAACTAAAGAGTTGAGCTTGAGGTTCTCCCTGGAATCGCACCACCACGAGCAAACTTGCAAGGTAAACAAGTATTCCGCCTTCCAACGTCGCCAAAAATCATCGCGCATTCGCATTAGAAGATCGGTAGCACGAAAAAATTCACAAGGTTCGATTTGTCGAAGCTTGCCTGAACTCACAATAGTGTCGTCATTTCCTCAAAAGTGAGGGTCGAGCTGCCGATCACACGCTCCCAAATTCCATTCATGTAAGGAGCAGAGGGAGGTATAAAAGTCACACAGTACGTTCATTAGCAAATGAGACGTAAAATTTTTGTAAAATTCGGAAGCTTCACAGAACATTTTGCGAAGTTCCGTATCTGCACCTTGAAAATTAGTGCCGTTATCACCAGCAAGAGTTTGAACATGGCCGCATCTTGAAACTAATCTCCTAAAAGCGGCGAGAAATCCCGGAGTGGTCAAGTCGGAAACGGCTTCAAAATGAACAGACTTAGTGGCTAAACAAACAAATATACATATGTAGCCTTTGTATGATTTGTAACCTCGACTTTTCAAGGTACTTAACATCACAGGCCCAGCTTAATCTACGACGGTAGTTAAAAATGGTCTAATCGCGTTGACTCGGAACTCAGGCAACTTACCCATAATTTGAGACAGCGTTTTGGCTGCAAAACGAGCACAAACTATACAATCACTATATACTTGCTTAGCGAGGACTTGCGCATGAGTAATCCAAAACTTTCGTCTGACTGACCATCAATTGAGGTCCACCGTGTAAAGTTTTGTCATGTGATTCAAACATTATCAAATAAGAAAGATGACAATCCTTATGCAGAATTATGGGGTGTTTTTCTTCAAAACTCAATTCAGCTCGTTAAAGACGACCTCCAACACGTAGTAAGTTTTTTTCATCGAAAAAAGGTCGCAATGATCTTATAGAAGAACTAGATGGAAGTCTCTGATTTTTTAGAAGAGCATCTATTTCAGCTTTGAAAAAATATCCCTAAGACTTTGAAATCAAATGTCGAAGTGCTTCAGAAAACTCAACAGTTTTCAATGGTTCAACCGAATTATTCCTAGAACAAGTTTTAGGCGAATCTCGCCTTTTCAATTTTTGTAAATAGCGTAGCTAATAGGCGATTATTCTAACAATTTTATCTAAATCAGAATACCTATATAAAAGGTTCATATTCACACAAGAGTTTGATACATGAACAGTACTTACATTGCATCTTTTGAGCTCAAGAGAGGTTGTCTCAATGCATTCATCCTTACTGGGACTAAATTCAGGATCAGAGAGCCCAGTGTGGTCCATTCCACCACAATGAACTGGACATTAACTCCTCTGGGGTTATACCTCTAGTAGCAAGATCTGCAGGATTCTCACTGGAGTGCACATGACGCCATGAATCCGTATGTACTAACGATTGGATTTTTCTTACACGCTTTGCGACAAAAGGTGTCCACTTTGACGCATGAGCTTTGATCCAAGCTAAAGTGACTTGAGAATCAACCCACACGTAAGTAGGAACCTGTTCATACTCTAGCTTTTTACGTACCTGATTAACGAGCTTTGCACCAAGTAGAGCACTGCAAAGCTCTAAACGAAGGATGCTAAGGGTTTTCACAGGGGCAACTTTTGTCTTGACCAGGAATAATCTGGTAAAACTAGTTGCTTGCTTTTTTGTACGCAGATAAACCGTAGCAGAGTATGCGCGTTCTGACGCATCAATAAAAACATGAATTTCTATCTCTGAGGAAATATCAGTACCTAACCAACGAGGAATGGTGATTGTTTCGAGTAAGGGTAATTTCGTTTTAAAATTCTCCCACAGCTCTGAAAGTCGTGAAGAAAGTTGTTGATCCCAATCAAGACCCAGAAAGTACATATCTTGAATCAGAATCTTAGCATATCCGCCAGCTACTGCTAAAACTAGCTTTAGCCGAAATCGGAAATTAGCCGTAACAGATATACAAACACGCAATCTCAAAATATCATCGAGGGAGCAATCAGCCTATGGTGAGCAAACAGGCGTATCCAAGACTCAGCGACTTGCCAGGCATTCTTGCTGTCCTGGTGATATCATCGAGAAAATGACCGTCTCGTGAAGTCCAAAAATAACTCATTATTGCAAAAATGTGTACATAAATATTAATTAATTTTTTAAAAACATCCTTTTTCATATTGTCAATACATTTCTTAAAGTCATTCCTTAATTTTGCTGTGTCTGCAATTACATTCAAAGTATTGTCGTGGTAATAAATACTTAACATTTCGCTGAATGTGCGTCTATATAAATTCGTATCCTTATCGATTATTTTCGCATTATCAAAACCAATAGTATGTCCGGTGTTTGTAACATGGCAAGCTATAGCATTATTAAGATTCTGACTGCATAGTCATGTTCATACAGTCGCTTTTTCAATCTTCTAGAAGTTTGAAATCGTAAATAATCACTCAGTTATCCTTAGTTACAAGCAGGTATATTTTGTTTTTGCCGACGTTTCAGGCGACTAAGCGTCTATCATCAGGGCAGCAATATAAATAAAAATATAGAAAAATCGTACATAAATTGGCAATAAAATTTAGCAATAAAAAATCATTTTTTAACATAAAAGGAAAATAAAGTAAATATAGACTAGTTAAGGCGCAGTCATACGTGAGTTTCAGAATTTGCGTAAAAAATCAGTTAAAATTAAACTAAAACGAAAATGAAAAAAAGGGCTCTGTAGCGCCCAAGCTACTACCTTAAGCTATCTTTTCAACCCAATCGCATCAAAATCGGATCAAAATTAATGTCAGAATAAGGGAAACAGTTTTGTACATTTTTGTATCTTAATAACATTTGTTATATATCTATAGATATTGAATTTTTAGGAAGGATTTCCCAGATTCTGCCGTTAATTTTGATCCGATTTTTATGGGGTTGGGCTTAAAAGATAGATTAAGGTAGTAGCCTGGGCGCTACAGAGCCCTTTTCTCCATTTTCATTTTTAATTTTACTGAATCTTCAATTTGTTGTAAAAATGACTCCTTATGACTTCGCCTTAAACACCGGACATACTATTGATTTTGATAATGCGAAAATGGAAATCAGTGGTGTAAAAATCAAAATTCACGGTATCAGGACCTCGAAAATCCTAACGAAGCAGAGTGATATAAAAATAAAAAGCCTCTCCTTGAGGATATCGAAAATCTTGTAGACGTCATAAATTCTAGATATCTAAAACATGAAGAATTTAATAAAGAAGGTATTAAGGGGGTACATATACCTAAAAAAAAAAACTCAGAAAAAATTTTGTAAGCTTTTTAAAAATGATTTATTTAAAAAGATATTTTTTTTCCATAATATATACACATTTTTACATAATTTTTTACATTTAGAAAATTAAAATAAGTGTTTTTATAAGTGTTATAAAATTCAGCTTATTTAGGCTATGAAAGTTCATTGCTCGTAAAGTCAAAAATTTTCCTTAAAGCAGATGGACCCAGGACTTGGCATAGTTGTTGTACATGTGAACCCTCATGAGCGGAACCTCAGGCAACCAAATCCAAGCACTATTAAGCTACTTGCATACTCTAAAATTGCTTAGTGTGGTTAAAATTTTGATAGTTTTTATCATTTTAGTCAATTTATGGTGTGCCATCAGCTTAATAATGCTTAGATTTGGTTGCCTGAGGTTGCGCTCATGAGGGTTCACATGTACAACAAGTGTGCAAAGTCCTGGGTCCATCCGCTGTCTGGAAAAATTTTGGCTTTACGAGCAATGCCCTCATTTTCTCAAAAATCACATATTTGAGAAAATGGCTTTTAAAGTTCTGAACAGATTTTGATGAATAAAATGTATTACACCAACACATAAACATTTATATCTTGAAAATATCTTGTCACAGGACTCTTGCTTGATGTAAATACTCTTTTGCACATAGCCGGATACTTTATTTTTTTTCTCCTGCTCCTAACGTGACCCAATTAGCTTTTTTATCAAAAACACAGATCACACACTATTAGGCACCACGAGCAAGTTAAAACTTTGAGTCAGCGGAGTCTTCACATGCAATTATCTAAAAATTATCTTTAATTTTAAATCATAGAATTATTTTTTCACTTCACATTTGCACATAAACACCTTTTTTTTAATAACTAAAAAACTTCATTAGTTTACCTGGTAAGAATTGGTCATTTATTCTTAAATTTTTTTTTTGAATAAAACTAACTTATTTACTTCAGATTGAAATAATAACAAAAACAAAACCAAGTAAAGTAGAATTTCACTAGAAAGATGACTCAAAGAACAAAAAAGTCGTCATGAACTTGCAACGCTGTAGAAATACCTAATTTGATATCGATGGATCGATATTGGTGTAATATACTAAAGTAGACTCGTAGAGGTAATATATGTCATATATTATGTCATAAAGGTTATAAATTTTTTTATGCGATCGATTCTAACTTAATAAATTGTTTTTAGCATTAGACTTGAAATGAAAGTTAATCTGTCATTCTTAATTTTCATTATTAAGATATTATGTCACGGAAAAAATCTAATCACAGATAAAAAAATTTTCTGTTTTTTCATCGCTTTTATTAGACGAAAACGATATAAATACTTACAGTTCTGTTCGTGGATAAAAAAAAAAAACTATACCTACATTGCGAAAATTAAAAAAAGAAAAAATACATCGAAAAAGCATTTGTACCTATAGTATCGTAGAAAGTATTTCTGCTACTAGAACTGACTTGAAATTCTTGAATTTCAAAAAAAGCCATTTCAACGTTAATTTAATAAATTGAATGTCTTTATTAAATTAACTGTAACTTTTTTCCCTTAACGAATTAAGAAACGCGGTTTGCGGCATTTGAAAGCTGATGTAAAAGTACATCAAAAAACACAAAAACCTGAAAATTGATTTTTTGAAAAATTTTAGGTATATGTACCCCCTTAAACAAAGGGAAAATATTAGTTCTCTATGCTCTGATTTTGAGAATTTCGCGAGCTTTCAGGATCAGGACTTTGAAATAGAATGTAAATTAGAGAACAAACTTTGCCTAAATCGTGAAAATATAAATTCGTTTGAAGAAAATTATAATAACGATATCGTGCTGGACCCTGCTTTAATAAACTCAATAAATAAAGTATAGTTCGTAAAATATGATAACTCATGTCAAATTTCAAGGGTAAATAAAAATGAATCATCGGGAAAAAATAAAAATCAAGGATCTGATAATAAAAGTCTGATTGATGATAACAAGAATGAAAAGCCTCACTTATCTGATTAATGCGAGATGAATCCATCATTAACGAAAGAAAACGCCAGTGTAAATAATAAGGAGATTATGCAACAATATACGGATATGAGTTCACAGAAGGAAAAACTCTCTTTCAGCCGTAAAAACCTACAAGAGGAGACACATGGGGAATGTGCTCCCTATGCTGACCTTCATAGCGCCCTTAAAGGGGGAAGCGCCGATCCTACTGCAACAAGTTGGTCAAGGACAAAAGAGTGGGATGATGATGAAGATATCTTGGAGATAATTAATAAATGTATCCAAGTCTTAAAGAGCACGGATCTTAAGCCGGAATCTTTTAGGAATAACTTATTTTTATTAATTAATATTATTGAAAAAGACTCGAAATTAAAAAGGTATATAAGTACGCTTAAAACTTTATTCTTGGACCTAATACAGCTACCCCAGGGGAACGAATCAATCATGCAACAAATAGTAGGGGAACTACTGGCGCTGTTTTCGGAAATTAAATTTATTTCCAAAGGGAAAGGTAAAGGGAAGAAAAATTCTTCTCATCACCGCGTTTTATTTTGTCAAAACGAAACTAAATCAAGGTTTGAAAAAATTAAAGAAATGTTAAAACTTGATCATTTATTATTGGAAGAAAAAAGTGCAATTTTAAAATTAGTCGAAAAATATCAAGATATTTTTTATCTGGAAGGGGATGAACTCACTGTTACCCCAATTCTTAAATTAATGATTCATACTACGGATGATATTCCGGTGACTACTAAACCTTACCGTTTACCGCCAGCGCATCATGAGGAAATTAATAGGCAGGTAGACAAACTTTTAAGATTAGGAATAATTGAACCCTCGACGTCTTCTTGGTGCAGTCCATGTTTTCTAGTTCCTAAACCGGATAGTAAAGACGGTTCTAAGAACTATCGTATGGTGATTGATTACAGGGAAGTAAATTTGAAATCAATACCAGATTCCTTTCCGTTAAGAAGTGTAACCGATATTTTAGATCAATTAGGAAACGCAAAAATCTTTTCAGTGTTTGATCTGAAGTCCTCATATCATCAAATTGAAATTGATGAAAGACACAGGTATAAAACGGCGTTTGCCACAATTAAGGGGCTGTTTGCTTTTGCTAGAGGAGCATTTGGGCTTAGAAATATGCCAGCCACCTTCTCAAGAGCGTTAGCAATCGCATTAGCGGGTTCAATCGATAATGAATGTTTTTGCTACCTTGATGACATTATAAGTCATTCTAAAACATTTGAAGAACATGTAAAACGATTGGAATGCTTATTTCAAAGATTACGTGAAACAGTTTTTAAATTTCAACCAGAAAAAAGCGAATTTTTAAAAGAGGAAGTAATTTACTTGGGTCATGTAATCACGCCAAATGGGCTCAAACCTAATCCATAAATTTTAAAGGCAATTAAACATTTTCCAGCTCCTAGTACGCCTAAGGGGATTAAAATTTTTTTGGGTTTAGCTGGATTTTATCGTAGATTTATCAAAGATTTTTCAAAAATTGGGAAGCCTTTGACAAATTTATTACGGAAAGATATAGAATTCATTTGGTATGATCAAACCCAACAGGCTTTTGATACATTAAAAAATTGTTTGTGTGAAGCACCCTTATTAATATATCCAGATTTTTCGAAACCTTTTAATTTAACTACAGACAGTAGTAGCTATGCAATTGGTGCAATACTTTCACAAGGGATCATTGGTCATGATCAACCTTGTGCATATTACTCGCGGGTTATGACGCCGGTGCAGTTAAGGTATGATATGTTTAATCAAGAAGGGCTAGCATTAGTAAGAGCAATTAAACACTTTCAACCTTACCTATTAAATAATCAATTTAATTTAATAACAGATCATCGTGCTTTGGTCTGGATGCAAACTCATAATGAAACAAATTCGCGAATCATGCGGTGGCGTATTGAGTTAAGCGAATTTAATTATAAAGTTATTTATCGTCCAGGTGCGCTCAACCCAGCAGACGCGTTATCCCGTTTTCCGGTTGAAAACAATAAGGATATAGTACAAAACGAGAAAGATGATTTTTATTTTCCGGAACCATTGCAGTTGCAGAAAGCTAAGAGTGAAAATGTCTCGCCAGCAACAAGTGTTATGGGGCTACAACCCGTGTATACTATAACAAGAGCTCAAGCGAGGGGGGACGTGCGCGGGCAGAAAAAACTACACGCCCTGCTCGGGTACCAGTGCCAAGCAGAAAAAGGGGGAGACCACGCAAGCTCCAATCGACTATAGCTCAACTCCCCAACGTAACGCAAATGCAGAGTTCCTCGAGTAAGAATTTGGAAACTGAATTAAACGATGATCAACTTTCTGAAAATAATCCATTTGATAACTCTCTTGAAAGAGAATTAAATTTGAGTAATTTATTTGACGATGTAATTAATGAAACAAATCAAATAGAACCTCATGAAGAATTAAATACAAGTTCCTCCGATTTAATAGAGCCGACTAAGAAAATAATAATTACTTGCAGAGAAAAATTTTTTATGAGAAAAGATAATTATATATATTCCATTGAATCTCTGGGTAACCCCTGTGATAAAGGAGCAAAGCAATTGCAAAAAATGAATAAATTACCATATTTTAAACATATTGAAATTACGGAATCATCACTATTAATGACAGTAAATAAGAAATTCTACTTTGCTCTTCCATTAAGAGGTAAAACTCCTATTAACTTAATTTTTACTAACAAAAATCTTGATATTTTATTGATTAAGTTAAAAACGTTAATAATAGAAGCAAATATTGAGTCGGTTAGTATGGCTAAATCAGAACACATAGAACATGTAGAATGGTCGGAAATAATTTTTAAGTTCAAAATTTTATTCAGTCAACTATCAACAAAATTGATCGTCTGTTTAAATCTAATACAATACCCAATCGTAAGCAATAGAGAAAAGATCTTGGAGGAGGCTTATGCTTCCGCAATTGGGGGACATCATGGTGTTACGCGATGCTGCAGACGTTGACGACAAAATTTTTATTGGGAAAATTTAAAAGAAGATGTACAAAACTTTATTAGAAACTGCTTAGATTGCCAACTTAAAAAATTGAGAAGAGTTAAGACTCGTCAACCAATGCAGATAACCGATACCCCACGGGCGAGTTTTCTAAAAATAAGTATGGATATTGTTGGTCCATTAGACCCGACGGAAGATGGTTTTACTTATATTTTAACTTTTCAAGACGTTTTTTCTAAATACGCAATTGCAGAACCATTGCGCACAATGACGGCAATCGATGTAGCAGGAGGGCTAATAAAGAAGGTAATTTGCGTTTTCGGGGCGCCGAACATAATTTTAACGGATCAAGGGTGAAATTTCGTATCTAAATTAATGAAACGAGTAGCCAAGCGTTTTCGAATCAAGCAGGTTTGAACGAGTAGTTTTAGGCCCAGCTCAAATGGTAGCTTGGAACGGAGCCATTCCAGTTTAATGGACTTTCTAAAAATGTTTGCGGAAGGGAATAAAAATAACTGGAATCAAAACCTAGAACTTGCATGTTTTAATTTCAATATTTCGGTTTCGGAAAGTACACTTTTTACCCCACATGAACTGGTGTTTGGACGTATGGCTCGGGTACCAGCAGACTATAATATAGAACAAGGAGATTTAAATCCTACGTATCAGGGTTCTATGAAAGATTTAATTTCTAGATTAAGTAGCATGCATCAATTCGTGTTTGGGAGAACGCGGAGGATGCGCTTAAGGTTAAAGGGATATTTAACGCGGTCGCGAGGGAGCGGGAAAGGTGAAAAGCGAGGTTATTCGTAAAGCACAACACTTATAGTTTTTATGCTGCACTTAAACTATTTATTGAACTATTATTAAATGACTATGTACAAGTGAGGAGAGAGAGCTCGCCGTTTTGACCGGGAGTCTCTCAACCTCAGGTAAACTAGGTGGAATCGTCGTAGATAAGCGGGCGATCTACGACGACGGCGCTGAGTCCCGTGATGCGTGGTCGCGGCATCACGGTCGTAGCAAGACTGGTGAGGGCGGAAACTGGTCACTCTGGGCAGCTCTGGCGTGGGTCGCTCGCATGACCAATCCCGTGACAATAAAAGGCGGTAAATCTCAAACATTCCGCCCGCCTTAATCGACTGTAGTCGATTAATAATATCTGTGAACATAATAAAAATAAAAATAACATTAAGTAATATATAAAAATAATTGTAGGTTAAGTCTAGGGTGGTTAGTAAGCGTACGATCAAACGTAGAGGCTTACTGGGCAATTTTGGTAAGAGCCTGATGCTCTGTCCAAGGAAAATTCCTGGGTCGAAAACCCAACACTTAAATAATGATACAGCCAGGGTCTTAAGTTGAGTTACTTCAAGTGGCTGTATGCTTGAGGTCGTTATTGGGGCCTGAACCTGGAGTGGTTCAGGTGGCTTTATTTTTGAGAGTATAGCCGGTGCCTGAAGCTGGATTAGTTCAGGTGGCTGTACTTTTGTCATGGTAGCCAGCGTCTGGACTTTAATTAGTTTAATTGTCGCAGGTGGCTAAGCTTTAAGACACGTTGCCGGTGTCTGAATTTTGGAGTGTGTAACCGAAGCCTGGACTAAGTGTGTCGCAGGGGGCTGAATTTTGAAAGGTGTAGCCGAAGCCTGAACTCTAAGTAATTCAGGTGGCTGTTTCTCGAAAGCGATAGCCGGTGCCTGAGCCAGGACAGCCGCAGGTAGCTTGTGCTTGGAGAGGTTCGTTGGACCCTGGACTTGAGGTGTCTCAGGTGATTTCATCTTGGAGGGGGGCGCCGAAGCCTGAATTGGAACTGATTCAGGTGGCTGATTTTCAAAAGACGTGACCGGCGCCCGGGCTTTGGCTGCCGCAGGTGCCTGAGTTTTGAAAAGTGAGGCCGGAGCCTGAGCTTGGATTAGATCAGGAGGCTGGACTTCGAAATGAGTAGCCGAGGCCTGGACTTGAGGTGTCGCAGGTGGCTGAACCTTGAAATGAATAGCCGAGGCCTGGACTTGAGGTGTCGCAGGTGGCTGAACTTTGAAATGAGTAGCCGAGGCCTGGACTTGAGGTGTCGCAGGTGGCTGAACCTTGAAATGAATAGCCGAGGCCTGGACTTGAGGTGTCGCAGGTGGCTGAACCTTGAAATGAATAGCCGAGGCCTGGACTTGAGGTGTCGCAGGTGGCTGAACTTTGAAATGAGTAGCCAGGTCCTGAAGCTCAAGTGGTTCAGCTGGCTCGTTCTCAATGGGTGATTTGAAAACCTGGATTAAGGGAGTCACAGGTGGCTCAATTTTAAGAAATTGGACGTAGTCACACCACACGTCATCAAAGGTGTCCTGCGTATGGTAGAACATGTCTTTGACGAAGTAGTCGTGGCCATGGTCTACATCCCGGCAGTTTCTTAAACTTTGATCATTTTGGATAAACTCTTGCCAGAGTTGTTCGAGACGCAGGATGCGCTTCTCTGCTAACTCGTGAATCATCAAGGCTCCTTTTTGCTTAAATATTTCGAAATGAGTGACGATTCGATTTCGGATTATAGCTTGCCTGCTAAGGATTCGCGCAAATGAATTTGGTTTTTTCATTTTGCAAGGTAGGGCGGTATTTGAAATAATAAATCAATAGGTAAAAGTTAAAACTATCTTTTGGCTTGGGAAGATTTAAATTGAAACACAATTTAAATTTGTTTTCTAAACTTGAGGCGATTTGGACAAGGCAAAAAAACATGAGTGGTGAAAATGTAAATTGAAACACAATTATTCTTTAAATGAAAGAATGGAAAAATATTCAAACTTATGAATGTCACTGGTGGAACAATCTTTAATTGAAATACAATTAAGATGAGGCAATTATTCTTTAAACAAAAGAATGGAAAAAATATTCAAACTTATGAATATCACTGGTGAAACAATCTTTAATTGAAATACAATTAAGATGAGGCAATTATTCTTTAAATAAAAGAAACTGAAAAAATATTTAAACACATGAATATTATTGGTGGAATAGAATTTAAACTGAAATACAATTTAAGATGAGGCAATTATTCTTTAAATAAAGGAAACTGAAAAAATATTTAAACACATGAATATTATTGGTGGAATAGAATTTAAACTGAAATACAATTTAAGATGAGGCAATTATTCTTTAAACAAAAGAATGGAAAAAATATTCAAACTCATGAATATCAGTGGTAGGACAATCTTTAATTGAAATACAATTAATATGAGGCAATTATTCTTTAAATAAAAGAATGCTGAAAAATATTCAGACTTATGAATATCAGTGGTGGAACAATCTTTAATTGAAATACAATTTAAGATGAGGCAATTATTCTTTGAACAAAAGAATGGAAAAAATATTCAAACTCATGAATATCAGTGGTAGGACAATCTTTAATTGAAATACAATTAATATGAGGCAATTATTCTTTAAATAAAAGAATGCTGAAAAATATTCAGACTTATGAATATCAGTGGTGGAACAATCTTCAATTGAAATACAATTTAAGATGAGGCAATTATTCTTTAAACAAAAGAATGGAAAAAATATTCAAACTCATGAATATCAGTGGTAGGACAATCTTTAATTGAAATACAATTAATATGAGGCAATTATTCTTTAAATAAAAGAATGCTGAAAAATATTCAGACTTATGAATATCACTGGTGGAACAATCTTTAATTGAAATACAATTAAGATGAGGCAATTATTCTTTAAACAAAAGAATGGAAAAAATATTGAAACTTATGAATATTATTGGTGGAAAAGAATTTAAACTGAAATACAATTTAAGATGAGGCAATTATTCTTTAAATAAAAGAAACTAAAAAAAATATTCAAACATATGAATATTATTGGTGGAACAACCTTTAATTGAAATACAATTAAGATGAGGCAATTATTCCTTAAATAAAGGAATAAAAAGAAAAACTTAAACTTATGAATCGTTCATGAAGAAATAATTTTAAATTGAAATACAATCTAAAATGAAGGAAAACTAATTAACTAGGGACAGAAAAGGAATGAAAGATTGAGTGACTAAGTGTAAATAAAAAATAGAAAACTGAGCAACTAAAGTAGGTAAAGAAGGGTTGTCAATAGGTTAGTAGTGTGCAGTCACCTGACTGCCAGGCTAAACTTTTTAAATAAAAAAGCTTGAAACCATCCAAACAAGCTGGATATCCTTGGTCGATGACTGACAAACCAGGTTATTCAAGAGAACAAACTATGATTGAGTAGGTGGTTTATGGTATTTGATTATTAATCTTGACAAATACCTAAAAATGAAAAAAATTCAATTAGAATTTTTGAAAATATAAACTTGAAAAAAAATCAACAAGAGATTGGCTACTAGAAATAATTTGATTATACTATACTAAGGAGATTGGCAAAAAATTGATTCCAACGCTGACTCTAACAACCATAAGAAACAGTACATTTAAACCCAAGGCTATCGAAGAACTCTGGGAGTGCTGCTGCAGCTGTACGAGGGCTCGAGGACTACCAGTTGGTGAAGCAAGTCCCTTCGCTTGCTCCCACAGGTGCCAAAGGTTGCTCAGATGTGGTTGGACAGTAAGCGTGGACCTCAGTTTAACAGGTAGTTTCACCTGCAAATTCAATAATGTCAGATAAGGTGGAACAAAATAAAATGAAATTAAGTTTTCGTAGTAGGCCGACGGGCTTCAGATGACAGCAAGCGGGAGTGTTGCTGTCTCCTTCTAATCCACCGTCGTCTTAGGTCTGGGTACTGGCCACGCGGGTGGCGTGGTTGGCTCCAGGGTAACCCGGATGGTGAGGTGCGTGCTGCTGGACTTGAGGTGCCAACAAGATGGTCGCTCTTGTTGGCCGATGAGTGCTCGCTGGACAGGCCGCCTTGGGCCAGCTGCGAGCGCGGCTTTTGGTGTGGAAAGGAGAGTCGCGGAGCGCGATCGTCCGTCTCTCTTACTCCCACGACGATTGTTGTCACTGACACTGAAGTGTGGCTGCGCGGCGGTGATGCGCGCGCCACGGGTTAGCCGTCACTGGCATCTTCTTCGTTCGAACTGCAGAGAAGAAAATGGCCGCGGCGTGGCACAAACTTTTCACTTTCCCTTTTCACTCGCGACGCGCCTTTTTTCGGGGAACTTTTCCCCACAAGGGATGCCAATGTTTGGGAGAACGCGGAGGATGCGCTTAAGGTTAAAGGGATATTTAACGCGGTCGCGAGGGAGCGGGAAAGGTGAAAAGCGAGGTTATTCGTAAAGCACAACACTTATAGTTTTTATGCTGCACTTAAACTATTTATTGAACTATTATTAAATGACTATGTACAAGTGAGGAGAGAGAGCTCGCCGTTTTGACCGGGAGTCTCTCAACCTCAGGTAAACTAGGTGGAATCGTCGTAGATAAGCGGGCGATCTACGACGACGGCGCTGAGTCCCGTGATGCGTGGTCGCGGCATCACGGTCGTAGCAAGACTGGTGAGGGCGGAAACTGGTCACTCTGGGCAGCTCTGGCGTGGGTCGCTCGCATGACCAATCCCGTGACAATAAAAGGCGGTAAATCTCAAACAATTCGCGAGAAATAACTTAATTAAGTCCAAAGAAAGATCAAAATTTTATTACGATCGAAAAGTAAATGAAGAAACTTTAAAAATTGGTAATTGGGTTTTTCTTCTTCGTGGGCCCTAACCGAGAAAGTTTCAGAATCACTTTTTGGGTCCTTATAAAGTTGTAGATATATTGAGAAATTCAAATGTAAAAATTCAAATCGCGGAAAATAAATATAAGGTAGTGCATGCGAATAGATTAAGATGATCATCATTGAACCAGAATAAACACAATTCAAGCACTCAATACTCAGTGGAATGTAGACTAGTAATTTTTTTTTTAATTTAAATGTAGTTACTATGCGCTAACAAGAGTACACATGCACCATATCAATCGCACTTACTGTCATTCTACACTAACACATTAGTAGTGATAATACAATCAACAAAAACCCCAACACATTGCACTCATGAATTTTTTTTTTTTTAAATTCATATTAATACAAATTGATGTTACAGATGCGATAAAATCAAACATTTATACTCTTGGTTTGCCTAGCCCTTTGCAAAGGAGGATACTCTATCATTGGGTTTGATTGTACACAAGGAGTGTCCAATCTAACAACGTTTTCTTTGCTATAGGTGGCAGAGTGTGATATTCAAGAACCCATTACTGACACTAGCAAAGTGCAAGTGCAATTATTACAAGTACATGAATTTACTAATATTCATGTAAAATTGTGTAAAATTAGAATAATGCGGCACGTGAGTAAGTGCAGCTGGCTATCGCATAATTGACAAGTTAATCGCGCGGATGAGTCATATCTTTTAGATGTGTCACGCAAACAGTGTGAAAAAATGCATTTGCATAAAACAATCTCATATCGTGATGAAATAATTAATAATCTCCAAGCAAATTGTTCAGTTTCACATCCTATGACATTTGTGGGAAACATTGACGATAAGGGTAATTGTAAAAACCCTGGGTACTGGAAGGACCCATATTGATGTAATTTTTTCGGGATTTTTGGAAATATCATTGAGAGATTATCAAGCCGCAGTAAACTTACTTACGAACGATATAATTCTAAAATCAGGCACACGTTGTAAAATTACTGATATTG
This sequence comes from Encarsia formosa, assembly GCA_038277355.1. Lineage (NCBI taxonomy): Eukaryota > Metazoa > Arthropoda > Insecta > Hymenoptera > Aphelinidae > Encarsia > Encarsia formosa. Next base: position 48,977,990 of record CM076184.1, on the reverse strand, counting down.
AATGCATCGACTTGGAAGACGGTTACGCATTTTGGAATGCATTACCTATGCGTTCATGCGAGGAAAATAAATATATTAACTTGTACGATGGGACATTAAATAAAATTATAGAAGGCGGCAATGAAAAATATCCAACTTATGTAATAGAGTCGAATAAAATTACATTTGCGTTTAAGGGTATTGGAATAATAACTGAGTGCGCACATCGATTGGTCCGAACAGAAGACTCGAAACTGTTCATTTTAGAGGACGGTGACCTCGAAAATTTTCATTCGGTAAAAAAATCATTATTGGAAAATTTGGATATATTTGTGTATTTTAATTCTAAGCATGTGTTCGTTGAAAAACATAGTAAGGGACAAATTAAACGCTTATACTATGATCTATTGATGCAAAAATGTGAACTCGAACGAAAAGTCATAGACAATGCTTTGGGAATAGCGGTCACAGCACCTGATATGTTTGCCTTTTTAATCACAAAATGGTTCGGTTTCATGAGTGTAGTCGGTGCTGAAGTAGTGCATGTTTTACGTTGTCTTCAAACTGATACGGTCAGGATTTTTTCCTCACGCCACGCACTTATATTTTGAAAGAGTTTGGAACAGAACTCAGCTGTAATACATTGGTACCACCAATGTACCTACTAGGAGACGCTTGGTACGCAGTTATGCCTGCATATGCAACACACGTTAAAGAACCAATAATTTTAAAACCAACCACAAAAAGCACGTGGAACTATACGATCCAATTGACCTAGCAAGAAGTGGTGTGTACAGCTATAGTGAAATTCAATCACTAAAACATCTAATAATGTTCTCAGTAGACAGACCTGCAGTGTTAAATAGTGTTGCAATGGGAAGGAGTGGAAGGGGTGCTCTAGATAAGGATTTATCAGTTTTAGGTCTTCTTAATGAAGAAGCAGTTTCCAGATTAGCTGATGGTGCTATGGCACAAATGTGGGGAATATTTTTAAAATTCGTAAGTTTTAGTGCCGGAATAATTGGTGTTTTTATTATCGCGAGATGGATCAAATTTGTAATTGATACAATGATTCAAGGTTACGCACTCTTTAGTATTTTCGGGTGGAGCTACCATCTTATAGCTGCAGTATGGAACTCGGCTACACAGTTATTATTGCATTTAAGTCGCGACCTTGAAAAGGGGAGTGAACAAGATAAAACAAAAGACAAGGAGCAAGAGCGCCAGGGCAACTCGTATGCACGCGCGCCAGAGGAAGAATACTTTCCCCCTCATGCATTGTGTCTAATAAGTGGCTATAGGCTAGCAGATGGTTCATTGTAGCCAAAACAGGAGAACCCATAAACGTAATAACCAATCATGTCTATCCAGATCTAAATCGTGATATTATTCCGCCCCCGAAAAGGAAGGGTAATGAAGGGGACAATGTTTAAATAATAATTTCCGGTTACTTATGATGTTTTTTCTTTTTTAATTTTAAATTTTGATATTCAATTTAACAAAATTTTCAGTAAAAAAATCGTTTCTGAATTACAAATTTGAATAAATAAGTGTGTCAATGTTTTGGATGTTGTGTAATCTAAATTAAATTTATGGGACATTACCTGTAATTATAATTTTTACAGATTAGTGAGCAGGCGAAAAACTCGTGGGAAGAAATTCAACACGTTGATGTCTGGAAAGATATCGTGTGGAACCAAGAAAGAATACACTATTCTGGATTACAAAAATTAACTTGCCGAAAATGTTATAAATATTCTCTGTCATATGACGAACGGGTTATGTTTGCATTAGTGTCGCTTAGAACTACTTCTGATTTAAGGTGGTTTTCTACCAGAGCTAGTCAAGTTCAAGACTAAAAAAAAATTATTTCATCAAATTACTAACAATTGGTTATTAAAATTTATTTTTAAACTTTTTATGGCTTCTGAAATTATTTTCTACCAAAAAAACATTGACAATCACAACAAAACATTTTTTTAAACTTTTAACCTCATCTTTGAATACCGCAGTTTTGGAGGTTATTCACGTGAAAATTATTTTTGTAAAATTACTGTAAAATATGTAAAAGGTCAATTTTTTGCAGTTTGAAGAAATGAATTCTTCGATAGTGAAACTATATGTATGTGGTTTTTCTAAAGGATCTCTATTGTAAGAAGATAAATATTAATAATTTAGTACACTTTTTCAGCGTAGCGGCCATACGCGTAACGAAAAATAATCAATCTTTAACTTGCTGTAACTTTCAAACTATATGGTCAATTTTGATCAGACTTCGTAGAAATGTTTGTTAATATCTAATAAACACCTCCAGAAAATCTGAGCTGATTCTCTATTGTCATGCATTTGGTAGAAAACCACCTTAATCTCTACCTATGTGCCAATATCTTGCGAATTATGTAAAGATCTTATACCTTTCTCGGAGTGTAAAATTGAACAACGACTGAAAAATAAAGGAGACTATGCATTTAAAATAAAGGGATTACTTGACGAAACGACTTATAGGGGGATCGGACATTACGGTGCACTTACTACCACAGAGTTCGCGGAAAATATCGTGGAAAAACATAATAAGGCCGAAACCAGGCAAGTAAAACGTTTACCATACATCAAGTCTCGTTATTACTGTCAAAATTCAGCTAGAAGTCTCTTGTCAGTCACAACTAGACACCTTTTACGCCCAGCGCCGCTAACAGGCGCACCGGCCTTACAACCTATTTCATCATCCGGAGGCTCTTCTATTCCATCAAATCCCATGTCTCCTTGCATTTCAGATTTACGTACTAATCGAATTCAGGAGGTAAAAGTTCTTCCTCAACATACAACTATACCAACAAGTATGTTAAATATTCGTTGATAACAGCAGAACATAGTCGAAATCAAATATCGTCTGAGGCAAATAGTACTGAGCTCATGGAAATGGACGCACGCGAAATAGAGAAATTTTTTATAGATTTGCCGATAGCAACAGAAAACTTAATAGAAAAATAGATCTATAGTTTACTTGATTCATATGAAACGAATTAACACAAGTTCTTCCATAAAATTTTGTTTCTCTTCTTATCTGCATACACGACCATAAGAGTTTTTTCTTTTCTGTTTTGATTACAGGAAAGATGTTGGTTCCATTCATTCTGGGTTTTGTGGGATTTTATGATTGTATTAAAATTAATAATTTGGAAAACCATCCAGGAATTGTGTTTGTCTATAGATAAGGTATGCGAATTTTAAAAGAATATTATACAATAACAACTATAATAGTTTAAAAGCGATGACAGAATTAAGTAAAAACTTAGATTACATTTTTCACGAAATCATTTACTCTAAAGCTTATGTTAACACAAAAAAATCAATTACCCTGTCACTGTCTAATCATTACTTAGTTGAATCAAGAATATTTACATTTTATGATTCTCAGTTTAAATACTTAATACATTTAGTAGAAGCAAAGGAACGTGGTAAGATTAATTTTGCTAATAATATTTTACAAGTACATGATTTAATTAAAAAAGATGACTGGGAAATGAGTTTAGACAAAAATAGTAATAATGTGTTTATTGAAAATGAATTGAGTTATGTCGCAACGAAAGGAATAAATGAATCTCGTACATTCTTACTCGCGGCACTAAAGCGTGCTCATACACCGTTTGACGATGCAAACCTTCAAAATATCTATGTAGAAAGAATTACCCTATATGCGACCAAATTACTTGAATATTATACTTTAATGTCGGAAATAATCATCAATATTTTGGAAAATAAAAAATTCATTTTTTATAAAAATTTAGAAGATAGTTCTAATAAACAAGCATTTATTAAAGTTAATACAACCAATTCAGACATAATTTCTAAGGTTTTAAACTTGAAAATAATTTATCTTGAAAATAAACTCATATTTTCTTTAAAAGTTCCATTACTTGAGTCCGATGAATTTCAGATATTTGAAATAATACAATTTCTCAATTTCTTTGATAGAAATAAAGCATTGTCTATCGAATCAAACATAAAATTCGTTGGGGTTACATCTGACTTAAAAAGATACGTTTATTTGTCTGAGTACGACGTTTTTTCGAGCAAAAGAATTAATAATACTCTATATTTCACGGGAAATAACCTAATTTCAGAAAAATCTAGTTGCATTAGAGATATGTTTTTATTTAATGATGGTAGGAAATGCCTTGCAATAGCATCAGTACAAGATAATGGGTATTTTTTCAGTCAAACGTCTTATGGCAAAGATTGGGTGTTTTCATCAGCTGAAGGAGTTAACGCGCAATTTAAATGCAAAAGTTGTTCTCAAGGTTTAGTGTTGAAGGGAAATAAAATAATCAACGTACCTAAAACATGCACTATAGTTATAGATGGAAATGATTATCAGAGTAATGAAAAATTGGGAGGTGACTACAAATACATTTTGCCAATAGTTGATGTTAAGGTACTAAGAAAAATCGAAAATAATCAAATTACTACTACCGCACAGGTTTTTGTAGAAATAGAATTAGTGAAACCATATGTTATTGCTTTAATCGTTCTTACCAACATATTAATTTTATTACAAGTGGGAAAAATAATTGAGCCACGTAAACTCTGGTCTAATTTTTTCAATAAAAAGGAAGAAAGATTGTATGTGGAGATGAAAAAGTTAAAAATAAAGGCTAATAAATACGTTCTAAAAGATCCCATGTATGCTACTCCAAACAAGAAAAACTCTTTAGAAACTTCAGAAATTGTTTTGTCCGCGTCAGACGAAGAATCATTTCAGGAGGCAAGACGCTATGCCCGCCAAGCTAATTTATCAGAAAGCTTAAATAGTGTCCCTATAAAGTTAGAATTACGTTAAATATACATGTAGCCATCTTTATGTTGTCTGGATGGCAAATATAATAAATATAAATTACAAATAAAAAAATAATAATAATAAAAAAATCATAAAAAAAAAGGTGAATGTTTGATCAATGTAAATGTTTATACGTGAAAATAATATAGTTTCAAAAGAGAAAGAGGTATAAAATAAATATGAAAAATCTTCTTAGAGAGAAAGGCTTTATAATAATCCAAACTCGTGACACTATATAAGACAAACGCGCGGGATCTACAATTCGAAATGCGTTAAAATATATCAATTGAAATGATTGCATTCCTATGCACAAACATAAAATTGAAATTTAATCATTAAAATGATAGGTAAAAATCCACAGAGGACTAAGATTTACATATTAAGTGCCAATATTTGTCTAGATTAGAAAAAATATATATATAAAATAAAAACTGTCAATGCAAAATAATTTGACTGTAGGAGAGAAGAAAGATTTACGTAAAATATTTAAGTTACTATAATCAAGCGGTGTCAGAGTAATCTTTAATGAAATTTTAAATTAATAAAATCGGGTAGCTGCACTATAAGCTAATTTCATTGATCATTAAATTTCAGATGTTGTCAGTTAAAAAAAAAATGTTTGTAAAATTTTAATGATGGATGCAACAAAAACGCAAGACGAATTAATAAAGTCAATTTGGTCTTATAACACAGAGGCTTTTGAGAAAATATTTCACTCAACTGAAATATTAAGGGAAATAGACCTTAAAACAGTATGGTTTTATGCTGTGGAAAAAAGAAACATGGTCGCGGTCAAAGCATTTTTAGATGCAAGTTTAATTTTTTGTAACGATTCTGATCTCATAGATATGCTAATAACCACACTAGAGTTAAATGCGGAGGATTGTTTGAAAATGGTTTTACAAACATCTGTTAATATAAATGGTTCAGGTAGATATGATCTTTCGCCTCTTCAAACAGCAATCATGACCAACGACGAGAGTCTTGTCAACATGATTTTAAGTGCGGGTGCCGAAATAGATTTTATTGCTTCCAATGGGCACTGTGCAATAATGACCGCTGCCCAATATAGCTCATTAAGAACGTTTGATAAACTTCTAGAGTTACGACCAAACTTACATAATTATGACCTTTCCGGAAATAATTGTGTTTATAAAACGATTGAGAATATGCCGATCCAGTAGATGAAGATGGCAACACGCCTTTACTAATAGCAATAAGAGTAAACGACGTTGAATCTATTCAAATTTTAGTAATGAATAGCGCATCAGTCACTCATAAAAATAGGTGGGGTGATTCACCACTAACACTGGCATATAACAATAAAGCAGAAGAGACAGTATACATATTACTGAAAAATGGAGCATCGGTTCACGATTGACCAGATGAATGCACCTTTTTACATCATAATGTAATAAATAAAGTTATCGCAATTCATTTGGTAACCAGGACAATTGTGTACCCTTGTATGATGATAGAGATACAACTTGGTAATCCCCACCTCTATGATATGATCCAGGAATTACAGCAAATGAGAGAACATATCATGGGGGAAAACAAATCTTTTTTAGATATGTTAATCGAGCCAGTATCATCATGGGTAAGAATCTTAAATCATAATTCTGTGCCGAAAATACTTAATACAATTAAAACTTTTCCTACATATAAATCCGATTTGTTATTAAAATATGAAATCGCATGAATAAGATTAGGCACAAAAACTATACGGCGTAGCTTTTTTAAGCGTAAGCTATAAGTAGGGGAAAATTACGATAGGGCAGGAGCAGGAAATCACTCCTCACCCTCGTCATTTTCTTTTCATAAGCAGCATAATGCGGCGGCTTTTCAAAAACTGTGTGTTGCTGTGTACAAGACTACAGCCAGTTATAGTTAAACTCTCTTCCCGACTAGATCTTTAATTTGAATACCATTCTAACTTATAATAATATTATTGTCAATATATATATATACTAGGGGGTACCCCCCTGCTCGCTTCGCTCGCCAACCCCCATAAAAATAGTTATAAAAATTAAATAGTAAGTTAAAATACTTCAAGTACTTGAAACATGTAAGATATAATATTTTTTAACCGTTTTGAAGTACTCCTTCAAAAAGGGCTTTTAAAATTACGACTCCTCTAGGAAAAGCGCCCTTCAAAGAGGTTAAATATGGAGTTTTTTGACAGTTAAGGTGCTCGTACGGGAGAAGCTCCTATAATTTAAAATCAACTCCTCCGGGAGGAGCCCCTTAAAACATGTTAAGTATAAGGGTTTTTGACATTTTAAGGTGCTCCTCCGGGAGGAGCTACTAAAATTGGCTCCTCCGGGAGGAGCACCTCAAAACCTTCAAAAAACCTTATATTTAACATGTTTTAAGGGGCTCCTCCCGGAGGAGCCGTAATTTTCAGAGCTCCTCCCGGAGGAGCTGAAAAAAAAGAGCTCCTCCTGAATATAACTATATAATATAGGAAGATATAATAAATTTGTAAATCCGTATTTATGTGAGAATATAATAAGAATAAAAATCGTTCATTTTGGTGTGTAAAACTATTTAATATATACATATATTTTAAAAAAAGGGGGGAAATATATAATCTCGTGCATTGGATAAAAAATAATAATAACGAAATAGCTGTGTGGTAATTGATAATATTTGTTAAAAAAAAAAAGAAAGAAAATTACTATAAACATAAACTGTGTGTATTCAGTTAGTATACTAGTGTGAATTAATACCACATCGATATTGTGTATTTGGTGTTTATATAAATATATAATGTATCCATTCAAGGTTGACGAGTCCTTCCAGATTGTCAAGGAAGTATTGCAAGAAGGAACATGCTGCGCAACTCTTCTATTAGGAGAAAACGACGAGAAGGTACCTGTGTGATAAAACACGGTACGAAAACTATTTCTATTGTCGGAATCACCTGATTAAGCAAGCTCGGGACTATGTATTATACCATGTCCCGAGACAACATCTAGACCTACATATTAAAACAGTACACGAAGTCAGTATGTTTGAAAAATATAAATTTCTGGCTCAATGTATGAACGAGATTAGTGAAGCATTTAAGGAGTACCGGGAATATCAGCGGAGGACTTCGTATGAGTTTGAACATAATCTAAAAACAGATTATAGGTACCAAGGAAGGATAAATTATAATTTTAAACAAGCATCAAAGGTGTTGGAAATAAAGGATAATGACTATCCTGAAATAAACTACCAATTTTTAATAAATCAACTATACAATGCAATACGAACTGATGCACCGAAACTAAACCTTCTTCCAGTACCAAGTTTATCCATCGAAGAGAAAAAAGACTGGTACAAGGAAATAGAAAAAGAAAATAGTAATTCCTCAATACAAGAATTCGAAGAAGTCCATGAAATAAATGACACCATGACTGAGGACCAACCACCAGATGAGTTAATACCAGATGAAATAATAGCAGAGGAAGTATCACCTGAAGAGCCATCATCAAACGAGCCATCACTAGAAGGAATAATACCCGTTTGGGCCTACTCCAAATTGGATGGTAGAACCATTAACTATCGATGTCGATACATTGGCAGACACTGATTTAGAAAAAGAAGAAGAAGAAAAAATAAGTTTTTGTCAAAATTTATAAGGAATTTCGTTAAAAGAATCAGGAGATTCTTCAGAAGAGATAAAAGAAGGTGCAAGGACTGTCACCGTTGGAATCGTTATAAAGAAGTGAATGTATTAAAAACTCGTTTAAGCCAGTTTTAATAATATTGATGTCATGCAAAATGTGGATTATAAAATATTAATAATAAATCAAATGTTGTATTCGAAATAAATAATTGGGTATGTATTGCAAAATATGTATGTAACGTAAAGCAAAAAAAACATAGAATCAGTTTTAAATGATGGCAGTTGTTTTTTTTTTTTTTTTTTTTTTTGGATTGAATAATTCTAAATTAATAAAATATTTTTTAAGGGGTAAAGGGACTATCTTGTCTAATTAATTATTATTCATCTGCCATAATTTAACTTATTAACCTAATAATTAATGCATGTTGTTCCGAATATGTCACTGTAATAGCATAATGGAATAAATAAGAAACATAAAATATTTAATTCTGGTAAAAAACTAAAATTTTCTTAGTTTTCTGTATTTACGCTATTCGGAAAATGTTGTGAAACCATTAACCATACCAACAATGATTGAATTGAAACTTCTTTTTTTTTCCTCTCAATAAAACAGCGGCAGGTAGGTACGCGTTAAGGGTACACGCCCTTCGAGTAAAGCAAGTGTGATAATACAGCAGCCTATATAGGGATGGTCTAGAAAGCAGAAAGTCACCAGTGGGCTTTCTGATTTCTCTTTTTTCTCTCTCTTAAGGTAGTGCCATATAATCTTACTGTGTGACCAGTCAATAATTTATGTATAACTAATATATAAACTGCACGACATTTTCAGGTGTCTGAATAAGTTCAAGAGTAAAAATCATATCCAAACAATAAAATATATTCAATACATATTTCATGTGCCAACAAATTTATGTCTTTAAATAACTATATCATATAATATTAAACACACGAACAGGTGTAGCAAATTAAGTGAGATTAACTTAACTGTTAGTATTATATTCCGTATGAGTTGAGGTACTTATGCATAATGTAAAATGTAATGTTGTGAACTCGTAATTATAAATGTGAACGAAAAAAAAAAGGAGTGAATTAATAGCAAAAAAAAACAAAAACAACACTAAAACGAATGACTAAAAAATTATGTAGTACAAAATATTATGTCCAACCTTTTTTCAAACCTCTCCTTTGAAAATCAGACTGAACTTAATTCTTGAACGCGTCATCTTTTCTCGGTTTCTCAATCAACCGTCACACCGGATTCTTGTTTTCTACGGATTTGAAAGAATCATTGAACCAAAGTTTGCTAATTTGATAATATGTTCTAAATGCGTGATTAAATTTTTTTTTTACGCAATCAAAATAAAAGCTACAGTTACTTGAATGGCTTTAACGCGTATCGCGGGAGCGATAACATCTCCATGGGGGATGGTGTCACGTCGTGACGTGGCATCAGACATTCCATCGGGTCAAACACGCGCCAAATCTTATTTGACAAAAATCACGTAGGACTATTGATTTATCAATTTTCCCATTTATATGGGTGGTCTCCCGAAAAGCTATATCATGAGCAAGGAGGGGATTGACCACCCCCCAAGCATCTCTTTATGCACACATTCAAATTATGATGTCCTCAGTACCCCTCCTCGAGTATATAAACAGGATGCGAGAGTGGTCAAGCGGAAGAAGATCTCTGACAGTCAAGGGTGGATTATTGGAGCTGAGAAGGGTGAACTTTGCGACGACGCAGTCACCTGAACTATCATCGCGTCGATCGAGTACCGATTACCCATCTAGCTCCCATCCCTCACGTATTAACATATTCAAGTTCAGTCTGTTTTCTTCCTTGAGTCCACCGACAGTCTTTTTCATGTAGTAAAAGTTCAGTCATTCAAGTACAGTTCGCTCTGGTCAACTCTTTCATTTCAAAACCCTTCACCCGAGTTCCAGTTCCAGCAAAGGTAACATTTTACATTTATTTTATATACACTTTTGAGTTCCAAGACACGGAGAATTTATCAAGTCTTTAGACAATTGGCGCAAGCCAAAACTAAAGGTACGGTCGAGAACCAGGGCCTCGACTCCGTTGCTAATGCAGTGTTGTTTATTATATATATTTATTATTTTCTTTATTTTATTTTATACGTTCTTGGTAGAACGTGACAATAATATTAAAAAAATAATTAAATATTAACTATATTTTCCTGAGTTGATCGGGGAGAAACGCACTCCTTTCTATATAAAACTAGAATTTAAAAATTAAAAATTTAATCACACATACACAAAATGATATATAACTGCCCTTAAGGAGTAAGTTAAACTTTACCGTCGAGAGGTTAGTTCGCTGCCCGAGACGCAGGAGGAGCGCGCGTAGCGCGCAAACCCCGTAGTCGAGGGCAGTGGACGTACCTCGAGACGGTAATGTTTGACGTCTCCTTAAGGGTAGTTTCATATTTTACTTCTCTAGGGCATGCAATATGGTACTTTGAGAAAACTTAAAAATGTAAATATTAAATAAATATTATTTTACAACTTATTTACTTTAGAAAAATTAAAAATTAAATTCATTTATTATTAGGATAGAAATATGAACGTATAATATAAATATAATTTAATATAAAATACATAATTTGAATGGCCAATACAAAAAACATTATTATAACTATTTAATGATAAGGTGTATTTTTTATTCATTTATAAGTTATATTAATAACGCAGTTATTGCAGTTAAAATATTACCTCAACTGCAAAATGTTTCCAGGAAATGCAAAACTACGCATTGTCCTATACCTTCTCAATTTTTTGTGCGTGGAGTTTTCAGAAAAGCGAAGCGTTGTAAAAGTGTAGAGGGAAAATAAGTTTTATTGGTGGTATTAGCTTACCGGGGAATTTTGGGAAAGAGTGTTGCAGACCAGGTAGGTCATTAGACTGAGTCCTACCCGCCGACGCTACGGTTTTTCCCCTTAATGCCTGGCGCTCTTCGGTAAGCACGTAACGGTTGTAAACAAACGCACCGTCGTGGAATCGTATAGTGCAGCCAAAATTTTACATCTCGCCGGGATGGAAAAAAATTTTCCATCCCGGCGAGGTGTAAAATCTCCCCCTCCGCTGCTCGAGAGTAAAGAGAAACTTACCCAGGCTAGCTCAGCAGTCAAAAAGTACCTATTGCATGGCCGAGAGAAGTAAAAAAAATTACTACAACTGCCAGCTGCAGCAGCAAAAGAATTACACAGTATCTCGTCGACTAGCAGTAACGTAGGGGCATACGAATACCGTGCAAGGCAAGCTCGCGCTTACTCTACTCTCGTCGGTGGCTGTCGCTGTCGCTACCTTGGCCCTTTTTTTAAAATCATATACGCACAACCATACCAAAAAAAAATCTTTAAATAAGTAGGATTTAACTGGGATTAACCAAAAAAAAAAAAAAAAAATATTATCTAATATGATACTCTCTCTCTTTTCTTTCTTTCAAAATTATTTTTCCAATTCGCTCGCGATTCACTAAGTTAAAACCACATGAAAATCACACTCAACCAAAACTCGACAAGACACAAAAAAAAATTTTAATTACATTCCACATATGCTCTTAGACCATTAGAACTTTCTTTCTCTCCTCTCACCTGTCGTTGTCTGTACATACCAAAAACAATACCTTTCTACGGTTATCCTCCGTCTGCATAAGCTTTCAATCTATTCTATCCATACTTTTTTTCTTTCACACTATTTTTTTTCCCTACTCGCTCACAAACTCGCGTATATATCACCCTGTCAAAAAATTAATTATTCAGACCCGATAATTTATTGGATAAGGAACTTACAAGATTAGGAAAAACTAACACTAAAAGTAAAAAGAAGATAAAAATTTTAAAAATCCAAAATTACCAGCTACTCGAATATTACGGGAGCTCAACACGCTCACTTGTACTTCCTAACTTCGAATGGGCTCCTCACCTTTGAGCTCCCCAATAAATTCGCCGGCCGATGCCCTAATTAATATTGCTTATTCGCTACCTTGCAACATTTCCCAATCATAAAAAAAAAAAAATTCCGAAGTCTTTCGCAAAAATCAAAACGGATGCTCAACACAAAAAGTATGAATTCGTTGAATTCAATTCAGCAAATACTGCAGAAATCAAAACGCCAACTCAGTGAGAGTAGCCTCTTTTTCTTTCTTTTTTTTTCTTTCTTAATTTCTATCCAAAAAAACACAGTTCTTCTCGCGTACTCAGTTATGACTTTACGGCATTGTAACCTCATTCTATCTAACTTGAGTTTAAACTTTGATTTTTAAACTACACCAATCCTAAATTAACCCCTCTGAAAATACAACTTGATTTTTAGATGTTTATTCAAAAATTCAAATTACAATACTCGACCTAGATATATAGGGTCATTCCATTGTGACCGGTGGGACCCGTGCACTAAATTGCTGATAATTTCATAAAAACTTTAAAATACAACCCGTCTTTATCAATCACTGCTAATACAATCCAGTTCAGTGTTTCCTGAGTTATTTTATTTTTTACAAACATATCTACTTTAACCCATTTTTCAACAATTTTAGTAAAAAGTAGTCAAAATCATATTTTTTTTTCTTTCTTTTTTTTTCGATAAAATTTGATTATATTTATATGTTGTGAGTTAGAAAATTATTTATTTAAAAAAAAAAAAAAAAATTTTCCCCACTGCGATAAGCAAAACTCTATCATCAAAATTGCAAAATTTTTAAGTTTGAATATTTCAGAAAATAACAAAATCTTCCAAATGCCTGGACTTATTCTAATATAAATACGTACATTCAAAATTATCAACCTAATACATCTCATTACAACAATTTATTACCATTTATTCGGCAAAAATTTCAATTTAAATATTTTCCTTTGAGTATATACCTAATTAGAGTCATTAGATTCAAATTGAGGGTCAGATTCATAATCCTGACCCTTAAAAACATCGAAAACAAATTTTCGTACAAACCACGTATTTTAGAAGAAAATTACAATTTCGCCTTATTTTACACGCGCCTTATATCGGATGATTAAAAATTCAATTTTTAAAATCGGATGTATTGGAAGGACCAGGCTAAATATTCAAAAATAAAACCGATGACAAAAACCTATAAATATAAACGATCACAGAAGTCCTTGAGATACGCGATCGTGACGACCACTCATCACACCATTGAGGCTTCGCGAATATCGAAGAAAATTCTAACTTTTCCATTCCTTATCCCGTCCCTACCTAGTCCTTCCAAAGTAACCGTAGATTTAAGAATAAAACATAAAAATTTTTATATAATTGTAAATACATTCAGAACGTACACGATTGCGACGGGCACCCGTCGCACCCGGAAGTTTCGCGCACGATTCTAGAACTCATTATATTATAAAAACTACATATAAAACTACTAGCAATAATAAAACTGCAGTTGTCTCAACAAAAATTTATACTCGTCATTCCAACATTAATTGGTTCCACAAAATTATTTCCCCTCTGACCCGTGTCATTTAACTAATAAAATATTTGACTCGACGTCAACCACTTATTCGTCTCACCTTCGCGATCTCGACGATCATACAAAAATTCTTTAATTTCGCGTATATCCACCCGCGTCGGCTACAATAAATCTTCATTAAAAATCATCTTTCTTCTTACTGACACGATCGCGACCGCGAATATATCGTATACCTATAAGGGGGTTTCGATCCCCGTTACTTACACACTACCCAGAGTATAGGCCAATTTGGAAGTCCCATACCTTCCAAATTATTTACGTACGATTATCTACGGATGTCCTAAACGCGCACAAACAACATTAAAAATACTCACAAAAATGGCGTTAACTTTTAAAACGCGGTAATATTTTCCATCATAGACTTCAATTTTTGCATTAAATTTCATAACACCTCTAAAACCAAAATTGAAAAAAAAAATATCATCTATAAAACTAGCAATCATACTCAAAAATAATCGAAAAAAATTTTCTTTTAATTTCCTTTTAATTTCCAGCACACATGCAAAATTTCATACATTTCATACATGCCAAACGCTTTATTTTATTATCTCAAAAGGACGAGTAACGCATAGACAAAAAGTCACCCAAACTACGCTCTCTGCTACCATTTTTGTTAAGGGAAAGTTAGGCCGGAACTTAAGTGACCCTTAACCCTCTTTTTATTTTAGCAGCCTGGGAAAAATAGGTAAATAACCAGGGAGCCAGGTAACCTCTTGTCTGCGCGTGTCGGGGGCCGGCTTTTACAACCCCCGTTAATCGTCCCTTTGAAGATAATAATTTAAGTCGGTATTTTGTAGATTCTGTTAGGTGTTTTATTTCTGGTACTTTTATAATCACAAATAGAACTTTATTCGGGGATGACCGTCACTCGTCCCCGCTTATACGGTACTTTTAATGTAATCAGCCAGGGACTACTCGCACTCGTCCATGCTCGCGAAAGACTATATCTTAAACCTACATAAACACTAAGAGAGCCGGGGACGACTCTCACTCGTCCCCGCTCGGGTCGAACTGAACTTGCACTCGCAGGTGCCGCTTCTATTTCCCCTCGCATTTAGAACACAGGTGAATTTGGAGGTACCAGGGCACGTTGAATGATCACGTTTTGCGTGACCACAGTTTTGGGATTCTGGAGCAGTGTGTTGCAAGAGAAGATGGGTGAAGTAAAGAAGGTAAAATGAACAAAACGGTGCGTCAGCATCAGCTAACGCGAGTCTTGCGCTTCTTCCCGGTCAGGGAACTCGCGGACTCCGATTTCACAACTCGTTGTTTTGGGGTCAGCTCAGGCGTTGGCCGAGCTGAATTAAAAGAAATGAATGTTTAAAATTGTAACGTAACACCCCCTTACTACTGTAAGGGTTGATTACTCTTCAACCGAGACTCATTAGTTTCGTTCATTATCAAGGGAAAAAGTGGAAGTTTTAGAGGAACCAAAATATTAACACGTAAGTTGCTCTATTAACTGACATATTTCATTTTGAGACGAATCGGAGACGATTAGTAAATTTTTTAACTTTAAGATAAAATTGGTCATATAATTTTAAATCTGTGCTTGAAAGATTCAATTCATAATTTCATTATTATTAAGTTTCGTTCTTTATGCATTTTTATCAAAACTAATTCTCTGTGATCAGTTATAAGGAAAAAAAAAGGGTTTTTCCCCAAGCAGATTGGTCTTAAATACTTCATTGCATATGAGCAAAAGTTAAAAAGTCGTCCATAATTCCGTCGCTTCTGTCGTGTAATTCTGCACAGAAAAAAGGTACTTTTAAATGCGATATGATTATAAAAATTCAACAGCTTTTATTTTTAAACTAAAATTTAGACTTTATCTCGGACACCTGAGTGTGCATGAATGCATTCACTAACTGCTATTTCCAGCACATTAACAAAGCATAGAAGCACGGAGAAATGTATTACCCCGAACTGGGATCAGTCATCAAGCGAATGTGATGAACTAGTACCAGACTGACCCAGCTTGCACATTAGAAGAAGGGCAGAAAAATAAAATAGAATAAAATAAAATAATTACTATCAAAATAAAAATAAACTACATACTTTTCCAATACCACATCTTGTTAGCATTTCTGCAGCTACACTTCCAACTCCTCCAACACCAATAACTGCTACTGTCATTGTTCTAATTTCGTCATATTTTTTTACTATTCCCATTTTTTGTAGTGCTAATAATCGACTGCAATAATCATTATTATAATTAAAGCTAAAACATTTAAATAATTTAAATAAGAATGTAATGTTTTATTATATATAATGAAAAAATCGACGTAACACAGTACCGATATTTTTTAATGGAAAAACTATTTCAAACTATTCTATTTAAGGAGAAAAAATTGCAACAATCTCAAAATAGAATTTGAAGAAGGAGGCGGGTTTTAAGGGGTGTAAACTGATTTTTTGTGTTTTCTGAAAAAATTACACGTTTTACCAAAAAAATTTGAAAGTAAAAATTGTAGATAATTAAAAAATCTACATCTTGTACTCTTATGATTTATGGCGGAGGTTTTCACTGTCCCGGTAGGGATGCTGGGGATCAGCTTAGCTCCATAAAAAGGGGGGTGAAGGTTCAGGAGTGAGGCTGCGCAAGGCAAAGAAAAGAGTCTTCGGTTGCACTGAAAACTGGTGTATTTAACTTGATTCGATTGATAGTCCTATAAGGGGAGTAGTGGGCAATAATAAAAGAAGGCGAAGGCTCGCCAGCACCAGCACCAGCAGCGATGATTCAAACCTTATAAAGGGTAAAGTTAACAACAAGAGATGCAGAAGACTTATTAGCAGCAGCAGCGACGATTTGAGTCCTATAGAAGGCAGAGTAAGAAGTAAAATAAGAAAAATTATAAGTTCATCCGACGAAGATATAAAAAAAAATGCAAGTAAGGTCCCTAATGGTTCTAGTGGTCGTGATTCTCGAAGAAGAAGAAGTAGGAGTAGCAAAAGCAGCAGTAGCACCAGCAGCTGTGATAGTAACAAAAGTAAAAGCTTGCGCAGAAAACGAAGTAGCAGCAGCAACAACAGTAGCAGTGCTACCAGTAGCGCACGTTGTAGTAGTAAATCACGGAGCTGCAGTGGTTCACGCAGCACTACTAGTCGTGAATCACAAAAAAGTGTTAGTGGCAGTAGTAGCACTGACAGCAAAAGATCCTGCAGTGTGCATACAAGAAGAAGAAACATCAGTAGCAGTAGCAGCAGCAGTAGCTGTGACAGTAACAACAGCAAAAGCTCGCGCATAAAGCTTGAGCTAAGACTTGAGCTAAGGCTTGAGCTAAGGCTTGAGCTAAAGACTTGAGCTAAGGCTTGAGACTTGGTCGTACAACCACAGCGGCGGCAGCGGTGGCGGTAACAACAGCAGCAGCAGCAGAAGCCAGGACACGGCTGTCACAGCGTGACAGAGCAAGGACACGATCGAGCTAAACCAGAGCTTAATTTAAGTTTGATTATTTCGAATTGTGCGAGTCTACTTTATTTTCGTTTCAATTTTTCTTGCTAATTTAAAAACTGTCTACCGTGACTTTGTTTTGTCATTTCTACTGTGGTCGTCGTTGGTGCCTGTACACTTTTATTTTTTTATTTTAGGACTGCTTAACACCTCTGTGATTGTTTTTTCAATTTTCACATCATCGTCAATTTGTTCACAAAAGGCAGTCACCACAAATATTTGAGCATTATATTTATTACGCAAAATGTTTTTCACCAGGGAAAAGGACAAAGAGATATTTCTTTAAATGCACAGTACATTGTAATTTTTAGGAATTTGCGTGATCGAGCGCAGTCCGGGTGTATTGCTTGCTCACGCAAAATCATTGTCAAAAACAACAGCTAAATATCCTATTTCGAGAGTCGAAGTAAAGGCTATAACTATGCACAGTGGTGTGCATGGTGAGAGTTTGGATAATGTCATACTAGGTCAGTTACCAAAACGAATAATCATTGGGTTTGTTAAAAACAAGGCTTTTAATGGTGACAGAAAACTCAATCCTTTCAACTTTTCTCATTTAGATATAAATTATCTTTGTTTATTTGTTGACGGTGTACAAGTACCATCAAAACCTATACAGAGCGATTTTTCTAAGAAAAATTTGTACTTAGACGCATATCACACTTTATTTGCCGGAACAGGCATTCATTTTCTCAATATGGGAAATCAGATATCTCGAGAAGAATATCCCAATGGTTACTGTCTTTTTGCTTTTGACTTAACTCCTGATCTTTCGGCGCACGAGTGTGGTCACTGGAATTTAATTAAACATGGTTCTCTACGTTTAGACGTCCGCTTTAACACACCTCTGACTACAACAGTTAATTGTATGGTATACGCTGAATACGATAATATCTTAGAAATTGACGCGTCACGACAAGTACTCATTGACTTTGGCGGTTAAAACACTAGATGACTCTGATCAAAATTCAAAAACTCTTTGCTAGCTACGTTGTCGTAAATTTTTTAGTTTCATTTCGGTCTTCTTTGCGAAAACACGTACTCTCTCTTCAAATAAAATAATAACAAATTTAAAAAAACGGACATGATTATCGATATCCAGTTTTTAAAAAATAATCATAATGATTATATACCTAAAGAAGTTGCTCTAGTAGCAATCAACGAGGACTTTGCATCTCATTGGGTCGTTTTACCGCCATCGTTATCAGTACAGCATATAAGCAAGAGAACAAGAAGTCAAAACGAGTGGCTTACGAGACATCATCATGGCCTTGACTACTTTGACGGAGAGGTCTCTTTAAAGGTTCTTTCTAAAAATTTGCGAGAATTAATTCAAAAAACTCGCCAAGTGTATGTAGGAGGTAGTGAAAAATTATTATATCTAAAAAAAATTACTTCTCGCGAGGTGATTAATTTAGAGGACAAACACAACTGCCCGTCATTTCACGATCTACCTTGGTCAACTAAGTATTGTTTCCATCACGGAGTTTGCGAGCCGCACCTTAGATTTAGTTGTGCACAAAATAACGTCGAAAGATTAAAATTGTGGTTTATTGCTAACAAACATTTAAACACCGATTACGAACCATTTATTGATACCTACGATGAACAGCCTAGACATCTTAAAAATTATAGACCGGATCCCTCACCACACAGTAGGAGTGTTCCCAGCAGATCGAATTCCCCAGGTGTGGACGAAACCGATAACATTTGTCTTTAACACAGACAATCATAGTAAACCCGGCACACATTGGGTAGCAATATTTGTAAATAAAGCAAACAAGGCCTGGTTCATGGACAGCTTTGGGGTGCCCCCATTCATACCAGATCACATAAGTCGAATAAGAAAAAATTGTAAATATTTTCATTGGAACCATACACAATTACAAAGCGAAGACTCTGATGTTTGTGGACAATATTGTATTATGTTTTTATTTTACATCGCTTCAGGCCAAGGCATGCAAAAATCTCTAGATAATTTTTCAAGTAATTTACAAAACATTTTCAAAAAATGTCAAATAATAAAAATTATTATTCTGGTAAAGGTGTCTGTTTTCTGCAACACTTGCAATTTTGCAGTTCTAAAATAGTATAAGTTTGTTGGAATTTGCTAACTAATCAATAAAATTCTCATCCCCTCCACCGTCTGGTCATTCTCTGCTGCTTGAGCTACGTAGCAAAAGGCCAGTTAGAGCACAGCTACCCTGCCAAACAAATCGCTGCTTCAACTTTAAAAAAAAAAAAAACAACAACAACCACATCAGCTACGACAAAACCGATTAATTATTGTAAAACGTAAGTAAATTGAATATTGTATTTAATTTCGTATTTTATTTTATTTTATTTTTTCTAAAAGTAAAAAACTCTACATTTCAGATACACAATGTCTTCAGAAACGTTCGGAATCAACAACTTAAACAACATAGCTCAGGCTCCGGAACTGCCGAAAAAAAATTTAAAACAGCTGGTGGTCAATCAACAACATCGAGTAACAGCAGCCGTAAAAACAACCACCAAATACGGCAAAAAAATTCTTGTGACCATGGATGATAAATTTTGCGTTTACATGCCACAAAAAATATCAGAAGCAATGACAAAACACGACGAGTTACAGAGTAAAATCTTAGAAAATATTGAAAATAACACTTTTTATGCAACCTATCTAGGTTCTTATGAATTTGAATTTGCTTTCAAAGGATAATTGTAAAAAGTATATAAGTTGGGTAAATAAAAGAAAAAAAAAAAAAATTGAAGGACTTAAAAAAATTAATGTTTTTATTTCAAACACCTTAACTTAGAAAATTAATAATTAAAATTAAAAAAATTTTACTAGTATCTTAAAATTTTTTTCTCTTTAAAAAAAAAAATTAAATATATTCAAAGAAACATAAATATCTAATTCAATTATTAGAACAATAATTCTTAATTACTTAAAATTAAAAAAATTATAAAAAAAATTTAACAACAATAACAGCAACAACAAAAGAGCCACCAACAGCAACAGCATGGACAGTGACAGAAAAGAGAAGTCCCCGCAGTATGGCCATGATAACGGTACTTCAGGGACCCTCCCTACGCGCACCCGCGCCACAGCATCCTCCTCACGCGAGATGAGCGAGACGTGTCCACGAACGCCTCCTCTTCCTCCTACCTACGCAGCATGGATTTCTTCCCCCCCTCCGCGACCTCTTGGTCCTGCGCGGTCAGAGTCGCGAGAACCGTGGAGAGAGGAGGGGGGAGGGCCGGAAACACCGACGTCTACCTGTAAACACCAGGTAGGCGTGGTGGGGGTTTGTTTTGACGGCCTATAATTAATTGTTTATAAAAAATAATTTTTTTATCGCTTTCCCCAGCGTTATGGGGGCTTAGAGCTCGGTAGTTTATTTAATTGGTTATTAAAAATAATTTATTAATCGCTCTTTCCAGCGCTATTGGGGCTTAGAGCTTGGTGGTTTATTCAATTGTTTACAAAAAATAATTTATTTATCGCTCTCCCCAGCGTTATGCGGGTTTAGAGCTTGGTGGTTTATTTAATTGTTTATAAAAAATAATTTATTTACTGCTCTCCCCAGCGTTATTGGGGCTTGGAGCTTGGCGGTTTCATCAATTGCTCATAAAAAATAATTTATTTATCGCTCTCCTCAGCGTATTGGGGCTTAGAGCTTGTCAATTCATTTATTTATTTATTTATTGATTAATTATTCGCAACGGTTTCTGTTATTCAGCTTTCAAACTTACGTGGTAACTGTGACGGTCAATCTTCCTAAATAAAGCGGGGGGTACCATGTCTATGAGCCACGTAAATTGTAAAAGTTAAAAATTTGAGCACAAATCTGTCGGAATTCCAACCACCAAATAATTTGTGCACAAAAACGTGCACGAGTAATAAAAAAATAATTTGCAAATTTTTGTGTGCAAAAACATGTACAAATAATCTGAAAACTATGATTTAAAACTTGTGCACAAACGTCCGAATTTTGTGCACAATGTTCATTCAATACTGTGCACAGTATTGTACACATACTTGTGCAGAACCCGACTGAACTTTCTGCACAAATTTTTGCACAAAATTATGCACAAACTTATGCATAGACTTGTGAACAATTGTATGCACAAATTCGTGCACAAAATTGTACACAATTTTTTCGTAAGGGCGAGTACCCAGTGGGTGTTGTCATTAATAGGTATGAGCCACAAATCTTTTTCAAAAATTTCCATTTTCGACGCCCAATTAAAAAAACCCATTTTTATGTGCTTCTTGCTGAAAATGTCTGAAAAAAAAAGTGGATCAAAAGATGCTAAAAGTAATTTTTTATTTAATTTAGGCAATAAACCAAAAAATGAAGCAATTATGTCGTCGTTCAGCCATTGCTCTTGATTGCAATATGGCGCCAGTGTAGCAAAACTTTTTTTGGGAATAATGTAACCATTCAGAGTTTTAGAGATGTTGGGAAAATTTGGTGGATAATCTAATTCGTTATCAAACAAAACTGCTGTGCTAGATAGATCTAGAAAAATTTTATTTTTCTCACTTAAAGCTGATTCTTTTTCTTCAACTTGCTGACGTGTATATTTTTTTATTTTTTTATTTTTTCCAGTTTCTTTATTACTTATTTTCTCATTTAAATTTTTACTTTTCACGTTATCAACGAGTAAATCGTCATTTTTAGAACTGAGCTCTTCTGTATCATTTTTAACTTTTTTTTTATTATTTTTTTTTCATCAGATCGTTAAAAATTTTTAACGTATTTTCTTTAACTTCTTCAAGGGTTTTTTGCAAGTCACAAGACTTTAACTTTTTATTTTGCTTGAAGTAACGATTTGGGCCGGGATTTGATTTTGCTTTTTTACAGTCCTCCCACCTTTCACCTTGCGTCTTGTGTTCAGTCTCCGACCGTTCGATAATTTTTCTTTTTCTGCCTCTACGAGCTACAAAATTTTCACTTTTCGAATTTTTTTTGTTATTTTCTTGTCTTGTTGTAGTTAAGGGAAATGCCCGTTCTTTCAATTTTGCTTGAATAATTTCTTCATTCTGTTGACAAAAACGGGGGATCATAATTTTGCTTTCTTTATTTAAAACCTGATGCTTTAAAATTTTAAAGCCATTTTCCGCCGTGGCGTTGCTGTCACGTAGTAAGCCATATCTTTTTATGCCTACACCACTCCATATTCCAAAATAACATAATAAAAAATTAAACACATAGTTTGTAAATTTTTCAGAGTAAAAAGGATTATCGTCGTCTGTTAGTTTAGAGTCCTTAATTACTTCATTCCTTATTTCAATAAAATTTTTATAAAAAAAAGTCGATCTCATTTTACTTTCATCTTCTTTCGTGAGCGAAGACTTGATTTCTTCTGATTCTGTTTCTGAAGAAGCTCTTCGCTTTCTAGTCCATGAACTGAATTAAAATTTTTTTCAATTTCTTCTACTTCTTGGGTTAGCGAGGTATTCTCTTTTTTAAACGTAAAAATTTTAACAAAATACACAAAAATTGGCTTGGCTGTTTCCATACTATCAGAATGGATTAAGGCAGTAATAATTTTTGTTGCTAGTAATCTCTGGACCTTATGGTTCTTTTTATCAGGGAAAAATTGAAAAAAAAATTTTCTAATACCTTTAACCCATTAAGTCCGAGGATTTTTTGAATTTTTGGTTGTGTTTGAGCTGGGAAATCTTAGGGAAAACTGTGAAAAATGTATACCTGAATACCCTATCCCCCTATTTTCAAGTATGCCCTACACGATGGTATAGTTCAAAAAAGTCAAAAATTCGATTTTCATTTGTTTATAAACAAATTAAAAAAAAAAACAAGATTTTTTTTGCACTTTTTTTTTTTTAATCGAAAAATTGAGTGGTTAAAAAATTTTTTACACACTTTAGAATATCATCACGGGTGATCACGCATTTCAATGTTTCCAAATCTTCTTGAAAATTGTAGCTGCGATTTTTGTAAACAAAATGGCGGCCAAAACACTGCGAAGAAAAAATTCGTAAAGCAGCCGAAGGCGGAACCAACATCGAAAAACTTATTTTGCTCAAAAATATTTATTGAAAAAGCATAAAAAGTCTTTGAAATGTTAATTGTTAATATTTTTATCATTTCAATTGCATATATGCGAGTATTGGGCCCAATAGGGAGGGACCCAAAAATAAACATTGAGAAATCGAAAAATAAAAAATACTAACTTATTCTACGTAAAATTATAAGAACAAAATATACTTGGTGTTTTTTTTATTGGGGCCACTATTTTTTCATAAAAATTCGTTGAAGTTGGGACTATCAACCAATTGAGTCCAAGGATTTTTTGAATTTTTGGTTGTGTTTGAGCTGGGAAATCTTGGGGAAATCTTGGGGAAAATGTATACCTGAATACCCTACCCCCCTATTTTCAAGTATGCCCTGCACGATGGTGTAGTTTAAAAAAGTCAAAAATTCGATTTTCATTTGTTTATAAACAAATTAAAAAAAAAAAACAAGATTTTTTTTGCACTTTTTTTTTCTAATCGAAAAATTGAGTGGTTAAAAAATTTTTTACACACTTTAGAATATCATCACGGGTGATCACGCATTTCAAAGTTTCCAAATCTTCTTGAAAATTGTAGCTGCGATTTTTCTAAACAAAGTGGCGGCCAAAAAACTACGACGTAAAAATTCGTAAAGCAGCCGAAGACGGAACCAACATCGAAAAACTTATTTCGCTCAAAAACGAGGCCTTCAGATGTATTTATTTATTTATTTATTTATTTATGTTATTTATTTATTAGATTATTTGATTTTTCTGTTAAAAAAATAAATTAATAAATAAATACTTGAATTTTTATTTATTTCCTTTTTTTGTTATGCAGTGTCAAACTGAATACGAAATATATGTTCAATAAAAATAGCCTGCGTATTTTATAATTATTAGAAATACAATTTTGTTATGCAGAAGAAGAGAAAGTAAGAAAGAACAACGGATTCATTGATGCTGTTAAAGCTTTTGCCAGGTGTATACGAGTATAGCTGAAAGGCATAGAGTCTGCTTCATAATCCCCACTTCATGGGTTCGAACCTTGCTTACGAAAATTAAAAACTCAAAATTATTGCCATAAATAAAAAAAAAATACAAGAAATGTAACGTACAATATATTTTATTTTTTTACATTTTATTACATTATGTTTTTGTAAAAATTAATAAAATTTTGAATGTAGTCATTCTAGTTGGGCAAAAACTAATTGAAGAGAAAACTAAATGAACAGAATATTTTTAATGTTTGCAGATATTTCCAATAATTTATATATTTATAAAAAATAATAATTTATTTCGAAAAAAAAAATAAAAATGAAAAAACATTTTTTATAAATGACAATGGTGAAAATTCTTATCATCTGCTAGGGTAAACATGCTTCATAACGAAAAGAGTCCGCTAGGTGGCGTCACGTTTAAACAACATACTAATAAATTAGGTGAAAAAAGAATATAAACAATGGTTGGTTTGATGACATTTTTACCCTGGCAGATGATAAGTTCCACCAGGGGAGCTGCTCAAAGACTGTGGCTGATAATTTTAGCGAATTTCAAGCTAGTCCAGACTACAAATAAATAAATAAATTGAAAAAATTTTGAAATCTGTTCAATTTTTAGTGATTGAATAATTTCAAACTTTTCAATATGCGACCAAAGCGACCTAGACCAGCTAAACCTCCTGATACTGATTCTGAATCAGAATATTTCAGTTCTGATGAAGATGACGAACGATATTGCATACCTGATCCAAATTATTCTGGAGATGAAAGCGAAGGCTCAGGAGCTGAAGAAAGCGACGACTGTACAAACGATTCTCAAAATGATAAAACTTCACAAAAAACTTATTCTCAAGCATCAAAAAATTATGTTAGCAATAACAGTCGTTTGGAGGATAAATACGTTTATGAGTGGGTCGAGGGAGAACAAATTTATCCACAAAACGTTGAAAATAGTTGCCAAATGTCTGATGCTAACAAAAAAAAAATAAAAAGTATGAATTGTGTTGAACTATTTGAAACTTTTTTTTCAGATAGTATAAAAAATCACATAATTATGTGTACTCGAGCAAACGGGTATGAACTAACGATGGGTGAACTTAACGTTTTTATAGGTATTTTAATTGCATCAGCCTACAATTCGCGAAAATCTTACAAACACTACTGGTCAAATGATCCTTTTTTGTCATTTGAGCCAGTAAAAGCGGCTATGGCTCGCGATAAATTTCAGCAAATAAAATCAAACATCAAATATTCTAAACCTGCAGATGAAAATGAAAATGATTTTGGATGGCGTGTACGTACAATTATTGATTTATTCAGGGAAAACATCCAGCAATTTGGATATTTTCAAGCTGCAATGGCCGTTGACGAGATGATGGCCAAGTTTTATGGTAGAACTATTCTGAAACAATTCATAAAAGGGAAGCCCATTAGATTTGGCTTGAAATTTTTGGGTCTTTGCACTCCTGATGGCTATTTACTTGAGTTTGATTTGTACTGTGGTAAAAACTCTGCAATAGCTGACAATAAACTTGAAAAATGTTCTTTAGGTACTCGTGTTGTTATGAGTTTGCTTCAGCACTTTTTTTCAAACGTAACTTTTAGGAAACTGCCTCTTTATCATTTATACATGGACAATTTATTTACTAGTTTTGATCTTGTTTTACATTTAAAAAACTTAGGGGTTCGTTCGACTGGTACTATCCGAGAAAATCGTGTAAAGGAAAAAAATGTTATTCCTAAAAAGTCACCGAAAGGTACAGTTGCAGTGAAATACGAAAAAAGTAGTGGTATAAATTACATTACATTGCAGGACTCTAAACCAGTGTCGATGGTTTCTACTGCTGCTGGTGTCACACCCACATACACAGCGAAAAGGAGGAGCAAAGAAAAAAAAGAAAAAGAAGAAATTGCTTTCCCTAATGCATTCCAACTTTATAATAAAAATATGGGTGGCGTTGACGTTCATGATGGACGTTGTAACTACGCTATGCCTTGCATAAGGTCTAAAAAGTGGACGTGGATCATTTTTATTCGTCTTATTCAAGCGTCAATAGCTAATGCAGTTGTTCTTTCGAACTATGTTCACGGCAAGGAAACTAAAAAATCAAGTTCGCTTGACTTTATGATGGCAATTTCCAAGCATTATCTTTCAAAGGAAAAGTCTACTAGAGGCAATCACCAAATTTTGACTAAAGAAAAACTAAGAAAATGTTGCTTCTGTCCCATTAGGACACGTTTGTACTGTGAAAAGTGCAGCTTATCTATTTGTCAAAATTGCGTTCCTAAAAATAATCATTAAATTTATTGTAGTCTAAAAGTTTTCATAATTTCTAAGAAAGTTTCATTGTTGAACTAAAAAATTATTTTTATAAAAAAATTGATAAAAAAAAAAAAAAAAAAAAAAATTAGAAAAACACAAAAAAAGTATAAAAGTAATAAAAAAAAAAAAAAAAAAAAAAAAGACACTTTGTTTCATCAACCTCCGCGTGGTAGGTGTTGGGCAACGTTATGTTTTGTATTTTATAAGTGTAACGGCTAAGAGATGAAATTTACAATTTGACGAGTTATTGTTACTTTTTAAAAATTTTCTATACATTTTTATAATTTTTGATTGAGAGAGATTGGTAAAGACTATTATTGCTACAGAAAATTCATAATTTATTATTTTTACATATAAATGAAGTCTAAATCTGTAAATCTGTACACGGCCGTTGGCTAAAGCAGCAAAGAGCCAGTTTAGCAATGCTTAGATCGTTGTTCGAATCCCGCTCACGGCGAGTATTCAGAAAAAGCGCAGATACAGTTGTAAACTGTAAAAGTCGTAATAAAAATTTCTCAGAGGCGTTGACTTCGTGGTGATTGAAAAAAAAAATTTCATCCTTAGGCTATAAAAAAATTTTTTTTTTTTTCAACTCTCAATCTGCCAATTTTTCTTTATATCTGATGAAATATTTCTTTATAAAAGATTTGATTTATAGATATAATTGAACAAAATTTTCTTGTAATTTTTTCTAGCCTGCATCTATGATAATTTTAGTCTGATCGCTTTTTACTAAAAGTTAATTTTTCTTATAGTTTTTTATTCAGTTCAGACCAATATTTGGTGAAGTATATCCTTTCAAAAAGGTGTATTTGAAAGTAGAAAAAAAAAAAAGATTTAAAGTCATTGGAAGACGAATTTTTTTTTTTTTTTTGGATTTACAATTTTTTTCTGTATTTGAGATACTTTTTGCTCTAAGCGGGATTTGAACCCATGGACTTGTGATTACGAAGCAGACTCTATGCCTTTCAGCTATAGTCGTATACACCTGGCAAAAGCTTTAACAGCATCAATGAATCCGTTGTTCTTTCTTACTTTCTCTTCTTCTGCATAACAAAATTGTATTTCTAATAATTATAAAATACGCAGGCTATTTTTATTGAACATATATTTCGTATTCAGTTTGACACTGCATAACAAAAAAAGGAAACAAATAAAAATTCAAGTATTTATTTATTTATTTATTTTTTTTTTAAAAGAAAAATCAAGTAATCTAATAAATAAATAACATAAATAAATAAATAAATAAATAAATACATCTGAAGGCCTCGTTTTTGAGCGAAATAAGTTTTTCGATGTTGGTTCCGCCTTCGGCTGCTTTACGAATTTTTACGTCGTAGTTTTTTGGCCGCCACTTTGTTTAGAAAAATCGCAGCTACAATTTTCAAGAAGATTTGGAAACTTTGAAATGCGTGATCACCCGTGATGATATTCTAAAGTGTGTAAAAAATTTTTTAACCACTCAATTTTTCGATTAAAAAAAAAAAAAGTGCAAAAAAAATCTTGTTTTTTTTTTTTTAATTTGTTTATAAACAAATGAAAATCGAATTTTTGACTTTTTTAAACTACACCATCGTGCAGGGCATACTTGAAAATAGGGGGGTAGGGTATTCAGGTATACATTTTCCCCAAGATTTCCCCAAGATTTCCCAGCTCAAACACAACCAAAAATTCAAAAAATCCTTGGACTCAATTGGTTGATAGTCCCAACTTCAACGAATTTTTATGAAAAAATAGTGGCCCCAATAAAAAAAACACCAAGTATATTTTGTTCTTATAATTTTACGTAGAATAAGTTAGTATTTTTTATTTTTCGATTTCTCAATGTTTATTTTTGGGTCCCTCCCTATTGGGCCCAATACTCGCATATATGCAATTGAAATGATAAAAATATTAACAATTAACATTTCAAAGACTTTTTATGCTTTTTCAATAAATATTTTTGAGCAAAATAAGTTTTTCGATGTTGGTTCCGCCTTCGGCTGCTTTACGAATTTTTTCTTCGCAGTGTTTTGGCCGCCATTTTGTTTACAAAAATCGCAGCTACAATTTTCAAGAAGATTTGGAAACTTTGAAATGCGTGATCACCCGTGATGATATTCTAAAGTGTGTAAAAAATTTTTTAACCACTCAATTTTTCGATTAAAAAAAAAAAGTGCAAAAAAAATCTTGTTTTTTTTTTTTAATTTGTTTATAAACAAATGAAAATCGAATTTTTGACTTTTTTGAACTATACCATCGTGTAGGGCATACTTGAAAATAGGGGGATAGGGTATTCAGGTATACATTTTTCACAGTTTTCCCTAAGATTTCCCAGCTCAAACACAACCAAAAATTCAAAAAATCCTCGGACTTAATGGGTTAATTAGATGTGAGGAACCACTGTGCAGAATCGTTAATTCTTTTTTTTTTCTACTTTCATCAATATAAATTTGGTCCATATAATCATATAAATTGATTTTGTTGAAAGTTTGTGATGCAGATTTGAGTAAGACGGGACTTAGGTCTGTTTCTACTTTTTTAATCTTTTATGTTGAAATTTTTTTTAACCTCGCTCAAACTGGACCGAGTTCTTATTTTGTTTATATTCAAAGTATCCGAACAATAAAACCTCGGGTACACATGTAAGAATTTTTTTTATGAGTCATAGTTTCTTAAAAACTGCGTGAAATCTGAAAGTCCGTATCATTAGACTTATGTTACACGAAAACGACGCATGGAATCTCGCTCAAACTAAACTGACTCCTTTATCAGTTCATAATCAAATAATCCGAGCAAGAAAACCTCGAGTACACATTGTTAAATCATTTTTATCGGTCGTAGTGTCTTAAAAACTGCGAGAAATCTGATTTCCGTATCATTAGACCTAAGTTACACGAAAACGAAGCATGGGACCTCTCTCAAACTGGACCGAGTTCTTATTTTGTTTATAATCAAAGTATCTGAACAATAAAACCTCGGGTACACACGTTTAAATCATTTTTATCGGTCATAGTGTCTTAAAAACTGTTAGATATCTGAAATTCCGAATCATTAGAACTGTGGTACACGAAAACAACGCATGGCTCAGTTGAATGACAAATAAGCATGAAAATTATGAAAAATAATAGTTAAACTAGGATTTGTCAATTTTTTAAGTTTTTAAATAAAAATGTTATTCAATTATACTTTAATTAACTTTTAATAACATTTTTAAATAAAAATGTTATATTTTTTTATCTATCATAACGACACAAGAAAATTTTCATCAACAAGCTTAAGAACGATAATTTTTCTAATTATCAAGGCAACAAATTTTGGAGTGTTTACTTGAATTTAAACACTTTAGCAGATAAAAAGAAGCGCAAAGTTATGACAATGTCGGTACACATTATTTAATTTTATGAGGCAGCCTCATAAAACAAATTAGCATAAAAATTATAAATGATAAACTCAAGATATTTAGCCAATAAGTTATCAACTCAAGATATTTAGCCAATAAGTTATGTGATAATTCTTCAATTCTTCGTTACCTTTAGACTTTAAACTAAGACTAAGGTAGACTTTAGACTAAGGTAAACTTCGATATCAATCAGGGTAGGTCAATTGGGAGAAACCTAGGTAGAAAAAATGTTGATAACAAATGTGAACGGATGTAGGAAATATTAGTCAAAAAAGTTAAAGAGCTGTGTGGGCAAAAGTGTATGAAGAAGACTAGTTTCACGATTGTAATTACAAAAAGATTCAAGAAGAACAATAGAAACGATAGTATTCACAAAGATGACAACAAAGGTTCAGAGTTAGAAACCAAAGCATGAAAAAAAGAAAAAACAACAGTAAACACCAAAATTGAAGCAAGTAGATTCATGTGAACGAGACTAGTATACACAATTACTGGCTATATAAACTAAGGCATTTTTACAAATCGCTTGCTCGAGATCTCAGAGTCAGACTCACGAAAATTTTGGTGTTATCGATCTTTGACTACAGTGCCCTTCTCCTTACCACACTCACACAAAGACAAAAGAAGAGGCTGAAGGTATTACACAATGCTTGTGTTAGGCTTGCACACGGGGGCATCCCAAGGATGTCTCCAGTAACGCCCTACAGACTAGCATTATGATGGCTTGCTCCAGAGACACGTAGGGAGTATCTTACCACTAACCTGGCTTCGAATGTCTTGAGGACCGAACTTCCAACCTATTTGTATAACAAATTTACATTGGACCCTGGTGCTGAAATTCTCAGGCGTTCACCTAAGTTCCCAAGACCACCCCTGGTCTGTTCTCACTTCAGTAAGCCAATCTACGAGCATTCGTTCATTGTTCAGACCTCACAGGCTATAAACATATTTGTCCACATTTTTTTGGAAAACAACACTCCAGATACGTTTAAATCCGCTCTCAAAAATGCTCTCTTTTCGCGGGACTGCGACGAATGGATTGCTAGAGCTGACATACAGGGCCTCGATCTCATGCCACCACCCACACGCAAAATTCTCAGCCAACTTCTTCATACTTAATCATCCCCCGACGACTACAACATGTTATACTCTTCACTCATTGCACACCTCATGAAGTTAAGAATTAGCGTACTCAGAGAAGCACACATACTCGGTGACCCTGTTTAACTCAACCATTAGAGAAGCCGTCAACATATCTGAAAATACAGTCAAGAACACGATTAGCCACTATTATAACCTGCTACATCTAATAAGATCACTGTATATACTTGTTAATAATTATTATTAAATTTTTCAATACGATTGCAATATGTTAACTATTATATTTGTTATATATATTGTGATCCACGTTGTAACTACTCTGTAACCTGACGAGTATGGTAGGGCTTGCCCTATACTCGATATTTATTAATAAACTAACTAACTAACTAAGTAGGTAAAGAATTGTTGTTTGCAATTGTCACAATCAGCATAGGAACAATATTAAGCAAAAGTGAACACATAAGTGTAGTTTCAAAGTTACAAACGTAATGACAAGTGTAGGTACGGGAGTAACTACAATGTAGTTACAAGAGTAGTTATCAAGTTTGAAACAATGTTATAAACAAGGTTTGTTATAAGGGTATTTACAGTAGTAAGCACAAGAGGATAAAAAAATATGCACAAGGCCAGAATCAGTGTTAAAAATTTAAATAAAAAAAAATAAAGAACTAGAGTTAGCATAGGAGTACAAACAGATGTAAAAACAAATGCATGTGTAGAAGATTCAGCGTTAGAAGCTTAAGTAAAAAATAGGTAGTAAGCACAAGATTATTAACATATGTAGGAAGAAGAAAAAGTCAACAGATCTAGTAAAGAGAGATGGAAAAAAAGACTCAACAGACGTGGATAGTAGCAAGGTTATGAAGCAGGCAAGGTTAATAAATAAAAAGACGAAAATAAGTCGGAAAAAGAATAGAAACAGATGTTTAACTAAGGATAGAAATGAATGTAAGCTCAACGATAAGAACAAAGTAGTCTTAAAGTTAGAAATAAAAGCATGAAAATGATTCAAACTACAGTTATCACCATGATAGAAACAGATATATAAACATGAGCATATTCTTTGATAAGAGCCCAATTATAAAAAGCAGTAAGTGCAACGGTAAGAACAAGGATAGTTACAAGGGTTTGGAGTAAGATGAAAGGTAGGAACAAAGGTAGGCATAAAATAAGGTGCAGGTGTAGTCACAAGCTATAAGAGTAGAAACAATGGTATGTATCAGGGTAGGCACAGAGGAAGACACAAGGGTATGTGTATGAGTGTAGGTACAAGTGTAGATTCAAGCATAAAATTCTGGGGGGTTGGCGAGCGGAGCGAGCAGGAGGGTACCCCCCCTAGTCTATGTATATTGAATTTTTGAGATTCCATATTCTGACATTAATTTTGATCCAATTTTGATGGGATTGGGCTTAAAAGATAGATTAAAGTAGTGGGCTCTATAGCGCTTGAGCTCTAAATCTTTGTTAAAATGACCCCTTTAAATTCGCCTTGATAAGTAACCGATTAGAAACTTAGAGAGCCGCAGTGGTTGATTGATTGATCCAGAGCTTAGAGCGCTAGTTTCTCAATACAAAGGTCGTGGGTTCGAGCCCAAATCTCGGCAACTTTTTGCGAAGGTTTCTTCACGCGTTAAAATTGTCGGGATTGAAATCACTGTTAGTCTGATCGCCGTAGGAGTTTTCGTGTGCCGACGCGCAGTATGCGATCCACCCAGGTTTAAAGGATGTATGTACTTTGACTTTGAAAAATTTATATGAAATTATTCAAACAAATAATAAATTACAAGAATCACTACTTCGGTAAATAAAAATTTTATTTTTTATTTTTTAGTCCAAACTTAATTGAAAATATACTTGAACTTTTTTTCGTAGAGTCAATATTTTCAGACGTAATATCCCTAGTTTTTCAAAACTATTGATAATTTTCCGACTATTTTGATGCACACCCTGTTGAATGTCCACACGTGTGGCACACGTAACATTATTTTCAAGTCGATGATTATAAAAGGGAATAAAGTATGGATATAGTTAATTATTTAATGATTTTATAGCCTCTTATGCCATAAATAATCAAAAAATTGTTTTTTTATTTTTTATTTTACGTGCTTTTCTTTAACTCACAATGTTTCGTCGTTGTCGTCGTACGTTCAAAACTGCCACGCTCTAGAACTTGGAGCTTGTAAGACCTGGAAGTCTGAAATTTTGCAGAGGGTCTAGGTTCGGGTGACAATACATATATCCATAGTCACTTATCGACCTGGACCTCCAGGTCGCCGATGACGGGGATACCTGAGGGAGTCATCCGAGAATTTGGGCTAAATTTTTCGGGGATGACTTTGAGGAAAGTAATAGAGTATTTATCGAGGCAATTTGAACCTAAGTACCAAGGTCACCGATGATGGGGGTACCCGGGGTACCTGGGGGTCATCTCCGAGAATTCGGGTCGAATTCTTGGGATATGACTTAGGATAGATTTCGGGGGTGTTTTAGAGCATATGAGGAAGAAGTTTGAACCTGGAGAGCCAGGTCAACGATGACGAGTGTACCTAGGGAACCTGGAGGTCATCTTCGAGAGTTAGGGACAATTTCTGCGGGAATGACTTTAAGAGGTAATATAGAGTATTTATCGAGGCAGTTTGAAACACCCCCGAAATCTATCCTAAGTCATATCCCAAGAATTTGATTCGAATTCTCGGAGATGACCCCCAGGTACCCCGGGTAACCCCATCATCGGTGACCTTGGAACTTAGGTTCAAATTGCCTCGATAAATACTCTAGAACTTTCCTCAAAGTTATCCCCAAAGAATTTATCCCAAATTCTCGGAGATGACTCCCTCAAGTACCCCCGTCATCGGCGACCTGGAGGTTCAGGTAGATAAGTGACTACGGATTCATGTATTGTCATCCGAACCTGGACCCTCTGCAAAATTTCAGACCTCCAGGTCTTACAAGCTCCAAGTTCTAGAGCTTGGCAGTTTTGAACGTACGATGACGACGACGAAACATTGTGAGTTAAAGAAAAGCACGTAAAATTAAAAAAAAAAACCAATTTTTTGATTATTTATGACATAAGAGGCTATAAAATCATTAAATAATTAACTATATCCATATTTTATTCCCTTTTATAATCATCGACTTGAAAATAATGTTACGTGTGGCTCACACGTGTGGACATTCAACAGGGCAGTAACTCGCGGGGCAAGTTTAACAAAAACCTTAACCTGCCAAACTTGCCCCCTTGTTGCCGTGCAACAAAACAGTCGGAAAATTATCGACAGTTTTGAGGAGTATTTGGCTGGGTTGTTTTGCCCAGCTAAATTTCAATCCATAGATATGCAGTATTTCACATTTTTGCGGAACAACAGACTTTCAATTATTTTCAATTCTTTGAATTACAGAGGTTACAAATTGTGACCTACATTTGAGTATTCATAGGCATATATATAGGTATACGCAGTTTTTTTTTTGGAAATCCAGCTGGCTATTTTAAATTACCTCAAAATAACATTAACAATTTTTCAATTTTGTTATTAATATAGAATAGGCTATTATTTGAAATAAATGGAGCTGGGCGCAAGAATAAACTCAATTTGAACTAAAAAATACATTTATACCAAGAATTAATAATTTTGTGATTGCTCTTAAACAATCTATTTTTTTTAGTATGAAAACTGAGCTAAAATTATACTTTTATTTTTAATATATTCTTGTATTTTTAAAAAACCATTGTTTGGTAAATTTTTAATGATCAAGTAGAACCATACTATAGTTTTGAAAGTAAGATGATTTAAAATTTTTTTAAATAAGCATCTCCGTTGATTTCTATTAGTGCCTATCTATATTAACAACTTAATTAAAAAATAGTTAATTTTACTTGACTTAAGGTGATTTAGTATTATGTTTTAAAAGTAAAAAAAAATCATGAAAAAAATGGAATCTGCCTAAAAGTTGTCTATAATAAATTTTTTGACTTTACTTTTTTCATTAATTCGTTTTTAAAATATTAATAAATAGAAACTTGTTTAAAAATATCAATTGCAAAAATAACATTCACTGTAAGGTAATATTATTACTTCACACATAAAGGTTGGCAATATCATATTTCATCATAAATAAAACTTTCAAACTTAATTTTTAAAAAAGTACGACAAAAGTTTATATGCTGCACTTTCTAAGACACATGTAGTAAATATGTAGACACAGAGTCTCTGCTTTAATTAATTTTGAAAATCTTACTGACTCGAGATAAGATTTCAATAAAAACATTAGTGTAAAAGAATATTAAGATTATTTTTAAAAATTGTTTGATAAAAAAAGTTCTCAAAAAATAGAAATTAATAACTTTAATTTCATCTATCATCCAACTCCAGCAAAGTACTGAAGGTTTCATTCATTAAATAAATTGTGTAGTTAAATTTATATTTATATTATAATTAAAAAAAAAGGTAATGTTTAATATTAGTTTGAACCTGTACGGTTACATTGTCGAAGTATCAACAAAAATACAGTTTCCATATGAGAAATAAAAAAATGAGGAAATGAAAAAATTAAAAATACATTTTATGTAAAACAATTATATTCTAGCGTTAGTAAAAAAATAATTAAAAATGTATTCAAACCAGTAAACAAATCTTTGGAGTAATATAAATAATAAACACAATTTATTACCAATTTGTCCTATTTTATAAAGTAGCTGCTTTGCATAATATAATAAGAAACAACTAATTTAGGAAAAACTTTTAAAACTTAACACAATATTTACCTGTAAGGGTTACTGGATACAACCTCGTTTGACATATGTTGAATTTTATTTCGAACAATTGGTTCACAATTTTTCTCTTTTTCTTGTTCCAGCTGCTGCTCCAACAGTTTAATTTTTTGCTGCAAATTTTCTATATTTTCCATTTTTTTTTTAATTATGAACTAACTTTCTTAAATCTAATGATAAAGAAAATTTACTATTTACTTTATTTCATATAGGTATCTGACAACAGACAACAGTTCAAGCAAAAGTTTGCTTAACATAGCCAACGATTGTGGGATTTGTGGCACGTGGAAAACTATATCTATAGGTATATATCATACAAAGGTAGTACATACGCGTGCATTGAAATGGTCGGAAGTTAGCACTCGTTTTTGCGAAGTAATAATAATTCACATTTACAAAATTGTTAATGCTCATCTAGTTATAAGTATGTCATTTACAAGATTGATTGTTGAACAGTTTCTGATTAATTAATGAAAAACATTTTGGGTGCCGGAAGAAGAACTTTTCATTTATTTTTCGGTGAAAATAGTGCCAAATCGGTAGGGTACAACACCCAAT
The DNA here is from genome assembly GCA_038277355.1 of Encarsia formosa. Taxonomy (NCBI): domain Eukaryota; kingdom Metazoa; phylum Arthropoda; class Insecta; order Hymenoptera; family Aphelinidae; genus Encarsia; species Encarsia formosa. Next base: position 48,941,453 of record CM076184.1, on the reverse strand, counting down.
AACAAAAAGATTGAAAAATTTGACCCAGGGGTGTTACCAATAGTTATGTTGATACCCAGCTGAAAAAATCCATACGGAAATCCATGCAGGACCCCATACGGAAATCCATAACGGAATCCATATGGAATTCCGTATGGAAAATTGAAACAGATTTCTATATGGATTTCCATATGGATTTTCAAAAGCAATGAATTTTTTTTTTAATAATTTTTTTTTTCCAAATGTTTTTTATTATTTAATAATAATTAAAAAAATTTGGTAAGCATAATTATTTTTATGCTTTTTTCCAAAATAATATGTGTATATATTTTTTCTCTTTATTCAAATTTTTTTTTTTTTTTTAATTCAATTATTTTCATTTTGATTTTATTAATATTTTAAAAATATTTTACAATCTTCATATTTTATTTTGATCATTGATAGTTATTGATAGTTATATAATATAGAGATTTCGGGATGTATTCGGGTAAATAAAGAGCAGAGTTTTTAAAATAAGTAAAGTATGAATTTATTATAAGCACGAGGAAGGTTACTGCAACCGCACTTCAAAAGGACACGCACAAGAATGACCGCTCCGGTCGTAGTATCCTCGGTGAAATAAGCGATGAATTCACCGATGAACGCCTCGGAGATGATTTCCCCAGGAAGTTTCAACTCCGCATGGGTCAGGGCGGAAACCTGGTGCACTTGGTGATAGTTGCACATCCGAAATGATTTCCCCAGGAAGCTTCGACTCCGGATGTGTCAGGGTGGACACCTGGTGCACCTGGTGATACTTACGCCTTAGAGACAATTTCCCCAGGAAGTTTTGACACTATAGGGATCAGGGCAGACACCTGGGGCACTTAGTGATACTTTTACCTCAGAGAGGATTTCCCCAGGAAGTTTCACTCGCAGTTGACGGTGAGATAGTGGATCTTACCCCAGGTAGCACCAGATCGACTACCAGGTAACCAGATCCATTACCTCAGGAAGTCTTACTCATAGTTCACGGTGGGCTATTGGATTTTACACCAAGTAACCGGGACGTCTTCCTCAGGAAGTTTTACTCGTAGTTGAAGATAGGATAGTAGATTTCACCCCAGGTAGCACCAGGTCGACTACCAGGTAACCAGATCAATTTCCCCAGGAAGTTTTACTCTTAGTTGACGGTCACAGAGGGCCAAATCGAAGGTCCATTTTCAAAAATTAATATTCCCTAGAATTTTAGGAGTAGAGTAAACATCCGGGAGCCGTTTTCTTCGTTTGGTAGAGTACTTTGAGAAAAAAGTCCGCTTTGTTGTAAAAAATTGTCAAAAACTATTGTTATGGTAAAAGAACTTTTGAAAAGTGAACGATGAAGTATATGAAAAAATCATCTAATAACAAGTAGTCCTATTCTCCCGGATTTTTTCACGTCAAGGTATTGATTATCAAGCATCTAAGTCGCACAAAATTTGCCGGGTCGTTTAATCATCGGGAACAACCCCGACGAGCTGCAGAGAGGGGGATGAAACTTTACATAAAATTATAAAATGTTAAAAAAAAAAGGATTGCAATTCTCTAAACCCCCAAAACCCTGGGTGCCGGAGTTCAACAAAATACTGCTTGGCTATCTCCTAAGCTCAAAGCCCTCAAAACCCTGGACGCCCGAGCTCAACAAAATACTGATTGGCTACTCCCCAAGCTCTAAGCCCCAAAAACCCTGGGCTCCTGAGTTCAACAAAATACTGATTGCACTGGGAAAAAATAGGGGACGACTCTCCTCACGTGTCCTGCATGGGGATACACGACGCTGCGGGGACAGCGAAACCCATATGCGGGGATCACGATCCCCAAAGAAACTTTGCGTCAACGACCGATTAGCGTGATGTTTTCATAAATTGTTGAAATAGTGCTAGTTTTACTTTAGGACAATCTCAAGGCTCGAAAGACTAGAAAAGCACAAGACGTATCACCAATGAAATAACATATTTTGGCACATATATAACCGTCATAATAAGGATAAGCATCTACTTTTGAGGTTAGACTACGCGAAGATACTCAGTGATTGCTAAAAATATATAGGCATGGAAACTGCTGCTCGAGGAACGTTTGCGCGTTGGGGATCCCCATGCCTGACACGTGAGGAGAGTCGTCCCCAATTTTTTCCCAGTGTGGCTACCCCCCAAGCTCCAAGCCCACAAAACCCTGAGTGCCCGAGTTAAAAAAAAAAACTGATTGGCTACACCCCAAGCTCTAAGCCGCCGGAACCCTGGGCGCCCGAGTTCAACAAAATACTGATTGGCTACCCCCTAAGCTCCAAGCCCCCAAAACCATGGGCGCCCGAGTTGAACAAAAAAACCGATCGTCTATCCCCCAAGCTCTAAGCCCCAAAACCCTAGGCGCCCGAGCTCAACAAAATACCGATTGGCTACCCCCCAAGCTCTAAGCCTACAAAACCCTGGCTGCCCGAGTTCAAGAAAATACTGATTGGCTCTAAACCTGCATAACGCTGGGGAGAGCGATAAATAAATTATTTTTTATAAACAATTGACTAAACCGACAAGCTCTAAACCCCCATAACGCTGGGCACCCAAGTTGAACAAAGAAACTGATCGTCTATCCCCCAAGCTCTAAGCTCCCAAAACCCTGGTTACAGAGTGGAATAATTTTACAAGTTGAGCGTACTCAGAATTTGTATATCAAATCAATACAAAAGTGTTTTTTTTCATTCCACAAGAACGTTACGGTGAACTTTTATTGACACTACTTAAAAAAATTACAAAATAACAAAAATATAATATAAATTGAAAAAATTAATAATCAATCAAGAAACGAAAATTTCTACACTTTTTTCGAAATGTGTCTTATTCGTTAAAACATTTAATTTATAGTTAAAAAAAAAATCTGTTGATGACGTTGCGAAAAAAGAGTTAAACAATAAGTAAAAGACTTATAGCGTTTTCCCGGTCAACCACGCCATTTAGGGGTTTAAAATCGCAGACTTACGATTTCATGATGTATTTGCACCAGAGCAGCGTCATTCGGTATACTTACAGAATTACTTTTTTCATGCTTAAGTTAACTAAAATGCACAAATATTTTTGAAATAATTCAACTCAAGCTCCCAAGGTTATTGGGGTTAAAAACTTACGGAATAAATGATAGTTGATCAGTTTTTTTGTTCAACTCAGGCGCCCAGGGTTCTAGGGGCTTGGAGCTTGGGGGGCAGCCAATCAGTATTTTGTTGAACTCGGGCACCCAAGGTTTTGGGGGCTTGGAGCTAGGGGGGAAGCCAACCAGTTTTTTTGTTGAACTCAGGCTCCCAGGGTTTTAAAGGCTTGGAGCTTGGGGGGTAGCCAATCAGTTTCTATGTTGAACTCGGGTGCTGAGGATTTTGAGGGTTTATAGCTTGGGGGGTAGCGAACCAGTTTCTATGTTGAGCTTGGGAGCCCAGGGATTTGAGGACTTAGAACTTGCGGGCTAGCCAATCAGTATTTTGTTGAACTCAAGCACCCAGGATTTAGGGGGCTTAGAGCTTGGGCGGTAGCCAATCAGTATTTTGTTGAACTCGGGCGCCCAGGGTTTTGAGGGCTTAGAGCTTGGGGGATAGCCAATCAGTATTTTATTGAACACGGGTGCTCAGGGTTTCGGAGGCTTAGAGCTTGAGGGATAGCCAATCAGTTTTTTTTCTTGACCTCGGACACCCAGGGTTTTGGCGGCTTAGAGCTTGGGGGATAGCCGATCAGTTTTTTTGTTCAACTCGGGCTCCAAGGGTTTTGAGGGCTTGGAGCTTGGGGGGCAGCCAATCAGTATTTTGTTGAACTCAGGCTCCCAGGGTTTTAAAGGCTTGGAGCTTGGGGGGTAGCCAATCAGTTTCTATGTTGAACTCGGGTGCTGAGGATTTTGAGGGTTTATAGCTTGGGGGGTAGCCAACCAGTTTCTATGTTGAGCTTGGGAGCCCAGGGATTTGAGGACTTAGAACTTGCGGGCTAGCCAATCAGTATTTTGTTGAACTCAAGCACCCGGGATTTAGGGGGCTTAGAGCTTGGGCGGTAGCCAATCAGTATTTTGTTGAACTCGGGCGCCCAGGGTTTTGAGGGCTTAGAGCTTGGGGGATAGCCAATCAGTATTTTATTGAACTCGGGTGCTCAGGGTTTCGGAGGCTTAGAGCTTGAGGGATAGCCAATCAGTTTTTTTTCTTGATCTCGGACACCCAGGGTTTTGGCGGCTTAGAGCTTGGGGGATAGCCGATCAGTTTTTTTGTTCAACTCGGGCTCCAAGGGTTTTGAGGGCTTGGAGCTTGGGGGGTAGCCAATCAGTATTTTGTTGAACTTGGGCGCCCAGGGTTTTAGGGGCTCAGAAAATTGCATTTTTACTTTCATTTTTATTTCTTAACATTTTATAACTTTATGTAACGTTTCATCCCCCTCTCTGCAGCTCGTCAGGGTTGTTCCCGATGATAAAATGACCCGAAAAATTTGGCGCGACTTAGATACTTGACAATCAATATCTTGACTTAAAAAAATCCGGGAGAATAGCACTATTTGTATTTAGACGATTTTTTCATATACTTCATCGTTCACTTTTCAAAAGTTTTTTCCCCATTTCAAGTATCCTCGGTGAAATCAGCGATAAATTCATCGGTGAATTCATCGGTGAATTCCTCGCTTTTTGCGGTGAAATCCTCGGTGAATCTTACCAGTGAAATCCTCGACAAAATCCTCGGCATTTTAACGGGATCGAAAACGAAGGGGTCAGGGCGGGCACCTGGTGCAACTGGTGATATGTACGCCTTGGAGATGATTTCCCCAGGAAGTTTCGACTCCGGATGAGTTAGGGCGGACACCTGGTGCACCTGGTGATACTTACGCCTTGGAGATGATTTCCCCAGGAAGTTTCGACTCGGGATGGGTCAGGGTGGACACCTGGTGCAACTGGCGATACTTACGCCTTGGAGATGACTTCCCCAGGATGTTTCGACTCCGGAGGGATCAGGGCGGATACCTGGTGCACCTGGCGACTACCAGATAACCAGGACGTTTTCCCCAGGAAGTCGACTACCAGGTGACCAGATCAATTTCCTAAGGAAGTTTTACTCGTAGTTGACGGTGGAATAGTGGATCTTACCCCAGGTAGCATCAGGTAGACCACCAGGTTACCGGGACGTCTTCCCCAGGAAGTTTTACACGTAGTTGAAGGTGGGATAGTAGATTTCACGCCAGGTAGCACCCAGTCGAGTACCAGGTAACCAGATCAATTTCCCCAGGAAGTTTTGCTCGTGGCTGAAGGTGGGATAGTGGATCTTACCCCAGGTAGCATCAGGTCAGGTACCAGGTGTAACCAGATCAATTTCCCCGGAAAGTTTTACTCGCAGTTCTAACAGAGGGCCAAATCAAAGGTCCATTTTCAAAAATTAATATCCTCTAGAATTTTAGGAGTAGACATCTGAGAGCCGTTTTCTTTGTTTGGTGGAGTACTTTGTGAAAAAGAACCGCTTTGTTTTAAAAAATTGTTATAAACAATTGTTATTGCAAAAAAACTTTTGAAAAGTGATCGACGAAGTATATGAAAAAATCGTCTAAAAACAAGTAGTGCTATTCTCCTGAATTCTTTTACGTCAAGATATTAATTGTCAAGCATAAAAGTTGCACAGAATTTTCCGGGTTCATTTATCATCGGGAACAACCCCAACGAGCTGCAGGAGGGGGATGAAACGTTACATAAAGTTATAAGATGTTAAAAAAAAAAAAAATGCAGTTCTCCAAGTCCCCAAAACCTTGGGCGCCCGAGTTCAACAAAATACTGATTGGCTACCCCTCAAGCTCCAAGCCCACAAAACCCTGGGCACCCGAGTTGAACAAAAAAACTGGTTGGCTTCCCCCCTAGCTCCAAGCCCCCAAAACCCTGGGTGCCCGAGTTCAACAAAATAATAATTGGCTACCTCCCCAGCTCTAAGCCCCCAAAACTCTGAGCGTCCGAGTTGAACAAAAAAACTGATCGGCTATCCCTCAAGCTCGAAGCTCCCGAAACCCCAGGGCGCCCGAGTTCATCAAAATACTGATTGACTACCCCCCAAGCTCCAAGCCCCTAAAACCCTGGGCGCCCTAGCTCAACATAGAAACTGATTGGCAACCGCCCAAGCTCTGAGCGCCTGAACCCCGGGCACACGAGTTCAATAAGATACTGATTGGCAACCCCCAAGCTCTCAGCCCTCAAAACCTTGAGCACCCGAGTTCAACAAAACACTGATTGGTGAACCCCCAAGCTCCAAGCCCCCAAAACCCTGGATGCCCAAGTTAAAGAAAAAAACTGATTGGCTACCTCCCAAGCTCGAAGCTCCCGAAATCCCAGGGCGCCCGAGTTCAACAAAATACTGATTGGCTACCCCCCAACCTCCAAGCACCCAAAACCCTGAGCGCTCTAACTCAACATAGAAACTGATTGGCTACCCCCCAAGCTCTAAGCCTCCAAAACCCTGGGCGCCTGAGTTCAACAAAATACTGATTGGCTACCCCCCAACCTCCAAGCCCCCAAAACCGTGGTCGCCCGAGTTCAACAAAATACTGATTGGCTACCTCCCCAGCTCTAAGCCCCCAAAACTCTGAGCGTCCTAGTTGAACAAAAAAACTGATCGGCTATCCCTCAAGCTCGAAGCTCCCTAAACCCCAGGGTGCCCGAGTTCAACCAAATACTGATTGACTACCCCCCCAGCTCTAAGCCCCCAAAACTCTGAGCGTCCGAGTTGAACAAAAAAACTGATCGGCTATCCCTCAAGCTCCAAGCCCACAAAACCCTGGGCACCCGAGTTGAACAAAAAAACTGGTTGGCTTCCCCCCTAGCTCCAAGCCCCCAAAACCCTGGGTGCCCGAGTTCAACAAAATACTGATTGGCTACCTCCCCAGCTCTAAGCCCCCAAAACTCTGAGCGTCCGAGTTGAACAAAAAAACTGATCGGCTACCTCCCAAGCTCGAAGCTCCCGAAATCCCAGGGCGCCCGAGTTCAACAAAATACTGATTGGCTACCCCCCCAGCTCTAAGCCCCCAAAACTCTGAGCGTCCGAGTTGAACAAAAAAACTGATCGGCTACCTCCCAAGCTCGAAGCTCCCGAAATCCCAGGGCGCCCGAGTTCAACCAAATACTGATTGACTACCCCCCCAGCTCTAAGCCCCCAAAACTCTGAACGTCCGAGTTGAACAAAAAAACTGATCGGCTATCCCTCAAGCTCCAAGCCCACAAAACCCTGGGCACCCGAGTTGAACAAAAAAACTGGTTGGCTTCCCCCCTAGCTCCAAGCCCCCAAAACCTTGGGTGCCCGAGTTCAACAAAATACTGATTGGCTACCTCCCCAGCTCTAAGCCCCCAAAACTCTGAGCGTCCGAGTTGAACAAAAAAACTGATCGGCTATCCCTCAAGCTCGAAGCTCCCGAAACCCCAGGGCGCCCGAGTTCAACAAAATACTGATTGGCTACCCCCCAACCTCCAAGCACCCAAAACCCTGAGCGCTCTAACTCAACAAAAAAACTGATTGGCTACCCCCCAAGCTCTAAGCCTCCAAAACCCTGGGCGCCTGAGTTCAACAAAATACTGATTGGCTACCCCCCAACCTCCAAGCCCCCAAAACCGTGGTCGCCCGAGTTCAACAAAATACTGATTGGCTACCCCCCAACCTCCAAGCACCCAAAACCCTGAGCGCTCTAACTCAACAAAAAAACTGATTGGCTACCCCCCAAGCTCTAAGCCTCCAAAACCCTGGGCGCCTGAGTTCAACAAAATACTGATTGGCTACCCCCCAACCTCCAAGCCCCCAAAACCGTGGTCGCCCGAGTTCAACAAAATACTGATTGGCTACCTCCCCAGCTCTAAGCCCCCAAAACTCTGAGCGTCCGAGTTGAACAAAAAAACTGATCGGCTATCCCTCAAGCTCGAAGCTCCCTAAACCCCAGGGTGCCCGAGTTCAACCAAATACTGATTGACTACCCCCCCAGCTCTAAGCCCCCAAAACTCTGAGCGTCCGAGTTGAACAAAAAAACTGATCGGCTATCCCTCAAGCTCCAAGCCCACAAAACCCTGGGCACCCGAGTTGAACAAAAAAACTGGTTGGCTTCCCCCCTAGCTCCAAGCCCCCAAAACCCTGGGTGCCCGAGTTCAACAAAATACTGATTGGCTACCTCCCCAGCTCTAAGCCCCCAAAACTCTGAGCGTCCGAGTTGAACAAAAAAACTGATCGGCTACCTCCCAAGCTCGAAGCTCCCGAAATCCCAGGGCGCCCGAGTTCAACAAAATACTGATTGGCTACCCCCCCAGCTCTAAGCCCCCAAAACTCTGAGCGTCCGAGTTGAACAAAAAAACTGATCGGCTATCCCTCAAGCTCCAAGCCCACAAAACCCTGGGCACCCGAGTTGAACAAAAAAACTGGTTGGCTTCCCCCCTAGCTCCAAGCCCCCAAAACCCTGGGTGCCCGAGTTCAACAAAATACTGATTGGCTACCTCCCCAGCTCTAAGCCCCCAAAACTCTGAGCGTCCGAGTTGAACAAAAAAACTGATCGGCTACCTCCCAAGCTCGAAGCTCCCGAAATCCCAGGGCGCCCGAGTTCAACAAAATACTGATTGGCTACCCCCCAACCTCCAAGCACCCAAAACCCTGAGCGCTCTAACTCAACAAAAAAACTGATTGGCTACCCCCCAAGCTCTAAGCCTCCAAAACCCTGGGCGCCTGAGTTCAACAAAATACTGATTGGCTACCCCCCAACCTCCAAGCCCCCAAAACCGTGGTCGCCCGAGTTCAACAAAATACTGATTGGCTACCTCCCCAGCTCTAACCCCCAAAACTCTGAGCGTCCGAGTTGAACAAAAAAACTGATCGGCTATCCCTCAAGCTCGAAGCTCCCTAAACCCCAGGGTGCCCGAGTTCAACCAAATACTGATTGACTACCCCCCCAGCTCTAAGCCCCCAAAACTCTGAACGTCCGAGTTGAACAAAAAAACTGATCGGCTATCCCTCAAGCACCAAGCCCACAAAACCCTGGGCACCCGAGTTGAACAAAAAAACTGGTTGGCTTCCCCCCTAGCTCCAAGCCCCCAAAACCCTGGGTGCCCGAGTTCAACAAAATACTGATTGGCTACCTCCCCAGCTCTAAGCCCCCAAAACTCTGAGCGTCCGAGTTGAACAAAAAAACTGATCGGCTACCTCCCAAGCTCGAAGCTCCCGAAATCCCAGGGCGCCCGAGTTCAACAAAATACTGATTGGCTACCCCCCAACCTCCAAGCACCCAAAACCCTGAGCGCTCTAACTCAACAAAAAAACTGATTGGCTACCCCCCAAGCTCTAAGCCTCCAAAACCCTGGGCGCCTGAGTTCAACAAAATACTGATTGGCTACCCCCCAACCTCCAAGCCCCCAAAACCGTGGTCGCCCGAGTTCAACAAAATACTGATTGGCTACCTCCCCAGCTCTAACCCCCAAAACTCTGAGCGCTCTAACTCAACAAAAAAACTGATTGGCTACCCCCCAAGCTCTAAGCCTCCAAAACCCTGGGCGCCTGAGTTCAACAAAATACTGATTGGCTACCCCCCAACCTCCAAGCCCCCAAAACCGTGGTCGCCCGAGTTCAACAAAATACTGATTGGCTACCTCCCCAGCTCTAACCCCCAAAACTCTGAGCGTCCGAGTTGAACAAAAAAACTGATCGGCTATCCCTCAAGCTCGAAGCTCCCTAAACCCCAGGGTGCCCGAGTTCAACCAAATACTGATTGACTACCCCCCCAGCTCTAAGCCCCCAAAACTCTGAACGTCCGAGTTGAACAAAAAAACTGATCGGCTATCCCTCAAGCTCCAAGCCCACAAAACCCTGGGCACCCGAGTTGAACAAAAAAACTGGTTGGCTTCCCCCCTAGCTCCAAGCCCCCAAAACCTTGGGTGCCCGAGTTCAACAAAATACTGATTGGCTACCTCCCCAGCTCTAAGCCCCCAAAACTCTGAGCGTCCGAGTTGAACAAAAAAACTGATCGGCTATCCCTCAAGCTCGAAGCTCCCGAAACCCCAGGGCGCCCGAGTTCAACAAAATACTGATTGGCTACCCCCCAACCTCCAAGCACCCAAAACCCTGAGCGCTCTAACTCAACAAAAAAACTGATTGGCTACCCCCCAAGCTCTAAGCCTCCAAAACCCTGGGCGCCTGAGTTCAACAAAATACTGATTGGCTACCCCCCAACCTCCAAGCCCCCAAAACCGTGGTCGCCCGAGTTCAACAAAATACTGATTGGCTACCCCCCAACCTCCAAGCACCCAAAACCCTGAGCGCTCTAACTCAACAAAAAAACTGATTGGCTACCCCCCAAGCTCTAAGCCTCCAAAACCCTGGGCGCCTGAGTTCAACAAAATACTGATTGGCTACCCCCCAACCTCCAAGCCCCCAAAACCGTGGTCGCCCGAGTTCAACAAAATACTGATTGGCTACCTCCCCAGCTCTAACCCCCAAAACTCTGAGCGTCCGAGTTGAACAAAAAAACTGATCGGCTATCCCTCAAGCTCGAAGCTCCCTAAACCCCAGGGTGCCCGAGTTCAACCAAATACTGATTGACTACCCCCCCAGCTCTAAGCCCCCAAAACTCTGAACGTCCGAGTTGAACAAAAAAACTGATCGGCTATCCCTCAAGCTCCAAGCCCACAAAACCCTGGGCACCCGAGTTGAACAAAAAAACTGGTTGGCTTCCCCCCTAGCTCCAAGCCCCCAAAACCTTTGGTGCCCGAGTTCAACAAAATACTGATTGGCTACCTCCCCAGCTCTAAGCCCCCAAAACTCTGAGCGTCCGAGTTGAACAAAAAAACTGATCGGCTATCCCTCAAGCTCGAAGCTCCCGAAACCCCAGGGCGCCCGAGTTCAACAAAATACTGATTGACTACCCCCCAAGCTCCAAGCCCCTAAAACCCTGGGCGCCCTAGCTCAACATAGAAACTGATTGGCAACCGCCCAAGCTCTGAGCGCCTGAACCCCGGGCACACGAGTTCAATAAGATACTGATTGGCAACCCCCAAGCTCTCAGCCCTCAAAACCTTGAGCACCCGAGTTCAACAAAATACTGATTGGTGAACCCCCAAGCTCCAAGCCCCCAAAACCCTGGATGCCCAAGTTAAAAAAAAAAACTGATTGGCTACCTCCCAAGCTCGAAGCTCCCTAAACCCCAGGGTGCCCGAGTTCAACCAAATACTGATTGACTACCCCCCAAGCTCCAAGCCCCCAAAACCCTGGGCGCCCTAGCTCAACATAGAAACTGATTGGCAACCGCCCAAGCTCTAAGCGCCTGAACCCCGGGCACACGAGTTCAATAAGATACTGATTGGCAAGCCCCAAGCTCTCAGCCCTCAACACCTTGAGCACCCGAGCTCAACAAAATACTGATTGGTGAACCCCCAAGCTCCAAGCCCCCAAAACCCTGGATGCCCAAGTTAAAGAAAAAAAACTGTTTGGCTACCCCCCAACCTCCAAGCCCCCAAAACCGTGGGCGCCCGAGTTCAACAAAATACTGATTGGCTACCCCCCAACCTCCAAGCACCCAAAATCCTGGGCGCTTTAGCTCAACATAGAAACTGATTGGCTACCCCCCAACCTCCAAGCCCCCAAAACCCAGGGCGCCCGAGTTCAACAAAATACTGTTTGGCTACTCCCCAAGCTCTAAGCCGACAAACCCCTGAGCGAGTTTGTTCAACAAAATACTGCTTGGCTACCTCCCAAGCTCCAAGCCCCCAATACCCTGGGCGCCCGAGCTTAACAAAACACTGATTGGATACCCTCCAAGCTTTAAGCCCACAAAACCCTGGGCGCCCGAGTTGAACAAAAAAACTGATCAACTATCATTTATCCTGTAAGGTTCAACTCCAAAAACCTTGGGAGCCTGGGTGGAATTATTTCAAAAATATGTGTGCATTTTTGTTAACTTGAGCATGAAATAAATTATTCTGTAAGTATAGCTAATTACGCTGCTCCGGTGCAAATACATCATGAAATAGTAAGTCTGATATTTTATACTCTTTAATAGCGTGATTGACTAGGAAAACACTAAAAGTTTTTTACTTATTGTTTAACTTTTTTTTGTAACGTCATCAACAGTTTTTTTTTTTAACTATTAATTGAATGTCTTAACAAATAAGACTCATTTCGAAAAAAGAGTAAAAATTTTGTTTCTTAACTGGTTATTAATTTTTTTAATTTATATCATTTTTTTGTTATTTTATAATTTTTTAAAGTAGTTTGAATAAAAGTTTACCATTACGTTCTTGTGGAATGAAAAAAAAAACACTTTTTATTGATTTGATATACAAATTCTGAGTACGCTTAACTTGTAAAATTATGCCACTGTGTAACCAGGGTTTTGGGAACATAGAGCTTGGGGGATAGATGATCAGTTCTTTTGTTCAACTCGGGTGCCCAGGGTTTTGAAGGCTTGGAGCTTGGGTAGTAGCTAATCAGTATTTTGTTGAACTCAGGCGCTCAGGGTTTTGGGGCCTTAGAGCTTGCGGGGGAGCCAATCAGTATTTTCTTGAACTCGGGCGGCCAGGGTTTTGTAGGCTTAGAGCTTGGGAGGTAGCAAATCAGTATTTTCTTGAATTCGGGCGCCACGGTTTTGGGGGCTTGGAGCTTGGGGGGTAGCCAATCAGTATTTTTGTTCAACTCGGGCACCCAGGGTTTTGGGGGCTTGGAGCTTGAGGGGTAGCCAATCAGTGTTTTGTTGAACTCGGGAGCCTAGGGTTTTTGGGGCTTAGAGCTTGGGGGGTATCAAATCAGTATTTTGTTGAGCTCGGGCGCCCAGGGTTTTGGAAACTTAGAGCTTGGGAGATAGCCAATCAGTATTTTGTTGAACTGGGTTTTGAGGTCTCGAATTGCAATCCTTTTTTTTTAACATATAATAATTTTATGTAACGTTTATCCCCCTCTCTGAGCTCGTTAGGGTTGTTCCCGATGATAAAATGACCCGGAAAATTTTGTGCGACTTAGATGCTTGATAATAAATATCTTGACGAAAAAAAATCTGGGAGAGTTGCAATCCTTTTTTTTTTTATTTAATGATTTTATTTAACGTTCCATACCCCTCTTTGCAGCTCGTTGGGGCAGTTCCCGATGATCAAATTTTTTACAACAAAGTGGAATTTTTTTTCAAAGTACTCCACCAAACGAAGAAAACAGCTCCCGGACTTACTCTAGTCCTGATGTTCTATGGGATATTAATTTTTGAAAATGGACCTTCGATTTGGCCCTCTGTGACCGTGAACTAAGAGTCAAACTTCCAGGGGGAATTGTTCTGGTTGCCTGATAGTCAGCCTGGTGCTACCTGGGGTAAGATCCACTATCCCACCGTCAACTGCAAGTAAAAATTCCTGGGGAAATACTCTCTAAGGCAAAAGTATCACCAAGTGCACCAGGTGTTCACCCTGATCCCTCTGGAGTAAAAACTTCCTGGGGAAATCCTCTATAAAGAGTAAGTATCACCAGATGCACCATATGTCCACCCTGACCCATCCAGAGTCAAAACTTCTTAGGGAAATCATCTCCGATGTGCAACTATCGCCAGGTACACCAGGTGTGCGCCCTGACCCTTCCGGAGTCAAAACTTCCTGGGGAAGTCATCTCCGAGGCGTACGTATCACCAGGGACACCAGGTGTCCGCCCTGACCCTTCCGGAGTCGAAACTTCCTGGGGAAATCATCTCCAAGGCGTAAGTATCGCTAGGTACACCAGGTGTGAGCCCTGATCCTTCCGGAGTCGAAACTTCCTGGGGAAGTCATCTCCAAGGCGTAAGTATCGCCAGGTGCACCAGGTGCTCGCCCTTATCCCTATAGAGTCGAAACTTCCTGGGGAAATCCTCTCTAAAGAGTAAGTATCACCAGATGCACCATATGTCCACCCTGACCCATCCAGAGTTAAAACTTCTTAGGGAAATCATCTCCGATGTGCAACTATCGCCAGGTACACCAGGTGTGCGCCCTGACCCTTCCGGAGTCAAAACTTCCTGGGGAAGTCATCTCCGAGGCGTACGTATCACCAGGGGCACCAGAAGTCCACCCTGACCCTTCCGGAATCAAAACTTCCTGGGGAAATCATCTCCAAGGCGTAAGTATCACCAGATGCACCAGATGTTCGCCCTGATTCCTCCGTAGTCGAAACTTCCTGGGGAAATCATCTACGAGGCGTACGTATCACCAGGGACACCAGGTGTCCGCCCTGACCCTTCCGGAGTCGAAACTTCCTGGGGAAATCATCTCCAAGGCGTACTTATCACCATGTGCACTAAGTGTCCGCCCTGACTCATCCGGAGTCGAAACTTCCTGTGGAAATAATCTCCGATGTGCAACTATCGCCAACTGCACAAGGTTTCCGCCCTGACCCATCTGGAGTCTAAACTTCCAGGGGAAATCATCTCCAAGGCGTAAGTATCATCATGAGCACCAGGTGTCCGCCCTGACCCTTCCGGAGTCGAAACTTCCTGGGGAAATCATCTCCAAGGCGTACTTATCACCATGTGCACCAAGTGTCCGCCCTGACTCATCCGGAGTCGAAACTTCCTGGGGAAATCATCTCCAATGTGCAACTATCGTCAAGTGCACAAGGTTTCCGGCTTGACCCATCTGGAGTCGAAACTTCCTGGATAATCATCTCCAAGGCGTAAGTATTGCGAGGTACACCAGGTGTGTGCGCTGACCCTTCCGGAGTCAAAACTTCCTGGGGAAATCATCTCCAAGGCGTAAGTAACGCCAGTGGCACCAGGTGCTCGCCCTGATCCCTCCGTAGTCGAAACTTCTTGGGGAAATCATCTACGAGGCGTACGTATCACCAGGGACACCAGGTGTCCGCCCTGACCCTTCCGGAGTCGAAACTTCCTGGGGAAATCATCTCCAAGGCGTAAGTATCGCCAGATGCACCTGGTGTTCGCCCTGATCCCTCCGGAGTCGAAACATTCTGGGGAAAACATCTCCGAGGCGTACGTATCACCAGGGGCACCAGGTGTTCGCCCTGACCCATCTGGAGTCGAAACATCCTGGGGAAAACATCTCCGAGGCGTACGTATCACCAGGGGCACCAGGTGTCCGCCCTGACCCATCCGGTGTTGAATTTTCCTGGGGAAATCATCTCCAAGGCGTAAGTATCGCCAGTGGCACCAGGTGCTCGCCCTGACCCTTCCGGAGTTAAAACTTCCTGGGGAAATCATCTTCAAGGAGTACGTATCACCAGGTGTACCAGATGTCTGTCTTAACCCTATCGTTTTCGAAACCGTTAAAATGCCGAGGATTTCGCCGAGGTTTTCACCGAGGATTTCACTGTTAAAATTCCCGAGGATTTCACTGCAAAAAGCGAGGAATTCACCGAGGATTTCACCGCAAAAAGCGAGGAATTCACCGAGGATTTCACCGATGAATTCACCGATGAATTCATCGCTGATTTCACCGAGGATACTTGCAATGGGGTTTGCAATAACAATTGTTTATAACAATTTTTTACAGCAAAGCGGGACTTATCCACAAAGTACTCCACCAAACGAAGAAAACGGCTCCCGGATGTTTACTCTACTCCTAAAATTCTAGGGGATACTAATTTTTGAAATTGCACCTTCGATTTGGCCCTCTGTTGCACCGCCAACTACGAGTAAAACTTCCTGGGGAAATGGATCTGGTTACCTGGTACTTGATCTAGTTCTGCCTGGGGTGAAATCTACTATCCCACCTTCAGCCACGAGTAAAACTTCCTGGGGAAAACGTCCTGGTTACCTGGTGGTCGACCTGGTGCTACCTGGGGCGAAATCTACTATCCTACCTTCAACTACGAGTAAAACTTCTTGAGGAAAACGTCCTGATTACCTGGTGGTTGACCTAGTGCTTCCTGGGGTAAGATCTACTATCCCACTGTCAACTACGAGTAAAACTTCCTGAGGAAATGGATCTGGTTACCTGGTAGTCGACCTGGTGCTACCTGGGGTGAAATCTACTATCCCACCTTCAGCCACGAGTAAAACTTCCTGGGGAAAACGTCATGGTTACCTGGTGGTCAACCTGGTGCTACCCGGGGTAAGATCCACTATCCCACCGTCAGCCACGAGTAAAACTTCCTGGGGAAGACGTCCTGGTTACCTGCTGGTCGACCTGGTGCTACCTGGGGTAAGATCCACTATCCTACCGTCAACAACGAGTAAAACGTCCTGGGGAAATTGATCTGGTTACCTGGTACTCAACTGGCTGCTACCTAGCGTGAAATCTACTATTCCACCTTCAACTACGAGTCACACTTCCTGGGGAAAATGTCCCGGTTACCTGGTGGTCGATCTGCTACTACCTGGGGTAAGATCCACTATCCTACCTGCAGCCACGAGTAAAACTTTCTGGGGAAAACGTTCCGGTTTTCTGGTGGTCAACCTGGTACTACCTGGGGTAAGATCCACTATCCCACCGTCATCTACGAGTAAAACTTCCTGGGGAAAACGTCCTGGTTATCTGGTAGTTGACCTGGTGCTACCTGGGGTGAAATCTACTATCCTACCTTCAACTACGAGCAAAATTTCCTGGGGAAAACGTCCCGGTTACCTGGTGGTCGACCTAGTGCTACCTGGGGTAAGATCCAAATTCCACCGTCGACTGCGAGCGAAACTTCCTGGGGAAATCCTCTCTAAGGCGTAAGTATCACCAAGTGCACCAAGTGTCCTCCCTGATCCCCCTGGAGTCAAAACTTCCTGGGGAAATCCTCTCTAAGGCGTAATTATCACCAGGTGCACCAGGTGTCCACCTTGACCCATCCGGAGTCGAAACTTCCTGAGGAAATCATCTCGAAGGCGCACGTCTCACCTGGTGCACCAGGTGTCACCGAGGATACTTGCAATGGGGCTTGAAAATCCATATGAAAATCTATATGGAAATCCATATGGAAATCTGTTTCAATTTTCCATACGGAATTATATATGGAATCTGTTATCGATTTCCGTATGGGGTCTTGCATGGATTTCCATATGGATTTCCGTATGGATTTTTTCAGCTGAAATAACTATAATGTCAGTTCATACATAACTTATGTACAGGGCCGGATTGGGAAAATTTGGCCCGGGAAGCAAATTGAATAAATGGCCCTCGGAAATACAAACAATAGATAGACCGAGTTGAATTTTATTATAAATAAATGATCTTCCAAGCTCTAATCCCACTTAACTCTAGGCGCCTGCGAGTTTAATTTATAAAAGTATATATATATATAAATGAACAGATAATCCCCCAAGCCGTAAACCATGAAACCCTGGGCGCCCGAGATCAACAAAAAAACTGATCAGCTATCCCCCAAGCTCTAAACCCCCAAAAAACCCTGGGCGCCAGAGTTAAAAAAAAAAAAAAAAAAAAAAAAAACAGATCAGCTATCCCCCAAGCTCTAAACCCCCAAAACCCTGGGCGTCCGAGTTCAATAAAAAAATTGATCAGCTATCCCCCAAGCTCTAAGCCCCCGAAACCCTGTGAGCCCGAGCTTAACAAAAAAATTGATCAGAGCCTATCTCCCAAGCTCTAAACCCTCAAAACCCTGGGCTCCTGAGTTCGAGAATAGCTGATCAGTTTTTTTGTTGAACTCTGGCGCCCAGGATTTTGGGAGTCTAGAGCTTGGGGGATAGCTGATCATTTTTTTTTTTTTTTTTTTTTTTCAAACTCTGGCGCCCAGGCTCTGGGTTTTGGGGGCTTAGGGCTTGGGGGATAGCTGATCAATTTTTTTTTGTTGCACTCAGGCGCCCAGGATTTTGGGAGTTCAAGACTTTTGATTTCAAATTCCGAGGACAACCCTAAGAATCTGTAGAGGGTGTCCACCCTTTTCCGTGATATTTAAAAAAAAATAACAGATTTTGGCATAAAACTCAGTAAAAGTACTAAAAAAGAATTATTTATAAGTAACTAAAAATTTACATTTTTTCTCTTTCTTTATATGATTGAATAATTTCAAACATATAAACTTGAAATTTTTTTTCGGCAAACTTGAATATTGAAAAAACATGAAAAAAAAAATTCATTTAGTAGTATGTTTATAATAAATTTCAAAAAAGTCCCTATAATCAAAAAATGGCTGAAATTTGGTGTTTTTCAAAAAATAACTTTTTTACAACTATATGAATGAGCATTCATTTTTTAATTAAATATAATGATAATAAAATTTTTTGTTTCAAATTAATGTATTCCTTGAGTGAAAAAAAAAGTTTAAGACCTTGACGCAACGATTTGAGCTGTCACGGTTTAGCGCAAACTTAAATTTCATAGATGTATAATATGAAATTTGGTGGTGCGCTAAACTTTTGAGCAGTACCGTAATTTCTCCAGGAGATTAAAAATCTCGTGTAAAGACCTGGTGCACCTGGTGGCGATTAAGTTCCAGGGCTGATTTCTCCAAGAAATTTGCACTCAGGATGGATCAATGTCGGCACTTGGTGTACCTGATTGCATATATGTATGTCCTGGGCATGAATTCTCTAGGAAGTTTCGATTCGGGATGGGTCAGGGTTGACACCTGGTGCAGCTGGTGCCTCATCTCTATTGTATAGCACGTATGTATTTATACGTGTGAGTAGTATAAGGGATGATTGGGCGAGACGGCCTCTCATCCCCGGCCGTGCAGTTCCTTATCTGTTATCTTAATGGTTTGTTTATATAAACAAGAGATAAGCGGGTGTCGGGTTACAGTAGAGAGGTCTACAGATCCTTATCTGTTATTTTAATGGATTGTTTATGTAAACAAGAGATAAGCAGGTGTCAGGTTACAGTAGAGAGGTCTACAGTTCCTTATCTGTTATCTCAATGGTTCGTTTATATAAACAAGAGATAAGCAGGTGTCTGGTTACAACTGAGAGAGCCGTGAGTTCTTATCTTTTACCTCGATGGTTTGTTGATGTAAACAAGCTCTTGAGATAAGAGAGAGTGTAAACAAGGTTGTTTACGTAAATAAAAGATAGCATATTTAATCAAATTTTTTTATTTTCTTGAATAATTACAAATACATTTTTTTTTACAAATTGTTATCACCGACAAAGCCATACGGTACAGATGACTCATCATCTGAGATGAGTCGTGCGAAAAAAATATTCTGTTTTCGAGAACTACTTTACATGTTTTTGTTTCATCCTGGGTTACAACATTATAAACGGGTACTCGACGTAAAGCTCTAAAATTAAGCTTAATATTATCATTGGCT
Source organism: Encarsia formosa (assembly GCA_038277355.1). Classification (NCBI taxonomy): domain Eukaryota; kingdom Metazoa; phylum Arthropoda; class Insecta; order Hymenoptera; family Aphelinidae; genus Encarsia; species Encarsia formosa. Next base: position 48,922,297 of record CM076184.1, on the reverse strand, counting down.
TCTGGTACACTTGCCTTAAATTTATTCTTTACTTATTTTTTAATAGATTCAACGTTAAATTTTTATGAGTTTTTATAATTCAAAGTTATACCTTTTACCTTACAGCTTTCAGAAATTTCGTTTGTTGAGCCCGAAACGACTCGATAACAGTAAAACTTTGGCCCTGATGAATGTTTTTATGTAAGAATTATTACCGTAGCTTTCTAATTCGTCCGTCATATCACCAAGTAAAGAACCCAACGGTGGCTCGTATTCGTCGGGGTCGTTGTCGTGAGATAAAAAAAAAACCGGATCCGTGTCTACATAAAAACAGCGTTTCTGAAACTTTTCCATGTAAGCATAAAGTTTTAGTCATGCGTGTGCAGTGACGTAAGCTGTAATTACAACGTTTGTATTTGAAGGAGCGACGATGGCTTCGTCCCTGTAAAACCAGTTCACAAACAAAACCGATTCGTCAGCCGGTACTATCGAAACGACTTCTTTCTCGTCGTCGGTAATTATGTCTTGAAGATCTGCTCGTGTTCTTACAATATTTGTGGCCTTCATAGAACTGGCCTGGCGAAACTTGCCCCATAGTGTGTTTAGCGCCATTTTACGTACCGATCGCAGTCCAGGATTTTTTTTAATCGCGTCTTTATCTAACTTTACACCCTCGTCTTTTTCGTAGTCGCTCAAATATTTATTTTTACTTACGTCGTCGACACACCACTCGGGCCAGCCGCTGGCTTATCGTTTAAGCTTGAGAAACGTATTGATATATTCTGCAAATAAACCACTGGTTTTGGTTTTTGGATCGTACTGCATTGTTTTATAATGCCATACTACAAAAATTTCGGAAATTTTATAACAAAATTGAATTGCTTTTCTTAGATCGTCAACGACGTAAGTACCCGTGAGCGCCCGCTCCGTTTCATTATGATCTCGTAAGTCTTTTCGAGATTCTTCACAGCAAGTTCTGCATAACGCAAAGAGTAATCGCCCGTTCATTTTAATAGGTAATACAGGAAGATACAAGTTTTTTGGAGGTAAGACCGTGCACTTTACTAAGCCTTCGATGCGCGAGAGATCGTTATTGTTCCCTTTTGTAAAGTAAAGACACTCGGAGCCTACGTAAATCTGCGGAAGTCCCACGACGAACTTTGAAGTTTTACAGACTGAGGGGTACATTGATGTAATATCGATGTATTTAATTCTTTCGTCGTTTTTAATATCGTGAAAAGTTATAAAATTTTCAGTGCAGCCACCGTAAAACGCGTCTCTAGGATTTAAAACCATTTTACTCACTAGCGGATGCGAATCGATGTATTTACGTATCTCGGGATTTGAGTTTTTTAATTTATCGAAGTCGCACTCCCACATTCCTTTAACATCGTAACCGAATGATTTTATAACCGAAATTTTGTTCACGGTGTCTTCGTACATTTGGTTGAACGACCCCTTTGCGTTTTTCGTAGGCTTATCACGATTATTTTTAAAACATTTTGGACGACCGTGAAAATAACATCCGAGAAACTCGTATACTATACCTTTATTATTATTAAAAGCGGTGCCACTACTCATAGAAGCAATAACCGATGCTGTTACGGGTAAATAACCGTCTACTATACCCTTCTAGTAAACGATACTCGTGACTTTTACCGGCGTGAGTGATGTCGCAACCGGTTTCTTTTTCGCACCACAAGAGCCATTCAATCGCTTTTTGAGATTGATTATCAGCCCTCCTATACCCGTTATGTGGGAGTAAACCTATTTTGAATGGTTTTAAAAAATTTTTCCTAAATACATAAGAACACGCCGAAGCGATCATTGTAGCGTTAACAAAGGGATCGGTCTTGCCGACATCAAGAAAAATTTTTCGGAAAATCAGACACGAGCGTCTCAAAATCTCGACATCTATTTTACAGTATTTTATGATTTCGTTTTTAAAATTAAATTCATAATTTTGATTTTTCAGTTCGTTGTACCATACATAAAACTCGTTTCTTTCTTTTTCCGACATGGTTTCTGGTGAATAAAAACGCGCATCGGGTAATTCGGTAGTGCGATTGTTATTATCCGATGTATTAAAAATATGAGGAAAGTAGCCTTGAGCGGCTGAAAAGTTAAACGTGAAAGGCAACGACGAAAGCTTCATGTGAAAATAATTAAGTGAATCTATGAATTTCGTTCGACCTACTTGTAACATAATGATGCTTTGTCCCTTAAAATAACATCTGGATTTAATTTCGGGTATTTACCAACGATAGATTTTAAAATAAACTGAATGTCGTATCCTCCCCCGTTGTGAGCAATACATATAATTTGACCAAAAGTTTTAGTTTCTCTACAGCTGAGATCTATCAAGCACTGTACGGGGTCGTTTTGAAAAACGTATTCGCGCACTCCACAGGTATGACAGAACGTGGATACATCTTCGATATCGATACAATTTGTACAAACTTGTTGAACAACGTATAAATTAGGAGCGTGAATTTTTGTTGTAGGATGTGATCTAAAAGAATCTTCTTGTCGACACTCAAAGTCGTAAAATAAAAAGAGATCGGGTTTTATCGTTTCGTTTTGATTTTTAAACTTTTTAACAGGCATCATAAAGCATTTCGCGTTCATACAATGATTAATTTTACAATTTTTGTAATAAATATAACCGCATACATGATTAGTATCCCTCCATTTATTTAATAACTTCTTACAGGTTACACACTTATAAATCATATTGAATACTTTTTTCTCTTTATGAGATTTTGATTTTTAATGATCTTTTAAACAATCTTCACCGTAAAAACTTCTTCTACAATCCTTACATTCTACGGTAGGTACATCAAAATCACACGCTGGTGAAGCGTAACAACGTGAACATATTTTTATGCATTTATGAGAATCTATGTGTTTATAATTTTTATTGCAGTAGGAGCAAAAGAAACTGTATCTACCGGCACCTATGATATTCGTAATCGTGTCGTAATGTTTTATTCTGGAGTCGTAACATAAATAAATCACGCCGTAAAAATCGGTGTTACACTTGTCTCCCCTACCGTCAAAAAATGGTTCCTCGCCATCATCAAGACTGTCTTTATCATAAACAACTATGGCAATATTTTTACGATAGAAAAAGGATTGAAATTTTTTCAACTTGGGTATACTACAACCTTCGGCAGGTATGGTCACGCGAGCTTCTTTTGTTAATTTCAAGGCAAGTTTTTTTTGTAACGGTCGCCGATGATCCCTTACGTTGTTTCATAATTTATTTTGCTCCGCACTGTTGTTTTTTTCGAATTTTATCCGGCACTCGCCTACGACGAGGCTACGCGGAAGACAGAGTCCTTTTGAGCAATAAATACTGACAAAGGACTGCTGTCTTAAGGTGTCCGTTGTTACTTTTTTACGTTTACCCCTTCCTTTACCCCGAGGCACGTTAACATATGTTACGTGTAATGTAAAGCTTTCATCTATGTGAAAGTTTTCGTTACTTTGCGCGAGCCCCAAAACAAGGTTCCACAAATCCTCCAAAAAAAAGTTCTCGATAGGGCGAAACGAGAGCCAAGCCATACTCTTCGTAAATTGCTGACTCTAGATTGTAACACTGATTCTATCGTTGATGTCGCTTATACGGGTGAGATGAGCGTGTAGGTCACTCATTGCACCCTCTAACTACGCAATCAAATCTATATTTGTAGACGAAGGTGATTCGAGAATGCGTATTAAAAATTTACGGGATTGTAGTCTATATCGCCGTAAATTATTAATACTTTCATTAATAATTGAAAATCTTCTCGAATCACCTTGATCGTTGCCACATCCAACTTGATTTATATCTGCGCTCCTGCACCATGGTCTCCATACCGACTGCTGTACAGTAGCGGCAGCAGCAGCAGCAGCAGCGGAGGTGTCAGTAGAATTGCGCAATGGTGACAACCGTCGTTTTTCTTTACCGTCACAACGTGACTCTTCTAAAAAATAAAAAATAAAATAAATAAGGTATCTTTAGCCCGCACTTAAAATTTTTGAAATTTTCATTAGATAGGTACATACCTTGTTTTTCTGAAATCTTTTTTTATTTTACTCCTCCGCCGGCTCCTTCCTCGAATCGTTGGGGGTCGTCGAATTATTAGTAATGCTGATTTTATCTTGCCCCGTTTTATCCCCTTCCTGCTCCTCGCTGTCATCTTCGCTCCGCTGAGGAACTCGATCCATTTATTCATTTAACTCCTCATCATCTTCTTTGAGAAATTCCAAGCATTTTTCAATTTTAAGCGTAGTAGTATGTATTGTCTAAATAATTATTATTATTTTCAATTAAAAATGGAGGGGTGAAATTTAATTTTTTAAAACCGAAAAAAATTCATTGAGTATACGATAAATATAACTTACGCGTATGATCACTAATTCGATGTAAATACCATGATCCAACCAGCCGGTTTCTCAAAATATTTATAAACGTTGGCGAATCCTGTTGTTGTAGAAAATCATTGTAGACTTCATTAATACGTTCTACACCGTATGCCATAAAGAGCCTGCATAGCTCTTTTTCATACTCTTCTATCTTCATCTGCCGTAAACTTTTCCTCCACTCCTCGCCGTAAAATTCCTTCAAATCGACAGTATCGCTCAGCTTTAGAGCTGCGTCTATAAGATCACACCACATACACATTTAAAAAAAAAATTTTTATCAAATTTAAGCACTGTTAAAAACTCCGTGTTCTGCTAATTAAAGCCGGAAGCTTACTGACGTCTTGTCACTGGCTAAGACAAAGAGTTTAATCATATGTGCGTATGGGGGATGCGATAAGATGACCAAGATCTTTTTTTTTTTTAAAAGAGCTCCTTTCGCGGGTCAAGTTCGCATGACGTGATCTGAAAAAAATCACGCGGGTGCGAAGAGAGGGGCAATAATCTCGATAAAAAGTTCCGACTCAACACACTTTTTTATCGCATTCGTGGCTAAAACATTTTTCTACGCACGACCTGAAGTTGTCATGTTTTAGCCATTCAATTCGATAAAGTACATATCGACACTGGAGCCTAAACAAGACAAAGGTTTTTTCACGCGGCGCATGCGCTATCACACTCGCTTCGCTCGTGCGATAACTTCGTTCTGTGTGAAAAAACTTTGCCTTGTTTTAGACACTAGTGTCGACATGTACTATTTTTTTAATAACTTTTTTTTTTTTTTTTTTTTTTAAGAGAAAGTGGAGGGAGACCCTAGCGTTAGTAGTGTTCTTTGTACGAGTGAATAGAAAAAATGTCGAACCATGAGCAAGAGCAAGGTAATTTTTTTTTTTTTTTTTTTTTTTTTAATATTCTTGAGTTTTGATCGAACTGTTAGCATCGGGTAAGTTGCCGCATTCGCCTGGCTTCTTTATCCTACCCGAGACTACTGGAGAATTTAATGAGGTGGTAGACGTAATTCAAGATTTTCGTAGTTATTAGTACGAGGTTAAAAATTTATTGAAGACCAAAAGAAAGCTTTTATACAATCGTTATTGTAAATTTTTGTGCAGTCACAAGGATGACTTATAATCAAATTTAACCTTTAGCTGGCACCGTGGGGTACTATAGTACCCCACTGTCTTCTTTACCTATCTTCGGTACCTAAAATTTCGTAAACCGGGTTTATAGCGACATCTACCTACACTTGAGGGATGAGGCTTGCCTTTCCCGCCATAATTAGTGCTCGATGACCGTTAGTCTGCACGTAGCAGTTGTCGAAAGCGGTTTGGGATACTGCAGGACTCCACGGTGCCATCAACGTTGATACAAGTAAAATTGGAGCATTTTTTTTTCTTTTATTAATGCGTGAAAACACGTTTGAAAGGTAAGTAATTATTAAATCAGTCACTAAAAATTTTTTTTTCTCGATGCCATGAGTCCTTTGACGTTTTATGTATATTCTCAGCATGGCGTATAATTTGCGGCCACGACTTTTGCGAGAGCACTTACTAGAAGTTGACAACAATGATGAAGAAGTTGAAAGCGATGGTCAGGATGAACCGTCTTGCTCTGAATATTCTTCAGAAGAATCTTCTGAAGAAGAAGGAGAAATGGACGTCGATATGGAAGTCCCGAGTGAGAATCAACGGCTTTTGCAGAGTCGAGAAAATCCACAGCGTGGTCGCCCGTCATCGAAACTTTATGGAAAAAATGGTTTCCAGTGGAATGTAAAATGTCCTTCTCGTAGATCAGGTAAGCAGCACACCAGGGGTTTTTTTCATATGCGCGCTGGGATTGAGCGCTTCTCTCTGTCTCTTTTTCTCTTTTTCTCTCTCTGTTTTTCTCTTTTGCTTGCACGCGTATTTTTGTAAAATGTTCACAAACTAACTTCAAGTTTTTTTTCTTGTTATAAAATTTATTCAGCCGAAATAATTTAAATATTATGAATTTTTATTTACAACAATTTTATTACTATAAAATTTTTATTATTTTTTTCGCCTTTTACAGACAGGCAGTCAGATATTTTACCAGAAATAAAACCTGGTCCGGCCGGTAACGCTGCCGATGCAAAAACAATTATTGATTTTTGGAATTGTTTATTTACCGATGAAATGATAAATTTAATAGTTGATAATACCAATTTAAAAATAGAAGAGGAAAGCTTACATTATGTGGTTGAGGAACGACAACAATCGTGGCATTATCACACTGATCCAGTTGAAGTAAAAGCTTTCATTGGAATTTTATATTACTCAGGTTTATGGAAATCGGCTGATGTTGATGTGAACAGATTATGGGACAAAACTAATGGCTTATCTATGTATCGTAGTGCTTTTTCAAGGCACAGATTTACGTTTTTATCAACGTGTTTGCGCTTTGACAATGCAGATGAAAGAGAACAAGATGATAGATTTGCTCCTATCCGAAATTTATGGAACATGTTCATCGGAAACTGCGAAAAGAATTACACTCCAAGTCGTCAATGCACCGTGGACGAGCAGTTGTTAAGTTTCAGAGGACGTTGTAAATTTAGAGTTTACATGAAAGATAAGCCCGATAAATATGGCCTCAAAATTATAAGTTTGAATGACTCTCAAACAGCTTATATGGTAAATATGAATAAGTTTTTATTTTTTAATTTATGAAACCAATACTTGAAAAAAAAAAAAAAAAAAAAAAAACTAAATTTTATTTTTATTACAGATTAATGCTATTCCTTACTTAGGAAAGAATACTGAAATCTTGGAAGATAATGAAAGTGTTCCTGAATACTATTTTAGACCGGTAACTGTGCCAATTTACAACACTAACCGTGAAGTGACTTGCGATAATTGGTACACCTCGATTCCCTTACTTCACAGAATGCTGAAGGATCTGTATGATTTAAAAATTACGGGTACTATCCGAAAAAAAAACGAGAAATACCAGTTGATTTCGTGGTCAAAGTTCCCAAAAAGGATCGTCCCATGACTAAATTTTGTCATACTGAAAACATTACGCTTTTAACGTATGCGCCAAAGAAAAAAAAATCTGATAAGATAGTTCTAATTGCTTCGTCACTTTTGAAAATTGAAGAAATGACAGGTGACAAATCGAATATTGTCCTTCATTATAACAAAAATAAAGGAGGAACGGATACTTTCGACAAGTTATGCCATTCCTACAGTGTGCGTAAAAGATCTAATAGGTGGCCTGTTCGATATTTTTATGGGATCTTGGATCAAGCGATCGTTAATGCGAGAATTTTATTAGCTTGCAAAGAAGAACAGAGTGAAAATATTGAAAAAATCACTGCTATTTCTTGCTTGGAAACCCTTTCTTTTTATTTAATAAAGCCGCTTTTGGAGCAGCGACTTTCAATTTTAAAACTTTCAAAAGAGCTAAAGTTTGGAATCCGATCTATTCTAAAAATATCTGAAACATCGGTACGCTCTATAACTCAAGTTAATCTTGTAATTAAAAAAAGATGTAGTTTTTGCACTAGGGGAAAAGACAAAAAAACTGATAAAGCCTGTGGCGTTTGTTCGCGTCCGATTTGCCCGGACCATAGATTTTCAATTTGCCAAGACTGCGCTGGCACTTGAATAAAATGTTTTTTTTACAGTTTTTAACTTCTTCATGTAATATTTTATTAAAATGTACAGTTTTTTGTATGAATTAAATAAAAAAATTGAATAACATTAAATTTTCTAAAAATACCTAATGGTTTTTTTTTTCGTAAACCTCAGATGGTAATTTCTGAGAATAAATACCTTTTTTAAATAACCCATATAAACTATTATTTTTCCTTTATAGTCCACTACTTGGAGATAACCCAGCTAATATTTTAGACCTTTTTATGAAAAAACAAAAAAGTTATGATTTTTTGAATAAAAATGGTTTTTTTTCTATTTTTTTCGACTTGTTGGATTTTTTTTTAGGACCGACTCTAGGTTATCGTTATTTAAACTATTCCACTCTTTGATAGAACCTCTAAAGATCATGTCTGAATTTTTTTTAGTTCAAATAATGCATGTAACCTCTATTTTTTTCAACTTTTGTCCGTGGGGTACTATAGCACCCCACGGTGCCAGCTATGTTACACCACAGAAGCATGCCAGCTAAAGGTTAATATATTTTTTCAAAAAAATAAAATAAAATAAAATATTAAAAATGTATTATTTGGTGTTATTTAATTTTACCCTTACAACAAACAAATTAAAACATAAAAAATAAATAAAAAATTGATCGCGATCGAACGCTAGATCGCGTTTACCATACGACCGCGATCGGTTAGTTACCAACCACGGTTCGACTGCTAACACCACGTTTGTATTGTGATGAACGCCCCCGCCCCCGCCGCCGCCCGCCCGCGCCGGTTGTCGTCTTTCACGCGGCCTGCGGTAGTGCCTGTACGCTTGGTCAAAAATTCTACCGTAGCGGTGTTGCCACCGTTGCCGTTTAAGCCTACGGTCGAGGAATACTTTTTTTTTCACTCGATGCGCTAAATTAAAAAATAAAAATACATGTCAAGAAAATTGTACTACGTTTTGAATATTTTGATGGCTCTTAAAAGGGCCTGTGGTTAGATATATTTTAATATATATATATTTTTTTTTCAATAAATAAATAAATAAATTAATTAATTAATTAAGTCTTTTATATCCTAATCGTACTTCTTCAGGATTGGGATGAAGGTTGTAATATTTTTTATCTTTTTCAATTTTCTTTCTTTCTTCTTTCTCTTGTTTCCGCTGCTTTTCCTCAAATTTCTTCCACTCGTATTCTTGTCTTTTGATTTCCGCGAGGCGCCTTTCCTCGATTTTTTTCTGCTCGCTCTCTTGTCGTCGTATCTCGGCTAGTAGAGGTTCCTTTTCCCAAGGATTTCTCTCGTCACCGCTGTTATACCTTTTATACAGCGACAGCCCCATGATTCCTCTTTCTCCAGACAGCTCCGCCTCGTTCGATGGTCGAATCGGTAATGACTTAGTTTTTAATCAAATTTTAACTTTATACAAAAAAAATTAAAAAGTTGTGAAAAAAATTTAAAAAAACTTATTGACTAATTAACCTTGAAAAATAAAAAAATTAAAATAATTTTTAACTGTAGAAAAAAATGAAATTGATTGAAAGTAATTTTAAATTAATAAAATAAATTTCCTGAAAATAGAAAATAAGGATGCAAGAAAAAAATGCGAAAAAATTATTTTTTATACTTTGTTTTGTCATTTTATTTTTAATATTTTCATTTTACAAACGGTTCGCTACATGGTTAATCACTTGTTGTATTCAAACATCGTATTGTAAATAGCTTTGGCTATATTGAATAAGCCAAAAGCATTCAACTCTGCAAAAATTAATTCTACTAAATTTACGTTGTACACTATTTGACTTTCCGCGCGCTCTCTCACGCTAAATTCAATATCCGGTTTTATCATACAATAATATTTTTTAAATGTATTGAAAGAAATCAAACACTTTTTGACACTTTCAGGGTCTTGTTCTTTAAAGTGACCCTTCAAGTATTCCACGATATTGTGCGCTATAGTATTCACTATCTTCGCTTGATCACTTAAAACTTGCATACGCAGATTCACGCACTCCAAAATCTCCAGCAACCCCTCGATAGTTTTTAAATGCATAGCCACACATGGGAGATTTTCACTTTTCACGTTTTTTTCTAGATCGTTGACGGGGATCACATCCAACTCGTTCAGAAGATCACCCAAGGTCCTTTTTCTCGTTGACGTTTCGGTCCGCACGTCTTCTTCTTTTTTCTCGGCTGGTTCAATAGTTACCAATGGACTAGAGCGCTTTTCGTTAATCATAACGGCATTTTTACCGTACGACACGGTAAACACAAGAATATGCTTAGGTAACTCTATAGTCATGGGGTCCTTTGGATCTCGAATGTATACAAAATTTTCGCGTAAATGCGCTAGAATCGATTCTTTGTGCTGCAAAAACATTTCCCACGACGCTTGATCCATCGTCACGTCCCTGCTGGGTGAACTACTCCCGCAAAATTTCACTTTTGGAGAAAAAAATTCACCATCGTTTTCCAAGCCAACTTTTAAACGTTTGGAATTCGACTTATTCAGCGCGTAAATCGTCGCGAGGGGTAGATTTGGAAGCTCCATGATTCTTGAATAGATCTTTACTTTAGCAATGCGTTACTGCAACTGACAAGACTGCTTCTTCTCCACGCTCGTAAGCGCTGAGAGGTGTATAAAATAGTGGGGATGACTCTGTGACGTAATGAATTTAAACCAATCAGCACTCGTACGACTAACAAAATGAAACCTTATCGGTTATTAAAAAAGTTCGTTGGATAAAAAGCCTGTCGAGACTTGATTTTTTAAAACACATACCTAGACTATACGTCATATAATAAACAACATGCATAGGGTATCACTTTGTCACCCCGAAAGATAAAGAGTCGGTAAATTTAAAAAAGCACATTAAAACAAAGCCACACGCGGAAAAATCCAAAACATTTGTTTTTTAATTTAATTAAAACATTAGTTTTTTACGTTATGTTACATTCATATTTTTTTTTAAAGCACTCATTTTTTATATTAAAACTTTAGGGTTCTAGATTCGAGCGTTGTCTTACGTTTCGGTGTTGAGCAACTCAGCGATTCACCACTGGGTTCGTCGCTGCTCTCGACGTTGTAGTCGCCATCTTCAGAAGTAAGACTAGACACATCGTGCTCTTCGATGAATTCTCTATCTCGTTCAAAACCGCGACAAGATCCTGCTCGCCTTTAATTTTATATTTTTTGAGCATCTTGAAATAAAACGTTGACGATAACTCGTCAGAGTGATATAACTCTTTGTCTATCATTGATTTAAAAAACTCTTTTAAAAGATGCACTCTGTACACAGCGCAAAAAGTAAATTTATGTACGCCACCAATCACGTGGCTCGTACATATTGAATTTACTTTAGGAAACATTCGCGATAACGGATAAAAACACGGTATAAAATATTCTTCTAAATCAATCACACACCGGCACAAGATGGTTTCTAAAAATTTAGCCTTTTCAGCCCCGTACACGTATATCCTCGGTGCACTTCTTGTCACATCGCGCAATATCTGTTTAGCTATTTTTAACGAAACCGAGCCGTCGTACCACTCCATGCCGTGTACAGAAGTCGAACAAAAGTTGTTGAGTAACTTTACTTCGCGATCTAGATGTTGAAAACGTTCGGGTGGCTTTACAATCCAGTGATCTATGATGTTTTTTTGCAGTGAAAGCACTGCAATTTCTTTGGCCACAAATGTTTTTTTCTGTATATACAAGCCTTGTAAATCAATCACGTAATCACTCATGATTGCGATTTAGATGCACTCTCGTTTGAATCAAGCGCCACACTGGTGTCGCTCTTGATTTCTTTACAAGCAGCGTCCTCTTCTAACTCTTATCGTTTCATTACGTCAGCACATGGAGGGAAAGAACAGAGAAGACAAGAGTAATTAAAAAAGTACGATTGATAAAAAAACAGGACGAGACTTGATCTTATAAACACATATTCAGGCAATGAGTCATACTAAAACGTCAGCCGACAGGTTATCAGATTACAGCTTCGTAAGATAAGGAAAGAATCGACGTTGGGTAATTTAAAAAGTACGTTAAACAAAAAAGCCTGTCCTGACTTGTTTCTCGTCACAACCGAGTGATATCAGCGATATCCTGTTATGTCTCAGCTTTCATTTTTTCTGAAGGAGTTTTTTTTTTATTTTAATTTAGGAGTTAAGCGGAGTAAGGTACGAGTGAATCAATGATAACAGAAAAAATATTTTTATTTTATAATTTACTTTTTAAAGTACAAATAGTTATGCGTATACATTATAAATTTGATACAATACAATTTATTCTCAAACTGCATGATTGTAGACTACAGATACTGCCACCTGATGAGCTACTTCTAGGGTAAGTGTTGATACGATTTTTTCTTTTTACCGTTTGAGCTTTTTTATACAAACTGTAAAATTTTGCTGTTTTCTGATCGTTGCTTCGGGTATTTTTTGAAAACTGATTCAAGAATGAGCGTAAGCTACCAGACTTACTCATATGATGTATAAATTGTAGACAAAATTCACCACACACCATGGAATCGAAACTTTGTAACTGTTTTTTACTAAATTGCCATGTTATACAGTTTTTTTTTATAGCATCCTGCATGAATTTTGAAATCGGTGGGCGCCCGTAACTGTCAAAAAAAAACCACGAGCTTTAGCATTTACATACAGACTTGTCCAATGCTCGCCGCTTTTATTCGATTCTTGAGTATTAACGATAATACCAGCAGGAAGCAGTAAGTGGGACGGTATCTGATCGGCGGCGAAAACACCTACGGTTTTTATTTTTTTAGAAAAACCGCAGAGTGCCTCTGCAAGCTCTCGGGTATTCATTTTTTTTTTTTTTTTTCATAAGCTAACACTGAATTTCTAATTCACGACATCTACAGGGGTTGAATACAGTGGTTCTCCGTCTTCGTCTTCGCTATCGGCGTCGTTGTCATCGGTGATGTTATCATTAATAATAACACAATCTATTTCATCGTAACCCCTGCTATGATGAGTTACATATTTTTCTAATTTTTTTTTATAGTTAGAAAGTGCATCATAATAATACAACGATGGTATGTCAAAATCATTCGATGTTCCCCAATCGTCAGCTAAAAGAGATCTAAACCACTGTTTGAGGATATTCACTTTATAAAGAGCGCAATTGTTAATTTTTTTTTTATTGTATCGTAGATGATGCAAACACGTTGTATTCACATCAGGAAACGAAGCTACCAGAACGTTGAAACTTGGGTCACTGTAAGACTCGATATTTATCACCTGTCGAGATATTACACCTTCTAAAAACTTTGCTTTTTCATGACCACGAACGTATATTTTTTTTGCCACTTTGCCATAGATCTAAAATAGTAATGTAATTGGTTTACTGATACATCACCGTCGTGCCAATCGATGTGATGAATTTTGGTTGTGCAATAATTGTTTTTTGATTTTAAACTATCCGGGAACTTTTCAAATGATTCCAAAGATTTTACTAACCAGTGAGCCATTGTGTTATTCTGTAGACCAAGCACTGCAACTTCTTTAGGAATAAAATTTTTACGAGCATCGTTCAACGCTTCGATATCATCCAAAAAATCCATGATGCAGTAAGAAACGATGCGATTACTTTGAAGCGAGAAATTACACTGACAGTCCTGAGCTTGCCCTTCTTCTTCTTCTTTTAAATTTTTACGAGCTAAAGTCCGATATGATTTCTCTACCAGCTGTGATTTCGATGACGTTGTCATACTCCGCGTATATCACGCAGTCTACGGTGGTTTTCAATGCTGTGTCGAAACGTACTTCCAAGCGAACGTTTCCTGTCCTTACAAGATTCCAATGATTACCCAAGTTTGCCGACATGTCGGGTGTTAGATCAAAAGCAGTCAAAAAATAACCGTTCGAATAGTTTTGTCGACTTATACCGATACCCTCGTTTGCAAAATGTATTCCCGTGCCTGTAAAAAGCGACTGAAAACATTCGATGTAGGCCTGATTATCCACCGTTCTAAAGCGAGGCTGTAAAGCTTTACTTGGGACTTGCACGCCGTCGATATGCAGACAGAGATAATTGATATTGAAATGTTGAAAGTTAAAAGGGTTCAAGTTTCGCGAACCGTTGAAGGCTCTGTTGTCGACGAAACCGATAATTAGTCTCTTTGGCAGCTGACCGAGAAAACAATTATCGAGAGACTCCGATAAGATGCCTGGATGCATGATAAAAGTTTTTATCTCCACACGAGAAACAGGATACTTTGCGGTTGTTATTGCAAGACCGTTAGCGTGAGCTAATAATATACCTGGAGCGATTTTTGCACTCCGAACTATAAGCATGGCTTCTTTGATTTGAACTTTAAAAATACCGTTTTTACTAGCGTCCATGAGACAGAAAGCATCCTTCGATCTTACTAAGCGAATACGCATCTCGACGCCGTTGATCAGCATTTTATCTTGACTAAACACGTCGCAGTGTAAATGGCCCATTAAATCGAATGTTTCCCAGCCTAAAGTGAAGGCTTGTCGTTTTGTAAGACCTGAATTTCTATTATTTAGTTCTGCATTTGGAAGAGATTCCATTTTAAAAAGTTCGTCATCGTACCAAAGACCAGCCGTTAGATGACCTTCTATTGCTCCAGTTCCATAGTTTAAAAGCGTCTCTGAATAACTACGATAGCCATAATTGTTACTAGAAGGAGTCACCAGCTTATTATTAAAATAAACATCGACTTGATTAAATAACGAGTGAATAAGATTGTTGACGGGTCCGACTTAGGAATTTTCAGTTTGCGAAACGTTCGGGTCAATTCTTACCTTCAGTAAAAGCATCGTGTGAGGAAGATCCAAATAATAATCGCCTGAACTAGGCACAACGAACTCCAAAGGTGTGCCCGTCCCGTCGTTTAAGGGACTAATTGGTTTATAATGTATAAACTGACTGCCTTCTGAGTTCTGAGTCGGTAGCAAACTAAATATATCTAATTCCGCCGACATGCACTCGTTGGAGTGAGAATGTCAAAAAGCCATCTTTATTTAGGTCCAAATATGTCAGAAATATCTCTAAAACTTTGCTTGTTTCTAACACTTTTTCTCGTGGCGCTTTTCTTCTTGATCTTTTTCGTCGTAGTCTTCTTCTTCTTTTTCTGCTTCTTTTTTCGTACAGTCCCTGACTTTCGCACCGTCAGACGTTTCTTCTTCGACTGACGTTTACGCGACGAAGCTTTCGACTTATACCCTTGGCCTTTCATCATGTTCATAAGATTGTTAGCCACTTTTTTTTTCAATCTATTTCCAGATTCGTATCCGCGTGTTTTTATGGCATCCATAAAAGAGGTGTTGCGATTAGTAACATCGTCGATGACGTCAATGTCCGTGCGAAGCGCCTCTCTACCCATGGATTTCATTCCTCGGGTCAAGTACGGAATTATTTTTCGGCCAAGGCCACTGAGCCAACTACCTATTCCTCTTCCTCTTTGATAATTTGAACCGGAATACACGTTTTTTATATTATATCCACCGCCACCGCCACCGTCGATTTGAGCGTCGTAATAAATCAAATAGTGAGACATTTTTATAGCCTTTTACGCACCAGATGAAGTTTCACGATCGAGGTGCCACTTTCAAATGGTACAGAGTTACCGTGTACGTCTCTTATATAAATAATTATACTTTGAAATTGATTCTGAAGAAGAGGTATATAATGAATAGGTCCAAAAGTTCTTACAACATTAGAGCCAAAATCATATTTTGCAGCATCGAGCGGCACTATTCTCAATAAGCTCGCTTCGGTGTCGCCTACTGTGTAAGGAGCGCAAATATCTGTGTAAACGAATAATTGATCCGGTATCGCACGGCTAAGTACAGCAGGCTTTTAGGCGATCGTATCTCTTTTCTTCGGAAAACAAAGGATACGTTCTGTTTTTCGCACCGTTTCGGATTCGAAACCAAAAATTCGTCGTATTTTTTCATGGTATCTCGTTATATGTATACTATCGCAATTTTCTGGTTTACATTTTTGTGTTATAGACCAATAATCTTTTCGTAGATTGAAGGGTTGAAGAACTTGATGCTTAATCGTATCGCTGGCTTGATTTATTTCATCAGCTAATTGTTGAAGTGAATCGTATTTACCATAAGGAAAACTACGTTCACTTTCAGTATTACTAGTCTTTGCATCAAAAAAGTAGACAGCTTCGGATTCTTGTATGTGATTTATCGTGCACGGTATATGTATCTCAGCGAGCCCCACAAGCCACTCACCCGAGAGTTTTATTTCGCGAGATAATTGAGTGGTAAAACACGATGCAGTATTCTGGGGATAATATTTCATACTACTGTTACTTGGTAAAACCAAAAAAAAATCATTGATACGCTCCATTTTATATATTGATCATATCGCGTGCTTTGACCCAGAAGTTAAACTTTTCAGGCTAACCAACCCACTTGACCAGATGTTGTTTGTTCGGACCTTTTCCTTTGGTAGCGACAATGCGTTCAATTTTAAATTCTTGATTTTTTTGCATTCTTTTATCACCAACTAGAACTAGCTCCTCGGTGTAAAAGTACCCATCTATCTTTTCGCCATTTAGATCTGTTAAAATATATGTGTGTATTCCTTGTCGATGCGAGACACGACTCACTACAAACACTTCCTCGCTAAAGTTCTTCTCGTAACCTGGTTCGAACGTGTTTTTGGTTCTGCTGATACGAACGTACTGACCAGGTTTATACTTGGTGGTAGACGCGAAAAATTTATTTTTATTTTTATTAACACTTTGCGCAAGAGAACGCTTTAATAAATTCTTTCGAACCTTTGTCACGTTAAAAATATTAACATCGCAGGGCCTCATTTTTGTACCGGAATGCACAGTTTCATTGTAGCCTTTTATAATTTTTTGAACGACGTCTATGTATCGTTTAGTATTTTTATACGTGAAATATCTCCATATACGAGCCTTCAGCGTTCGAATAACTCTTTCGGTGATACTACATTTTGTATCGGGATTACGCGCTACTCTAAACTTGATGTCGTGTTTCTTTAAAACGTTTTGAAAGACTCCACCGGTGAATTCGCGTTCTTTGTCCGTTTGTAAACAGTGACATTTGCAAGGTGACGCCAACATCGATTTATCAGCCGTACGAAGTAATGCCTTTCTTTGATTACTGTCGGCGTGACAGAGCGCGTGTCAAATAGAAACTTGTTTTTTTGTAAATTTAGATAAAGCCGATGTTAACTCCACCATAGTCGATGTTGTACTAATTACTCACTCACAATGCACCATTACTTAATTTTTAAATTTTTCGGCACGTAAACATAATTTTTTTCATCATCCGGGAAGATACATGTACGAACTCTAAATTCCTCTGGGGCTTCTTGTGAGCGATCCAAAAAAAGATACGAGTGAGCAGGCATCGTAGCGTCTAAGTATGCCTCCCATAAAAATTTTTTATCTTGCGGGTGCACTTGTCTCGCGAGATGTTTTATTTGCGCTCGATCTCTAGGGTTTTTAAAAATCACCTTATACGTGGTGTTCAAACTAGGGTAGTCCCTCGTGGAATTCTATCGGTCCTGCAAACTCGCGGTAAAATTTCTGCCATTCAGTGTAGTAAAATAACACTCGATCAAATTTAACGGTACACATATCACTCAGATGTTTTAAGAATTTTCAAACAAAGTACGATTTACCGCTTTTACTTGGCCCCACAATAATCGCCGTAAACGAGTGCGACCAACACGTATCCATATTTGCAGCTGAAGCTTGCGAAGCATAAATATCGTTATTTTATACATGCGAATTCGCATCTTACCTTTATTTGACTTACCATGACAAAAATCCTCGTACCCTGGTGGTTCAAGCGTCGGACCGGTAAGTATATATGATCGTGGGTTCGAGTCCCACGCCATGCGTCCAACGGCACACAGACTACGAGGATTTTTTTTTTCAAAATTTATTTATACTATTCAATCATAATGCACCTTTGTTTATTTAATTCGTTTTGTTGATATAAATAAAGTATTAAGATAAAAGTTGCGCTGGTGTCAGCGCCTCAAACCGTTCTTTTATATCTTGTTTACGTCGACAAACCATCAAGATAACAGATAAGGATTCGCGACTCTCTCAGTTGTAACCAGACACCTTCTTATCTCTTGTTTATATAAACAAACCATTAAGATAACAGATAAGGAACTGTAGACCTCTCTACTGTAACCCGACACCTGCTTATCTCTTGTTTATATAAACAAACCATTAAGATAACAGATAAGGAACTGTAGACCTCTCTACTGTAACCCGACATCTGCTTATCCCTTGTTTATATAAACAAACCATTAAGATAACAGATAAGGAACTGCACGGCCGGGGATGACTCATCCGTCTCGCCCAATCATCCCTTATACTACTCGTGTGCCGCACTTAAAATGAACTTAAAGATTTTATTTGTAAGCTAATTGATGGAGAAGTTT
The DNA here is from genome assembly GCA_038277355.1 of Encarsia formosa. NCBI lineage: Eukaryota > Metazoa > Arthropoda > Insecta > Hymenoptera > Aphelinidae > Encarsia > Encarsia formosa. The sequence goes on along the minus strand of CM076184.1, from coordinate 48,903,854 downwards.
TTACAATATTCGAAAAGTGCCTTTTGAGGTTACAATCATTGTTTTTTTCCTATGCGTGCTTTCAGCGCGCTGAGTGGTACTAGTTATTAAAAAATAACCATGCCATAGAAAATATCACTGGCAGTGATCCCCAAGGAGCTTTTATTTTGGTGATGTGGGATGGACACCTGGAGCGATAACTATTCCTTGGAGATGCTTTACCCAGGAAGTTATTACATCGGATGGGTCAGGAAGGTCACCAAGTGCAGAGGATGGCGTGCCCCTGTCCTCTGCATCAGGTGTCCCCTCCAGTGTAAAAACTTCCTGGGGAAATCATCTACAGGGCATAATCATCATCTTTTGCACTAGTTGTCCACCCTGACCCATCCTGAGTCAAAATTTCCTGGAGAAATTATCTCCAGGGCATAATTTTACAGTTAATTATTTTATTCAAGAAATTTTAGTAACGCAAGCTGTATAGTCGACAGAATCGGGAAATTTTTTTAATCGTCAAAAATTAGGTTACGGATTATCGTCTACTATGAAAAAGCCTTATTGTTAGTAGTGCATGAATTTTAAAAATCAAATCAGGTAAAACTAAGTTCCAAATACGTTAGTTTAGTGAAAGCTCATCACTTAAGTCGGTTCAGGTTGGTAAGATAGATGAGGTTGGTTTGGCAGAGGTTATGGGGGATGTTGAGAATTTCACGTTTCGTGTTAGGATGAATGCGGCACGCGGGAACGAAGTGATGAAAGGCGAGGGAGTGAGGAAAAGGAAAGCACTGGGTTGGTGAATAAAAACCACTGTGTTTTCAATAAACTTTAACTTTAATGTATAAAATCGTGAACCTATCGATTTTACACGAAAGAGGAGAGTTTACTCGCCGTTTTGACCGGGAGAAACTCAACCTCGAACCGACACCAATGATTTGTAAACGGAGCTCTTAAATATAACATACGATCTCTCTCGTTTTCGTGAGACGACTGACTGTGGACGGAAGTCTCTCCAGTGACCTCGCCGCGCGTGGGTCGCTCGACTGACCGCGTTAGTCATATCACCGAATTTAGCGCCAAATACGAACATATTAATTTATTGAATGGATATAATTGTCTTAATTGAATAACGTTATTTCAAACCTCCCGCCCGCCTTAATCCGTGTGGGCAAAGATTAATTAGAATTAACGGGCTGTAGTCAGGGTGAACGTTCCCGACCCCAGTGGTACCGCGAAATTTGAAAATCTTCCGGCACAGATCAGGCAAACAAAAAACTCAATAACGCTGGGCGCCCAGCTTTTTTTATAAACTAATAATTCAATAAATAAAATACCTCCTAAATTTACAACCCAATAACGCTAGGCGTCCAAGTTTATTGTAAATAAAAAAATTAATAAACAAATTGAGAGGTTACAGTATAACTATATACTGTGGTTGCGGGGAGCGCTGGCATTTAAATTTAATTTGAATTTTCGCGGTACAGTGTGCGGTGCCTGAGCGTAGGCAAAACGCCGTGCGTCGCACAGATAGCAAGAAAATCGGCGCGAGGGTTAAAGAAACCCAGGAGGCGAGGAGAGAGCATCAGCGCGCTACCACCACCACGCGGTCTAGGTAGTGGCTGAGTGGGCGTACCCTCTCCCCGCGTCCCAAACCCATGCTAGTTACAGGCATGGTTGTTATGTTAAGTGAATATGTTCACTGAATGCTCAGTCCGACTGAAGATAACATATATACAGGGTGAGTCATTTTAATCTATAGGCTCCAAAATCTCGAAACTGAAGCCCCGCACAAAAAAATTTTTCAGGATTCAGAAAGAGCGAAAAATTTTACGATTTTAAAGTATTTTTCGAAAAAATTTTGGGCTCCCACGAGGCCCTGCAGGGGCTTATAAGGCTTTTATTGGGCCCATTCCTTTTTAATCCGAATTTACTCTAAAATATTGCATTTTTTGTTTAGCAAATGCATTGGAAAAGTTTCTTGGTTTGAAATTTCCAACAAAATGGGCGAAAAAATTGGCTCCGGGCCCTTATTTTAAGTAAAATCCGTTTTTTTAAATGGGAACCCCTGTTTTTGACCCCAGATTCAGAAAGAGCGAAAAATTTTACGATTTATACGTCTTAATTTAAAAAATTTTATTGGGCCCCCATGAGGCCCTGCAGAAGCTTTTAAGACTTTTAAATCCAATGCATGTGCTATACAAAAAACGCGTTATTTTAGGGTTGATTCAGGTTAAAAAGAAATGTAAAAGCTTTATAATCCCTGCAGGGCCTCATGGGGTCCCGAGAAATTTTTCGAAAAATGCCTAAAAATCGTAAAATTTTTCGCTCTTTCTGAATCCGGGGTCAAAAACAGGTGTTCCCATTGAAAAAAAAACGGATTTTACTCTGGACGCTGGAAAAATCGATTAATGAATTAATTTTTATGAACAATTAAATAAACCACCAAGCTCTAAGCCCCCATAACGCTGGAAAAATAGATGAATAAATTATTATTTATAAACAATTAATTGAACCTCCAAGCTCCAAACCTCCCATAACGCTGGGGAGAGCAATAAGCAAATAATTTTTTATAAACAGTTAAATAAACCGACAAGCTCTAAGCCCGCATAACGCTGGGAGAGCAACAAATAAATAATTTTTTGTAAACAATAAAATAAATCGACAAGCGCTGAACTCCCATAACGCTGGGCAGAGCGATAAATAAATTATTTATTATAAACAATTAAAGAAACCGCCAAGCTATAAACCCCCATAAAGCTGGGGAGGGTGATAAATAAATTATTTTTTATAAACAATTAAATAAACTTACAAGCTCTAAACCCTCATAACGCTGGGCGCCTGAGTTCAACAAAAAAGCTGATCGGCTACCCCTCAAGCTCTAAGCCCCCAAGACCCTGGGTGTCCGAGTTTAACAAAAAAGCTGATCGGCTACCCTCCAAGCTCCAAGCCCCCAAGACCCTAAGCTCGAGTTCAACAAAAAAGCTGATCGGCAACCCCTCAAGCTCTAAGCCCCTAAGACCCAGGGTGTCTGAGTTTAACAAAAAAGCTGATCGGCTTACCCCCAAGCTCCAAGCCCCCAAAACCCTAAGCTCGAGTTCAACAAAAAAGCTGATCGGCTACCCCCCAAGCTCTAAGCCCCTAAGACCCAGGGTGTCTGAGTTCAATAAATCAAACTTATCAGTTGGGGGACCAGAGCTTGGGGGATAGCCGATCAGTTCATCTGTTGAACTCAGGCGCCCGGGGTTTTGGGGGTTTAGAGCTTGGAGGGTAGCCTATCAGATTTTTGTTGAACTTGGGCGCACAGTGTCGTGGGGGCTAGCCAATCAGCTTCATTGTTCAACTCGTGTGTCCAGGGTTTTGGGGGCTTAGAGCTTGAGGGGTAGCTGATCAGCTTCTTTGTTGAACTCGAGCGCCCCGGGTCTTGAGAGCTTAGAGCTTCGGGGGTAGCCAATCAGTTTTTTTATTGAACTCGGGCGCCCAGCGTTATGAGGGTTTAGAGCTTGTCAGTTTATTTGATTGTTTAAAAAAAATAATTTATTTATCGTTCTCCTCAGCTTTATGGGAGTTTATAGCTTGGAGGTTTCTTTAATTGTTTATAAAATATAATTTATTTATCGCTCCCCCCAGCGTTATGGGGGTTTAGGGCTTGTCGATTTATTTGATTGTTTATAAAAAATAATTTATTTGTCGCTTTCCTCAGCGTTATGGGGGTTCAGAGCTTGTCAGTTTATTTAATTGTTTATAAAAAATTATTTTTTTGTCGCTCTCACCAGCGTTATGGGGGTTTGGAGCTTGAGGGTTTAATTAATTGTTTATAAATAATAATTTGTTTCTCTTTTTTTCCAGCGTTATGGGGGTTTAGAGCTTGTCAGTTTAATTAACTGTTTATAAAAAATTATTCATTTATCGATCTCCCCAGAGTTATGGGGGTTTAGAGCTTGGTGGTTTATTTAATTGTTTATAAAAAATATTTATTTATCGCTGTAGCGAGCGTTATTGGGATGTGATATATATAGATATACACAGTAGTCACTGTCCGGCCGAAGGCCTGTACATACCGCATGATAAATTACTAAAGCAATAATACACCCTCTTAAAGCGCAAATCACGCGCAATCCACCCACGTATTCAAAAAAACCAAAATAACCCATCTTTTTTTTATTTTTTTTTCCAAAATAACCCATCAATAAAAAATTTTTCTAGGTTTGCGCAGTCAACCAAAATAACCTATCCCAAATAACCCATCACCCAATTCCTGGAACTCATTTTTATTTGGTCTCGGAAAAAATGGGACCAAACACTATCCTGACTGTCCGGATAGTGTCGAAATGTCCGGATAGTGCCGATCGTGTATATGAAATGTCCGGGTAATGCATAATATGTATATTTATTAATATATAGATATATATATGTACAGCAACACACACACACACACACACACACACACATACACACACACACACACACACACACACATATATATATATATAAGTAAAATGGACTTGAACAGTTTTTTTCTTTGCTTAATATTTTGACATCTATAAAGTCATGGTGAACACCTGGTTCACTTGATAATAGCTTCGCTGTGGAGATGATTTTCCCAGGATGTTTTGACCCAGGAAGGGTCAGGGTAGACTCCTGGTACCCTTGTTGATAGTTACGCTTTGAGGACGATTTCTTCAGGAAGTTTTGACTCGAGAAAGGTAGGGAAAGACACCCGGTGCCCTTGGTGATATTTACATCTTGAAGATGATTTTTCCCCAGGAAATTTTGACTCCGGAAGGGTCAGGGTGGACTCCTGGTGCCCTTGGTGATAGTTACGCTTTGAGGACGATTTCCCCAGGTAGTCTTGACTCGGAAGGGGCCAAAAAGGACACCCGGTGAGGATGATAACCCCAGGATGTTTTGACTCCTTAAGTGTCAGGGTGTACTCCTGGTGCATTTGGTGATACTTACACTTTGAGGACTGTTTTTCCCAGGGAGTTTTGACTAGGAAGGTGCCAGGATAGACACCCGGTGCAACTGGTATTAATAATGCCTTGGAGATGATATCCCAAGGAAGTTTGGACTTCGGAGGGGTCAGGGCGGACACCTGGTGCACCTAGTGATACTGACGCCTTGGAGATGATTTCCCTAGGATGTTTTGACTTCGGAGGGTCAGGGTGAACACCTGGTGCACCTGGTGATACTTACGCCTTGGAGATGATTTACCCTGGAAGTTTGGACTCCGGTGAGGCCAGGGTGGAAACTCAGTGGACCTGGCGATGCTTACGCCTTAGAGATCATTTCCCCAGGAAGTTTTGACTCCGGAGGAGTTAGGGTGGACATCTGGTGCACCAGGTTATACTTACGACTTCGAGATTATTTTCCCAGGAAATTTTGACTCCGTAAGGGTCTGGGAAAACACTTGGTGTGCCCTGTAATATCTACACTCTGAAGAAGCTATCCTAATTGTAAACTTGATGATGTGAACCCGCTGGGATCAAAACTTCCTGGGAAAATCATTTTCGAGGCATAAGTATCACCAGGTATTCCTGGTGTACACCCTGACCCACCCAGAGTCCTAACTTCTTGGGGAAATCATCTCCAAGTCGTAATGAATACCAATTGTACCAGATGTCCATCCTTGCCCTTTTGGAGTCTTAATTTCCTGGGAAAATCATCTCCAAGGCGCAAGTATCACGAGGTGCACCGAGTGTCCACCCTGGCCTCTCCGGAGTCCAAACTTCCTGGGGAAATCATCTCCAAGTCGTAAGTATCACCAGGTGCACCAGGTGTTCGCCTTGACCCTTCCGAAGTCCAAACTTCCTGGGGAAATCATCTCCAAGTCGTAAGTATCACCAGGTGCACCAGGTGTTCGCCTTGACCCTTCCGAAGCCCAAACTTCCTGGGGAAATCATCTCCAAGGCGTAATTAATACCAGTTGCACCAGGTATCCATCCTCGCCCTTTTTTAGTCAAAACTTCCTGAGGAAATGATCTCTAAGGCGTAAGTATCACCAGGTGCACCAGGTGTTCGCACTGACCCTCCGAAGTCAAAACTTTCTGGGGAAATCATCTCCAAGGCGTATGTATCACCTGGTGCACCAGATGTTCGCCCTGACCCTCCGAAGTCAAAACTTTCTGGGGAAATCATCTCCAAGGCATCAGTATCACCAGGTGCACCAGGTGTCCGCCCTGACCCTCCCGAAGTCCAAACTTCCTGGGGAAATCAACTCCTAGGCGTAATTAATATCAGTTGCACCAGGAGTCCACCCTGATTCTTCCGGAGTCAAATCTTCCAGGGGAAATCATCTTCAAGGTGTAAATATCACCAAGGGCACCAGGTGTCTTTCCTGACCTTCTCCGAGTCAAAACTTCCTGGAGAAATCGTTCTCAAAGCGTAACTTTCACCAAGGGTACTAGGAGTCCATCCTGACCCTTCCTGGGTCAAAACTTCCTGAGGAAATCATCTCCAAAGCGAAGCCAACATCATATGAACCAGCTGTTCACCCTGACTTTATAGATGTCAAAATATTAAGCAAAGAAAAAAATTGTTCAAGTCCACTTTACGTATGTTTATACACACAGCGCACAGCGTCACGCTATGCGCAACTCCCAACTCAAGTGAAGTGAAGTCGTTTCGACTTTAGTTCACTCTTCACTTCACTACACACCTCTGGTTGTGGAGCTCGCTTAAGATGGCGATATTCGAACGCAACTAAGCTCTATGTTCTGTAACTGTGTTTTTGTCTTTCTAGCATGAATCGGACCTTGTAATAAGAATCAACGCGGTGATTACTCTTTCTCACATTCAGGTGATTTTGGAGGTCTCCAAAGCAGTACCAAGCAGTACAAGCGTAAGTACCGATCAGAATCTACGTATCTGCGTGGAATCGTAATTATGAGCGCAGGTATGCCGGAACTAGGCTCGAAAATAAGCCTCATATCTAAGGCGGATATTCGCTATGAGGGAAGACTTTTTACTGTTGATCCGCAGGAGTGCACTATTGCTTTGGCCAATGGTAAGATAAATTATTTTAAACTATTTTGTAATAATAGATTTAGCGTTTCAAAATGGACGTTTTTTGTGTGTTAAGTATTTTGCTGACTAATACGGTCTAGTGTACACAACATATACTTCTAGTATTACGTACTTTGTTTCATGAAGTGGACATCTTCGTTATTTCAGAGTTAATAATAATTTATAAATAATACGAAAGCTTCATAGAGTAAAGCCATGAGAGCAACGAAAATTTTCAAGATTCTTGAATGGCGTTACACACTTGATCCCCGAATGATATCTTTTTTTCAAAGTCGTATTTTATTTCAATGTGAAGTCTTTCAAAGTACCTAAATCCTTGGAGGTTGTACTAAGTCAGCGCAACTCTGACAATAATTGACTGTCTTCAAATTTGTAATACTTAAAACAATTAAAACTTTTACAGTAGAAATAAGTATTTTTATATCAATTTGATTTTTCATGGAGTTCAATTCGATGTCATAATTTTACATTAAAATATAAAATGTAATTAGGATTTAGTTTAACAATATCAGAAACACTTTGGTTTTTTTTCTTTTCATGTTTCCATTTTTCTTCAAAAAATCAACCTGTTAATTTTATTAAATGTTATTATAGACTTGTTGCTTTAGAAGTTTAACTGCAAGAATTTTGAAAGTTTAGAAAATGACTTATTTATTTATTTCCATTAATCTATAGTTGAGATATTTATTAATTTTTTTTTTTTTTTTTATACAATTAAATTAAGTTTTTATTAATGCTTAAGCTAGAATCTGTCCGTACCATGTATTATAAAATTGATTTTTCCAATTTAAAATATTTATCAAAACAAGTCAAAATAAATTAAAATTTTCAAAATTTTTGAAAGCAGTAAAATAATTCTTAATTTAAATGTCACAAAAATATTTTTTCTTTCAGTTAAATCTTTTGGTACAGAAGATAGAGAAACCCAGTTTCCAGTAGCACCACAAAATCAAGTTTATGAGTATATTTTATTTCGAGGTTCTGATATTAAGGATATTAGAGTTGTAACCAATGTCAGTTCCATGCCCAATGATCCAGCTATAGTTCAGGTACTGATTTTATTATAAGTGTAAAGTATTATTTTTCTAAGATTTCTTTATCGTATTGTTATTATTAATAATCTTATTATCTTGGAGCTATTGTTGACTCACAATTGTCAGTTAACTCACATGTTGATAATATAAGAAATCTAGCTTTTAAAAAACTAAATCTTAGTTAAATTTTTTTAGAACTTTGGCAACCCTGCTACAATTAGATCTTTGTAACATTCTTTCATTTACCCAATTTTTATTTATTTTTCTACCATTTGAAAACCTTATTTGCAATCTGATAATTTACAATAATTTACATTCTACTTTTATTAGGGCTAGCTTAGTTCGGAACAATTATGACAAAAACACTACCTTTTTTATTATATCTCACCATCACATTTTCAAAAGCTCTATTATTAAAAGACTAGATTTAATCTCTTATTATTATTATTGTTATTATTATTTTTTTTATGTAGTTGGTGAATGCAATTACGCACATTAGGTGTCAAAGACATCCGGTGTGTGGGACTCCTTGATTCCTATTAAACACCCATCTCCTTTATCCCTGCCCAGCCTGGAAGTGCTTTTTAGCATTACTTCTTCTCCAAGAAGTAATGCTAAAAAAATTATTATTATTATCATTATTATTATTATTATTATTATTATCATTATTATTATTATTATTAATATTATTATTATTATTGTTATTGTTATTATTATGGTATTTTCGAGTATGGGGCAAAGTTTACCGTATTGTGGGAGTACTGCAAAGAGTACTGCGTTAAGTTTTAAAGCTTGCAGGGTGGTATTTGCATTGCCGAAAGGCCAGTCCCACCAGGCAAGTCTACAAATATTTAAAAAACCCCCCATTAAGTTTCCAATCTCCTGACAAATAAGCCCATTATAATGCATCTGGACTTCTATTTTGTTACATTTTTTTTTTTCGTCCTGTTATTTTCTCCTAAATATGTATGTTCTAGCTAATCAAAACTTTAAAATCCGGATCTCTTTTTAAAGTTAAAAACGTACTTTATTTCGATTAATTACTACAATTTTCCAAATGTATGTTAAAAACCTAGCTCTTATTATGTTTGATTAATTTTTTTTTGATTACTATTTGCAATATCATAACCCTTGCTGAACCTTCTTAAAAACTAGTTATTCTTAAATCCAAAGACCCTTCACTAAATATAACCCTTCTAACTTCATCTGGATGAAGTTAGAAGGGTTATAAATTCCCAAATAACGCTTCTAGCTTCTTACCCAGTTACTAGCTTTTACCTTAAAAACGATAAACAAACCCTCCGTGCTTTACCTCCATAATGAAAATATTAGGCCCGAAAAGAAGTGAGAATGGATGTCCGCAATTGCGTCTGATCGCCAATATTGGTATGAAAAAGTCGCTATTAAACCAAATACTATGATATTCCATTCAAATTTAAAATATCATGTAAACAAATTACGTTTATGTAATTTAAGGTGGCTTGTAAGTGCTGCCCCGTATCTAGCAGGGGCCCTTGCGGGTGCATAAGTTTACAAAAATTTTAAACAAGAAAAAAAAGCAATTTTTCCTTTTTATTATGATTATTACTATTTATTATGATCATCATAATTCATTTAAAAACAAAACTTGAGATAAAAAACGTAAAAAACATTGAAAAATTTCATGTTTTAGAGGTTATGTACCGCAATTTTTAATTTTTCTTAAAAATTAGTCCGATAATCCCATATTGTTATAATTTTAAAATGATCTGTAACTTTTTACCTTTAAAATGATACCTGACTCGTAGCAAACTAGTGTATTTAGACTTTTTTGAGGAATTTATCAGTGTTTTTTCCCATAAGAGTCCATGTTAAAAAAAAATTTTTTTAATGATTTTTTTCTCGAAAATAAGTCCGATGACCTTCTTAGAGTCCTCCAGGAAAGTTGTAGGTCTCACTTCAAGGAATCTACCTGATTTTTTTTGACACTTACTAGTGTTTTATTAAAATTCTTACAAGCCACCTTAAAGATCTCATGATCACATGAGATCTCGAGCACCGTCACGACCAAGAAAGTGTTTCTGAAAATACTGTTATTTTTTCGTTTCAGATCATTCTGAATTGAATAAGACTATAAGAAAGGTACTTTTTCTTTTTTGAAGTTAAACTTCTATTCTATCGCTAGAGAGTTTTGAGCGGCCGGGAGTGAATCTGTAGTATTTTAGGGTTCAGGCACGTCAAGTTACCAGCTTGACTGTACCCTGAGCTAATTCCCTCATACGTTTCATCAGAGTGGACGGTTTGTCATCTCCAAGGGTGAGGTCACCAAAAAGTTTTTCCAGTTTTTGGTCAGGAGGATTGGTTGTTTGTACGGCAAGCTCTTCCTCTGGAGCAGGTGGAGGCGTACCGGCTGGTTGTTCTCCCTGCAGCTCGCTGGTGTCACGGTGTTCCTCTTCCACTTGGCGCTTAGCAGCAGCACGTGTTTGTCGGGGTGTATGGTACATGACACATCATGTGCCACATTTATGCAACCAAAACCCAAAGTTATTTTTAAAAAATGTACAGCACAGTTAAAATTTTGCACTGTTTGTTAAATGTTCACGCGCGTACTTCAGTAAGCGTAGCCAAGCCACTTTGAGCGCGTCGGTGCAGTGGCGGGAAACTGAAGTGGGGGCGGTAGCGTCTTGTGGGGGAGGGAGAGAGACGCTCTAATGGCGTGGAAAATTCCAGAAAACCGACGCCGTAATGGCGGCAACTGACGCGGCGTCACTTTCACTTTCGAATTTTCACAAAGTTTATTGTTTTTTAAAAATCACGCTTTTTTCACTCACAAAATGTTTCAAAACTCGGGGTCACCAATGTAGTATTTTAGGGTTCAGGCACGTCAAGTTACCAGCTTGACGGGCGGTTGAATTTGACTTAGGCGTGTTCTATATCAGTGAGTGAGAAAAGGGATTGATAAATAATAAAAGCACTTGTATGGTTAACTGTATTTTAATTATAAATAAAAATCACTATTGACAATGTTAAGAAAGAATTTAGTTTAAATGAATATAATAATTATGTTGACAAAGCTACTCGGTTGAGTGTGGCTTGAGATGTGCACGGTGTGGTTGACGGTGCAAGACTGACTAGGGGGGCCCCCTGCGAACAGGGACGCTCAGGCCCAAAAGGGCCGCCTTGCTGCATCGGTGTTGGTGTGTGCGCTGTCCATGAGCGCCGCACAGTACACAGCGCGCGGTGCCAGGTTCTGCTTGCGCGGTTGCCGCTGTGCTTGTTGTGGCGGGTTTCCACGGGTCGCCACAAATCCAAAAAGCCTGGGGTGGGATTTGAAATTACATTACGGTAAGGTAAGGCAGTCTAGAAAAGGTTACGGTATGTTAAGGTAAGGAGTAAAATACGTCAACCGGAAAGTATAATACGGCGCGAAATTGAAATTCAAATTATATTAATTTTAATTTGAAATATATAAATATTTGAAATTAAAACATGAAAATAATCGCATTTAGTAATAAACAATCGAAGTAAGTATCTAAAAAATTTTAAAAGTGAGTGAAATGTATAACCTACAATTTGTGTGGTCAGTTTTACAAATAATCGTAGTGATACCAATGTGTTTTACTCATATTTTATGAAGATATTTGATAAATAGAAATAATAAAGTCTTTTTTACAAACTAGCTAATAAAAAATTTATATTGTAACCATAAAAAAAATTTAGTAATAAACAATCGAAGCAAATATCTAAAAAATTTTAAAAGTGATTCAAATGTATAACCTACAATTTGTGTTGTTAATTACATGTTGGCAATAAAATAAATTATATTTTGATAAAACAAAAAAAAATCTTAATTTATAAGCGTTCGCTACTAAAGCGCGTATGAGAATGGTTAGAAAAAAAATTCCGTTAGAGGCGCCACTGGGAAAGGCTCCCTCCTTGGAATGTGTGCGTGTGTCGGTGTGAGCTTCGCTAAACAGCTGATTACAGCAACTATGAAGAATAGATATTCTTCATAACAGCAACAGTCGATCACAGCCCACACCGACACAAGCACACATTCCAAGGAGGGAGCCTTTCCCAGTGGCGCCTCTAACGGAATTTTTTTTCTAACCATTCTCATAACGATGTATTTTAAATTGAAAAAATTACAGGATCAATGTTTAAAAATATTCATATGTTCATGAATGTAATTATTTTTTTATTTATACGTTAACATCAAATACTATATAAAATAAACATGTACATTTTTCATGTGCAAACAAAATTTTCATTTGTAATTTGAATTATACCATAAATTTTAATATTCAAATTATTCTCGTAAAACCTTATTTAAAAAAATGAAAATAAAAATATTGCAAAATTATTTTTATTTATAGTACTTGTATACAATTTTTTTTAGGTCATACAGTTCATTACTGAATAACAACATTTTTTTATGGTTACAATATAAATTTTTCATTAGCTAATTTGTAAAAAAGACTTAATTATTTCTATTTATCAAATATCTTCAAAAAATATGAGTAAAACACATTGGTATCACTACGATTACTTGTAAAACTGACCACACAAATTGTAGGTTATACATTTCACTCACTTTTAAAAATTTTTGGATACTTGCTGCGATTGTTTATTACTAAATGCGATTATTTTCATGTTTTAATTTCTAATATTTATACATTTCAAATTAAAATTAATATGATTTGAATTTCAATTTCGCGCCGTATTATACTTCCTGGTTGACGTATTTTACTCCTTACCTTAACATACCGTAACCTTTTCTAGATTGCCTTACCTTACCTTTATGTGATTTCAGAATACCACCCCTGGCTCCCCTCTCAACTCGTGGTCCCCCTACTCTCTTCAGCGATAAACACGGAAAAAAAGGAAGGCAACCTTTACTTTTTCGAGCGAAGCGCTAACCGCTTTGCTAAAAAAAAGGAGAAACTGCATTTTTTGAAGTGTAAATAAAGCTTTTTTTTTCAACTGTAGAGGGTGCAGTTATTTAGAAGTGGTTTATTCAATTCAAAAGATTTTTATCGATCGTTTCACTGTGCGTGTATACGACTAAACAATGTAATTAAATCAACGAAAATATCAAGAACTATTTATTTATTTTCAATGAGTGTAAACATGAGTGAAGATTTTAAGCTCGTATCAATGTTATTGGAGAAATGGAAGTTGGAAAAATTCTTAGACCGATTTATCGGTAAGTTTATAACCTTCAAGTTTGTTTTGGTCGCCTGTTTAAATTTTTTTTCATCTCTTAAACTTATAAAAAAAATAATAATAAATAATTAACGCAATTTGTAATACGATTTACTTATAAGGCTTTTTCATAGCAGACTACATCCAGCAGAACATGGAATAACCAAAACGTTATTAGCCAGTTTTATTTGATTTCATGACCTTTATAATTTTTTGTATTTGTTATTTTCCAATCTTATCATGATTTTCTATGATTTTGACAACTTCATTGAAAAAAGATCTATGCTCTTTTCACTTTACAGTTGATTGAAGGTCTTCGCCGACCCCGAGCATTTGACCAAAAATCTCAATATTCAACTCAAAATTTCAATATTCCAACTGAAAAAATGACTTTGAAAGCGTCTGAGATTTTTTTTATTTCTTTATTTCCGATTATTCTGATTTGAATAAGATAATCAAAAAATTATTTTGTTACAATGACAAACAATCATTTTACGTTTCCTATGAAATACAAATTTATTGTTTGAATTTAAATATATTTCGAATTCATTTAATTTTTTTAATTTAAGAATTATTCATTAATGTCTGCCGTTAAATAAAAAATTAACACAAATATCTGCATTGAAATAGATATAAGCATAAGTTAATTTTTGGACTGCAAATCTGCATATAATATTTCGAATTTTTCATACATCAGTAATTAGCTGGCTTTGAGGCTTTTTCACAAGCAGACGACTTTCTATCCTTTTTTAAACCGTAAAAAAAAACTGCTTATTTTATCGGCTTGATTTTGAATTTGGTTAAAACTTTTTATCATTCAATTTTTTAATTCATAAACACCTAAAAAAAATAGATATAAAAATTTGAAAAGTCATTTCAATGTACTTAATTTTTTTAGCTCTGGGTAAAACAAAGATTTTGACATTGTCTTTTGAGTGTTAAAAAATGAATTTTTCTTTAAGTAAGTCGTCTTAAGTATAGAATAAGTCACAAGATTTAAAAAAAATAACTGAAAGCATATAAAAAGTTCAGGAAATTAAATAAAACTGTAAAATGTCGTTTGGTCTACCCTAAGCTGAAAGACGTCGTCTGCTAATGAAAAAGCCTTATTGGGTTTTAAAATGCAGTCGTAGTGAAGATTAAGTCACGTGGTTTCCTCTTCTGTTGATTTCAGAATAGTTTTCGGTAGCCATGTTGAAAAATACATATATGTGTCATTCCAGCATATCTCGCGCTCCAAAGTTATCGGCAGACATTCTTCCCGCACCACGACTTTATTTTCAAACCCAATATAAAAGATCTGCAATAATAATAATAATATATATTTTACAAAGAATCGTTTTCAATAATTCAATTTGATAATTCTACATTTTTTTAAATATTTATCTTATTGGAATGTTTGCAGTTCCAGTAACAGAGTTCGTCAAGCTCCATCGAGCATATAAGCCGAAACTTATAGCATAAGACTGTTGAGTGTTGGTCTTTCGAAAAATGTGTACAGGCCATCAAAGTAGATACACACGAAAAAAAAAGTTTATCCGGAATAGATAAATATTCTTATGCAGTTTTGGCTAAGTAAGAACTTTGCCAATACGGCAAAGGTTACTCAGCTACTTTGGTGGACTACTTGTGCACTTGATCTGTAGTATGTTTGATCAGGGTCGGTTAAGTTTAAATCTTTAGAATTCCTAACATTATTCCGAGCATTATTCTTTAAAATATTGCTTAGTCATGAATAATTTTGTGTAAAATCTTAAAATTTGAATTGAACTTTTAAGTTAGCAAGTGACATAACCTCAAAATATTTTAAGTTCTCTTACGGAGAGTGAAGATACTTTTGCCAAAACAGCAGAGGTTAGTAAAGTCGAGTAAAAGCTAAGGTCGCCTCTGCTAAAACGGCAGAGTTCCCGAGTACTTTTGGCTAAACTTTTTTTTCCGTGCAGTTATGAAACATGTACTGTGAAAAAATAAGTATGAAAAGTTGAAAGATTTTCTAAAAAATTAAGGGTAAAAAATAATTTCAAGAATTAATCTTTAAAACTGACATTTTTGGAGCACTGGCAGTCTTGAAAATCGAACCATAATTTAGTTTTATTAAAGTAAAAAGTTAGTTTTAAAAAAATCATAGAGCTTGAGATACTTTAGTAAATGTCTTAGTTTTTGGCAATTAAAAATAAACTAAAAAAGTTTGGTAATCTGTTGACAATTTGGGTACATGCATTTGTGTAATTTCGTGTTGCGTGTGGGACATTTGCTAAACTGTGATTAACTTAAACATACTTAAAATAGCTAAATAGTAGAACCAATGCAATTGGTAGATGTAGTTTGACTAAAAGAAGAAATTCCACAGTCAGTACGGGAATAATTTTGAGTTTTGAAGAAGATAATTTTAAAAAATAGGCCCGTTACGGGTGGGACATATAAATTGAGCATTTTTCATTTTTGTCTAATCACCTTTGAAAATCTGCGAAATATTCTGCTAAAAAAATCTGAAAAAATATGGCGTTAAAGTTTGGATCCTAACCTTTGATGTTCAATATTTTTTTTTAATTCAAACCTGATTCTTAGAAAAAATCAATGAATCCCGTTGCGGGTGGGACATGCTCCGTTGCGGGTGGGACGCGTACGAAGTTTCTCGTGATTCAATTCAAACAATTGGTTTAAATTTAAATTTTTACATTTTTTTTTATTGAATCTATTCTTATAGAAAAGTTTTAACAAACAAAAAATTTAATTTAGCTAACTAGTAAAGAAAAAAAGGATCTGAACCTGTATATTAATCCTGATACTTACCTCGACAGTTCATAATAGTTTAAACTATTGTAACTGTATAAAAATATCTGGGATCTGTAAAATAAGGAGAAAAGTTTGAAATATCTAAACAAAATTACTTTATTAAATGAAACTAATAAAATGAATAAAAGAAAAAAAATTTTAATCTGCTTTTTTTTGAAAAAATTATTTCTTTGAAAAATATAAATTTACTTGTACTTATTATTTATTTATTATTTTTTGTATTTTTCTTGAAAAGACTATGTTTTGAAATCTGCTTAAGATTTTTTTTTGTTACGCTTCTTTGCTGAAGCAGGTTTAGGATTTTTTTTGGGAGGTTTCTTTTTCGAAACAACTAGCTCAGGATTTTGATGGAACTTTTCTTACAGCATGTTCTTTTTTCTTCGTGGAATGAAAATGAGTTTTTATGACTAAAGTATTGCTATTTTTTCTTTCAAAATAGTGATTCTTTTTCACTTCAGGAATAGCTTTTGGATTACCCAATCTTTTGTCAAATTTAATTTTAAATGTATTAATAGTTTCTTCAGTGACAAGAAAAGTTTTAATCCCAGCTAAGTTTTGCTCAGCGTACTCATGGCAGTCTTTGGCATTGTTAATAACAATCTTTCTAGATTTAATTACAGTCCACAAACTTTTTTTCAGAGTTGCTCCAATTCCGTCTACAGCACCTTTGCCGTGAGCCGCTGCGCTGAAAGCCCATGATAATTTTAAATCATAATCATCTTCTGAATAAACTATGTTAAATAATGTAAATTTATTTTTAAATTGTGAGCCAGCGCCATCACTGAAGACTAAAAGTCATTTCAAACTAGGTATGTCCGATTTAAGGTGATTAATTACGACATCGAGGCAGCTTCCAACTGAATATTTATCTTGATCTTTATAATCGGAAAGAACTGAGAGGCTTTGCTTTTTCTCTGATGACCAAGCGCAACCAGTAAAAACAGAGACTTGAGGTTGATTGTAATGAGCTGATTGTGCTTCATCTTGAAATTTAATTTTCAACTTTTCGGAATAATCGACTTGCAGTATTACCAAGTCACAAGGAATATTTTGTCGCACTTCTTGAAAATATCAAGATTGCATTCTATCGATGAAAAAATGATTTTTAAAATGTAATAATTTTTCTTGTAATCAAAGCCAGCGGTAGTTGGCTTGGGAGAGTTTTTCGCGCCAAAATAGTAGCCAGCTGCCGTGCTTTATTTACCACTACTGGAGCTACCTTAACCCTACTAACCATAATTAATTTATTATTTAAAAATTAAAACACGTTACCTGCGTCATAAAACCTCTAGAGTACGCCTATTTTTCACTACCGAAGAGATGAGGATTGTTTTCGCATCGTATATTTTTTTTATTTCCTTATTTATTAACTCGCGTTTTTGAATTCGGCCTTTTTTTCGGACTTTCCACAGTGTTCGAATTTCGAAAAACATTCAAACGCCGATCGACATTCGGCACTTCACAGAATTTTTACCAGATGACGCAGTAGCGATTTTTATTAAAAAAATAAATTTAAATTTGTTTCTTAATTTCTTTTAAAAATAAACTTAAAAATATATTCGATTTGATTGAAAGATTTCTTTCTAATATTTTATGGATTGAAATAGATTTAATGATAAAAAAAAAAAAATTAATTATATAACCTATCAATAGATTGATAAAACTTTAAAAGCTAGATTGATTAATCGTTTAAAAAATTTTTTTACCGTTAGCTGGTTTGGCTTGACCTTAAATTGAGCCTACTTCCCTATTTCATTAGAACCTATATGGATTTTTAGTACCTCATTAAAAAGCATAAAAAGTTCTTAAAGCAGGAACAATGGCAAAATTTTGCAAATTTTTACACTAATTTTTAAATTTGAATTAGTTTGAAAGAAAATTGATATCAATATTTTATGACAAAAAGTTTGATAAAAATTATTTGTATCTTATTTTAAATTTTGATTTTACTTCGATTAGTAAAATTGAAGGAGAGGCAAAAAATACGTATTAAATAAAACATTATACCAAACAAAAAATAGTGATATCCCCTAAAAAAAACCTCAAAGAGGTAAACAAACTTAGGAAGAGTTTTAGCACCAAAACATTAATTAAAGGATTTTTAACAAAAATTCGTAATATCAAACTATAAGAATTTTTTGATTTTAAAAATACGACATTTATCTGTTAATTCAACTAAACTCTATCAAAGCTTACAGAAGTCAAAAAAGTATATTCATGTAGAGTTTGGAAGAGTTTAGTTGAATTAACAGATAAATGTCGTATTTTTAAAATCAAAAAATTCTTATAGTTTGATATTACGAATTTTTGTTAAAAATCCTTTAATTAATGTTTTGGTGCTAAAACTCTTCCTAAGTTTGTTTACCTCATTGAGGTTTTTTTGGGGGTTTATTTATTACATCTCGTAAGCTTAATTGTGATTCGATCAAACTCAAACGTTTTTCTCCTTTTTTTTACTCCCCGCTGTAGAAGTTTTACCATTAAAGACGCTGATATTTCTGAAGGCAACAATACTCCTACGCTAAGGCAATTCTCGCACTCATTCTTTTTTTTTTATTATTATAGCTTACCCAGACCCTTAGGTCTATATAGCTTAAGTGCTCGCACTCATTCAACATGCATAGTTCACTATTTATGTTACAGCAGATTTTTTCTAAAACAGTTTTTGTGTCGGAAGGAAAATCAGGAATATTATTTGATAGACAAGTTATTAAATATTTGAAATTTTCATGATAAATGCACAAACAAACATTGTGAGGCATATCTGAGACAGGTAAAACATGTTCTGGGCGTAACTGGTAAAATGATGTCTTATAAACTTTTGACTCAGGATGAGAATTGCAGAAAAGAGTCCACAGTTCCGAAATAGTCATAATCATGTACTTAACAGGTACATTTTCTCTTTTTCCTGTCACAGGATTTTTTATACTTTTTGTGTCCTTCATTCCTGGAGCTTGCCAAGAATGATTTTCACTTGTGTAAAATTTTATAACCTCTTCCTTATCAGTGTCTGAAATAGTAAAAGATTCGCGTTTCTTAATAATCATTTCTATCTCTTGTGGACTAAACTCATCGAATAATATTTTTCTTGTAACTGCTATTCTTTTGGTAGGACTTCTAGGTAGACTTCTTTTTACTTTTTTCGCAGCTTTTCCGAGAGTTTGATAGCAACCAAAAGAACTTAATACTCGCTGCGCAGTCTCTGTTTTGACTTCACGATCATGGTTAATTTTCTTTTTATTTTCTTAATATATTCTGTTTCTTATTGTTTCACGTTTTTGGTTTCGTTTATAAGCATCAATATCATTTTTATAAGATTGTCTTTTTTTTCTCTTCGTAAAGAATCTCTTCTGCGCTCGCGAGCACGGTGGTCTTCGTCGAGTTCAGGGTTTTCCTTCAACTTTTTCCGAAATTTTTGTGATCTTTCTTTAGAATTCATTTTAAATATGCAATTGATTTCTAATTAAATATGAAAAATGTTCACCAATGGTCAATTTTTTTTTTGTGTTTTTACACTATTAAAATGTAAGCACTCCTTTTCCTGCAAGTAATTTTACACTCAGACTTTATGTCCCACCCACAACGGAATTTTCTGAAAAGCCTGCGGTAATAAAAAATTAAAAAAAATATGTTGACTTTTCTTGTGTTTTTATTACTTTGTAAAAAAATTTTCAGGTTGATACAGTTTGAATTCACTGAGAAACGCGAAAAATATCACTTTTTGTGTTGCGGGTGGGACAATTGTTCGTAAAAGTTATAAAAATTGACATAAAGTTAGTAACAATTGCACAATAAACTTACAACACAGCAAATGTTTTTATTAGCAGCTGTACTCTTAGTTAATGATTTAACTTCAAAATAATTCAACGTGCAAGCAGCTGTTACAGTACTGCCAACTTACTAACTTTTTAGCTCAAATTTACGACTTTAAAGTATTGGTAGCTTTTTTAAACGATGAGAGAAATAAAAAAAAAGTTGTACAAACAGATTATACTTATTCTTGAACTTTCTTACCGAAAGTAGTATTAATTTTTTTTAATATAATAAAAAAAATTTTTTCACCCAACTCACGTAAGGACGGAATTACCCATATATAAAAGTTGTTTCGCGAGCCAACTTTTTTTCTTATTCATCATTTATTTATTTATATTAACTCGTTGACCATATTTATTGAATTAATATGTAATATATATTTGCTTTCTATACGAAGTGTTCTTCTAAATACCTAATGCTCAAATTTTATACACGATATAGAATATATATAAGCTAGGGCTGTACCCCCCACTCGCTTCGCTCGTAAACTCCCAACTTACGATTTTGATAAAAAATTTTCTGTATGAGTTAACCGTAACTAATTTGCCTGTTCTTGAATGGTATTTTAAACTTTTAAAAATATTGTTTTGTTTATTCGTATTAACAACTTTTGATTGAAGAGTGCATACCAGGAACAATTTTTGGTTTTTGTTTTTAATTTAATACAAAATGAATCTAAAATCAGAATTTTTTAGAGTATAATGTTAAAATTTCGTATTTATACATCCGTTTCAACAACAAACAGGTGGTAGAAAAAATTAAAAAAGTTGTTTAAAACGTTACTTTGAGACTCATAGACTAAATCTGTCTCAAATCACCTAGCACGGTCACCGACTAATCTCTCATCATCTTAAGGTAGTTCCGAAGCGTATATATAGCTAACCTAAAATATAGTTATAGACGCTCGTTGCCCCCACTCTGACGCCACGCGCCGCCGTCGCCACCGCTGCTCGAAATCATGCTAAAATCATGCATTTTTCATTCTTTTTGATTGTATATCTCATAAGTTAATATCGCTTGCTAAGTTTATCTTTGTACGATACGATTTCTAAGATCTTGCCCTGCAAGAAAACCTGTTTTTAAAAAATATTTTAAGAAAATTGAGTTTGCAATCAGAGAATAACGTTCAAAATAAATATGAATTCACGCGCTCAGCATAGGAATCCCATGTAAAAAATTGAAACTTCTGAGCCCAATATCTCAAAATTAAGTATGGCTTGGGGGTTTAAGAAAAATACCAGCGTGTACAGGACTCAAAAATCTACCTCTGTGCAAAATTCTAGAGATTTTTTCAGAAATTCAATTTTTTTGGGAACTACCTTAAAAACTATAAAATCTTATTCTTAAAAAAGAACATTTTTTTTTTTTTTTGCACTGAATGCATTCTGTATTCGCTATGTGAAAACTGAAAGCGCCCCTTCACGGAAACCCGTTTTCTCAAATCTGATACGTATTTTACCCCGATTCCGATGTTGTTTTTTCTACGAGAAACGTCTCTGTTCTCATTTGGTCCGAATGGAAAATGAAACTCACGAAGAAACGCGATTCTTCGTGAGTTTTATCTAAAACCGACAAAGAATCGGGTTCAATTTCGTGTTTCTCCATTTCAAAACAATACACCAGAACGCTAGTCTGCTACGCACTGTTTTACCGACATCTCTTCACCTCAAAAAATTTTATTGAAAAAAATGAGGTTTAACGTTCGAAAATCAAAATAATATGCATTTAATTTGATTCAGCAATTGGGCATGAAGTGATTGAATACATTTATTTTACATTTGATGTGCAAACTATAAGATTTACAAAGATCACAAGTTCAGCTCACATTAACGTTTGATGTATACCTATATGTGTGGATCGTATATATAGATATACCTAGCGCAGATGCTGCTGCTGACGTGCAGTGACAAGCAGATACGCATGGCACATTTGAATAAACGACTGAAGATTAATTAATAAACTCTGTTTTTAAGTAAAAAATGATTTAAATATATATTTATGATGATGATTCATCAAATTTGAGAGAGTATTTTCTCGACCTCGCATATGACAGCAAATACCGCTGTTACGGAGGGGACCACTATTCGCTCGTAAATATTTCGGCTCATTCGCTCAACTTTAAATTGATAGACTACATGGCTCCATCTATGAGTCTAGGCGGGGACTTTAGTCCCAGTTCTTACTCCCGCGCGCCGTAGTGCTGGGCAGTACCGCTGTCGCCGTTGCTGCTGCCACAGGCCTCGCGTGCTGGCTTCTGGTTTTGGTGCTCAAGTGTGTGTGTGTGTGCAGCAGAGAGTTCTCCCGGCTTTTTCACGGTTCTTCTCAACGGCTCTTCTCATCGCCTTTTTCACCAGGTAGTCCCGGAACCTGCCCTTTCACCGTGCACCAGCTCATCCGGACGATCACAGACAGTAATTCTGTGATCATCAACAACCTCGGAGCCGCGCCATTACCACGGGTATCAGCTACTCTTCACCGGTGGTCCACGGAGAATTTGTCTGGTTCAAGGACAATCCTCACTCATCGAACATCTCCAGGTATTCAGGTGCAAGGAACAGTCATTTCCTTGCCCCTTCTCATTTTTCATTTTCTCTAGCACAGAATTTACGACTCTGTGCTGATTTTGTCTATCTCAATGTGCACAAGCACGTAGCCATTTCGGCCATTTTCTCTCTCTCTCCCTCTATCGGGCTATCTCTCTCTATTTTCAAGGCCACTCTCTGCTGCTACTCGACCAACGCTCACACCTTTTAATGTAAATAAGAAAACTCTCATAATTTAAGTTCAAATCAATATCGGTGTTTACATTTACTTATGACTTGACTGTTACGCTCGGGCCTCTCTCTCTCTCTCTTCAAGACAACGCTCGTGAATAGACGGTTTCACTCGCCATTTTGTGAAACTTCTCAAGTTTCTCTTGGTTCTTTCTCGTGACTCTTTCTCATCATCCTCAACGTAGTCATCTCATCAGTACAGTCAACTCGACAAATCATCTACTTGGTGTTGGCTCAACTCGGGAGACATTTGATCTTCAATCAACTCAAACGGCTCGGCTCAATTCAATTCTTGGGTTAATTGCTCAGCAAGGAGAGCTTTCACGGCGTGGCGTCTTCAGGTATTTCGCTCAGAACCGGTAACAATAATTTACCGGTGTTTCTCATTGTCATTCTCACAGCCAGAAAATCAATAAAATTACTGTGCATTCTCTTGCTCTCTCTCTCTTTTCTTTGTACTGTCTTACACGCAGCCATTTTCTTTTTTACTCTTTTCAAGGCCATTCTCTGTTACTTTGTTTACCTCAACTGTACTCAAGCAAAACTCGTATTTATGGTTTGAATTAATATAATCAAATTCGTCAAGAGTTTTGACTAGGCGGTTTCTCAAATTAATTAATTTTCTTTACACGGAAATTAATGCTGGCAATTCTCAATTCAACATATTCTCATATCTCAGTTTCTCTCTTTAATCAATTATTATTCTCCTCTCAACGCTCAACTGGTCTACTCTCAAAAGGATCTACTCATCTTTAACAATCACCCAAGGACTCTGCTCAACAACAAAGAGGTTTTATCATAACTGCAAGCTCATTCATCAAGGTGTACATCAACTCAACTGAGTTGATTGCAACTCTTTATCATTGTAAATATTCAAGTAAGGTGTACACTATTGTTTAACTCAACCCGGAAGATCTGTAAATATTGTAAATAAATAATCAAAATTGTATATAATGGTAATTAATGGTCTACTCAATTTAATTGACAACCCTCCCCTACCAGCTTTTAATCCGGCAAATAAATAAAAATTAATATTACGGCAAATCCGTAACATTTGGTCCTTCGAGCCGGATTGCTGGTAGGTGGCTGGGTTTTTCTTGTCTTCACTGCTCTTCTCTGTTTTTTCTCTTGGTCAGCTCTGGATGAAAAGAGTCACTTTGCTCATTTATTCGGTGCATCTTCAGGTACTCTCAACTTTCCTGCTAATTTGGTGCTCGCTGGTGGTTCAACATGGATGAGAAGCAGAGTGCAGACACCAAGAAGTCCTCTAGGAGCAACTCACCAAGTCTTAGCAAGGAACCAGGTGATGCTGGCACTACTCCACAGGTCAAGTTCTGCAGCCTTAATCATTGTACAGCTCGTCAGTTCGTCACATCTCCAGTTACTCTCAACATCTACGGCTGAATTTGTCATGGACCGCTCACTGCAGGATAGGATGGAGGACGCTGGCTCTATGCTGGCTTTCAGGCATACCGCAACGTCAAATCTCACTCAGAAGCGGTTGGTGAACCCTCTGGTGAGAGATGATACCCCGGACAATTCAACTGGCGCTGCAGAACACACTCACTTCTCTGGGCCTACAGTCCAGGTTAATGGACTTGAGTACACTCAGGACAACTCTACAAGCTTAGGCAGTGACTCTCAACCCGTACCTTGTTTCCTGGTAACGGGCCCTGCGAACAACTCTGGCCAACTAAACTCAACGTCGTCAGTGGTAATACACGACGACTACGGTCAACCTCTGGTGGACAACCTCAATGCTCAACTCAATTCATGGTCAAGGCTTCAACGGCACATGTTGGTCTACTGGAACCTACTCTGCCGCCGTGACCAGACAAACTCAACCTACAAGAATAGCTCATTACCCTCGCTCATTTGTGACGGCGTATAACACATTGCCTTCTGCCTTGGACTTGGTACTTCTCATCAGCAACACACAGGCGCTTGTTGTGGAGTAAGCGCTCTGTTTCAGTTCATTGGGAAATTACTCAGCTAGGAATCGCCAGTTCCAAACACTGTGTAAGGTAAGCTCACTACACCATAATTCACTTTGAGACAGAAGTCGATCCTGGGACTCCTGTTCAAAACAATGTCAACTCAAACTCTTAATGGAAGATAAGGTCAAACAGCTGGTTCGTTTCATCAAATGCTCGGCTCACTTCTAGCTACTGCTGTAGCATTTCTCATCACCATGTTCGCTTCTCACTTGGTGCAAATTCTCATCGTTCAAAGCATGGAATTGCCATTTTTCTCATCTGTCATCGGAGAAACATTCCAGTTTCTCACTCACTCATCGTCATCCAGTATTGGTACTGGTGAATTACAGTCTGCTCACGAAGGTCGTCGTTACACTTCACTTTATCCATCGCATCGCTCAACATGCAACTTACTGCGGATTCAAGTTGGTAAACGCTCAATTTGGTTAAACACATAATTGTCAGGCGACACATTCTCAGATAGAAAGAAAGGCTACTATCATTGGCTCTTTTCACCTTGGTTGGTTACCCTTTACAATCACGAAGTCGTCTTAGCACATCTCATCTGCTTGACTGCATTCAATAACAATGCAGAAACGCAACTGATTTCTCGGCTTCACTCAACTTGTCTATACACCGCTGGAGTGCTATTGACTGCGTCGGCGTCAAAGTGGCTAAATCTTCTCACCTGCAAATCACTAATCAAGACAAACTCACCTGGCAGAAGCTCACGACGACTTTTCTCTTCAAGAAATCCGATAAGGTTTGAAGTTCAGAAGAAACTTTAACCTTTTTAAATCACACTTGGGCCTCCATCAGCTAGGCACTCTCAAAACTAATCATCTGGAAGGTTTGTGCACGGCGGGCGGTTTGTCATTGGTCATATCAATCATCCGGATTTCTCTAAATTGCCTGCAGAGACCGCAAGTTGATGGTAAAATTTCAGGTAATCACTTCAGCGTAGATTGTTTGGGTCAGCTTGGATGTCAATCAATCAGCTGGTGACTCTCACGCCAAACACACCACTCACGGATCTCACTTTGGTTGGTCTCATCGGGACACCCTCCACGGTGTCATTCAACTCAATCTTGCTGAAAGTAGGCAAGAATCTGGATTCTCGGTGGTCGAGCTCTTGTCAAGTCTCACATTGTGATCAGATGTGGTTAGGGCTTGACAACGGGGTACTCGGGCTCGCCTACTCACGGGATAACTACCTATAGCTAGGGTAACTCCCACTCGTCCTTGGTTTTCTCACAAGCTCAAAACTCAATGGTGGTGGCCCACGGCATAACAACTTCTGGAAAGGACGAGCTTTACAACTCATAAAGGTCAGGATGTGTGTTTTGGCAATTCATTCATTGACTGTTCACTTGGGAACAGTCAGTCTCAACTAAACTGGTGGTCTCAGCTCAGCGCGCTGGCGTCTTACAACTTGGCGTGGACTCTTTTATACTCAGGTATAGGTACAAAATTTAACATGGTCTTTCGAGCTCACGGGCGCTCGAAAAGCTCTGGTCATAAACTCAAAAGATCAGCTCAACCCTGGTGTCGTTACTGGCAAACGACAAAGCTCCTTGGCAATTTAACTCACCCATTACACCACACTCGGGTGGTGTACGGTGCGAACAATTGGTGATTTCCTCGTGACTGCTGAAACGTCATCCTGGAGTCATTGGATTCACCCTCGTGGTGATGCTCATCCTGGTTACCTCAGCACTCTAAGGGACGAATTAGTGGTCCTCTCGATCTACTCAACTCAACTTGAATCAACACTTCGGTTGATCGCGGGCGGAATGTTACGGAGGGGACCACTATTCGCTCGTAAATATTTCGGCTCATTCGCTCAACTTTAAATTGATAGACTACATGGCTCCATCTATGAGTCTAGGCGGGGACTTTAGTCCCAGTTCTTACTCCCGCGCGCCGTAGTGCTGGGCAGTACCGCTGTCGCCGTTGCTGCTGCCACAGGCCTCGCGTGCTGGCTTCTGGTTTTGGTGCTCAAGTGTGTGTGTGTGCAGCAGAGAGTTCTCCCGGCTTTTTCACGGTTCTTCTCAACGGCTCTTCTCATCGCCTTTTTCACCAGGTAGTCCCGGAACCTGCCCTTTCACCGTGCACCAGCTCATCCGGACGATCACAGACAGTAATTCTGTGATCATCAACAACCTCGGAGCCGCGCCATTACCACGGGTATCAGCTACTCTTCACCGGTGGTCCACGGAGAATTTGTCTGGTTCAAGGACAATCCTCACTCATCGAACATCTCCAGGTATTCAGGTGCAAGGAACAGTCATTTCCTTGCCCCTTCTCATTTTTCATTTTCTCTAGCACAGAATTTACGACTCTGTGCTGATTTTGTCTATCTCAATGTGCACAAGCACGTAGCCATTTCGGCCATTTTCTCTCTCTCTCTCTCTATCGGGCTATCTCTCTCTGCTGCTACTCGACCAACGCTCACACCTTTTAATGTAAATAAGAAAACTCTCATAATTTAAGTTCAAATCAATATCGGTGTTTACATTTACTTATGACTTGACTGTTACGCTCGGGCCTCTCTCTCTCTCTCTTCAAGACAACGCTCGTGAATAGACGGTTTCACTCGCCATTTTGTGAAACTTCTCAAGTTTCTCTTGGTTCTTTCTCGTGACTCTTTCTCATCATCCTCAACGTAGTCATCTCATCAGTACAGTCAACTCGACAAATCATCTACTTGGTGTTGGCTCAACTCGGGAGACATTTGATCTTCAATCAACTCAAACGGCTCGGCTCAATTCAATTCTTGGGTTAATTGCTCAGCAAGGAGAGCTTTCACGGCGTGGCATCTTCAGGTATTTCGCTCAGAACCGGTAACAATAATTTACCGGTGTTTCTCATTGTCATTCTCACAGCCAGAAAATCAATAAAATTACTGTGCATTCTCTTGCTCTCTCTCTCTTTTCTTTGTACTGTCTTACACGCAGCCATTTTCTTTTCTACTCTTTTCAAGGCCATTCTCTGTTACTTTGTTTACCTCAACTGTACTCAAGCAAAACTCGTATTTATGGTTTGAATTAATATAATCAAATTCGTCAAGAGTTTTGACTAGGCGGTTTCTCAAATTAATTAATTTTCTTTACACGGAAATTAATGCTGGCAATTCTCAATTCAACATATTCTCATATCTCAGTTTCTCTCTTTAATCAATTATTATTCTCCTCTCAACGCTCAACTGGTCTACTCTCAAAAGGATCTACTCATCTTTAACAATCACCCAAGGACTCTGCTCAACAACAAAGAGGTTTTATCATAACTGCAAGCTCATTCATCAAGGTGTACATCAACTCAACTGACAAGGAGAGGTCACACCCTCCGGGTCACCGATCTTGACGAAACTTTGGGGATCGTTTTCTTATACCAAAAGATGAAGAAATCTACCAATCATCCCGTCTAATGGGCCTTTTATACCTAGTTCCTACATAGCTTATATCGTATTTTTAGCTCTTTTTGGGTTTTTTTGCGAATTTTCAAAAAATTCCTGTTCGTAGCCTATTGCACTTACAAAATTCTGCAACCCCGCATTTTTTTTGTTTTTTCATCTTCTTTTGAGAAAAAATATTTTTAAATCTAATTTTGAAGAAATAGTCCATGTAAAATTAAGGTAATCAAAAGCATTTTTTTACTGTTTGTTTGGTTTTATAAACTTAAACTGTACGTCGTCAGCCTTATCAAAATTATGTCTCAAAATATTTTTTCTAAAAAATTCATAAAAAAACAAAGAAAATGCGGGGTTGCAGAATTCTGTAAGTGCAATAGGCTTTGAGCAGGAATTTTTTGAAAATCAGCTTGTTTTGACACTTTTAACACTTTAGTGCGACTTTTGTGGTTATTTGTGCCAATTTTCAAAAAATTCCTGCTCAAAGCCTATTGCACTTACAGAATTCTGCAACCCCGCATTTTCTTTGTTTTTTTATGAATTTTTTAGAAAAAATATTTTGAGACATAATTTTGATAAGGCTGACGACGTACAGTTTAAGTTTATAAAACCAAAAAAACAGTAAAAAAATGCTTTTGATTACCTTAATTTTACATGGACTATTTCTTCAAAATTAGATTTAAAAATATTTTTTCTCAAAAGAAGATGAAAAAACAAAAAAAAATGCGGGGTTGCAGAATTTTGTAAGTGCAATAGGCTACGAACAGGAATTTTTTGAAAATTCCCAAAAAAACCCAAAAAGAGCTAAAAATACGATGTAAGCTATGTAGGAACTAGGTATAAAAGGCCCATTAGACGGGATGATTGGTAGATTTCTTCATCTTTTGGTATAAGAAAACGATCCCCAAAGTTTCGTCAAGATCGGTGACCCGGAGGGTGTGACCTCTCCTTGTGAGTTGATTGCAACTCTTTATCATTGTAAATATTCAAGTAAGGTGTACACTATTGTTTAACTCAACCCGGAAGATCTGTAAATATTGTAAATAAATAATCAAAATTGTATATAATGGTAATTAATGGTCTACTCAATTTAATTGACAACCCTCCCCTACCAGCTTTTAATCCGGCAAATAAATAAAAATTAATATTACGGCAAATCCGTCACAACCGCTGTTCCCATGCTTGGTCAAGAAAATACTATTCATCAGCATGCAAGTGATTCGCATAAGTTTAAGGTGACGATCGCTTGAAATCCAAGTGATTCACTGCTCTGGATAGTGACAGATAGTGGCGATCACTCTAATTTCGGGTGATCGAACAAACCGTACATAAACTCACACGCACAAAGCATTTTTATAAAATGATTTTTATTTTAAGATTTTTATATTGAAATAGCGAAGACTTTTTAAAGTTTTGATGCGCTGAGAGAGACTAGATTCTCAAAAATGAGGTCGAAAACGTCTTTTTATTGGAATCAGCCTACTTTTTAACAGAGGGGCTATATGAGAAGTAGGTGAAAAAGGGTCCATTTCGGAAAAAGAACACTTACGGGGTTTTTTTTTATGATGAATATAAGCTGTGTACAAAGTTTCATGAAAATCCAGGTCCAAAGGACAAATTATTTCCTTGTTAGTGGGCATCGTATCCGTTCCTTGTTTAAATTTCGCGCCAACAAAAAAAGCTATCAGACCTGCAGAAAAAAAAATTTTCTGTGCTTACCTACGTAATTAGAAAAAGATTATCATTGAAATGCTAATTTTTAAAGCAAGTTTTTTTCCTCAGTTAGTTTTGAGAACCATTGATAATTTTTTAATTATCAAATTAGCAGAAAAATGTTAGGGTAAGGGAACGAAATTTAAACAGGGAACACATACGATGCCCAATTAAGTGTACTTACGAAAATGAACAATGAACAAGGTGAGCAGTCAGGAGCCGCCAAAATATGTATATGGGTAAAAGTTGGTAAAAGTTGGTAAAAGTCAAAAATTTGGTCGATTTGGTAAGCTAGAAAATTGATAAGAAAAATATCTAACAAACGGAAAGAAATATTTTTTTCATGAATACTGATTGTTTAGAAGTGAAAAATTTTATTAGCTGCGATCGTCAGTAATTTATTAAGGATGTTTGGTACTTACGAAAAAATGCAGCAGTTTTGTTAATTTTAATCGGATCGATTTATGATTAATACCAAAGTGATCATTGAACTTTTTGCCTTTTTTTGTTCGATTTGGTTTTTTTTTTTTTTTAAATCAAAGTATTTTTTTAAATAAGTTAACCCAGACTCTTATGGAAATCAAGCAATTTTTTTCTTTGATCGTATGTCAGTCTTCCAAAAATGCAGAAGTCGTTAAAAGAATTATTGGGATTTGTAGAGTTCGGCTTGAAGAAGAATTTAAGATTTTTTTTATAATACCTTTCCGACCATTTGAAAAAGATAACAAAGAAAAACAAGCGTGCAGCGGTTAAATTCAATGCTGGTCTGAATAAGAAATGCTCTCATTTTTTTTCTACTGCATAATTTGATCTAAAAATTTGTACACAATGTCTTTAAGCCTTCATCTTTAATGTGAGATTAAAAAAGTTAACGTTTTTAAACTTTTGTCGCAGAGTTTTGTAAATTGAAAATTAGGTTATGTTTTCGTGATTTTTTCTGATTTTTCAAAGTGTTTTTTGAACATAAAACTAATACTAAATTAAACTTAAGACTTTCAACTATGCTGTGTGAAATTTTCAAAATAATTCATTCATTAGGGTCAGAGTACTGATGAGTTGAAAATAAAATCGTCCAGTCGGGCGGTACCCGTGCCCTCCCCTTTTTTCCTCTCACGAAAGTACCAAACATCCTTAATATAATTATTTATCAATAATTTTTTAAACAGTTTTTTGAAAAATCAATAAACTCGAAGATTTGAAATGAAAAAATAGTCTGAGTTAATAAAATGGGGTCTGTTGATGAAATCTATTTATTTATTTATTTATTTATTTATTTATTATTAGAACAGGCTTAATAACCCTTAAACCACACACCTGGGTGTAAACAACCCCAGAGCTGTTTAAGGTAATATATTTCTACTACCCGTTTAAAAACCAACTCTAGCGCGTCACCTCGCGTTAGTTAAATGGTCCGACTACCTGCCTGTGCCTAGACACTAGGTTAGTAGTGCGTCAGCTGCCGTTGAGAGCACGCCAAAGCCACGTGTGCTGCGCCGTGGGGTGTAGACCACCCCGTGTGTAGTTAACGTCGTATTTTCTTTAAATTGGAGAAAAATTTTGTATCTTGTTTTTGTGTGGAAAGAGTGGTATTGAGACGTAAGTAAACGTGTGTGAAGTTGAGATATGCCTCAGTAAATTTTGGTTAAAATATATTGAATTATAAACGTTATAAACAATTTGACGCTCTGGGGTGTAAACCACCCCGTGTGTAGTTTGTGTAATTTTTTTTAGGTGTGTAGTTTAAGGGTTAAAATCATCGAAAATATTCAATTATTTTATATTTTTTTCATGTAAAGTTACATTATTTAATGTAAAAATATTTTGTTGTAGTTTTTATGATTTTTTATAACCAATCAAACAGTGCTATTTGAACAATAATATTACTTTGTTTTACCCTCATTTTTCCCTATTCAATCTTCAAAATAAATATATTTTTTAGAAGGAACGCGAATAAACATATGTTTGTCTTAAAGTATAATACTTAAAGGGTGCTTAATTGCTACAATGTAACGGTCGAGTTAATTAATCGCGACGACATTAAATTAATTTCATGTTCGCCGCGCGACCGCTAGAACGCAGCATGAGTGGGAATGGAACGCGCGGGAATCGGTAGAATATCGGGCCGGTGAGAAGGAGGACAGGAGTCATTCTAATCACCGCACGCGTTCGAGTACAGATCGTACCGATTCGAAGCTTCGCGAAATTATAGAAAGTACGAGTGAAAGGTCAATTTTATTGTGTCGCGCGTGCTCGGGAGTTATCGTCGCGACGAAAACAAGTCTTCGATAGGATTGTCATCCTTGGACAACTTGTTAACCTGCGACAACGAGACGACGACACTGGACCGTACGCCGGCATCGAGACACGGCAGTCTACGATTTGGGTATCTAGCTTGGATGCTAGGGTTTCAGCCTTACGGCTTGTAACAGGTGCACCTGCGGCGTCCTCGTGAGTTATTGTTTGTTAAGCGACCATAATCGTTATCGTGTGAGAGTGTGAGTGATTAAAATCAGTTGTAAAATACTTTGTTTTTCTCGCGCGCGTAAGCTGCCGATAGCAGCAGGTTGTTGTGTGCGCGCGCAAATCAACTTAGAGAGCACCGATAACTCTTTGTTGTTGATTGGAATACTCAACCATATGAGTATTTGTTTATAAATTATCACCGTGTCAAGCATAGATTTTTGTATTAGTTTTTAAGTTAATTTTTTGTTATTAAATATTCAAAATTAACTTTCTGAGTAACAATTATTTTTTTGACCGGTGTTCCCCGCGCTCGAATCCTCTAGCCCGCGCCCACCTACCGAAATCAACGAGCTGTCGTGCCCTCCCCGATTAATAAACCGTTTAGGGATACATAATCGTGGACGGAATTTTCTCCTTTTGCAGGAAACTCGTCGACGTGTAGTCGACTGCGGCAGAGCTTATAGAGGCTGTATGACAAACTCGGCAGATCTACGTGGGTTGTACTCCTGAGTCTGCTCGTTTAAATAACGCCCTATAACAACAAATTTCATTAAAAAATATTAAAAATTAAAAAAGTTATGAATTTAAAAAAAAAAAGTCCAAATTTTCACTTTTTTCTTACATTTTCTTTTTTATAACAAAATAAAAAAATGTTTTAGCGCTAAATATCATGCTATTCTTTAGACAAGCTATTGAGATATGCCTCAGTAAATTTTGGTTAAAATATATTGAATTAAGCAAAAGTTATAAACAATTTAACGCTCTGGGGTGTAAACCACCCCGTGTGTAGTTTGTGTAATTTTTTTGAGGTGTGTAGTTTAAGGGTTAATAAGCCCAATATACATAAGTGTACAAAGTGTTTATAAGTAGCGCACTTAATAGAAAATAACAGCAAAATAAAAATAAGTTAAATTAACAGTCGCTCGATAGATTACAATAATACATTAAAAAATGAATAGTAATCAATCCAAATAAACTTAATTAGTAAAACAGTGAAAATGCGTCTAAGAAGCAAAAGATAATACATTCATCTCTGTTTAAATAAATTTAGGAAAACTAAAATTTAAAAAGCTTATCTCTAAACAATTTTTTACAAGAAGAGATCGTGAGTAAGGGAAAATCATAAACGCTGAGACCACAATCGTACAACAAACGCGATGCACGATCGAGTGCTGATTTATTAGAACAAGAATGAGACTGCAATCGAGGCAGTGTTGAGTACACTGATGGTCTCAGTAGTCTAGCGGGGACCTTGAAATTAATCAAAGATAAGAGATCAGGAGAATCAATGTGACTTTCAGTGATCTTGTATAAGTGTAGAAGATCTTGATAATTCATAAAGGATTCGAGTGAGCAAATATCATACTTGCAGGAAATGAAAGTATAATCGTGGTCATCAAAGCTAATCCGGTTCTCATCACGAAACGCAAGCGAACGAAGAAAACGATGTTGAACTTTCTCAATGGTTTGTTTGGCTACACCTGTATTAGGAGCCCAAATTACTGATGCGTAGATGAGGGTCGGTCGAACTAGAGACATATATAAGGGGGTAGATGGTTTCCTAAAATCATGCGATTGACGCAAGATATAGCACAATTTTCGTGAAGCTTTAGATTTAATAAAGTTCAAGTG
This sequence comes from Encarsia formosa, assembly GCA_038277355.1. Taxonomy (NCBI): domain Eukaryota; kingdom Metazoa; phylum Arthropoda; class Insecta; order Hymenoptera; family Aphelinidae; genus Encarsia; species Encarsia formosa. The sequence goes on along the minus strand of CM076184.1, from coordinate 48,870,064 downwards.
ATAGGAAAAATTCAATTTCTAATCGAAGAAGACACCGAGATCTTTGATAACGACTTGGAGTTGAAGAAGTGAATCGCAGATAAAATAATCGTAAAACAATGGTTTCGAAGAATAAAATGATATTACAGAGCATTTCGAGACGCTGAAATCGAGTTAATTATTTTGACACTAAAGTTGGATCGCACGCAAGTCCAATTGTAAGAGATAGGCATCATACGCTGATTTTATAGCGAGAAATAATTTAAAATCATCAGCATAGAACAAAAATCTACAGTATGCAATACAAAGAGCCATATAATTAATAAATAAGTTAAAAAATAAGTGTCCACAATGTGACCCTTGAAGAACACCGGACGTGACTAAAAATACATATGAAATATAATTGTTAAATTTGACTCTCAGAGTGCGGCCAGTCAGGTACGACTTTATCCACTTCAACAAGGTACCAGCTATACCGTACCGCGAAAATTTATGAATTAACAAAACATGATTAACAGAATCAAAAGCAGCCGAAAAATCAGTGTAAATAGAGTCAACCTGACTGCCTACATCCACGTTTTCAAGCAAATATTCAGAGACCGAAAGATTAGAAACTGTAGACCGAAAAGGTTTAAAGCCATGCTGTTCATTAAAGATAAAGTAAGTAAGATTCAAGTAAGCAGCAAGCTTTATCCGCTGGATAAGAGAGTCAAAAATCTTCGCACTGATAGACAATTTCGCGATCGGTCTATAATAGGGTTGGCAACTTTTTGAAATTTATAATATATTTTTGCTTATTTAGTTAAAATATCGAAAAATAACTGACACGTATTTTTTCTTTAAAAAAAAAACAACTAAAATTTAAGGAACTACAAGTGTTTGAATTTTTTTAAATTTCAATATATATAGATATACTTCTAATTTCGGATCAATTACGTCATTAACCCGTAGTTTCAAAAACTTTTCTTAATTTTTTTCCAGCTCAATTTTGATTTAAAAATTCTAAAAAAAATTTTAAAATTCATTAAAAAAATATATTTTGAAAGTACTGGTTGCCATTCCTATTCTTAACATTAGTACGCGTTCCACGCTTAAAAACAGGAGTAATTAGGATGTTCTGAAAAATTCAACGTTAGGCGTCGCTAGTGTAAACTTGACTCGGCTACCAGCAGTTTTGCATGGGAGCAGATGTATCAGTGTGTGTGTTCGTGTGGAATCTCTCACCGATACACACAGTCATACGTCAGCTCCCATGCAAAACTGCTGGGAGCCGAGTCAAGTTTACACTAGCGACGCCTAACGTCGAGTTTTTCAGAACATCCTAATAAAAGTGTCTTTCCAAACCTTTGGAAACTTGCCAAGAGCAAGTGATTTATTAAAGACGATAAGCAATGGATCAACAAGAGAAGATGCCAAGGACTTAATGAAAACAGCTGGGATGCCATCTGGATCCTGACCTAAATTATCACCAAGAGCGCAGCTCAGTCATCACTTCAACTCTGGTCAAGATCAAGTCAGTGAAAGAAAGGGAGGTAAAAGCAGACTCAGGGCTAGGGTCACAAGAATCCTCCTTAAAAACAGAGCTAAAATGAAGAGCAAACAAGTCGACAACCTCCTGCCCACCAGAAGCAGTAATACTACCCAGTGAGAGCGAGCCAGGGACAGAAGACATCCCAGACGTACCATTGACAAATTTCCAAAAGTTTTTACAATCATTCTTCATATTCTTTTTGATAATTGGAGTAGGCACGTTTACAAAGTCTTTTACATTTGGTTCTCAATGTGCAAAACTCACGATAGAAAAATAATGTAGAAAAATCTTTCCACTGCTGATGTAAACGTCTTTTCATAGCTATCAGTTTCTTCAATTCATTGTAAACCACGGACAGAAAACAAGAGATGAGCGCTTAACTTGAGGTACAAATTTAGAAATCAACGCAGTCAATTCAGCATAGAAGACACCGAGACAGTCATCAATGTCCAATAAACCAGCTATAGTGGACCAATCAACAGCATCAATTGCAGCCTTCATCTCCTGATAATCACAATTTCTAAAATTAAAACACACATCAGAAAAGTTTAAGAGAAAAAAATCATCCAGATCAACCGTTAAATAAAAGGCAGGATGATATAAATCAAGTTTGACAAGTGGATCAATGGAGATCTCACAATTAACCTGAAAATTTGAAAAACAGAGGTCTAAAAAATTATTATTAAAATTAGGTGAAGTTAACCTTTGAAACATATGAAAGTTGTTGACCAGAGCCAGAAGATTAGCAGCAGCCTCTCTAATGGGTTCATTAGGGTTTGATCCAGAGAGCGTAACAGCATCCTTGTATATCTGCCAATTGAAGCCAGGTAGGTTCAGGTCACTAATCATGAGTAGTCTGTTCGATGAATCACTAGCAACCCAATCAGCAATTTGAGAAGTGAAGAAGTTCATGCCATCGACAAGTTGATTTCCAGAAAAAGAGTGAGATACAGGTGGTAAGTAGGCAAGAGCCAAAGAGTAATTATATTAAGCCAGATTGAAATTCACAGTGAGAAATTCTAGACTAGGATCAGAAGAAGGTCCAAGAGAATATTTTATAGAATTTCTGATATAAATTAAAAGACCACATCCACGTTTCTTGTTTGATTTAAAAAAGTCTCTATTTTGCCTAATCAAATTATAGTTGGGAATAAATAAGTCATTATCATTAACTGAGTCATCCAGTCAAGTTTCATTTAAAAATATAAAATCATAATCAATAGATGAGACAGCAACATTGCTGATGAAATCAACTAATTTATTCTTCAAATTTCTCACATTCTGATAATAAAAATTCAAGCGGAGGTTGTCATTGAGTTTTTTGGAGCAGGTGTATTGCTAGACTGGTCAGAAGAGACATCAGCACCAAGAGAAGCTGATGAGTTTAATTGAGTGTTTTTAATATTCTTCTTGACAACCATTGGATGACCATTGAAGAAGCGTACTTCAATATCTTCTTCACCAGTTTTGACTCTTTCATTGAATTCAGTGTAAATTGCTCTTCTATGCATTCTTTGCTTATAAGTGAGATCATGCTTGATTTTAACAGATCCAAGAGTGAGTATTTTTTGATTTTTCACAAGCCAATTCACTTGGTCCGAGGACTTAAAACAAACTTTTAGAAATCGAGGAGCTGTAAGAGATGGTTTGCCAACTCTAAATGTTTTAAAGTCACCAAGAGGAATAGTCACTTTTGACAACAGAGTGTAGACTAGCCTATTCGGCTTGATCATTAGGAACTTCAGGTACATTGATGAAAATAGCATTGGTCTCACGCTTCCTCCTCTCAGTAATTTCATTAATGGATTCTTCCACACATGATGGGGCAAGAGAGTTGAATTAATTTTTAAGAAACTGGATTTATTCATGTGCTGAGTCCACTCTGAAGTCAAGGTCATCCAGCTGTGGTTTTAAATCTTGTATTTCAAGAGAGAGTTTAGCAGATTGTTAATTTTTTGTTAATTTGAATTTTTTGACCCTTTTTTGCAACTTTAATTGTTTATATAACATTGTTAAATAAAAATATGTTGTTATAATTCTGCTACCAGTCGAAGACACATGTAAGGAATATGCATTTAAAATTTTAGCTTAATCGATATCGAACAATTATTTCTGTTACGGACGTTACATTGTAAGCTTCACACATCTGTAAAATTAACTGAAATGAATAAAATGCCAAAATTGGTATCTAATAAGATGCAATTTAATGACTAATCTAAAATATTATGTTGTGTGTAATTTATGTATTCATTAAGACGAACGAGTCAAAAATATGCGTTACGGACATCACTCGTATAAATGTAACGTCCGTAACGGCTTCTTTTGACTCGCGCGTCTTATCTAATTTATAAATTAGATATAGTATAATTTTTACATATTGTATTCATTAAATTGCATTTTGCTAGGAACTATTTTTTTACACCATTTTCATTGTTATTCATTTTACAGCTTTTCAAAGCTACAAAATGTAACGTCCATAACAGAAATAATTGCTCTCGATTGTAGTTTTTAAGATATCGTGCCCGCAGTGCGGAAAAAAGTACTATTTTCACACCGCCGCGGCTAACAAAAAAAAAAAAATTTTCTTCGTTTCGGAAGCTATTAAAAAAATTTTTAGAAATCAAGCCTCTGAACTATTATTTGGGCAGATGTTTCAAACTTTATAAGCAAAGTATTATATGTTTAATTTTTTTTCGCAAATAACAAGAATGGATTTCAAAAATCACCTTTTTTAATAGGGAGAACTCAAGCAAAATTTTTAATGTCGTAAATAGTTCTTAAACTTCATAATTTGATGATTTGACCGTGTTTTACTTCAATTTGATTCCTTCAAAAATATATCGTGATCTAGACTAGTTTACATCAGGCATGTTAATTTAGGTGAGGTCTTAGGTTAGGTACCTAAGACGGCCTATGACCTAACTCAAATTCGAAAAGTGGTTGGTATACTACACCATTGCAGAGCGCAGTATTAATAAGAACGAATAAAAGAATTTAAAAAAATAAATAATTAACCGACAAGCCTTAAACCTCAATAACGCTGGAAAAAGAAATAAACAATTATTTGTAAATAAACAGATGGCTAACCTTCAAGCTGTAAGCCCCAATAACGCTGGAAAAAAGAGAAAATAAAATATTGATTATCAACAAAATACTAACCGACAAGCCTTAAACCCCAGTAACGCTGGAAAGAGTGTTAAACAATTATTTGTTAATAAACAAATGGCTAGCCTTCAAGCTGTAAGCTCCAATAACGCTGGAAAAAGTAATAAACAATTATTTGTTAATAAATAAATGCCTAACCTTCAAGCTGTAAGCCCCAATAACGCTGGAAAAAAGAGAAAATAAAATATTAATAGGGTTGGCAACCGGTACTTTAAAAATATATTTTTTTAAAAGCACTTGATTTTTAATGAATTTTAACATTTTTTTTAGAATTTTTAAATCAAAAGTGAGCAAGAAGAAAATTAAGAAAAGTTTTTAAAACTACGGGTTGATGACGTCATTAACCCGAAATTCCATTAAAATTATATCTATATATATTGAAATTAAAAAAAATTTAAACACTTGTAGTTCCTTTAATTTTAGTTGAAAAAAAAAAAAAAAAAAATTCGTGTCGATTATTTTTTGATATATTAACTAAATAAGCAAAAAAATATTATAAATTTCAAAAAGTTGCCAACCCTATTATCAACAAATGACTAACCGACAGGCCTTAAACCCCAGTACCACTGGAAAAAGTGATAAACAATTATTTGTTAATAAACAAATGGCTAGCCTTCAAGCTGTAAACCCTTATAACGCTGAAGAAAAGAGAAAATAACATATTAATTATCAATAAATGACTAACCGACAAGCCTTAAACCCCAGTACCGCTGGAAAAAGTGATAAACAATTATTTGTTAATAAACAAATGGCTAGCCTTCAAGCTGTAAACTCCAATAACGCAGGAAAAAGTAATAAACAATTCTTTGTTAATAAACAAATGCCCAACCTTCAAGCTGTCAGCCCAAATAACGCTGGAAAAAAGAGAAAATAAAATATTAATTATCAACAAAAGACTAACCGACAGGCCTTAAACCCCAATAACGCTGGAAAAAGAAATAAACAATTATTTGTAAATAAACAGATGGCTAACCTTCAAGCTGTAAGTCCCAATAACGCTGGACAAAAGAGAAAATAAAATATTGATTATCAACAAAATACTAACCGACAAGCCTTAAACCCCAGTAACGCTGGAAAGAGTGTTAAACAATTATTTGTTAATAAACAAATGGCTAGCCTTCAAGCTGTAAGCTCCAATAACGCTGGAAAAAGTAATAAACAATTATTTGTTAATAAATAAATGCCTAACCTTCAAGCTGTAAGCCCCAATAACGCTGGAAAAAAGAGAAAATAAAATATTAATAGGGTTGGCAACCGGTACTTTAAAAATATATTTTTTTAAAAGCACTTGATTTTTAATGAATTTTAACATTTTTTTTAGAATTTTTAAATCAAAAGTGAGCAAGAAGAAAATTAAGAAAAGTTTTTAAAACTACGGGTTGATGACGTCATTAACCCGAAATTCCATTAAAATTATATCTATATATATTGAAATTAAAAAAAATTTAAACACTTGTAGTTCCTTTAATTTTAGTTGAAAAAAAAAAAAAAAAAATTCGTGTCGATTATTTTTTGATATATTAACTAAATAAGCAAAAAAATATTATAAATTTCAAAAAGTTGCCAACCCTATTATCAACAAATGACTAACCGACAGGCCTTAAACCCCAGTACCACTGGAAAAAGTGATAAACAATTATTTGTTAATAAACAAATGGCTAGCCTTCAAGCTGTAAACCCTTATAACGCTGAAGAAAAGAGAAAATAACATATTAATTATCAATAAATGACTAACCGACAAGCCTTAAACCCCAGTACCGCTGGAAAAAGTGATAAACAATTATTTGTTAATAAACAAATGGCTAGCCTTCAAGCTGTAAACCCTAATAACGCAGGAAAAAGTAATAAACAATTCTTTGTTAATAAACAAATGCCCAACCTTCAAGCTGTCAGCCCCAATAACGCTGGAAAAAAGAGAAAATAAAATATTAATTATCAACAAAAGACTAACCGACAGGCCTTAAACCCCAATAAAGCTGGAAAGAGTGATAAACAATTATTTGTTAATAAACAAATGGCTAGCCTTCAAGCTGTAAACTCCAATAACGCTGGAAAAAGTAATAAACAATTATTTGTTAATAAATAAATGCCTAACCTTCAAGCTGTAAGCCCCAATAACGCTGGAAAAAAGAGAAAATAAAATATTAATAGGGTTGGCAACCGGTACTTTAAAAATATATTTTTTTAAAAGCACTTGATTTTTAATGAATTTTAACATTTTTTTTAGAATTTTTAAATCAAAAGTGAGCAAGAAGAAAATTAAGAAAAGTTTTTAAAACTACGGGTTGATGACGTCATTAACCCGAAATTCCATTAAAATTATCTCTATATATATTGAAATTTAAAAAAATTTAAACACTTGTAGTTCCTTTAATTTTAGTTGAAAAAAAAAAAAAAAAAATTCGTGTCGATTATTTTTTGATATTTTAACTAAATAAGCAAAAAAATATTATAAATTTCAAAAAGTTGCCAACCCTATTATCAACAAATGACTAACCGACAGGCCTTAAACCCCAGTACCGCTGGAAAAAGTGATAAACAATTATTTGTTAATAAACAAATGGCTAGCCTTCAAGCTGTAAACTCCAATAACGCAGGAAAAAGTAATAAACAATTCTTTGTTAATAAACAAATGCCCAACCTTCAAGCTGTCAGCCCAAATAACGCTGGAAAAAAGAGAAAATAAAATATTAATTATCAACAAAAGACTAACCGACAGGCCTTAAACCCCAATAAAGCTGGAAAAAGTTATAAACAATTATTTGTTAGTAAACAAATGGCTAACCTTCAAGCTGTAAACCCCAATAACGCTAAATAAAAAGACTAAATAAAATATTAATTATCAACAAATGGCTAACCTTCAAGCTGTAAACCCCAATTAGTCTAGCCGCCATATAGAAGGTTTTACGTGCAAGTTCGCGCCACGACGGCAACCCTGGTTTAAAAGACGTATTTCGATGTCCTCTTTCGAATTAACCAGGGTTGCCGTGCTCAAAATTACAATGACAACAATTAAACAACAATTTGTATATTTTTATCATACTTTATATACACGCAAGACCCCATCATATGTCATATGCGTCTTGGTGGAATGGTTAGAGGTCTTACCTCTGACCCGGGAGTACGGGGTTCCATTCCCACCACGATTGATTTTTTTTTTTAGGTTCGTTAAATAAAAAAAAATTTTTATTTTTATTTAACAATTTTCTTTTTTATTTTATACCGTTGAACATATATACAATAATTATAATTCTTGAAAATCAGTATTTAAAAGCAAATAACTCTTAATTTAACTTAAATTACGTAAACAATGAAAAACTCTGCATCTGACAAAAATAAACAATAATTTTTAATCCGACATTGATTCTAGGATAGATTCAGAATCGCAATCGTTAAATCCGCAGTCGATGTATTTATTTTTGCACTTACCAGTCTTTTTGCAATAACAAAATGAACAGCACGGTATACTAGCTGCAACTCAAAAGCTTTTTATAAAAAATTGATTAATTTTGTGAATATTTTTTTTAAATTTTTAGTACAGATTTTCAAGAAATTTTTTTATATATTTATATATGTTCAACGGTATAAAATAAAAAAGAAAATTATTAAATAAAAACAAAAAAATTTTTTTTATTAACAAACCTAAAAAAAAAAAATCAATCGTGGTGGGAACGGAACCCCGGTCTCCCGGGTCAGAGGTAAGACCTCTAACCATTCCACCAAGACGCATATGACATATGATGGGGTCTTGCGTGTATATAAAGTATAATAAAAATATACAAATTGTTGTTTAATTGTTGTCATTGTAATTTTGAGCACGGCAACCCTGGTTAATTCGAAAGAGGACATCGAAATACGTCTTTTAAACCAGGGTTGCCGTCGTGGCGCGAACTTGCACGTAAAACCTTCTATATGGCGGCTAGACTAAATAACGCTAAATAAAAAGACTAAATAAAATATTAATTATCAACAAATTACTAACCGACAAGCCTTAAACCCTTATAACGCTGGAAAAAGTAATAAACAATTATTTGTTAATAAACAAATGGCTAACCTCAAGCTGTAAACCCCAATAACGCTGAAAAAAAGAGAAAATAAAATATTAATCATCAACAAATGGCTAACCGACAAGCCTTTAACCCCAATAAAACTGGAAAAAGTAATAAACAATTTTTTGTTAATAAACAAATGGCTAACCAACGAGCCGTAAACCCCAATAACAGTGAATGAATTAAAATTTATATTACCAAAAGAAGATTAACTGACAAACTTTGAACCCCTAAACGCTCGATAAAGTTGTAAAAATTTAATTAATAGAAAATAAATGGCTCAAAAAAAGGTTTTGAACCTCCATAAAACTGGAAAAACGAAATATTATTTATTGATTGTAAACAAATAATTGGCCGACAATCCTTAAACCCCAAATAAGTTGAGTACTTTTTCTAATATGACTGGAGGTTACAGCTTGTCAGTTAGCCGATTGCTTATGATTAATAATTAACATTCCTTTTTCCAGTTTTATTCAGGTTTTGAATCATTTAGTTGCGCCATTTGTTCCTTAAGAATTGATTGTTTTTTTTTTTTTTTTTTTTCAGCAGTATTTGGGTTTAAGGCTTATCGGTTTATTATTTGTTGATAAAAAATAATTTTATTTTCTCTTTTTTTCAGCGTTATTGGGGTTTAAAGCTTGAGGATTAGCAATTTGTTTCTTAACAAAAAATTGTTTATTACTTTAACCAGCGTTATTGGGGTTTAAGGCTTGTTGGTTTATCATTTGTTGATGATAGAAATTTTATTTTTCTTTTTTTAAGTGTTATTGGGGTTCAAAGCTTGAAGGTTGATAATTTGTTAATAATAAATATTTTATTTTCTCTTTTTTCCAGCGTTATTGGGGTTTAAGGATTGTCGGTTGGTTATTCGTTAATTCTAAATATCTTTTTCAGCGTTATGGCGGTTTTCTGATTGTCAGTTAGCCTTTTGTTTATAAACAAATAATTGTTTATCACTTTTTCCAGCGTGACTGGGGTTTAAGGCTTGTTGGTTAGTCATTTTTTAATAATTAATATTTTATTTACTCTTTTTTCCAGCGTTATTGAGGTTTGCAGCTTGAAGGTTAGCCATTTGTTTATTAACAAATAATTTTTTATTACTTTTTCCAGCGCTATTGGCGTTTAAGGCCTGTCGGTTAGTCATTTTCTGATAATGAATATTTTATTTTCTCTTTTTTCAGCGTTATTGGGACTTACAGCTTGAAGGTTAGCCATTTGTTCATTAACAAATAATGGTTTATCACTTTTTCCAGCGTTACTGGGGTTTAACGCTTGTCGGTTAGTCATTTGTTGATAATTAATATTTTATTTTCTCATTTTCCAGCGTTATTGGGGCTTACAGCTTGAATATTAACCATTTGTTTCTTAACAAATAATTGTTAATTACTTTTTTCAGCATTATTTGGGTTTACAGCTTGGAGGTTAGTCATTTGTTTACTAACAAATAATTGTTTATTACTTTTTCTAGCGTTATTGGGGTTTAAGGCTTGTCGGTTAGTCATTTATTGATAATTAATATGTTATTTTCTCTTTTCTTCAGCGTTACAAGGGTTTACAGCTTGAAGGCTAGCCATTTGTTTATTAACAAATAATTGTTTATCACTTTTTCCAGTGGTACTGGGGTTTAAGGCCTGTCGGTTAGTCATTTGTTGATAATAGGGTTGGCAACTTTTTGAAATTTATAATATTTTTTTGCTTATTTAGTTAATATATCAAAAAATAATCGACACGAATTTTTTTTTTTTTTTTTTTAAACTAAAATTAAAGGAACTACAAGTGTTTAAATTTTTTTTAATTTCAATATATATAGATATAATTTTAATGGAATTTCGGGTTAATGACGTCATCAACCCGTAGTTTTAAAAACTTTTCTGAATTTTCTTCTTGCTCACTTTTGATTTAAAAATTCTAAAAAAAATGTTAAAATTCATTAAAAATCAAGTGCTTTTAAAAAAATATATTTTTAAAGTACCGGTTGCCAACCCTATTAATATTTTATTTCCTCTTTTTTCCAGCGTTATTGGGGCTTACAGCTTGAAGGTTAGGCATTTATTTATTAACAAATAATTGTTTATTACTTTTTCCGGCGTTATTGGAGCTTACAGCTTGAAGGCTAGCCATTTGTTTATTAACAAATAATTGTTTATTACTTTGTCCAGCGGTACTGAGGTTTAAGGCTTGTCGGTTAGTCATTTGTTGATAATTAATATTTTATTTTCTCTTTTTTTCAGCGTTATTGGGGTTTAAAGCTTGAGGATTAGCGATTTGTTTCTTAACAAGAAATTGTTTATTACTTTAACCAGCGTTATTGGGGTTTAAGGCTTGTTGGTTTATAATTTGTTGATGATAGAAATTTTATTTTTCTTTTTTTAAGTGTTATTGGGGTTCAAAGCTTGAAGGTTGATAATTTGTTAATAATAAATATTTTATTTTCTCTTTTTTCCAGCGTTATTGGGGTTTAAGGATTGTCGGTTGGTTATTCGTTAATTCTAAATATCTTTTTCAGCGTTATGGCGGTTTTCTGATTGTCAGTTAGCCTTTTGTTTATGAACAAATAATTGTTTATCACTTTTTCCAGCGTTACTGGGGTTTAAGGTTTGTTGGTTAGTCATTTTTTAATAATTAATATTTTATTTACTCTTTTTTTCAGCGTTATTGGGGTTTGCAGCTTAAAGGTTAGCCATTTGTTTATTAACAAATAATTTTTTATTACTTTTTCCAGCGCTATTGGCGTTTAAGTCCTGTCGGTTTGTCATTTTCTGATAATTAATATTTTATTTTCTCTTTTTTCAGCGTTATTGGGGCTTAAAGCTTGAAGGTTAGCCATTTGTTTATTAACAAATAATGGTTTATCACTTTTTCCAGCGTTACTGGGGTTTAACGCTTGTCGGTTAGTCATTTGTTGATAATTAATATTTTATTTTCTCTTTTTTCCAGCGTTATTGGGGCTTACAGCTTGAATATTAACCATTTGTTTCTTAACAAATAATTGTTAATTACTTTTTTCAGCATTATTTGGGTTTATAGCTTGAAGGTTAGTCATTTGTTTACTAACAAATAATTGTTTATTACTTTTTCCAGCGTTATTGGGGTTTAAGGCTTGTCGGTTAGTCATTTATTGATAATTAATATGTTATTTTCTCTTTTCTTCAGCGTTATTAGGGTTTACAGCTTGAAGGTTAGCCATTTGTTTATTAACAAATAATGGTTTATCACTTTTTCCAGCGGTACTGGGGTTTAAGGCTTGTCGGTTAGTCATTTGTTGATAATTAATATTTTATTTTCTCTTTTTTCCAGCGTTATTGGGGCTTACAGCTTGAATATTAACCATTTGTTTCTTAACAAATAATTGTTTATTACTTCTTTCAGCATTATTTGGGTTTACGGCTTGAAGGTTAGTCATTTGTTTACTAACAAATAATTGTTTATTACTTTCTCCAGCGTTATTGGGGTTTAAGGCTTGTCGGTTAGTCATTTATTGATAATTATTATTTTATTTTCTCTTTTTTCAGCGTTATTGGGGCTTAAAGCTTGAAGGTTAGCCATTTGTTTATTAACAAATAATGGTTTATCACTTTTTCCAGCGGTACTGGGGTTTAAGGCTTGTCGGTTAGTCATTTGTTGATATTTGATATTTTATTTTCTCTTTTTTTCAGCGTTATTGGGGTTTAAAGCTTGAGGATTAGTGATTTGTTTCTTAACAAAAAATTGTTTATTACTTTAACCAGCGTTATTGGGGTTTACGGCTTGTTGGTTTATCATTTGTTGATGATAGAAATTTTATTTACTCTTTTTTTCAGCGTTATTGGGGTTTGCAGCTTGAAGGTTAGCCATTTGTTTATTAACAAATAATTTTTTATTACTTTTTCCAGCGCTATTGGCGTTTAAGTCCTGTCGGTTAGACATTTTCTGATAATTAATATTTTATTTTCTCTTTTTTCAGCGTTATTGGGGCTTAAAGCTTGAAGGTTAGCCATTTGTTTATTAACAAATAATGGTTTATCACTTTTTCCAGCGTTACTGGGGTTTAACGCTTGTCGGTTAGTCATTTGTTGATAATTAATATTTTATTTTCTCTTTTTTCCAGCGTTATTGGGGCTTACAGCTTGAATATTAACCATTTGTTTCTTAACAAATAATTGTTAATTACTTTTTTCAGCATTATTTGGGTTTATAGCTTGAAGGTTAGTCATTTGTTTACTAACAAATAATTGTTTATTACTTTTTCCAGCGTTATTGGGGTTTAAGGCTTGTCGGTTAGTCATTTATTGATAATTAATATGTTATTTTCTCTTTTCTTCAGCGTTATTAGGGTTTACAGCTTGAAGGCTAGCCATTTGTTTATTAACAAATAATTGTTTATCACTTTTTCCAGCGTTACTGGGGTTTAACGCTTGTCGGTTAGTCATTTATTGATAATTAATATGTTATTTTCTCTTTTCTTCAGCGTTATTGGGGTTTACAGCTTGAAGGCTAGCCATTTGTTTATTAACAAATAATTGTTTATCACTTTTTCCAGCGGTACTGGGGTTTAAGGCTTGTCGGTTAGTCATTTGTTGATAATTAATATTTTATTTTCTCTTTTTTTCAGCGTTATTGGGGTTTAAAGCTTGAGGATTAGCGATTTGTTTCTTAACAAAAAATTGTTTATTACTTTAACCAGCGTTATTGGGGTTTAAGGCTTGTTGGTTTATCATTTGTTGATGATAGAAATTTTATTTTTTTTTTTTAAGTGTTATTGGGGTTCAATGCTTGAAGGTTGATAATTTGTTAATAATAAATATTTTATTTTCTCTTTTTTCCAGCGTTATTGGGGTTTAAGGATTGTCGGTTGGTTATTCGTTAATTCTAAATATCTTTTTCAGCGTTATGGCGGTTTTCTGATTGTCAGTTAGCCTTTTGTTTATGAACAAATAATTGTTTATCACTTTTTCCAGCGTTACTGGGGTTTAAGGTTTGTTGGTTAGTCATTTTTTAATAATTAATATTTTATTTACTCTTTTTTTCAGCGTTATTGGGGTTTCCAGCTTGAAGGTTAGCCATTTGTTTATTGACAAATAATTTTTTATTACTTTTTCCAGCGCTATTGGCGTTTAAGGCCTGCCGGTTCGTCATTTTCTGATAATTAATATTTTATTTTCTCTTTTTTCAGCGTTATTGGGGCTTACAGCTTGAAGGTTAGCCATTTGTTTATTAACAAATAATGGTTTATCACTTTTTCCAGCGTTACTGGGGTTTAACGCTTGTCGGTTAGTCATTTGTTGATAATTAATATTTTATTTTCTCTTTTTTCCAGCGTTATTGGGGCTTACAGCTTGAATATTAACCATTTGTTTCTTAACAATTAATTGTTAATTACTTTTTTCAGCATTATTTGGGTTTACAGCTTGAAGGTTAGTCATTTGTTTACTAACAAATAATTGTTTATTACTTTTTCCAGCGATATTGGGGTTTAAGGCTTGTCGGTTAGTCATTTATTGATAATTGATGTTATTTTCTCTTTTCTTCAGCGTTATTAGGGTTTACAGCTTGAAGGCTAGCCATTTGTTTATTAACAAATAATTGTTTATCACTTTTTCCAGCGGTACTGGCGTTTAAGGCTTGTCGGTTAGTCATTTATTGATGATTAATATGTTATTTTCTCTTTTCTTCAGCGTTATAAGGGTTTACAGCTTGAAGGCTAGCCATTTGTTTATTAACAAATAATTGTTTATCACTTTTTCCAGCGGTACTGGGGTTTAAGGCTTGTCGGTTAGTCATTTTCTGATAATTAATATTTTATTTTCTCTTTTTTCAGCGTTATTAGGGCTTACAGCTTGAAGGTTAGCCATTTGTTTATTAACAAATAATGGTTTATCACTTTTTCCAGCGTTACTGGGGTTTAACGCTTGTCGGTTAGTCATTTGTTGATAATTAATATTTTATTTTCTCTTTTTTCCAGCGTTATTGGGGCTTACAGCTTGAATATTAACCATTTGTTTCTTAACAAATAATTGTTTATTACTTCTTTCAGCATTATTTGGGTTTACGGCTTGAAGGTTAGTCATTTGTTTACTAACAAATAATTGTTTATTACTTTCTCCAGCGTTATTGGGGTTTAAGGCTTGTCGGTTAGTCATTTATTGATAATTATTATTTTATTTTCTCTTTTTTCAGCGTTATTGGGGCTTAAAGCTTGAAGGTTAGCCATTTGTTTATTAACAAATAATGGTTTATCACTTTTTCCAGCGGTACTGGGGTTTAAGGCTTGTCGGTTAGTCATTTGTTGATATTTGATATTTTATTTTCTCTTTTTTTCAGCGTTATTGGGGTTTAAAGCTTGAGGATTAGTGATTTGTTTCTTAACAAAAAATTGTTTATTACTTTAACCAGCGTTATTGGGGTTTACGGCTTGTTGGTTTATCATTTGTTGATGATAGAAATTTTATTTACTCTTTTTTTCAGCGTTATTGGGGTTTGCAGCTTGAAGGTTAGCCATTTGTTTATTAACAAATAATTTTTTATTACTTTTTCCAGCGCTATTGGCGTTTAAGTCCTGTCGGTTAGACATTTTCTGATAATTAATATTTTATTTTCTCTTTTTTCAGCGTTATTGGGGCTTAAAGCTTGAAGGTTAGCCATTTGTTTATTAACAAATAATGGTTTATCACTTTTTCCAGCGTTACTGGGGTTTAACGCTTGTCGGTTAGTCATTTGTTGATAATTAATATTTTATTTTCTCTTTTTTCCATCGTTATTGGGGCTTACAGCTTGAATATTAACCATTTGTTTCTTAACAAATAATTGTTAATTACTTTTTTCAGCATTATTTGGGTTTATAGCTTGAAGGTTAGTCATTTGTTTACTAACAAATAATTGTTTATTACTTTTTCCAGCGTTATTGGGGTTTAAGGCTTGTCGGTTAGTCATTTATTGATAATTAATATGTTATTTTCTCTTTTCTTCAGCGTTATTAGGGTTTACAGCTTGAAGGCTAGCCATTTGTTTATTAACAAATAATTTTTTACCACTTTTTCCAGCGTTCTTGGGGTTTAACGCTTGTCGGTTAGTCATTTGTTGATAATTAATATTTTATTTTCTCTTTTTTTCAGCGTTATTGGGGTTTAAAGCTTGAAGGTTAGTCATTTGTTTACTAACAAATAATTGTTTATTACTTTTTCCAGCGATATTGGGGTTTAAGGCTTGTCGGTTAGTCATTTATTGATAATTGATATGTTATTTTCTCTTTTCTTCAGCGTTATTAGGGTTTACAGCTTGAAGGCTAGCCATTTGTTTATTAACAAATAATTGTTTATCACTTTTTCCAGCGGTACTGGGGTTTAAGGCTTGTCGGTTAGTCATTTGTTGATAATTTATATTTTATTTTCTCTTTTTTTCAGCGTTATTGGGGTTTAAAGCTTGAAGGTTAGTCATTTGTTTACTAACAAATAATTGTTTATTACTTTTTCCAGCGATATTGGGGTTTAAGGCTTGTCGGTTAGTCATTTATTGATAATTGATATGTTATTTTCTCTTTTCTTCAGCGTTATTAGGGTTTACAGCTTGAAGGCTAGCCATTTGTTTATTAACAAATAATTGTTTATCACTTTTTCCAGCGGTACTGGCGTTTAAGGCTTGTCGGTTAGTCATTTATTGATGATTAATATGTTTTTTTCTCTTTTCTTCAGCGTTATAAGGGTTTACAGCTTGAAGGCTAGCCATTTGTTTATTAACAAATAATTGTTTATCACTTTTTCCAGCGGTACTGGGGTTTAAGGCTTGTCGATTAGTCATTTTCTGATAATTAATATTTTAATTTCTCTTTTTTCAGCGTTATTGGGGCTTACAGCTTAAAGGTTAGCCATTTGTTTATTAACAAATAATGGTTTATCACTTTTTCCAGCGTTACTGGGGTTTAACGCTTGTCGGTTAGTCATTTGTTGATAATTAATATTTTATTTTCTCTTTTTTCCAGCGTTATTGGGGCTTACAGCTTGAATATTAACCATTTGTTTCTTAACAAATAATTGTTTATTACTTTTTTCAGCATAATTTGGGTTTACGGCTTGAAGGTTAGTCATTTGTTTACTAACAAATAATTGTTTATTACTTTCTCCAGCGTTATTGGGGTTTAAGGCTTGTCGGTTAGTCATTTATTGATAATTAATATGTTATTTTCTCTTTTCTTCAGCGTTATTAGGGTTTACACCTTGAAAGCTAGCCATTTGTTTATAAACAAATAATTGTTTATCACTTTTTCCAGCGGTACTGGGGTTTAAGGCTTGTCGGTTAGTCATTTGTTGATATTTGATATTTTATTTTCTCTTTTTTTCAGCGTTATTGGGGTTTAAAGCTTGAGGATTAGCGATTTGTTTCTTAACAAAAAATTGTTTATTACTTTAACCAGCGTTATTGGGGTTTAAGGCTTGTTGGTTTATCATTTGTTGATGATAGAAATTTTATTTTATTTTTTTTAAGTGTTATTGGGGTTCAAAGCTTGAAGGTTGATAATTTGTTAATAATAAATATTTTATTTTCTTTTTTTTCCAGCGTTATTGGGGTTTAAGGATTGTCGGTTGGTTATTCGTTAATTCTAAATATCTTTTTCAGCGTTATGGCGGTTTTCTGATTGTCAGTTAGCCTTTTGTTTATGAACAAATAATTGTTTATCACTTTTTCCAGCGTTACTGGGGTTTAAAGTTTGTTGGTTAGTCATTTTTTAATAACTAATATTTTATTTACTCTTTTTTTCAGCGTTATTGTGGTTTGCAGCTTGAAGGTTAGCCATTTGTTTATTAACAAATAATTTTTTATTACTTTTTCCAGCGCTATTGGCGTTTAAGTCCTGTCGGTTAGTCATTTTCTGATAATTAATATTTTATTTTCTCTTTTTTCAGCGTTATTGGGGCTTAAAGCTTGAAGGTTAGCCATTTGTTTATGAACAAATAATTGTTTATCACTTTTTCCAGCGTTACTGGGGTTTAACGCTTGTCGGTTAGTCATTTGTTGATAATTAATATTTTATTTTCTCTTTTTTCCAGCGTTATTGGGGCTTACAGCTTGAATATTAACCATTTGTTTCTTAACAAATAATTGTTAATTACTTTTTTCAGCATTATTTGGGTTTACAGCTTGAAGGTTAGTCATTTGTTTACTAACAAATAATTGTTTATTACTTTTTCCAGCGGTACTGGGGTTTAAGGCTTGTCGGTTAGTCATTTTCTGATAATTAATATTTTATTTTCTCTTTTTTCAGCGTTATTGGGGCTTACAGCTTGAAGGTTAGCCATTTGTTTATTAACAAATAATGGTTTATCACTTTTTCCAGCGTTACTGGGGTTTAACGCTTGTCGGTTAGTCATTTGTTGATAATTAATATTTTATTTTCTCTTTTTTCCAGCGTTATTGGGGCTTACAGCTTGAATATTAACCATTTGTTTCTTAACAAATAATTGTTTATTACTTTTTTCAGCATAATTTGGGTTTACGGCTTGAAGGTTAGTCATTTGTTTACTAACAAATAATTGTTTATTACTTTTTCCAGCGTTATTGGGGTTTAAGGCTTGTCGGTTAGTCATTTATTGATAATTGATATGTTATTTTCTCTTTTTTCAGCGTTATTAGGGTTTACAGCTTGAAGGCTAGCCATTTGTTTATTAACAAATAATTGTTTATCACTTTTTCCAGCGGTACTGGGGTTTAAGGATTGTCGGTTAGTCATTTGTTGATAATTAATATTTTATTTTCTCTTTTTTTCAGCGTTATTGGGGTTTAAAGCTTGAGGATTAGCGATTTGTTTCTTAACAAAAAATTGTTTATTACTTTAACCAGCGTTATTGGGGTTTAAGGCTTGTTGGTTTATCATTTGTTGATGATAGAAATTTTATTTTTTTTTTTAAGTGTTATTGGGGTTCAAAGCTTGAAGGTTGATAATTTGTTAATAATAAATATTTTATTTTCTCTTTTTTCCAGCGTTATTGGGGTTTAAGGATTGTTGGTTGGTTATTCGTTAATTCTAAATATCTTTTTCTGCGTTATGGCGGTTTTCTGATTGTCAGTTAGCCTTTTGTTTATGAACAAATAATTGTTTATCACTTTTTCCAGCGTTACTGGGGTTTAAGGCCTGTCGGTTAGTCATTTTCTGATAATTAATATTTTATTTTCTCTTTTTTCAGCGTTATTGGGGCTTACAGCTTGAAGGTTAGCCATTTGTTTATTAACAAATAATGGTTTATCACTTTTTCCAGCGTTACTGGGGTTTAACGCTTGTCGGTTAGTCATTTGTTGATAATTAATATTTTATTTTCTCTTTTTTCCAGCGTTATTGGGGCTTACAGCTTGAATATTAACCATTTGTTTCTTAACAAATAATTGTTAATTACTTTTTTCAGCATTATTTGGGTTTACAGCTTGAAGGTTAGTCATTTGTTTACTAACAAATAATTGTTTATTACTTTTTCCAGCGATATTGGGGTTTAAGGCTTGTCGGTTAGTCATTTATTGATAATTGATATGTTATTTTCTCTTTTCTTCAGCGTTATTAGGGTTTACAGCTTGAAGGCTAGCCATTTGTTTATTAACAAATAATTGTTTATCACTTTTTCCAGCGGTACTGGCGTTTAAGGCTTGTCGGTTAGTCATTTATTGATGATTAATATGTTATTTTCTCTTTTCTTCAGCGTTATAAGGGTTTACAGCTTGAAGGCTAGCCATTTGTTTATTAACAAATAATTGTTTATCACTTTTTCCAGCGGTACTGGGGTTTAAGGCTTGTCGGTTAGTCATTTGTTGATAATTAATATTTCATTTTCTATTTTTTCTAGCGTTATTGGTGTTTACAGCTTGAAGTTTAGCCATTTGTTTATTAACAAATAATTGTTTATCACTTTTTCCAGCGTTATTGGGGTTTAAGGCTTGTCGGTTGGTCATTTGTTGATAATTCATATTTAATATCCTTTTTTTTCAGCGTTATTGAGGTTTACAGCTTGAAGGTTAGCAATATGTTTATTAACAAATAATTGTTTATTACTTTTTCCAGCGTTATTGGGGTTTACGGCTTGTCTCCTAGTCATTTGTTGATAATTGATATTTTATTTTCTCATTTTTTCAGCGTTATTGAAGTTAACAGCTTGAAGGTTAGCCATTTGTTTATTAACAAATAATTGTTTATTAATTTTTCCAGCGTTATTGGGGTTTAAGGCTTGTCGGTTAATTATCTATTTTTTAAAATTAATTTATTCGTTCTTATTAATACTGCGCTCTGCAATGGTGTAGTATACCAACCACTTTTCGAATTTGAGTTAGGTCATAGGCCGTCTTAGGTACCAAACCTAAGACCTCACCTAAATTAACATGCCTGGTAAGGTAGCCTTCAGGGGCCCTAGCTCGGCTTGTAACGGGTCGAAACTAAGGTGCTATTTCGGGCCTCGCTCGATCATTTGCTTCGAATGTATACAATAATGAACTTAAAGATTTATCTTGCACAGGGTGTACTTTTTAAAACGTACGTGCTGAGAACGTACGTTTTCAGTTTTACTCATAAAAAATTATCCAAAAGCAATTAAAAATTAGCTAAAAGTATTTATTGAAAGTTAAATTTATATTATATTAGATATTATGTTTAATTTTTGTAGATGACAGTTCAGCCACCCATGGGACAACAATCTTTCCAACCTCAGACAGGTTTTGGCCACCCAGTTATGAGTCAAATCACTGCAATGAGTGGGCAGTTTGGTTCACCCTATGGTATGACAATAGGAGGAATGAGCTCAATGATGAGTGTAGGATCTGTTCAAAATCGTCAACCATTAGCAAAACAAAGTGAGTTGGGTTTGGTTACCACTGTTGAACCCAGATCTGTCAAATTATCAAATTCTCAAACAGTAGCTGGTGTTGATAATATGCTAAAAGATCAATCATTGGAGGATGGTAAATTTTTTTTGCTATGAATTTTTGTTACCGTTACTTATGGCAAGTTTGCTGATGAAATATTGCTTACTGATTAATTATAAATTTGAAAAATTTTATTTTTGAAAATTTTCATCAAGTTTTCCTAATTTTTTAAAGTGTTTAGCCCTGATGTTGAAGCTTAGATGAGATTTAAACTAATTTCACAACTGATTCTAAACTGATTCTTACCTGAATCTCATCAGAGTTTTCTCTACGAGAAGAAGCAAAAAAATAATTTTTTTTTATTAGTTTTTTATCATGAATGGTCAAAATGAAACAGCTTACTCCTTATTAATTTAATATCATGTCTTAATGTGGAAATTACCTCCAGGTTTCTGAACAGGTAGTGATTGATACATAGATATTACATGTGATTTTACTTGTAAAAAAGGCGAGAAAAAATGATCATAAACTGAGGTTAGCTCTGAAGCGATCTCATTAGAGATCTAATTTTTTGTTTTTTTTTTTATAAAACTTTCATAATCCCTATTCAACAAATTTTTTGCTGATAATTTTTTCAACTCAAAACTTTCTCGCCTTCTTTTTCAATCCAAAATCATTCATAAATCATTGCATAAATTTTTTTTTTAGAAATTTGCTACGAGGCCCTAATTAATTTCTAAGAAATAAATAGTGTACTAACATTCACAGAAATACTTAGAAATGTACACTCATCTACAAAATTGACCAGAAGTTGATGAAAATTTTATTGGAGGTTCTTTGATTATTAAATTGATTTTTAAGATTTTTTTGGGATTTGTTACAAGCTTTTTTTCAAGAAATATAGCAGTTTTAAATTAACTCATGCTTGAATGGGATTCATACAAGAATCGGTAAAAAAATGTAATAATTTAGTCAAAAATGCAGACTTTAGAAAAAAAAAAATATATGCGTCGGTAGCTAAGGAATTGTTTTCTTAAATAAAAACTTATGGTTGCAGGGTATTTGAAAAAGAAATAAATGCAAAAGTACGAAAAAATCATTACATAATATTATAGAACGGCATCATGCTAGCAGCCGACGTGAGACGCAGCCAAAAACTCCATAAATATGTGTTACTTTAGTCAAAAATATCGGAACTTAAGCATTTTTTTTTTTACTTCTATTTTAAGGGCCTGAGCCGCAGCCAAAGTATCAATTTCTTTTCAAGAAATTCAATTCAAAAAACAGAAGCAAGCTCATAATAAATTTTTTCAAGATATTTCTTTTTATCAATATTCTAATAATTTAGAATTCATAATAAACTAAAGAACATTTTATTATCCCAGTTATTTTTATCAAACCATAATAATCTATTAATAATTATTGATTAAACTCTTAATTATCTCAAGCGTTTCCTGCCAAGAGTGATACCCAGTTTTTTTCAGTGATTTTCAACTGCTTACAATTGAGTAACTGCTTCTTTTTAATTTCCACTTAGTAAATAAGTAGAGGTTTAAATAAATATTTCTATAAAATAATTAGTCAATCCATCAAAAATTTCAATTTTTCTGGTTTTTTTTTTTTAAATTGTTTCTATGAAACTCTTCACCCGAACAGAAAGTTTAGCCGGGCGCTAGCCGGGGCCTCGCCAGTTGCCCCGATATTCTAGGTTGGCCCCGGTAGGGCTGAACGGTAAATGTAATGCAGCGCTAGCGGGGGCCCGACAGGGTGGATTTATTTTGCCAAGAAAAGGAAATTTAGGGATGCTAGGTTAGGTTCGGAAAAGTAATTTTTTTTACTTTCATATTAGTAATTTTTGATTTATAACATTTTTAAAAATTGACAATAGGAAAAAAAAAAAAAAACAAAAAAAAAACCATTAAATATTCATATTTATTAAAATTTTTATAAATATATACATGGAGAAAAATAAATAGGAGTTTCTCCTATTTTTTATAGTACTCTTCGCTGGCAGTTACCTTCTTAATAAAGTTTATATACTCACCCATACTTTTCTCATAGGTACTTAGAAATAACTCCTGGTGCACCCACTCAACTTCTCTTAGAACTTTTTCTCGTAGCTAGTGCTTGGAACCAAGAATACCGGGTGCTTCAGGTCGACTCCTGGTGCACCCGGTCAACTTCTCCTGGAACTTTTCCTCGTGATTTAGAATAAGATATGGGGTGCCCTGGGTCGAACCCAGGATATGTCCCAGGAAAAGCCTACCGGGTGCCCCGGGTCGACTCCTGGTGCACCCGGTCGACTTCTCCTAGAACTTTTCCTCGTAAACGGTGCTCGAGATTTAGAACAAGGTACCGGGTGCCATGGGTCGAATCCAAGATATGTCCCAGGAAAAGCCAACCGGGTGCCCCGGGTCGACTCCTGGTGCACCCGGTCGACTTCTCCTAGAACTTTTCCTCGTAAACGGTGCTCGAGATTTAGAACAAGGTATCGGGTTTCCCGGGGTGAATCCTGGATATGTCTCAGGAAAAGCCAACCGGGTGCCTCGGGTCGACTCTTGGTGCACCTGGTCAGCTTTTCCTAGGATATTTCCTTGTTTCGACCCAGAGTACTAGGTACCTTAATCTAGGTCCCGAGTACCGATTACGAGGAGAAATTCCAGGAGAAGTTGATTGGGTGCACCAGGAGTCGACCTGAAGCACCCGGTATTCTTGGTTCCAAGCACTAGCTACGAGAAAAAGTTCTAAGAGAAGTCGAGTGGGTGCACCAGGAGTTATTTCTAAGTACCTATGAGAAAAGTATGGGTGAGTACATAAACTTTATTAAGAAGGTAACTGCCGGCGAAGAGTACTATAAAAAATAGGAGAAACTCCTATTTATTTTTCTCCGTGTACATATTTATAACAATTTTAATAAATATGAATATTTAATGGTTTTTTTTATTTATTTTTTTTATTTATTTATTTATTTTTTTTTCCTATTGTCAATTTTTTAAAATGTTATAAATCAAAAATTACTAATATGAAAGTAAAAAAAATTACTTTTCCGAACCTAACCTAGCATCCCTAAATTTCCTTTTCTTGGCAAAATAAATCCGCCCTGCCGGGTAGGGACCTTGTAGGGAGGGATCGGACAAAGGCAGCTATCTCTCTCTAATTCTATTGCTATCTCACTCGCACAGTTATTTCCATATCTATAGCCATACTCGTATATATAGATACGTTCTTAAAAATATGTATGTACAGAAAAGTCACAAATTTTTTAAGAACTTTAAAATAAATATTGACAAGTTTGTTAAAGTGTGATTGCATTATTATTCGACTAGATTAGCGTACTTATCTCTGACTAACCTCAAATTTAAGATTAAATCAATTAAACAATAAAAGTATCATGTAAACTTTGGTTTTTTAAAGCTTTAAATTACTTGCGTATGAGTATTAAACAAAAAAAGAAATTCCTTGTGAATCATCGTCAAAAATCATTTATGCGTGAATTGTAAATGAGTGTATAAAAATATTGAAATATTTTTCAACTGTTAAAATGAAAATTAAAAATTCATGACGTAAGAAATTAACAATTGTGTAGAAGAAAACTTCAACTTGTACATGAACTTGTGATTAAAGCTTAAATGTATGAGTAATTTAAAAAAATATATATTTAAAAACATGATTACAACATTTTATTTTTGGTCACAGTGATTAAGCAGATACTTTCAAAAGAAAGCTGTATAAATTAAAGACATGAAAATTAATTATTGTCCAACTGACAAGATCTCAGTTAATGTAAATAATAAAAAAATATAGATTATAAAAAATACATTGAAAAATAAATAACTTAAAAAATTTGTAATAAATACATTTTGCCCAACTGACAAAATTTAGACTAACAACTGTACAACTGTATTAAAATAAAGCAGTTAAAACTTCCAAAAATTCCAATTTTCATGCACAACATCGATTCCAATGCTAGTTCATTATTCGAACAAATGATTTGCAATGAATTTTTACTCAAAGTTGATCAACGTTGAGACCTAAAACAAAAATTAAACATTATAAGATAATATTAAAAATTAAAATAATCACTAAAGTAACTACAATTGAAACAAATATACTATAAATTTTTCAACGAAATCTTTTCTAATAAATGAATTTTTAATAGAAAATTAAAAAGATTTGAGAATTTAAATTATATGATTTTATTAGCACCTTACAATAATTTTATAATAAAAAGAGCAAGTTATCGTTAATTTTCGTGCATTGAATAAAAATTCAAAAAAATTATTAACAAGAACAAGCATAAACTTTATATCAGTTACAAATTTTTATAACACATTAGTTAAATAAATTCTTTCATATTCGAACAATAGATCACAGTTGAAATTTGGTTCATGTTAGTCAGTTCAAGCTTTATAAATATACATTTAAATCATATCTCTAACTTATCTGATACGCGAATGCATTGCTACGCTTTTGCTTCCGAAATCTTTTGATTTTTCTAAATTATTTAATACGTTAATATCAAACACTTTTGATTTTAGTCTTAGGCGAAATAAATAGAATCTTTTTATGATTTTACATTTTAACATGTGACAATCAGGTAATGTAAATTCAATATCAGAGAATTTATTTTAAAAAAAGCGTTCTAGATTTATTCTAGCGTTTCGAATTGCTACGTAATAAATTCGAAAAATTAAATCCATTTGCTTGAAAAAATCAAAGAGATCTTCAGTGATCCAAGTTACAGAAAAGGGTAAATTTTTATCTTTTGTATCAGCAAAAGAATGGTGAGGAAGCAGAGGACTTGGCTTGCTGCAAACAACCTTACTAAAGCAATTGTCGCAGGTTTTTTCGTTTTTTTTAATATTTGAAACAATGTACCCTGCACAGTAATAGAAGGCATTAAGTTCAGAAGAATTGAGGTATGTAATTGGTAATGGATCAACGACAATGAATTCTTCTGCATTGTTGGTCAGAAAATTGGATTCTACACTTCGATTTTTTAGAAGAATATCTAAAAATCCAGACAAAAAACTGCGATCGTCCTCGTCGTAGTTACTATTTTTAGTGGTTTTCATGTACTGAGAAATACAAATTAATTTAAGGTTCTGCTTGAACTGTAGTGCATTGGGAATAACATTTTTACTTCTCATTACTGAAAATAAGTTCTCCAAGCAGTTTTGAGTCAATCTTGCCGCCACAAAATATGTTACTCCTTGAGATAACAAATATTCCGTTAATTCGAGAACCGTTGTAGTAGAAATGATGACTCCCGTTTGCCATGGCTTCCAATAGCCACTTTCTCCCACGCGCAAATCAGAAATGAGTTCCATAAACTCCTTTAAAAAGTTAACTTTCTTCTGGAATGCAATCATGTCTTTGTGGCTAAATGCTAAGTTTATATTGTTGGAGCACATTGCTTCGAACCATTTCGATATAACCAGAACGAATTGAGCAGTGCTTAAGCGTTCATCTTGTTCATCATCATACGCTAAAAACTGCAGTGCAGACGCGTTTGATTCACTTAACACGGCCCGGGAATTGCCAACGCGCATTTTTTTAAAGTGATCGGAATTGATTTGCAAATGTTCCTGTTTAAGTTTGGGCGAAAGTTTGTAGTCATTCTCTTTATCTACGCGTACAATGTCGAACAAGTGTTGAATTTTGAATTGGTTGGTCGGAAGATTATACTTATCTACAAATTTTTTAGGAAGAGTTGCTTTTTCATTGGCTTGAAGACCACTGTTCATGTTCTTGAGTGCGTGAGGGACGTCAGCGTAAAAGAAAAGTTTCCGTTGAGGATCAACTGGGTGTGAAATCGAATTGATGGTTTTTTTATACCTATGTGCTGTTATGTTGTAAATTCTCCAAAGAGCTTGATTCACTGGACCCATATCGGAGGTGATAACATGCACCAGTAATTTACACTTTGTTTCAACGGTGACTATTATGTCGATAATTATATCTTTTAAGACATGCTCATCAACCGAATCGCCGGTAAATTCATATCTTACGCTTTGTTTCCACCGTGCGCATAACCCAGCCAACATGAATACGAGAGCGTGAGTAGCTTTTTCATTTTTTGAAAGTTTTTTATCTCGTAGAGTCACGTGACCGATCATTGTTTTAGTGGAAGTGTCGTAAGTTATGATGGGCGTGATTGACATTTCATCTAAAAGCAATAAAGAATGTTTGTGAATATCTTTTAGAACTCCAATTTTTAACTTCAAAAAATCCACAACTTCTTGATTCAGCTGACCGCTTGGAAATTTAAAGTTTTCAACTTTTCTAGTTAGAGTTCTTGTACTGGGTAGTGGCTAGTTTTCTTTTAAAAGTTGTTGATATCCAGAGGACCCACAAGAAAACCGTAAACGGTACCCAAGCATCAGTGTCTCATTGCTCCATTTAGGATATTTCTTAAAGTTGTAACAAATCGCGTCGATTTGATCTTTGTTAAAGATTCTTGATAATTTAGCACGTATATTATTCTCTAATTCTTCAACTTGACTTACTTTTTTCTCGACCGCTTGAAGCCTCTTACTGCATACATCATATTTTCTTTTTAAATTGATTTTTGATTTCATTTCTTTGGTAAGTAGCTTTTCTGCTATCTCTAATTTTTTTTTCATTTCTTCTTCTTTTTCTTTAAATTGTATTTCTTTGCGTTTCATTTCTTCGTCTTTTTCAATTATTTTTTTTTCATTTTCCCGAAATTTCTTGATTAAGTTAAGAATGTCCTGCTGGCTCATTCGTAGTGGTGTAATATCTTGAAGCTCAAGTGTATCTGTAAAAAAATTAAATTAAATATAATTCGTAGCAAAATAATTTTCACGCTCGTAGCACCGAAAGTACTTTCGGGCCCCTGGGTTTTTTGTACTTTCGGTATACTAGCGTGAAAAATAGTATACAGCCCTTGGGAGTGCAAAAATGAGCTAACCTTTAGCAAACCTTTGATGACCTAGCCTTCGGCTCGGACATCAATTTCGGTTTGCTAAAGGCTAAGTCATTTTTGACTCCCTCGGGGCTGTAATATACTTTTTCGGATTTTTTCACGATTTTAAAAAAAAGTATACTTCCAAAAAATTTTTTTATTATCACTAAACCGTAAGTGCATACTTTTTCATAGAGTTTTTTTTTAGCATTAAAATAAAAATATACTATGATAGAAATAAACTTTATATATTATGCAGTACTGTGTCACTGACTTTGATGCTTCTATATTGAACCAAAGTATTTGGCAAAAAAAAGCTTACTGCAGTATTAAAATAAATACAACAGTTATTCATTCTTCAAAAGTTATTTTACAATAGTTATTTTTAAACGTAGGCATTACATAAATTCAACGATTACTTTAGTATTAAATCTAAATCACAACGAACAAATAGAAAAAATAGAAATTTTTAAACAAAACATGAACATAAAAATCCTTATCGACTGAAAAGCTTAAAATTTCTTTGCTGAGTTTATTGATTATCTTAACTTCAACTTAAAATAAAATAATTTTTTAATTGCAGAATTTTTTTTTTTTTTATTATTTTAAATCTTTAACCATATTTGACCTAACAAAATTTTGACTTTGCTTAAGAAAACTCTAATTAAAAATAATGGTACAGCTAACTTTGAAAATTGAGTTGTATTTTCAGACTAGCAACTTTTAGACTTCGAGTTGAAAACTTGCACTAGGTTTCTCTCAAAAGATAAATTTTTTTTTCTATCCTTAATAATAATACTATTACTTATTTTGTTATTGATTGTATGCGATACTATTTTTTCTCACATTACCATTACATTACCATTTTTTTAACACAATTTATAACTTAGCTAGCTTAAATTAATACATTTGTTTCCCAATTTAATTATAAAGTTTAATCAAAAAAATATAAGTAGTTTCAATTATTAACGACAAAAGAAAAGATAATTGAAATACTTTAAACCTTAAAGAGGAAAAAAAAAGATGATTAAACTTAATTTTTTATATAATTTTGAATTCAACTTCAAAGTTTCAATAAAAGCAATTTTAAAAATAAAAAGGCTTAAAATAAACACAATATGATCTTGTCATGGTTTGTTAAAAAAAAAAAAAATAGTACCATAAGAAAAGGAAGAAAAAATGTTTCTATAAAATGTCAAAATTTAATAAAAAATATTTTTTTTCTTTATACCATACCTACTTGTGCTCGCATAGTTGTATATGACTGCATGGGAACTTCATTAGTCTGGATGCTAGCCTCATCGGAGTGCTTGGAAGTGTCTTCGGGCTGCATGCTAGCTTCACTGGAGTGCTTGGTAGTTTCTTCGGACTGCATGCTAGCTTCATCGGGGTGCATGCTAGCTTCATTGGAGTGCTCCATAGTTTCTTCAGGCTGCATGCTAGCTTCATTGGACTGCTTTGTAGTTTCTCTGGGCTGCATGGAGACTTCATTGGTGGGCATGATAGCTTCATCGGAGTGCTTCAGACTTTCTTCGAATGAATTAGAAGTGTTGGAATTCACTGATACAAGTTTACCAAAAATGGTTGGCACTGCGTCAGGTTTTAGTCTATGGTTTCTGGGACCAAATGGACACCACATCTTTTCCTCGAAATGAGTCTGAAAAATTACAATAAAATTATTTCTTCTAATAAATATTGCAAGTTTAGTATACAGGCATATATATATATAAACATGCCACATCAACCAACACTAATCAAAACCACTTTCAACACTAATCAACACCAAAGATTCTACTTACCTTGGTAAATGTGAATCATTAACTTATTTTTGATAAAAAATATTTTGATTAATACTCTTTCAAATCATAAATAATTTTTCAAAATACATTTAAACATAGTAACCATTAAAGTAATAACTTTAATGACAGCGAGCAAAAAGGTTTGTATAGAACTGTATGTCATACAACTACAGTTTATTCCTAGTATAAACATACACTTTTACTGTAAAACTCTGGTTAAACTATTGTAAGTCTACAATTAAAATTATAACATTGTATTACCAAAATTCATATAAGTTTTGAGAAATAAAAAAATGAAAAAAAGTGCTAGAATATATTTAAGTCTGTTTAAAAAGTTACTTGTTGTTGCAAAGTACTCAATTTTTTTCTGCAGCTCTGATACATACATTAAGTAAATTTAGGAATCTTGACACAAATTTTAGAATTTGATTTAAAAGTATGAACGGGTTCTTATAAAATATTTATAAAACACAAAACTTTTTTCCCCTGCTCAAAGTTATTTAATTTTGAAATAAACTAATCAGTAAAACAAGTTATCAACAATATTTAGAACTTACTTGGCACAAGACAATATGTGGACTTTCTGGATTTTTAATTTTATTTTTGCAATTTGCAAGCCATATCTTGCGTCTGTTTGGGTTCCGAGGAAACTTGCACATTTGGTAACCATCTTCCGACCGATTTCTACAATCCAAATAACTACACGCTCCCATACTTAAGTTTAATTAAATATTTTTTGAAAAAGCTGACCAGTCCACTCTAACCTCAACCTCGCGTGCGCATCACACAGTTGCAGACAACAAAACATATCTAAATATATCTAATATACCTTTCTCTCTCACACACTTGTTTCTGCCAATCAGGAGTTGCGAAGCCTTTGTCCGATCCCTCCCTACAAGGTCCCTACTTCCGGGCCCCCGCTAGCGCCGCATTACATTTTAAGCTGAGCCCTGCGAGGCCCTCGTCGGGCGTTACGTTTTTGTCTAGCGAGGGCCCTCAAGTCAATCGGGGCTCCGGTGGGGCGGCGCTTGTTCGGGTACTTGTTTTAAAAAGTACAAAATTAAAAAATTGCTTGTAAATAAAAAAAATAACAAGGTCTTCATCTGTTGTAAGAAATATCATTGTTTTCATAATTAGGTAAAATTATTGCAGCATCAAAAAGGATTTGAGTCTCCAGGGATGGTAAGAGGTCAAGTTCGATTGATGACTTGCCAAAATTTTTTACTGTTAGTGCTTTCACAGTGGCACGGCAGCGAACACAATTTTTAAAATCAATTCGAGGCAATCGGTGGGTCAAACATGTTAAAAGTTGAAAAAAGAATAAAAAAAAACATCAAAATTTTAGAGGGATGTATACAATTGATATAAATATAAAAATACCAAAATGAGAGTGCATGATTTGAAAATGACAAATTTATTCGAACATGGGTAAAATATTCCAGGAAATCTTGAATTATTCAATTAGAAACGTAATGAACCAACCCTTTGAAGAAAAAATCGAACGCGTTATGAAGAGTCGTGCAATTAAAAAAATTCCTAAAACTATTTTTATTAAATTATTCATTTTTCTGCGATTACTTATCGAAGTTCAAAATTAATTATTCGTTAATATCCCAAACAATTGTACAGTTTGTTCTATAAGTTGTGCAGTAGAAGAAGAACTAATTCTGCACGACGAAGCAACTTAGAAAATTTGCAAAGATTTCTATTATAAGATATAATAATTAAAAAACAAAAACAACCTGCCACCTATTTACTAAGTAAGCTGCAATATTCAACATTAGAAAAAAAAAAAAAAAAACTGGAAAAAAAAATGATTTTGCTCAATCTAACTATACCAAAAAATCATACTTATGTAAATAAGACACTTGCTATGTTTATTTTATTTTATTTTTTGTCAAATATCAATCAATTTAGCTTAACATCACCTCGTACTAAATTAAATTAATTTATTTTGCATTGTTACGCTTCATAAAATAGGAATATATTTATTAGCAGCGCATAAAACTGTTTTGGCGTTGCAATATATCATTTTTCAAAAGTTTCTTTAATTTGATTTTCTTTGCAGTGCGGCGTTTGTCATGCGCTACACCAGCAAGGCCAACCCTTGCACCATTTTGCTTGAATGACATTAATAGTCATGCACTGCCCCGCACAGTATGCCAGGTTTGGGCATGTTCTGCACGGCATTTCATCATTTTGTTTTGTAATAAACTAAACATCGCGATGAAAGTTCACTGGTTCGGGAGAACCGCAATAATGCACATGATTACGAATTGGGGTGCACTGTTTTGGACTATTTCATCATTTACCGCACTGCAATGCACAGTATTCAGATTAAGGTGTACTATGTTGCACAAATTTGTCGTGCACTTTGGTGTTTTTATTCGCTGTGTACTGCGCGGCAATGCAATGCATTGAGCTCATTAGCCGTTCACTGTACCGCAATGAATTGCACTGCACTAATTCGCTGTGCGCTACAATGCAATGCAATGCACTGAACTGATGAACCGTGCACTGCACCGCAATGGAATGAACTGAACTGACTAGCCGTGCACTGCACTGCACTAATTCGCCGTGCACTGTATCGCAATGCACTACACTAATTCGCCGTGCACTGTACCGCAATGCACTGCACTGATTCACCGTGCCGTGCATTGTAATGAACTGGTTCGTCGTGCAATGCACCGTAATGCACTGCACTGCACTGATTCGTTTTGCACTGCACCGCAATGCACTGCACTGAACTGATGAACCGTGCACTGCACCGCAATGGAATGAACTGAACTGACTAGCCGTGCACTGCACTGCACTAATTCGCCGTGCACTGTATCGCAATGCACTACACTAATTCGCCGTGCACTGTACCGCAATGCACTGCACTGATTCACCGTGCAGTGCATTGTAATGAACTGGTTCGTCGTGCAATGCACCGTAATGCACTGCACTGCACTGATTCGTTTTGCACTGCACCGCAATGCACTGCACTGAACTGATGAACCGTGCACTGCACCGCAATGGAATGAACTGAACTGACTAGCCGTGCACTGCATTGCACTAATTCACCGTGCACTGTACCGCAAGGCACTGCACTGCACTAATTCGCCGTGCACTGTATCGCAATGCACTACACTAATTCGCCGTGCACTGTACCGCAATGCACTGCACTGATTCGCCGTGCAGTGCATTGTAATGCACTGGTTCGTCGTGCAATGCACCGTAATGCACTGCACTGCACTGATTCGCCGTGCACTGTATCGCAATGCACTACACTAATTCGCCGTGCACTGTACCGCAATGCACTGCACTGGTTCACTGTGTAGTGCACTGCACTGTACTGATTCGCCGTGCACTGCAATGCACTGCGCTGTACTGATTCGCCGTGCACTGCAGCGCAATGCACTGTACTGTACTGATTCGCCGTGCACTGCACCGCAATGCACTGCACTGTACTGATTCGCCGTGCACTGAAATGCACGGCACTGTACTGATTCACCGTACACTGCACCGCAATGTACTGCACTGCACTGGTTCGTCGTGCAATGCACCGTAATGCACTGCACTGCACTGATTCGCCGTGCACTGTATCGCAATGCACTACACTAATTCGCCGTGCACTGTACCGCAATGCACTGCACTGGTTCACTGTGTAGTGCACTGCACTGTACTGATTCGCCGTGCACTGCAATGCACTGCGCTGTACTGATTCGCCGTGCACTGCAGCGCAATGCACTGTACTGTACTGATTCGCCGTGCACTGCACCGCAATGCACTGCACTGTACTGATTCGCCGTGCACTGAAATGCACGGCACTGTACTGATTCACCGTTCACTACACCGCAATGCACTGCACTGCACTGATTCGCCGTGCAATGTACCGCAATGATTCGCCGTGCAATGCACCGCAATGTACTGGTTTGACGTGCGCTGCACCAAGACGCATAGGAATGGGATTTTTCAAAATTTTTCAGCTTAACTTAAATGGATTTTATGGAATGTATGCACACATGATACATGCTTTTCTGATAAGTAAAATTGAAATTTTCAATCATTCGGAATTCAATTATTATATTTTTTAGTATTTTAATTTAAAAAAAAATGTTTTAAATTCTAGATATCTTGCTTTTGTTTATTCAAATCTCCTACGACGTCTTTGGCTCGAGAAAAATGATTGATCGGTCATTCCAAGTTTATCGAACTCGGCGTCCAGGGTTTGGGGGGTTTAAGGCTTGAGGGGTAACTGACCGATTTTTTATCGAACTCGGGTGCCTGGAGTTATGGAGGCTTAGAGCTCGGGGAGTGTCCGATCGATCATTTATCGAACACGGCGCCCAGGGCTTTGGGGGCTTAGAGCTTGGGGGATAACTGATGTTTTTATGTTGAACTTGACGCCTAGGATATTTGGAGGGTTTACAGCTTGGGGGATAGCTGATCAGTTTTTTTATTGACTTCGGGCGCCCAGGGTATTTGGTGGTTTACAGCTTGGGGGATAGCTGATAAGTTTTTTTTTTAACTCGGGCGCTCAGGGTATTTGGGGGCTTACAGCTTAGGGGATAGCTGATCTGTTTTTTTATTGAACTCGCGCGCAGTACAGTGCAGTGCATTGCGATGCATTGCGGTGCATTGCACGGCGAATTAGTGCACGGCAAATCAGTGCAGTGCATTGCGGTGTAGTGCACGGCGAATCAGTGCAGGGCAGTGCATTGCGGTGCACTGCAGGGTGAATCAGTGTAGTGCAGTGCATTGCGGTGCATTGCACGACGAACCAGTGTAGTGCAGTGCATTGCGGTTCATTGCATGATGAACCAGTGCATTACGGTGCAGTGCACGGCGAATCAGTGCAGTGCATTGCGGTACAGTGCACGGTGAATTAGTGCAGTGCAGTGCACGGCTAGTCAGTTCAGTTCATTCCTTTGCGGTGCAGTGCACGGTTCATCACTTCAGTGCATTGCATTGAGGTGCAGCGCACAGCGAATTAGTACAGTGCAATTCATTGCGGTGCAGTGCACGGCTAATGAGCTCAATGCATTGCATTGCCGCGCAGTACACAGCGAATCAAAACACCAAAGTGCACGACAAATTTGTGCAACATAGTACACCTTAATCTGAATACTGTGCTTTGCAGTGCGGTAAATGATGAAATAGTCCAAAACAGTGCACCCCAATTCGTAATAATGTGCATTATTGCGGTTCTCCCGAACCAGTGAACTTTCATCGCGATGTTTAATTTATTACAAAACAAAATGATGAAATGCCGTGCAGAACATGCCCAAACCTGGCATACATGACTATTAATGTCATTCAAGCAAAATGGTCCAAGGGTTGGCCTTGCTGGTGTAGCGCATGACAAACGCTGCACTGCAAAGAAAATCAAATTAATGGAACTTTTGGAAAATGATATGTTGCAACGCCAAAACAGTTTTATGCGCTGCTAATAAATATATTCCTATTTTATGAAGCGTAACAATGCAAAATAAATTAACTTAATTTAGTATGAGGTGATGTTAAGCTAAATTGAATGATCCCGATCAGAAAGATTGTCAGGGTTCTAGCTAGGGCCTCGTTAATTGCCCCGAGAGCATAGTAGGGTCCTCGTTAGAATTGTAACGGGGCATTCACGGGGCGCGACTTAGGGCCTAATAAGGTTCAGTTGAAATCGTATTTTTGGCATTTAGATTTCGAGGTTATAACTAATTCCAAATGTATGAATAAAAACTTGGACTATAAACTCTTGATAGTTTAATTTTATTTATTCACGTAATAATTCTGAAAAAATCGAAAAATTCATCATTGTTTAAAAAAGGTGAACTGAAAAACCTCACTAAGATGCTAAATAGTATAATAAAAGTTTTTTTACTTAAACCACTACTACTTTTTAATCAAACTTTTTTTACGGAATTTGAATATATTTTTAGTTTTATTTTTTAAATCACTTTTTCTGTAGCAAACACTTACTACACATATATTCAACTTAAAATCACAATGTATACATGACACATAACGTCTAAAACAAGTTATTTTCTTTATATTCTATGATTGTCAGTGTTGTTTAGACGGTTATCTAAAAATTTTTGTTTAATTCTTTAAATTCATTACCCCCTCTAAAGCTTTAACTTTTCAATTTCATTTTCTTAAAAAAAACTATCCACCGGTTTCCAAATTTCAAGTCAATTACTGCATACGTCGTAGCAAATGATCTAGCGAGGCCCGAAACAGCGCCTTGGCTTCGCCCCGTTACAAACCGAGCTAGGGCCTCCGAAGGCTACCTTACGAGGCCCTCATTCGCTCCCCAATAGCCTTCTGATCGGGATATTTTACAAAAAATAAAATAAAATAAACATAGCAAGTGTCTTATTTACATATGATTTTTTGGTATAGTTAGATTGAGCGAAATCAATTTTTTTTCCAGTTTTTTTTTTTTTTTTCTAATGTTGAATATTGCAGCTTACTTAGTAAATAGGTGGCTTGTTTTTTTTTTTTTTTAATGATTATTTCTTATAATAGAAATCTTTGCAAATTTTCTAAGTTGCTTCGTCGTGCAGAATTAGTTCTTCTTCTATTGCACAGCTTATAGAACAAACTGTACAATTGTTTGGGATATTAACGAATAATTAATTTTGAACTTCGATATGTAATCGCAGAAAAATACATAATTTAATAAAAATAATTTTAGGAATTTTTTTAATTGCTCGACTCTTTATAACGCGTTCGATTTTTTCTTCAAAGGGTTGGTTCATTACGTTTCTAATTGAATAATTCAAGATTTCCTGGAATATTTTACCTATGTTCGTATAAATTTGTCATTTTCAAATCATGCACTCTCATTTTGGTATTTTTATATTTATATCAATTGTATACATCCCTCTATAATTTTGATGTTATTTTTTATTCTTTTTTCAACTTTTAACATGTTTGACCCGCCGATTGCCTTGAATCAATTTTAAAAATTGTGTTCGCTGCCGTGCCACTGTGAAGGCACTATGTGTAGTTAATTAGGGCCATGCACATATTACGACACGCTTTTTTTAGAGAACAAAATTAAAAAAAAAAAAAAAAAACAAGATTTATTTAGTCTTATCTAAAATAAAATAGAGTACCCGAACAGACGCTGCCCAGCCAGTGCCCTATCATCTAGCTAGGGCCTAGCTAGCCGAAACCTCGCCATCCCCAGGAGCCTAGCTAGCTTCGGGGTGGAAGTGTTATGCAGCGCTAGCAAGGGACTCGTGGGGCAGGCTATATTGCCTAGTTTAGGACAGCGATTACTACCTGGAAATGGTTTCCTCAGGTAGTTTTGACTCTGGAGGGGTCAGGGCGGATACCTGGTGCACTTGGCGATAACTACAACCTAAAAATAGTTTTCTCAAGAAGTATTGATTCCTGATAGGTCATGGTGGACACCTTGTGCACATAGCAGTAATTGCGCCTTGGAGATGATTTCTCCAGGAAATTTGGTCTCCGGAGAGGTCAGGGTGGCCACCTGGTGAAGATGGCTGTGACTGCGCCCTGTAAATGATTTTTCCAAGAAATTATGACTGCGGAGGGGTCAGGTTGGAGACGCCCTACTTTGCACTAGGTGGCCAATCTGACCCCACCGGAGTCAAAACTTCCTGAGAAAACCATTTCCAGGAATTAGTCACCGTCCTATGCACCAGGTGACTGCCCTGACCCCTCCGGAGTCAAAACTTCCCGGGGAAATCATCTCCGAGGCGTCATTATCACCAGGTATCCATCCTGACCACTCAAGTGTCAACACTTTCTGGAGAAACCACCTCCAGGTATAAATCGCTGTTCTATGCACCAAGGGCCCGCTCTGACCCAATAGGTTTGAAAATATTTCGTCCATTTTACGTGTGGCTATTCAGCAGGGATTGATTTTGTGTTTGTTTAATTTTATCAACTAATTAGTAATTTATATTTTAAATAGATTTACGGAAGTCAACTTTTTAAGAGATATTATGTTTATCTCTCTTAATTATAATCTCAATATCATATAATTTATGCAAATCAATTTGATGAAAAAACACAACCTTCAAAACATTAATTTTATTACAAAATAAGTCTGCACTGCTGGGCCCCCGCTAGCGCCGCATTATACATTTCTTGCTCAGCCCTGCTAGGACCTAGCTAGAATTTCGGGGCAACTAGCGAGGAACCTGCGAGCGTTGAGCTTCCTTTTCTGTTCGGGTAGTATTCAATGGACCATATTTGACTTATCGGCAGTTATCTTGACAATTTTGGTTAAATTAAGTTATAAATTGTAAAATTTATCAACAACCATTTTATTCTAGATAATACAAGTTTACTTAAAAAAGGTAAATTTTTGGTTTCAAGTTTTACAATAATATTTTCTTTTAAATATGTACCGAGAACATACATTATTTTAATAAATAAGGAATTTTGAAATTTTTGAAGTTTCAAATTCGAATGAAAAGATTATTGCGTGATTATACCTTTGAACAGTGGCAGCACTTCAAAACTGCAAATGAGTTTTTATACATCATCAACAGTGCTGCCAACCTCAGTGCGCTGGATATTAAAAAATGGCAGAATTTAAAAAAATTAATTAATGAAAAGAATTTAACCTAAGCTTAACGGGTCGAAATGGAATAAATTAAGTTTTTAATCGTGACGTGAACACCCTACTCTGCCCCTCCCCCCCTCCGTCAAACTATGTCACAAAATTTAAATAAATAAGAACCCTCTTCCCCTTCATTGGGAATGACGTAATTCGTGCAGCGCCCCTAGAGCAAAAAGCTCTTAAAATTTCTAAAATCTCAAAAATTCTTCAATCATTTTATGAAATTATAGAAAAAGACTCTGAAGAAGATCCCATGAGAACCAGAATTTTGAAATCTAAAAATGAATGCGAGGCAGCCATTAGACCGTTTGAAGAGCTAAGACTTGCTAAGAAGAACGAAACAAGCTTGCCTAACTAATTATGAATTATCATTTATGTTAATTATACATAATTTATTTAAAAATTCTTATTCGTGTTTTTGATTAAAAAAAATAATCATAAAAAATTACCATCTTTTTTTTTGAATGCCTCGAAGCTAACCTCTTTTTTCCATAAGACTAATGCATCGTTATACGTGAATTCGGTATTTGGAGGAAAAGTGCAGTCATAGAAAGGGAACCAATATAGCTGCCTATAACTATTTTCAATGCGATCAGCGCGCATGACGATGTAACCCTAAATTCAACATGGCTGACCATAACTATTTAAATCCACTAGAACAGCGCGTGAACCACGTGATCTCATCCCCACCACGACTGCACTTTTCTTCCCAATACGCGGCAACTCCTTGGAACCGATTAACCGTGTATAACGGGGGATGACTTTACATTATTATTAAGAATTTCAAAAAATAGACCTCGAAGAATCAATTTTTTCTGTTTATTCAATTTTTTGAGATGTTTTTCGCTGGTAATGATATTTTTTTTTATTTTATTTTTTTAAATAGATGTTTTGACGAAAAAAATAAGCCCAACCAGAATTCTCTACAAGAACTTTGTAGGGATAGAATAGTATATT
Organism: Encarsia formosa; assembly: GCA_038277355.1. Taxonomy (NCBI): domain Eukaryota; kingdom Metazoa; phylum Arthropoda; class Insecta; order Hymenoptera; family Aphelinidae; genus Encarsia; species Encarsia formosa. Next base: position 48,831,267 of record CM076184.1, on the reverse strand, counting down.
ATTCCCGCAGGCGAGATGGTTCGATTTGGCCTCCGAGAGGTTTGCGACCCGAGCCGAAGGTTGCAACGAGGACGCTGAATCGAACACTCGAGCCTAAGGGAAATATACTATTTTTCGTCCTTCTAACCGAAAACAAGGGGCGAAGTTCCGATTTTGAGGTTAGAGGGACGAAAATTTTTTTAAACATGGCCCTTTTTTCCTTGTTTAGTGAATTTCTCGGAATCGGTTGAAAATTTCTTTACAAAAAAATTATCACTAATTGAAAACATAAAATGCTTTAACCTTGCCAAATATTGGGAAAAAAAAATTTTTTGTGAGCAGGGAAAATTGAAAACTGAAAAACTGGTTTGTAGCATTTTTATTGGAAATTTTGAGGTTACGTGAAAAATTTGTAAGAACAAAAGTTGTAGATTTTTTAATTATCTAAGGTAAAGGACCCAATTGTGGACCCCTTACCCCAATTAATGGTCCCCTTCAGCAAAAATCATTTTTAAATATTTTTTTAATGCAAATATCGGCATAAAACTATTTTAAAATAAACTTATGTTACCAAAGAATATTTCGAAATTTTTTTTTCAAGTTTACGTTAATAATTCCGTTTTATTTTGAAAGTCACAATGTTGGTTGACTCGAGGGTTAGGTTGGTGTTTTCGTTGCAGTGAATCAAGCAACTTTCAAACTTGAATTTCTAGGCATACTTTATTTAATTACGCAATGTATCACTGATCGATGAAAAGCTTAGATTTCAAAAATTAGTATAGTATCAATTTACTAAGTTAAAAATATAAATTTTCAAATAAATAATGCAGTTCTCATAATTGGGCCCCAGTCTGAAGGTACCCCAATTAATGGTCCTGAAGAGCAGCGGTCCATTAAAACGAACCTTTAAATGAAACTCCGAGTACCCCAATTAATGAGACGTTAGTTTTGGCTTTCATACCGAGTTTTATACACTAAAATATCAGCTTTATAAATCTTCTAATGTGGTTAAATTACTTTTATCAATGAAAACTGTAACTACTTTTAACTTAAATGTCAACAAAAATCGTAAACTCAAAAGTCAATAGTTTGAAATAAAATCACAGGGTCCATTAATTGGGGTAAGAAAAACGTTAAGGGGATAACGGATGTAAAAAAGGTCCATTAGTCGGGGTACTTTGACACATAGTCTCAAAAATACGGTCCAAAAGGTCTCTACTTTAAACATTAATTACTCTGAAAATAAATAAAATTTTTTAATGAAAAAAATTGATTTTGATTCTTAAGACCACTAAAATTAAGTATGTACAAAAAAAATTAACCTCACTTGCTTGGTTTTTTCTATAAAATTCAAAAACCCCCAAAGTTGTGATTTTTGGGGTCCACAATTGGGTCCTTTACCTTACAACTTTTACATTCAATTTTTGATAAGACGTGTAGTTTTCCCACAAAACGCAAAAAAAAATTTCCACCCCCCAAAAACCCACCCTCTACATTAGAAACCATTCGTGTGGTTGCTCCATTTTTTTCTGCAATAAGTATCATATGTACAACCGTTTCCCATAATCAGAACATTGATCGTAATTTTCACACCCAAAAATATTAGTAGTTCTGTACTAATATCAATTTGTAAGTTTACAGTTATATTTTTTGCAATTTCATGAAAAAGTTCCTGGCTATTAGTTTTTTCAACTCTAAATTTTTATGCTTACTTTTCTAACTCAAAGTTTCAGGTTAAAAACTGTTATGCTTGATTTTTAATAGTTAATTACTGGGCTTGGTAGCACCTTAAAAATATCCGAATCGTTCTATTTGCATCTATTAAAGATTTATATAAAATTTCAGAAAAATGATCTTCAACTCTTTCCGCTGCTAATAGAATGATCCAGATATTTTTAAAGTACTACCAAGCCGAGTAATTAATTATTAAAAATCAAAAATAACTATTTTTGACCTCAAATTTTAGAATATAAAAGTAAGCATAAAATTAAAAGCTGAAAAATCTGTCAGTGAAAAGGTTTTTGATTAAGTTTCGAAGAATATTTCTGTAAAGTTTCAAATTGATATTCTTGATATGTAAAAAATTACAGCATTTTCAAAATAGCTGGATGGGTTGCCTGAGCCGATCTCGAGCGCTGTCTCCAACAAAATAGTCTTGACACATGTATTTTTGCTTAAAGTTTCCTAACTTTATTATACTGTCTTCCTTTGCAACCATATACAACGTCGAAGATGAAATTGATCTACAGAATTACAAAGTACTTGCCAAAGGTGGTTTTAGAATGGTTATCAAAACAATTTGGTGGAACACAGAAGTTTCTGTCAAAGTTATGAAGTTAAAGACACCAGACTTAATCGTCTGTAGAGAAGTGGCTTTAATGGAGAAACTTCGTCATCCGGGTATTATTAATTTAATAGCTATTGGAAAGTTCATATGTTGGTATCTGGTATTCAAGTTTTTTGAAAGTTTCAGTTTACTCGATGTTTTATTTAAAAAAATAAAAATCTGAGGACGAAAATTGGATTGAAAATCATTAAATTTGTTGCTTTTTTGCATTTATCGAATGTGATGCATAAAAATTTAAAACCTGACAATATTTTATTAAATGAATACCTACAACTGAAGCCTTGTGATTTCGGATTAAGCAGATCTTAAGAACTTCCTGGTGCTCTTGTCACAGCTTATGTATGTAATGTTAAAGGAACTATTACATACTTGGCTCCAGAGACATTACAAAATATGCCAACCACAACTCCTGCAGACGTATGGGCCTTAGCTTGCATTCTAGTAGAACTTTAGAGTGAGCAAGCTGCTTGGAGTTAAAATTATATTCCATAATATACAAGCACGATTGATAGCCTGAGAGTATTGGTTTTCAGAAAAATAAAATCATGCTATGAAGAAGTTCCAATAGGTTTGCACCCACCCAGACCTTATTCGAAGGGACTTTTTGTAACCACCGAAAGCCAACTTGAGACCTAAAAAAAAAAAAAAAAAAAGGTCATAAGGTCATCAGCTACTCAGATGGATGTTTAAATAAAAAAAAACAGCCCACGTTAAATATGTTCTATTATTTATTTATTATTTTATTTATTAACAAATTCATTGTTATTTATAAACAGATTCGTTTGTACTTAATTTTACATATTTTTTAAATTTATATATGTAAACTTGTGCACTGAATTTAAACTTTTAAAAACATCGCTGTTTTTTACTGTTCTTTTCTTTGACGATTTCAGCATCCTGTTTTTCTTCTTCATCTTCCTCATTTGTGTTATCTGCTTCATCAAAAATGCCTTTGTACCAAGGTTGTTGTCGAGCTTTGGGACAGTCCTTAGCCCTTCGATCCTTCATCTGGAGCCATGATAATATAGCTGGTCTTGGATCCCAGTTTTCTAGATTTGGCATATTCATAACAACGTATAAAAATAAGTTTTCAGTTTCAACTGCCATTGATGATCTTTTGGGTGATTTTAGAGTATGGCTGCAGCTAATAATTCTTTCAACATCTGCGCTTGTTGGTTTTGCAGCAATAATTCGAGCAAGAACTTGCACCAATTTAGGGTACATTTTTTGATCAACTAAAACTTTCAAAATTTGTGAGAGTGATTTTCTATGTTTTAGATTGTTAATTGCTTCCAACTGACAAACTTCTGAATATTCCATATCAATCTCAGATGCACTCAAATCTGAAGCTACGAGTTGATGAACCCTTTCAATATCAGCGTTTTCATCGAAGCATGTGAATGGTTTGAGAATTTTAAAAGTCTCTTGATCAACTGGAAATCGATCATTTAAAAAATTGACCAATGAGTGAACCAGTTCATTTAATACTGCATCAGGACTTCTTTTTAAATGTGACTTGCGAGCTCGGCCTGCAGTTTTTCTTTTAAGCTCTATTCCTTTTAATTTGGCTTTGTCATCTGATTCTTTTTCAATTTCTTTTTCTAGAGTTGAACCCATCCTCCAACCAAAGGTTTAACTTTCATGATAAGTAGTTTTTTACACACGTTTTCTTTAAGTTCATACATGTCCACGAGAGTTGTTTGATCATGCTGTAATCTTGTTTGAAATTTTGAAAAGACCTCCAGAACATCACATGTAAAGGCCAAGACTTTTAAGGTATGTTCTTCAGTTAAAAGTTTCAAAAATCTTTGAGCTTCGGAACCATTGGTTTCAGAGAAGTAAGTAACGAGAGCTCGCCATGAAGCGAGAACTGCATTGAGCAGTTGCAACGAGTACTGTGTCCAGCGAACTTCAAAAAATTCCGGAAATCTTAAAACTTTGAGTTTGCGATCGGAAGCAATTGTTTTCAATTCTTTAGTACGGAGTCCGCTGTTTTGAAAATGTGACGCAATTGATGACATTTCGCTAATCAATTTTTTTATTTCTGTAACAGTTGCACAACCTTTTTTCCATGCCAAATCTGATCTATGAGCTGCGCACCAAATTTTTAATAGCGACGGTAAAGGTGCATCATCTTCATCATCGGCTCCATCACTTTTATCGGTGTCTGACTCTCTTATTTTTTTTTCAAACATAGCCCACAAACCCGATGATTCACCAGTATTGACTGTTGCTCCATCCGTTACTAAAGAAGATGTAGACTTAATAATATTTTTGGAATCAGATTTTAACACAACGCTGCTGCCTTTCATAACTGCTCCCAATAAAACTTTTGCTCCTCGAACTTCTGGTTCAACTGCACCAAGAAATCTCAACTTCTGTTCTCCCGACGCAGTGACAATCTTCATCAATGTAAAAATTTTGTCAGTTTGAGTTCGATCAACGGATCCATCGCACCTCAGCGACTTAATCAATGATGCTTCGATTTCTTGCTTCAAGAGTGGACGATGACATTCTACTATTATTAGTAGCATTTCTCGAAAACTTGTTGGCGATACATACTGAAAATTATAAATTAGTTCCTCAGTGCTGTTAAAGTCAAAATTTTCAGCCGTGTGAGCAGTTATAACTCTAGCGCAGTAATTATTAGAAGTCAAAGTTAATCTTTTTGCTGAACTACATATACACATGATGCATCAGTTTTCCTATGTGATTTGCCAGAACCTGATTTGCTGAAACCATTTGACGGCCAATCGTCGTTTTGCTCATTTTTTCTGCAGCCGAAAGCTTGGAATTCACAGAAGCTTTCACAGACATATCGTGCATCTCTGAATTAAGATGTGCTGTTAGTATAATTTCTCGAACTCGAGTACCTTCCATTGTGGCAATTGGTGGTAATCTCTTCCGTTTTCCATAAAATTGAACGACACCTTGAAAATCCATACAGACTTTGCATCGTACATATCGATTGTTATTGCTATGGAAATATTCAAAACATTCATTTTTTTGAATATTTTTTACATATGGTTCCAGCTGCTTAACATTTTTCTGTATATCTTTAGACTTGGATTTTACTGAAATGAATAAAAAGGAAAAGTTTTGAATAATGGTGAATTGGAAAATTTTTAATTCAATACTTTATCCTACTCAAAATCACTCATTCAAGTTTGATATTAAATCGATAAAAAATATATTTACCTAATGCTTCTTTCTCAACTATCAGCGTAGCGGTTGCTTCTTCTGGTTTAGCTGAATTTTTTAACCAATTTAATAACTTATTGCTGACTTTAATATCTTTTGGAGAATCCATTTAAAAAAAATGAAAAAAAAAGAATCTAACTCACGGAGAAAATAAAATTTACTCTACTTAAAACTGCTCAAGACCAAAGCTCAAAAAGGAATAGTAGAGTTAGTAAGATTGACTCAGCTTATATGCTGATTGTGGCACCGCCTACTTAACCTAATGAGTAGGCGGCTCTTTTCTTCTTAAAGAAAACTTTTTCAACCCTTATATTTTTTCAATTAAAATTTTAACTGAAATTTTTTTTCTAATACTTTTTTTTGGTAACTGCCGGAAATGAGCATTTGTAACTGCCGGTTTGATACTACCGGCACCCTTAGAATACGGTCTGCACCCAGCATTAAATGAGAGCTTTGAATTGAAATCAGATTTAAGAGCTAATGTTAAGGTTTTGCTGATAGCACTTGAAAAACTGAGCTTTACTGAGGTTTAGTTTAATTGACTTATCAGATTAATTCATAATAGAAAATAAAAACAGAATTTTTTGAAATAGTTACTAAAAAAGAGTATAAAATTTATTGTAAACTTTTTAAAAATTTAAGTTAAAACTATAGACCTCGCTTATTTAAATATTCTTTTTATTAAAATTCTTTTCATTAAAAGTCTTTGTATTCTTATATTTCTGTATCAAGCTTTAAACTTGATTTTTATTTCTTCTTAACAGTAAAATAAATGACTTACGGTACAAAATTTCAAGTTGAGTTTAAAGACTACCATTTAGAGTGCTTATTAAGATTTATTTTTCAATGAAAAATACATATAAAAAGTATAAACACTATTGAAAGTAAACATACCAAACTTGGATAACTACTCTTAAAGTATTTTTAAAAGCTCTAAAATAGTACTTAGAATATTAAAGTCTTTACAATTAAGTTTTTTAACTTTTTTGTACTTTTATTTTGTCTTTATTTGTAGCCAAGCAAACGAGCAATAAGACTGTAGAGACTCAAAATGAAATAGAAAGGTCAAGTTGGAAAGAAACCTTTAGTTGGCGGCAAAATTTTGTTCGAAGCAAGTACTATTTAAGAAAAATATTCAAACTTTTCATTTTTATTTTTTTCATACGCGTGCAGCCCAATGATAAAGTTGCTATTTTGCTTATGTAAGGGTATCTTTCGACGACTGTAGCTGCGACTAGATTCATTTTTTTCACATATTAAAAAATTGTAAAATTTTCTACATCAAAAAATGAAAATTTTACCAGTTCATAGAAAGTCTCTACGACTTTTCGATTTCAAGATACACCTGTTCAAATACCAAGAAAAGAGTCAAAAACGCGTTTTTAACGGTTTTTGCATATGTTATTGTGCCAGTTCAACCTATTCTTTTTCGCTTGAATTTGGTGGAGGTAGTCTGTCTTTGAAGGTTCCCATACAACTTCCAATGATTATTGAAGTCGCTTTTTGGGTTTCATTCCATTGCGGAGCACTTACTTTTTGCGCTTTTTTAGTATCAAATGGGCTTTTTGAAACAGTATATCTGGGTACGTGAAGCTTTTTTTATTCTTTCAAAGGTTTTTTTTTTCGATACCACTTTTTTATTGAATATTTTTTAAAGAACGGTCAAAATAAGTTATTAATAACTTTCCAAAGCACGCAAGAGCTGAAAAACTGAAGCGTATAGCTGCGTAAGGTAATTGAATCGGCCCCAATGACAAATCCTTACAATATGTATGAGTCAAAATAATACTTTTCGGCACATAAGCCCGCATGAGGTTCACGGATTTTATTGCAATTTTTTTTGTCAAAAGTACTATTTGATAGAAGACTTTTGTCGCAAACTAGAGATCTCTATCTGATTTCTGCTTGGTGCTAGATTTTTTCAAATATTGAAAAATGGCCTTTTTTTAAGAAATTTGAAGGTATTTTTCGAAAAATTCTAACTTTTGATCAAAATGAGATAGAAACCTCTAGTTTGCGGCAAAATTTTGTTCAAAATAAGTTCTTTTTTTTTTAATATTTTGACAACATAGTTTGGTTATTTATATAATAATACAGTCCTACACAGATATTGCTATTTTTGCTCATTTGCAGGTATCTTCAAACGACCGTAGCTTTTTCTAGGCTAAATTTTTGTGCTTATTAAAAAATTGTTAAATTTTTTTTATGAAAAAACAAAAATTTTGCGACCAACCGGAACCCTGTACGATCTTCCACTTCCAAGATACAGTTGTTTAAAGTTGTCAAAAAACACAAAAAACGCGTTTTTTACGATTTTCACACGCATTTTTGAACGGTTTCGACCTTTTTTTTTCTCTCAAAAATATGTGGAGTCTTCTCTTCATATGTTTCCAAACAAGCTCCCATAGTAATTGTAGTGCGGATTTGGGGTTTTAGTTGATTCCAAAGCATACACTTTTGACACATTTTATGTGCTAAACTAGTGTTTTTTTAACAATATACACGCTACATTTAACTTTTTCGTTCATTATAGATGTTTTGAAATTATTTTTTGACTAAAAACTATTCAAATTCCAGCCAAAATTTGGTCCCCTGCTTTGAAAAAATTGATACTCAACGAAATATTGATCTCAATATCAAAATGATATACTACTTTTATTCAGTTTTTTAGTTTTTTGATTCGATAAAAATCTATGTTCAAATATTGTCAATACTTTACCACTTATTTATTAATTTTTTTCTATTTTTGAAAATTACAAATAATTGATTATAGTTTATCAATTATTCTGATAAAACAATCATGGATGACTATTGCTTACTCTGAAAAAATGAGTCCAAACTAAAAATGTTATTTTTTGAATGCTTTGAAGCTTAAAACAATCTACCAATCTACTTTCTACTTATAATTATATCCACTTATGAAAAAGAGAATGAGAGATTCGATTAGAAAGTCGAGTCGATATATCGAATCGAAGCTGAAACTTCGATTCTTGGAGCAAGAGCGCCCCCTTTCAGGCCTCTCAAAACTATGAACCAGCCGGATGCGCCAAATTTAAAATCTTCAGGAATTTTCGAATTTTTTTTTTTTAATTAATAAAGTGAGTAGCGAAATTTACATTTTTAATAGACAAATAAGTGGACAAGCTTACAACTCCATAACCCTAGGCGTAGTAAATAACAAATAATTAACTTTCGTAATAAACAAAGAAGCCGTTAAGCTAAAACTCCAAAATACTGGGCGTACTTAGTAAAAATAATTAATTTTTTTAATAAAAAAAATTAGCCGATAAGCTTCAACCCCATAACCTTAGGCATGGCTAAAAAAAATTTTAATTTTTTTAATAAACAAATAAGCCGATGAGCCACAACCCCATAACATTTGGCGTACTGAATGAAAAATAATTAATTTTTTTAACAAACAAATAAGCCGATTAGCTACAACCCCATAAAATTGGGCGTAGCGAATATAAAATATGTGAATATTTGAATAAACAACTAAGCAAACAGGTTGACCACCCCATAACCTTGGGCATGGATAAAAAAAATTTTTGAGCCATTCCCAAGGTTAATGGGGTTGTAGCTTATCGCCTTATTTGTTTATTAAGAATTTAATTATTTTTCATTCACTCTGCCCAGTGTTATGGGGTTGTTGCTCATCCCCTTATTTGTTTATTAAAAATATTAACATTTTTTGTAGCCATGCCCAAGGTTATGGGGTTGTAGCTTATCGGCTTATTTGTTTATTAAAAAAATTAAAATTTTTCTTTTAGGCATGCCTAAGGTTATGGGATTGTAGCTTATCACCTTATTTATTTATTAAAAATATTGACATTTTTTTCAGCCATGCCCAAGGTTCTGGTGTTGTAGCTTATCGGCTTATTTGTTTATTAAAAAAATTAAAATTTTTTTCAGCCATGCTCAAGATTATGTGGTTGTAGCTTATCGGCTTATTTGTTTATTAAAAAAATTATAATTTTTCTTTTAGGCATGCCCAAGGTTATGGGGTTGTAGCTTATCGCCTTATTTGTTTATTAAAAATTTAATTATTTTTTATTCACTGTAACAGTGCTCGTCCGGGGAAAAACAACGATGATCCGCGTTGTCGGACCAGCAACTGTACAAGTATAAAACTCCTGAGTACTCGCTCCTGAGTACTCCTGCAGCCGTTGCCAGTACCTGCAAATAATTAAGTAGACATGCTTGGGGAGACGCGTACGCGGACTAACTGTCGAATGCCGGCAGTGGGTGGGGCTATTCCCCAAGCTAAAATCAAAATAAAACAAATTTCCCGGAATGAATAAATTCCCTAAATGAGGAAAAGTCGAGCGGAGGAAAAAGGTTCGGTTTTTAATAAAAAAACCTCAAATATTCACCTTCCGCAAGCAGTTTTATAATATTCCTAGCTCGTCTCTATGTATATTATATTATATTCTTTTATTTTATTGTTATATAATAAATGGAAAAATATTAAATTTTTGATTCAAACAACAATTTTTTACAAATTTTTAGTTTACAATAATTCAAGTATAAAAAAAATATCTTATAAATCATTGTTAGACCAATTTTGTGGAACAATTACTGGTAGAGTGATTGATATGTATATAAACACCATCAAATTTTTTTTTTACGTTCTAACATTATAAAAAAAAAAATCAATATATCAAGATAAATATAACTGGTTCAACAAAAATACGTAAAATTTAGAAAAATCGCTTCCTTGTTTAGGAATTTCCCACAGGCTGAAGGCGCGCCGCGCGGAGACACCGGGCGCGGTAGCGTGGAGGGACGCCATTTTGTGAACGGTTTTCTCGCGTACTGCGTAGTACTTTGATTTCTTGAAAAATCTTGTTTATAACAAGTTTTTAGTGCATCAAAGTACCAACTAATCCACTCTTTACCAAAATAAACGTTTCATTGGTCATTTTAAATTGGAACAACTCATAAAATTCATTATTTTTACAACATATTGTACGATTCACGACTGTGATTGACTTTACGCTATGTAAAGTAAAACACTTTATACTTGAGCTATTCTATAAAAATACTTTATGAGAATATCTAAAACTTTTTAAGCTTTTTTTTTTTCGGTATAAAAATTTGTTACATAAAATTGAAAAAAAAAATTAATTTTAAAACTAGATTGTGAGGAAATAAAAAAATTAAATTTAGGAGCATCTATAAATATTTCACAATCACCGCCGGCTCGCAAGTTTCTACGTGTGAGTTCTATCGAGGATTCACACGTAAAAGCTTCGGGAAATAAATCCAGACGGGGAGAGAACAATCTACGGATTCTCTCCCTTATCACCTAGCACTCCTGCACACACACGCTTCACACTCGTTTTCGGTTGACACAAACCTTGACGCCGCGCGGGTGGAGATCTCCGTGGAGCAGGGGTTCCGGGATTTCTAGCTTGTACACCACAAACTCGTACACTCGAACACGCCACACTCTCAGCGACTTTGCGAGTCGTAATTGACAAAAAACTCTCCGCGAGCCGTGATCACAAACTTTCTTTATTCTGACAAAAAAAGAGAACGAGAGAGAGAGACGGAGTGTCTAGCCTCAACTATCGAAGTAGACTGGCGCGCTTACGCCTCGTTCCAGCTGGTCCGACCGCTAACGGTCGGTACGTTCCAGAATGGTCCGTCAACAGCTGACTGGTGACTGCCGACTTGTGTCCACACGAATAATTACCGATCATTATTACTTTAACGACTTATTACTTTAACGACCGTGACACCCCCCCCCCCCCCTTCTAGATGTAACGTATCGACGTTGCATCGATAGTTCCCGACGAAACCTAGTCGAACAAGGATTTCGGAGGAATCACAGGGTTGGTGAAATGACATGAGGAATACTGTCGGTCTGCCAATTTTTATTTCGCCAATATACATATATGGCCGTGGCTTGGCCATACCACGGAACTCAATAACCTATCATTTCCTCCTGAGTCGGAGGAAATCCTCGCACAAGGAAGAAAAAAAAAGGAAAAGTGGATTAACAGGGTAAAGAAAGAAAAAGGAAACGAGCGTTTCCGATTCGCACGGGTTCGACGTGGTGACGGTGTTCCTACGCGAATCATTCCCTTACTCTTCGATCCCCGGGGTCTCCCTCTACCCCTTTTCGCGGGAATCGAAGTTATCGCTTGAGCCTGATCGTTTACGTCTTCGCTCGGACAATCGGCTTCGCTCGCGGTTTCTAACCTAGGCACGGACGCTTCAGCCGGAGGCCCGCTGGTCTCCGGCACATTTTCTACAATTACCTGACTCTCGTTAGCGTCAGGATTTTCGCTCGCATCCCTCGGCGGTAGACTCTCGTCGCTTGAAGACTCTTCGTTGTCTCGCCTGATGTGCTCTTCAGTTGTTGGACCACTACACTGGGAAAAATGTGCGCGCGTTATGTCTCAAAAATGGGGGCTCTGCGTCTCAACGTCGTGGACCGGGAATCTTTCATACGTGTGTCAAATTTGGCGCACGAGAGCGTGCGAAGAACAGCGCACATATGCTGAGATATGCAAGCGGAATAACCAATTTCGTTTGTAGGATTCTTGTTTTTATAGGTTACGCAATAATATTAATCTTAATAAATAAATGAGCTTTGGTAAACTTTAGTTTACATTAATTAATAAAAAAAAAATAACCGTTAAAATTTACAACAACCGTAAGCGCGGGAAAGCTACATGCGAATGCATATTCGTATAAGCTGAGAGGCGGGGTAGTGCGCGATTCGGTACGACACTGCGGCCCAAACGTTTACCACCGTGCGCCAAATTTGTTCCACAGTGGACAAAATACTGTCCAAATTGTAGATTCCATTACGGCTCTACGGGTGGCTTTAATACCGAGCACATTTTTCCCAGTGTACCGGCCTCTGGTCGTTTCCGTCTCGGTCTTGGATTGCGTAGGTGTTGGAACCTAACCTTTCCACGACCACGAAAGGACCAGCGTACTTTGCTGCCAGGCTGGCAGTAAAACCTTTGGCCTTGCTTGAGAGAACCTTATTTTTTCTCCAGACCATATCACCTGGCTGGAACACTACTTCTCGATGTTTTTTGTTGTAGTGTGCCGCAGCTCGATCCTGCTGCTCTCAAGCGTTTTCTTTGGCCAATTCTCGGAGCTTTTCAGCTCCCTCGAGCTTGTCCTGCCAGTCCTCGAGTGCCATATCTTGATGCCTCTTGACGGCTTCTTCTGCCAAGTGTTTGCTGACCGTGCTACAGTCATTTGGCTGGCGCATCATGTTCAACATGGCAGGGCTCGTTTTAGTAGCAGAGTGTACTGCCCCGTTGTATGGGCAAACCAGCTCTGGTAGGTGCTCATCCCACGTTTGCTGGTTGTCGGCTACAAAACATCGGATCATTGTTTTCAATGTCCGATTAAGCGAGTTCTCATGCTGTACGCCAAGTTCGTCCAATTTGTCGTCTATAGCATGATTCTTGAACTCTGAACCTTGGTCCGAAAGGAACAGCTCTGGTTGGCCCCATCTTAGGATTACATCGAGCCAGATGTGTTTCCAGATGGAGTCACCGTCCGCTCGTCTTAACGGCGTCACTTCTGCCCACCTGGTCAACAGATCCGTTAAGACTAGCACGTATTTGTTGCCATTCTTGCTTCGGGTGTATGGGCCTAATATATCACCCGAAACTGCTTGCCATGGTCTTACAATCACACGTCTGCCCATTAGGCCACCGGGTAGGCGTTGCTCAACCTTCTGCTGTTGGAAAATCTGGCATGATTTTACGTGTGCCTCGATGTCCTTGTACATGCCAGGCCAAAAATACTCTTGGGTCACTTTCTTAAGAGTTTTGTCTCGGCCCAAGTGGCCTGCCATCGGTTCATCGTGTTTCTCTTGTATCACGGTTACCTGTAGATACAAAGGCACGACGAGCTTCCAAGCATCGTCGTCTCCGACTGTCTCTTCGATGACGTCGTCAGACTTATAGTAATAAAGTCTGTCACCCACGACCTTCCACCTGAGGAATTTGTTTGGATTTCTCTGAACTATCTTCCTCTTATTCAGGTACCAGTCGTCTAGTTGTTCGACCGGGTAGCTTACGGCTGAAATGACAGTCGGGTCGTCTTCTTCGTACATTCGTGACAAGGCGTCTGGAACCACGTTTAACGTGCCTTTACGATATTCTGTCGTAAAGTCGTAGCCTTGCAACTCCAGAGACCATCTTGCCAATCTGCCAGTGGCATTGGTCATCTTATGCAGCCATCTTAAGGAATTGTGATCTGTGATCACGTGGAATTTGAAGCCTTCGACGTAACACCTAAACTTCCTTATTGCTTCTACTACAGCTAAGCACTCCCCCGTTCGGTGACAGTGTAGTTTCGCTGTGCTGGATTCAGTACTCGGCTGAAGTATTCTATAACCCGCTCTTGACCGTTAATGACCTGAGTCAAACAGCCACCGATCCCAGTGTCGGAGGCGTCGGTCTGAATTGTGAACGGTACTGTAAAGTCTGGTCTCGCCAGGACCGGAGCGGACGCGAGTAACACTAGTATTCTTTCGAATGCTTCTTGTTGCTCGTCGTCCCATTTGAAACACACCCTTGTGCTGGTGAGCTTCGTAAGCGGTTATGCAACCGTGGCAAAGTTATTGATAAATTTTCGGTACCAAGATGCCATCCCGAGGAACCGTTTTAACTTCTTACGGTTCGTCGGAACCGAAAATTTCAGAATGGCTTCGACCTTTTCGGGACAAGGTCTAATACCGTCACGGTTAACGATGACGCCTAAGTATTTTGCCTCTGACTGGCAAAACTTACACTTGTCTCGATTAATTGTCAGGCCTGCCTCTCTCATTCTTGCCAGGATTGCCTCAAGGATTCTGAGATGCGTCTCAAAATCCTCGGTTACTATGATGATGTCATCAAGGTAGGCGTAAGCGTATTCGCCAAACTCCCTGATGATCATCTCGACCAGACGCTGAAAAGTCATTCCTGCGTAGCTCAGGCCAAACGGCATTCGTTTGAACTGGAATGTGCCCATGTCTGGCACTGTAAACGCCGTTACTGGCCTCGACTCTGGTTTTAACGGTACCTGGTGATAAGCCGATTTTAAATCCAGAGTCGTGATATACCGAGCCTTTTTTAACTTGCTCAGGATGTCGTCCATGTAAGGGATCGGATATGCGTCCACCGATTTGGTGACCGCGTTGACCTTGCGGAAATCTATACAGAACCGCCTCGTCCCCTCTTTCTTGACCATGACCACGGGCGGCGACCATCCGGACCTAGGTACTGGCTCAATAATACCATTATCCAGCATTTCTTGCACTTGGTCCCACATCTCTAGCTTCACTACCGGTGAAACTGGGTAGTACCTTTGTTTTATCGGTCTTGCGTCCCCCACGTCGATCTCATGTTCGATCCACGAGGTGCAACCCAAAGGTTCTTCCGTGGTCGGAAGGACTCTATCAAGCATCTGCTTGAGTCTTTCGAGGTCTTCTGCTGGTACGTCAGCTAAACCTATAGAGGCTAACGATGTCGGCTTGGTCGCCTGTACACTGGCGACCTCTAGGCTAACCTTTTTACCTGCAATCCTGACCTCTAACTCGTCTGTAGTAGGATCGAGAACTGCCTTGAAAGTTCGGATGAAATTGGCTCCCAAATAGCAATCAGCATCCAGGTTAGTCATGATGGCTATCTTGAGATCGCGTTTTACCCCCGCGACCTCAAATTGTAAGGTGACGTATCCGGCGATAGAACATTTTCGCCCTTCAGCTACCCTTGCGCCTTTTTCAGCATAAATTTCAATCTTTCGGTTGCACGCAGCTGCAATCTGAATAGCGCATGACCCCATCACTGTACGTGATGCCCCGGGGTCATACAACGCTCTGACACGGAAATCACCAATATTCACTGGCAACCACCATCTGGTTTCCGCGTCTAAGTCCACTGCGACCGAATTATTTTGAGTTGTCGCTTGTTCAGTATCCTTAGGATCCACTGAACAAGCCTGAGCGTCATCTCCGAGTGATGACTGGGAAAATGTGTCGGCGGAACTTTCTACTCCGCCGGCTTTTCGTTTCCCTGGCGTTTTGGGCATTTGGGTCTGATGTGCCCTTCTTCCTTACAGAAGTAACAGCGAACTGGTGACTTGTCGCTTTTCTTCCTGTCATCATCACTCGAGCCTTGCTTCGGTGATGAGCTTCTGGCCCTTCCATGTCCTTCAGATTTGTGTCTGGCTCTGGACTGCTCGCCCTTGCTTGAACTCTGGGGCCTTGGGCCCTTTGGTTTCCCAAAGTTCTTGCTGCCCTCGAGCTTTTTCAAGAAAGCCTCGAGGCGGCTGACGATCAAGTCAGCAGCTAGTTTGCTATCAACAGCAGTTGCTGCGACGTTGACTCTCGCTTTCTTGTCAGTCTTACTTTGCTTATAGGCGAGATAAGGCCACATAGACGCTGAAGGGGCTGGCCTATAATTAATTTCGTTGAGAGAGGTCCGCTCGATCTCAACGGCTGGATTCATTAAACCGACTATCGATTTAATTTCGTTGCGACGAATCTGTCTACGCAGATTCGGCAACATATTCCTAAATATAAAGTCGACCTGTTCAGGCTCGCTCGGTTCGGGCCTAATCTCTAACAGGTATGACTGTAAATTAGTAATATAGTCCCTGACTGGCTCGGACTCGCCCTGTGTGCGAGCGAAAGCTTCAGCTCGCACACACTGTTGGTAATCTTCCACACCATACCACTCTCGGGCTGAACGACAGAAGTCGTCCCAAGAAACGATCTGTTTCTTGTTGTTGCGATACCAAGTGGTCGCAACACCAGTCAGTAACAACGGCAAAGCATCTAACAGTTGCTTGTCCGTTAGTCCGGCTAGACTGTTGTTGTCTGCAACGTCTAGCAGAAATTGCTCTAGGCTTGACTCTGGACCACCGGAGAATTTCAAGTTCCAGCGCCGGACTATTGCACCAACATCCACCGGTTTTAGAGCGCTAACAATCGATGGAGTTCTTACAGGAATGGTTGATTCTTGGTCCAACCTGAGTAACCTTTCCTGTAGCACTTGTATCTGTCCCTGCACCAGGTGTTTTTCATCCGGAACAGATGCATCTCTAATAGGGCTGGAGCTGTTTCGCTTGTCTGTAATTAAAGTGCCGCGAAAACCGACCCTATTATTCGATTGGCCAGCATTCTCCGTGGAGATGCTGTAATCGGCCATAGAGTTATTTGCCAATAGCTCTGGCCTGATGGTACTCGAGACTGGTCCTCTCGAGTGTAGGTTTCTTTCCGGCCGAGGTTCCTCGACCCTGAGTCTGCCCTCGATCTTGTCTATCCGATCGTGCAGCCTCTTTAATTCAGTCGATATATCTCTGAACAAATCCAGTGTCTCAGGGTTGACTGACATGCCCTGCGCCTCTGCGTCACTCTCACTGGGTATCGAATGGTTTCAAATGCCCTCCTGGCCTGATGATCGTGAGTCCCGCGTGTGGGACTCCTGTAGCCTCGCCGCTGCTTGCTGAACCAGGGGTTCTTCGAGCAAGACAGCGAAAGGATGTTCACCCGAATGTGTGTAGTCTGGATCCAAAATCGTGGACCCAGATTTCTCCCACATAGTGGTGGCGATGAATGACGCACGCATCTGCTCGCGCTTAACCTGCACAGCAGCTGTGTCCTGGACAGTATCGTCTCCAGTGGGTACAAAGTCGTCCGCTGAGTAATTACCCAGCAGCCACTTCTGGAGACGAGTACACCGATCTTTGACGGATCCGTCGGCTTTGAGTTCCAGCTCGGCTAGGGCGTCCATGACTACATCAGTGCCCTCCGCCAAAATCCAGGAGAAAATCCTGTCTTCTTCATCTTCGCCCGACATCTTCCTCCCACGGGCGCGAGAATACAAAGAATAAATCCTACCTATTCGTGACAGTACTCAATTCCTATTCTAACTCATTCAAACTAATCTTCATCCGGTGTACCTAGAATGTACCGGAGGAAAGAAAAATTCTCTTGTAACTTTGAGGTTAATAAAAAAAACAAATAAGCAAAAAGCAAAAAAAAATAAAAATCAAAAAAAGTAATGCACGAATGTAGCAATTATACCTCAAAATTACAAATACAGTTGTTACTAACACAAGTTAGTAGCACGCTGTACAACAAACAAATAATTACAGGAATTTAAAAAAATAACGAATTAATAAATATTCGCAGTTTGCTCAATTCACACAAGCGCCATACTGTCACGAATTCATTCCCACTCAACAAAAGCAAGTGTGAGGAAAAATTCCCCCAGAAGCAACAAAAAAAATAAAGAAAAAAAATCTGCCGTCAGAACAAAAAAAAATCCCAAACCCCCGGAAAAATACTCGCGCGTCTCGAAATTATAAATTTCGAGTCGCAAAAACCGCGAAAACAAAACTCCGGGATTAGCTACCAAAATTGAAATTCCAAAAGGCAGCAACTAGAAAAATTATCCCGAACGGCCTCACAGTTGCTTTGTTTACAAACAACTAGCGAGCAGGTCGAATTATAAATCGAACCGCTAACGCTCGCACGCTATTATTTCTTTCCACAAATCTAAGTGAGCTGCTTGAATTATTCTAATTCAAACAGCTCCTGCCGCTATCGCAGTGTCTGGATTTATTTCGAAAATTGATTCCTTTGTCCGCGCTCGGACAAGGTCACAGCGCAGTCAAAACAATCCGCGCTGTCGGGTTATTTATCCCTAACTCTGCGACTGATTCGCAGCCGCGCTCTCTCTCCTACCGCTCGCGTCGAGCTGTCTCCCGCAGCTCGACCGCTACGTAATTTTAACAAAAATTACAAGCAAAATTTTCCCTACAAGTTGGGCGCCAATTTGTAACAGTGCTCGTCCGGGGAAAAACAACGATGATCCGCGTTGTCGGACCAGCAACTGTACAAGTATAAAACTCCTGAGTACTCGCTCCTGAGTACTCCTGCGGCCGTTGCCAGTACCTGCAAATAATTAAGTAGACATGCTTGGGGAGACGTGGACTAGCTGTCGAATGCCGGCAGTGGGCGGGGCTATTCCCCAAGCTAAAATCAAAATAAAACAAATTTCCCGGAATTAATAAATTCCCTAAATGAGGAAAAGTCGAGCGGAGGAAAAAGGTTCGGTTTTTAATAAAAAAACCTCGGAACAACAACTAATTTTAATTTTACAATTTATTGTCAAAAAGAATAACAAAAAAAATAATAATACAAAAATTAATTATCGCGATTCTAGAATTTAAAATTTAAAGTTCGGCCGATCGCGCGAGTGGCCGAACAAAGAGTAAAATGTAGTGGCCGCGAGTGGCCGAACAAAAAGTTAAATGTAGCGTGTATATTGTTAAAAAAACACTAGTTTAACACATAAAATGTGTCAAAAGTGTATGCTTTGGAATCAACTAAAACCCCAAATCCGCACTACAATTACTGTGGGAGCTTGTTTGGAAACATATGAAGAGAAGATTCCACATATTTTTGAGAAAAAAAAAAGGGCGAAACCGTTCAAAAATGCCTGTGAAAATCGTAAAAAACGCGTTTTTTGTGTTTTATGACAACTTTAAACAGCTGTATCTTGGAAGCGGAAGATGGTACAGGGTTCCGGTTGGTCGCAAAATTTTTGTTTTTTCATAAAAAAAATTTAACAATTTTTTAATAAGCACAAAAATTTAGCCTAGAAAAAGCTACGGTCGTTTGAAGATACCTGCAAATGAGCAAAAATAGCAATATCTGTGTAGGACTGTATTATTATAAAAATGACCAAACTATGTTGTCAAAATATTTTTACAAAAAAGAACTGATTCTGAAACAAATTTTGCCGCAAACTAGCGATTTCTATCTCATTTTGATCAAAAGTTAGAATTTTTCGAAAAATACCTATAAATTGCTTAAAATAGCTTAAAAATAGGCCATTTTTCAATATTAGAAAAAATCTAGCATCAAGCAGAAATATGATAGAGATCTCTAGTTTGCGGCAAAAGTCTTCTATTAAATAGTACTTTTGACAAAAAATTGCAATAAAATCCGTGAACCTCATGCGGGCTGATTTGCCGAAAAGTATTATTTTGACCCCTATATATAACAATTTTTTCGTACTTTTGGATTTATTGTTTTTTCAAATGCCCTCCAACTATTAGTTTTTATTTGAAAAATCTATTCCTAAGCTTCTTAGCTACTGACTCCTAATTTTTTTTCTAAAGTCTCTTCATTTTTGAGCAAGTTATTAAATTTTTTACCGATTCTTGTACGCCTCCCATAAGCGCAACTGCTAATTTCAAACTGCTATAATTCTTAAAAAAAGCCTGTAACACCCCCCAAAAAAAAATCTTGAAAATCAAATGAAGCATCAAAGAATCACCTATCCAATTTTCATCAACTTCTGTGTATTTTTGCAGATGAGTGTACGTCCTTGATATCACCTTGAGCCAAAACTGAAAAAATATTTACGCGCTTTGTGAATTCAGTCCGTTTCAAAATTTAATCATTTATATTTAAATGCTTGTAACTTGAGTTCTAATGTATATTTTCATCTGAAATTGTATATCGTTGAAAAGATCTTAACTCCAGCTATAGGATGACGCAAGTTAAAATTATATTTAGAGCTTTCCACACCGACAAAATTGCGTCAATGTACTTAAGCTACGAGAGGCGAAAAATAAATAAATTCCTACGATTGCAACAAGCTTAAAGCGCCAACCAGACCTTATGGAAAACATGGTTCATGACTTCACCAATCTACAAAAAATTTTTGTGCACCTATTTATTTCGGTATTATGGAGTCATGATTACGTGACATCGATTCATATAACACAAATTTTATAATGCAATTTTTCAAAATTGTTGTTGCAAAAAAATAACGGTTTTTTTTCGACAGAACCTAATTTTTTGTCCCCAATTAGTAGGATATGATAAATTTATTTTTTCGAAAAAACAAAAGAAAATTCAACTTTCCTCAAAATTTCACACAATTTAAAGCAATACTCGAACTTTGGCACAACAATAAATAAAAAATATCCAAAAGTGACACGTTTAAGGATTTTAAGGATTTATTCGATTTTCAATCTTTTCTAAATTCAATAAACTTAAGACATTGAGTTGCTACATTAAGACTAAAAAGGTAATTGAACTTCGCTTTTGGATTGAAAGAAGAATAGTCCATTGAATTTTTTGCCAGTGACCAAAAATTGAAAAGATCCAGATATTTATTTATATACCAATTCGAAAGTTCCTACAATAGTAGACAACTTGGACAGTCAAAATCATGATAAAAGTTACAAAACATAATTTTACAAGGTAAGATTCACAGAACGCAGATTTTACACGAAAAAATAATCGAAAAGTTATTTCCAAGATAATAATCATATAATAAAGTTTTTCCGGTAGGAATGTCATTCATGTTAATTACTTAAAAATTGATATTGATATTTAATAAGCACAATAGTATATTATATAATAAATGCGTAAAAAGCATCATTCACGCACGCGTACTGGTCGGCTTTGCCGACGCCAATAGCACAAGTGTGTGTACAATGCAGTTTACGCACGCATTATGTATACTATTTTATATTACGAGTACTCGAAAATGCGTCAAAAGTGTGAATTTATTGACAGAATTTGGGTAAACTTTTAAATTTTTAGATTGATAGGTTAGATCCTGCTAGTACACCGCCATAGTTGTTCTTGCTAGCATGGGTACTTTGGTTTTAGCTGTACACTATATAATATACATGGGTTTGCTATAGTGTACGTTTCTTACTGCGGCCTCGAACTCGAACTCACAACAGCGCGTTGTAAACTTGTAAGGAGAAAAGATTTCACGATTTAGCGTCTCTTGATTTGTTTAATTGGGAATGCTAACGTTGAAACTGATGCACAAAAATGATCCCGAAATAATCATTCATATAAGTATAAGCTCGGTCATCAAAACACAGCTGCTGCCAGTGTTGTCTGCTTTCTCCACGCTGCCGCTGACGGCCGCTGTCTCGGTGTTTGATACTACTATTATACAACAATTGATACTATTATTATTACACTTTTAACTATAAGCAGATTTTTATTAAAGTAAATATATTTCAACTGCTGATTATTATTTTGTAAAATATGATTAGCAAAATCTACGTAGCCTCACCGCTGCACGCAACACAACTTGATGGCCGAGGTTATGTACGTTTTCTTTTTAACTAAGGGGTCATTCACAAAGTACGTCACCACAGAGGAGGGGGGGGGGGGGGGAGGGGTTTTTGAGATGTTACTATTGGTGACTTGGGGAGAGGGAGGGGTTAATATGATTGTTTCGTCACAAAAAAAAAAATTTTTTTTTAAGAAACAAAAGTTTTTTTTAGAAATGATTTCTGTTAAAAAATAAATAAATATTTTTTACTAAAAAATTAAATAAAAAAATCATACTTACATGAATCTCGTTGATGAAAATTTAAAACTAAGTAAAATTGCACATGCATACAATTTTTTTCTTTTCTTTTTCTTTCTCAAGATTTAACCGCACAAAAATGAATTGCACGTCTTCTAAAAAGCATATTAAAGAAACGCACAAAAAAACATCGGCTCGTGCTACTTAAATTCGACCCGTTAAAATTGCAGCTCAACGAGCACGCTAATTAATGATTATAAAAAAAGATCAAGAAACAGGAGCAGAAGATACTGAATGGATCGAAGAATCCGATGTTGAGTATGATTCTTCAAATATAGATAAAACTGATCCATCAAATAATATTCCTGTAACAGAATCTATTAAAAATTGTATGGAAAAATCCTTGGAAAGATGTAACAGAAAGATAAAAATTGGTTTTGTATTTTACCGTCAAAATTTTTCAGTATTACTAAAAAGCATGCGCGCAAAAACGGGGGTGGGGGGGGAGGGTGTCCTGAACCTCCTAAGCTAGTAGAAGACACCCTTTACAATTACTTAGGGGTGTCCAAGACTCTGGGCACCCAAGTTCAACAAAAAAACTGGTCGGCTATCCCCCAAGCTCTAAACCCCCAAATACCCTGGGCGCCAGAGGTCAACGAAAAAACTAGTCGGCTATTCCCCGAGCTCTAAACCCCCAACTACCCTGGGCGCCCGAGGTCAACGAAAAAACTGGTCAGCTATCCCCCAAGCTTTAAACCTCCAGATACTCTGGGCGTCTGAGTTCCCCCTTGGGGGATAGCCGACCAATTTTTTCGTTGACCTCTGGCGCCCAGGGTCTTGGTGGTTTAGAGCTTGGGGGATAGCCTACCAGTTTTTTTGTTGAACTCGGGCGCCCAGGGTCTTGGTAGTTTAGAGCTTGAAGCATAGCTGATCAGTTCTTATCTTGAACTCAGGCGCCTAGGGTATTTGGAGGGTTTAGAGCTTGGGGGATAGCTGATCAGATTATTTATTGAACTCGACGCTCAGGATTTTAGGGGTTTAGAGCTTGGGGGATAGCTGATCAGTTTTTCCGTTGACCTCGAGTGCCCAGGGTATTTGGGGGTTTAGAGCTTGGGGGATGATTAACCAGTCTATTTATTAAACTCATATTTTTTTTTTTTTTTTAGACGTCAGTTTTATTGGGGGAGAGGGGGGAGGGTTGGACCTCAGGATACCCCCTAGCTGGAAGGAGTTGTTGCGCCCTTGCTAAAAAGTATTATAGTTTTAATTTACTTTAAGGATGTTTGGTACTTACAAAAAAATGCATCCATTTTGTCAATTTTAATTGAATCTTCTAATAATTAATATTAAAATAAACGTTGGATTTTTCTCCTATTTTTCTCCGTTTTGGTTTTTCAAAAATTGAAATTGTTGTTTAAATAATTGAACACGTAATCTTATGAAAAATTTTATTAAATAAAAAAAATTTTAAATTAAATATTTTAAAAATATTAAAATTTTCTTTGAAGTGTCACCGAAACTACCTCACAGTTTTTTGAGCGATCTCTGCATTTTTGAGAGGGTTACAAGTGATTATGAAAAAAAAATGCTTAATTTTTTTAGACCACTATCACGGTCGGTGAAAATATTCGTCCACACGATCGAGATTTTTCGTGTGGACGCGGGCCAGCAGCAGACGAACAGCTGCTGGCGGACCATTCCGGAACGGACCGACCGTTAGCGGCCGGACCAGCTGGAACGAGGCGTAAGCGCGCCAGTCTTTTCTACTAGCTGAGACTAGACACCTCGTCGTCGTGCGATTTCTTTTGTCGTGATAAAAGAAAGTTTTTTTTTTTAGCGCGATTCGCGGTATAAGTGTGGCTGTTTCGCTACGACTAGCGAAAACGCAGATTGCGACGCTTTCGAGTGTGTGTGTGTTGTCGCAAGTGTGTGAGCAACACAGAAACCCGCTACACGGAGATCTCCACCCGCGCGGCTCAAAGGTTTGTGTCAGCGAGCGTACTGGTGTGCAGGTGTGTAGAGTGATAAGGGAAAGAATTGTCGATTATTCTTTCCCAATCGGGTAATATTTAAGAAAGCTTCTACGCGTGAATTCTTGCTAGAAATCTCGCGTAGAAACTAGCGAGCCGGCGCACGTAGCCGCCCGGCAGAGCGTTTGTTTACGCTTTAGTTTCTTTGTTCGGCCGCCGCGCGATCGGCCGAACTTTAATCGTCAACAACGCGAGTTAATGATTGTAGTTTATTTTGTTTATTGTTTATTTTTTTTTCTTTATTGTTAATAAATCAAAGTTAAAATTAAACCTTTGCGTAGATTATTTTTTCTGTCGAATAAAAATATCTCTCTTTCTCCTCCGTTATCCTCCTACGATTAGGATAGTTATTTTTCTATTCGATTTTCTTTTTTTTTAGCTTGGGGAAAATTACCCCGCCCGCTGCCGGCATTTGAAGGCTAGTTCGCGAACGCGTCTCCCCAAGCATGTCTTGATTTTCCGTTTTTCAGGTGCACGGACAACAACGGGAGTACTCGGAAGGGAGTACTCCAGGATAAATAATTGTTTACAGCTCAGTCCGACGGTGAGAGTGCAGGGCCGTGTTTCCCCGGACGAGCACTGTAACACCACCTCTTCAATTGCTTAAACAAATAATTCGATTTTTCTAAAAACTAAGATGGGCAAGAATAGGGAACAACTCAAACGATTATTTTGATATAAATTATTAGAAGATTCGATTAAAATTGACAAAACGGTTGCATTTTTTTGTAAGTACCAAACATCCTTAATTAACTATTGATTTAATTCTAATGCACTAAGTATTAAAATAAAAATGAAAGTAATAATAAAATAAGTAACGTTATAATTATGACTAAAACTAAACATACCATCTAAAAGTTTTTGTTTTCATTTATTATTACTGTTAATTTTTTAAACACTTATGAAAAGTTATAATAGTTCATTTCCCAGAAAAAGGGGGGGGGTTAATGATAAAATGGTGACGTACTTTTAGGGGGAGGGGTTTGCGTAGATGTGACTATCTGTTACGGAGGGGGGGGGGGCCGCAGAAGTGTCTAAAAAATTGGTGACGTACTTTGTGAATGACCCCTAAGTAGACTTTTTATAAAAAGAAAAAAATAAAACTTTTAATAACTACCTATACTTGACGTTTAATTTTTATAAAAAAGTATTATTTTGTAAAATACACGGACGATTAATGATATGAGCCGCAGGCCACAGCAAGACACTTGCAACAAGCAAAAGCAGCTAAAACCAAATGTGCCTGCTGCTCAGCTTTGAATTTTAATCAATAGATGGCAGCTCTATCAACATGAGCACAATCATAATGTGCGATTTTACTCACTCAAAATAGCTCTTTTGAATGCGTAAAATACGCATTTTAGAGTACAGGTAATATAAAAATTTGATCTTGGTTAACAAATGCTAATATTTAAAAAAAAAAAAAAGTATTTTCTGATCCTTTACTATACCTGATTTTTCTTGCTTTTGTTGGTTTGAAGATTTTGAATAATAATATTTTAAGGAATAATTATATACTGTTGGGTTGTTGTTTGTATTTGATACTTCCAACCAAATCAGAAACCGAGAAAACCCATCAATATCACCGCATGCATACACAGCAAAGCCAAACTGTTTAAGCTTGTCGTAGCCATCGAGATGCCTTTTGAAATTTGGCACTGGGCTGAGGTACTCTCTTCGACGAAGCTTGTTGCCAATCTGTCTCTTAGTCCATCTGGATCAAGTATCTAAGATTTTGTACTGTATCTCTTTTCACATTAAGCTTCTACATTTTTTTTATTTTCTCCATAAAGATCTGTAACCAAGATTAAAACCAGATGAAAATAGTTCTTGAATGATTGCATGGTAAATTTCCTCAAGAGAAATTTCTTGTATATTTCTCTTCTTCAAGCTTAAACCACTCAGAATTCTTTCAATTTTGTTGACAGAGGTTATTTGTTGTGTTTTATAAAGCAAATCTCTAATGTCTTCATAACTAAAGTCTTTGTGAAAGTAAAGCTCAATTAGTTTTTCCATTAATTACTAATTTTCGTTTGAACCCACTAAAAATATTGTTATCTCAAGATTTAATAACATTCCAAATTAATAACAACAAAGTTCAACAAATTGAAAAAGAAATGCACAAAGCACAGTAACTAAAAAAATATTTTCCTTGGGAATCTAGCCATTATGGCTTAATTTTATTGTTATTTTGGATTAAATTGCACGTATTACAATTATTTTCCTGGGAAATTGTTTAGCTAAATTTTTAAGTAATTAACATGAATGACATTCCTACCGGAAAAATTCATTACATGATTATTATCTTGGATATAACTTTTCGATTACTTTTTTCGTGTAAAATCTGCGTTCTGTGATTCTTACCTTGTAAAATTATGTTTTGTAACTTTTATCATGATTTTGACTGTCCCAGTTGTCTTCTTATTTAGGAACTTTCGAATTGGTATATGAATAAATCTCTGGATCTTTTCAATTTTTGGTTACTGGCAAAAAATTCAATGGACTATTCTTCTTTCAATCCAAAAGCGAAGTTCAATTACCTTTTTAGTCTTAAAGAGGCTAAGATAAAAGAGAGAACCCAAAAAGAATATCAGCATTTTATTCGTGATGTGATTGGTTGAAGAACAAAATTTAAAATTTGAATTTTTATGTTTAATTTTTATATTACTATTCAATTAAAACATTTAGAGAATAGAGTTGATAAAAAATAATTTTGTGATCAAGTGTTCGAAATTAACCGATTAAAATCATGAAAATAATAATAAATAGTAAATAAACAAAACCAATGAATCTATAATCACAAAAGTTTAACTGAACTCTGAACGTAGCGAAAAGTTTAAGGGTGTATATAAGTATATAACTTATTGTAAGTTAATTTAGATGAAGCTTCGACAAAATTTGTTTTAGATAATGTAATACAATTGCGCGCGCTTGCGCGCTGAGAGAGACTAGTGTCTTAAATTTATTGAATTTAGAAAAGATTGAAAATAAAATTAACCCTTAAAATCCTTAAACGTGTCATTTTTGGAAATTTTTTATTTGTTGTTGTGCCAAAGTTTGAGTATTGTTTTAAATTGTTTGAAATTTTGAGAAAAGTTGAATTTTCTTTTGTTTATTCGAAAAAAATAATTTTATCATATCCTGTTAATTGGGGACAAAAAATAAGGTTCTGTCGAAAAAAAAAACAGTTATTTTTTTGCAACAACTTTTAAAAATTGCATTGTAAAACCTGTGTTATTTGAATCGATGTCACGTAATCATGACTTCATAATACCGAAATAAATAGGTGTGTTCGGTTGTAATACAGTTTAGGTTTCCGAACAAATCTGCAGTAACGTCCATCGTTAAAGAATTTAATATATTAATTTTGAATTGAACTATTTTTTCAAAACAACTAAACTTCTCAATTAAAATTCTTTTTAGTAGTTTTCACTTCATAGTTTATACTTCAGCGATATTTGCAATGTCTCATTACATTAAACAATACTTGCATCATTGTACTCTCGAACCGACTTTAAGGAGGCTTGGCAGTTTTTTCAAAATCCAAAAGTAAGAACCCAAAAAATTCCTGTAGATTCCTTGAAGTAAGACAAACAACTTTCCTATTTAACACAACAATGGTTGTCAGACTCGTTTTCGAGAAAAAAATCAGTTTAGAATTTTTTTTTTAACATGGGCTCTTATGGAAAAAAACATTTAAAAATTTGGCAAATCATCAAAATCCACAAGTTTACTACGAGTCAGGTGTCATTTTAAAGATAAAAATTTGAAGATTATTTTAAAATTATAAAAATTTAAGATTATCGGACTATTTTACAAGAAAAACAGAAAATTGCGGTACATAACCTTCAAAACATGCAATTTTTCAACGTTTTTAAATATTTTTTATCTTAAATTTTGTTTTAATATGTTTGAAAATGATAAATAATCAATTACTAATAAAAATAAATAAAAAAAATACTTTTTTTCTTATTTTCAATTTCATGCACCCGCAAGGGCCCCCGCTAGGTACGACCCCTACGCTGCCAAGCCTCCTTAATTGTATAAAAAATATTTTTTGGGAGAAATAAAAAAAGATTAAAAATCATTATAATACTTGTAGAACAATTCGATTCCGTCATTTTTTAAGTAAAATACTTTTTATTGACAAGTTTATCTCCCATTTGTAGTGACAAATTTTAGTTTTATTTTAGACGTTCATTTTATGACAAATCATTTTTCTGCAGACATATAAACAACTCTTATACAAGGTGGCGTAAATTAATCGTCCGATGCGATTATCTCAAAATTAAGGCCTCGTAAGAACAAAACTCAAGAGACAAAAGTTGTTTTGATTGGAGGGGGAAGTAAAATGGGCTTTAAAAAATTGGGCTCGGGGCCTTATTTTGGGCCCTATGGACCCAAAGTCCGGTTTTTCAAATGGGAACCCCTATTTTTGACCCCAGATTCGGAAAGAGCGGAAAATTTTACGATTTTTAGGTATTTTTTGAAAATTTTCTTGAGGCCCAATAAGGCCCTGCAGAGCTTACAAGGCTATCATAAGGCCCATTTCTTTTAAACGCGAATTAACTCGGAAAAAACACATTTTTTGTATTGCACATGCATCGGAAAAGTTTCTTAGTTTGAAATTTCCAACAAAATGGGCCCAAAAAAATTGGGCCCGAGGCCTTATTTTGGGCCCCATGGACCCAAAGTCCGGTTTTTCAAATGGGAACCCCTATTTTTGACCCCAGATTCGGAAAAAGCGGAAAATTTTACGATCTTTAGGTACGTTTTGAAAAAATTTTTGGGGCCCAATAAGGCCCTGTAAGGCTTACAAGGCTTTCATAAGGCCCATTTCTTTTAAACGCGAACTAACTCGGAAAAAACGCATTTTTTGCATTGCACATGCATCGGGAAAGTTTCTTGTCTTCAAGTTTTCACAATAATGGGCCTAAAAAAATGGGCCTAGGCCCTAGATTGGGCCTTACGGACCCAAATTCCGTTTTTTTTTTGACAATTTATCACCCAAACCTCTGACCCCCCAAATTTCTAAGGGCCTGACATGAATAAAGTTCATCAAAATCAATCTTAGCCATTTTCTCATTTACAAACCAAGGCCTTAAATTAAATAAATCTTTTACTTAAGCTGTTACTTAATTATTTAAAATTTCACAGCAATCTGTCGTGTCTTAATTGTCCTGCTCTCTCAAAATCAAATAGTGATACATCAAGCGTAGGCATGCTTACGAGTTACGGAGTCTTAACTGTGAGGGCCTTTAGCTTTTGTTGCGTAGGCCTTAACTTCAAGCTCTCGCGTTTTTATGCCTTTAACGGACCAAATGTAAACAAACAATGTCTTCTGATTGTGTTTAGTGAAGTCCTAGATTGTGGAAAATGAGTGCTGAAAATTGAGTTACGAATATTATTCAAATTTTTAAAATAAAATAAACTATTACAAAAGCAATCTGTTAACATTTTATTAAATAATTTAAGCTTTACTTCTTATTTTTCATACCAGTTTATAATGTGATTGATCTTACCTTTTAGAAAAATATTATATTAATAAATTTTATATGCAATCATTAAGTAGTAATCAAAAATCAACGAAAATAATTGTCAACTTAATGGTAATAATTTAATGATTTTAATTAAGTGGAGATGAATAAATTAACCTGAACCATCTGAAACTGGAATAAGTCATAATTTAGTGAAAATAGTTAGATATTTGAGTCTTTTTAAATAGACAAAATCGACCCAATGTAGTTCAATAAAAAGAAATTTAATGAATTTTTAACATTTTTTTAACCAATAAATTTTTGCTCTCCTTCAAAATCAAAAAACTCTTACTTTTAATTGCTCAATTCATTTGTAAAAATGTCTTTAAAAACCTATTTTTTTATAAAAATTAAATAATTCACTGTACATTGAAAACAATAATCAAAAGTATTAATGATAATAAAAATAGTAATAATCATAATAATGATAATAATAATGATGGACAGAAATTATTATTCTTATTTTTATTTTTATTATTAAAGTTGTTGTTATTGTTATTGTTGCTACAATTAGCCTGAAAGTAGACATTTTCAAATACAAAGCTTAATTTTTTACATAAAAAAAAAGAATTTTTCTAAAAAAAGTACCTAGTTTTTGTGAATTATGTGAGCTTATGAAGAAGTTGATAGACCCGTAAGTCGATTAGATGAACAATTTATTTTTTAAATGTTAATTCTAAATATTAAACTAATTTCAATAACAAATGATTTTGGTCAATTTATTCTGCAATCCTAAAAGATACGTAGATTCGGTCTTAACGAATCATCATAATTATTAGGAATGAAATTTTGCAGGTTTGTTTAATATCGAATAAAATGGCAGACTATTCACCAGCAGAGATCGTTGACATGATTGGGTCTCTTGCTGTAGCAGGGGAAAATTACACTCAAGCTGCTGCATTATACGCGCAACAGTATCCAAATAGAAGACACCCCACTAGAGGGACTATAAAACGTCTTGTTGAACGAGCCCGGACCGGGAATTTAAAACGTCAACGTGCTCACCATGATTATAACATAAATGATGTACGAGTAATAGTCGTACTGGCGCATATTTATTTGAATCCCCACACAAGTAGTCGTCAAATCGAAAGGGAGTCCGGTATCAAAAAAGACGTTATTCTTAAAATTCTTAAGAAGAATAAATTTCACGCTTACCATATAACACTTACCCAAGCATTAATGCCACAAGATTTTTTAGCCCGTATTCAATTTTGCAACAGGGCCCTTGCAAGAATGCAAGAAGATGCAAATTTTTTTAATTTTGTATTGTTCTTGGATGAAGCTACTTTCAAGAATAATGGTGAGCTGAATCGGCATAACAGTCACTACTGGGCTGATGTAAATCCACATTGGTTCAGAACTGTCGATAATCAGCATCGTCTGAATGTGTGGTGTGGTATTGTTAATGGATTCCTTATTGGGCCATACTTTTTTTATGATACTGTAACTGGCGCAAGATATTTAGATATGCTGCAAAATCATCTCCCGGTACTACTTGGAAACGCCGATAACGAGACTAGGGAACGAATGTGGTTCCAGCACGATGGAGCGCCTCAACATTATCATAATCAAGTACG
Source organism: Encarsia formosa (assembly GCA_038277355.1). Lineage (NCBI taxonomy): Eukaryota > Metazoa > Arthropoda > Insecta > Hymenoptera > Aphelinidae > Encarsia > Encarsia formosa. The sequence goes on along the minus strand of CM076184.1, from coordinate 48,800,268 downwards.
TGGCTTTCTAAATGCTCAGTACCCAAACAGGTGGATAGGACGAGGAGGTTCTGTTGCATGGCCGGCTCGGTCACCTGACCTCACTTCCCCAGATTTCTACCTTTGGGTTTATCTCAAAAATACAGTGTACTCAGAAGAGCCAACGACTGAAGCAGACTTGAGAAATCGTATAATAGCAGCTTGTCAGAATATTCCTCGAAGAGTACTTTTAAGTACAGTCACTCACTTCCGGAAAAGGATAAACTCTTGCATTCAAGCAAACGGAAGACAATTTGAACAAAACTTAAACAGCTAAGAATTATAAAGATGAATGCATTTTATTAAAAAACTAATTTGCAAAAAATAAGTCGAGAAGTGATGAGTGGTTTTTCAAAAATAGTTTTTTATTTTGCACAAAGCAAATCATGTAAATAGTTAAAAAAATTTTGTAATAAAGCAAGAGCTCATTATTTAAAACTTTACTTACGTTTTAGTCTATTTATAACTACTTTATTTATCAATAAAAATTTATTTAAAATTTTCTACGCCCAGATCCTCGTTTATTCTTGGAATATTTCAAAATGTATACCTAAAACTATTATTATTATCATTTTTTCATGTAAGGCCCTTGGAGTTTTGGGGATCAATGGTTTTGGCAATAAATTGTCGAAAAACCGGACTTTGGGTCCGTAGGGCCCAATCTAAGGCCCCGGGCCCATTATGACGAAAACTTGAAGACAAGAAACTTTACCGATGCATGTGCAATGCAAAAAATGCGTTTTTTCCGAGTTAAATTCGCGTTTAAAAGTGTAACGGTCGAGTTAATTAACGCGACGGTGTTAGATTAATTTCATGTTCGCCGCGCGACCGTTAGAACGCTGCACGAGTGGGATCGGAATGCGCGGGAAGCTATAGAATATCGGGGCGGGTGGAACAAGGGCGGGAGACCATTCCGGAGTGAACGCCTGACCGAACACGCATCGTTTGTCAGCTCGCGTGTTAGAAATTTCACTTGCATTATTATAAATTCGCTCGACAGAGATCGGTTGCAGTGTCGTGCGTGTTGGTGAGATACCCAGCAAGATAAACCAAGTCAGCAGGAAGGTTGTCATCACCTGACGACTTGGTATTCTCCAAACCAAGACGTAGACGCTGAGCCAGACGCCGGCCGGGAGCCATCGTAGTCTAGAGAGCTACACACAGCTGAGCGGCTTTGTTTGCAGCCTTGCGACTTAGGACAGGTGCACCTGTGGCGATTTAGAGTGAGTTTTGTTATGCGTAAAACAGCGATTGTGAGTGTGTGTGTCCGGGATCATTTAATTGTAAATCGCGATATACTTTGTTTTCCTTTCTTTTCTCGCGCGCGCGTAAGCTACCGATAGCGGCAGGTTGTTGTGTGCGCGCGTCGCTCGATTTAAAGAGCAACGATAATTCTTTATTGTCGGTTTGAAAACTCGATTGCACGAGTATTTATTTAGAGTGAATTACCGCGTTAGGCATTGATTTTGTATTAGTTTTTAAGTTAATTTTTTTATCATTAAATATTAAAAATTAACTTTTTGAATTACAATTATTTATTCTAACCGGTGTTCCTTGCGCTCGAATCCACTAGCCCACGCCCACCTACCGAATTTAATGAGCTGTCGCGCCCTCCCCGATTCTTAAGCAACTTAGGTATTTATTATCGTGGTCGGGTTTTTCTCCTTTTTCAGGAAGTTTGTCGGCGGGTAGCCGACTGCGACAGAGATTATAGCGGCTGCAGGGCGAGCTCGACAAATCAACGTGGGTTGTATTCCCGAGTCTGCCTAATTAGTTTGAGCCCTATAACAAAAGAAATGGGCCTTATGAAAGCCTTGTAAGCTCTGCAGGGCCTCATTGGGCCCCAAAATTTTTTTCAAAAAATACCTAAAAATCGTAAAATTTTCCGCTCTCCGAATCTGGGGTCAAAAATAGAGGTTCCCATTTGAAAAACCGGACTTAGGGTCCGTAGGGCCCAAAATAAGGCCCCGGGCCCAATTTTTTTAGGCCCATTACGTTGGAAATTACAAACTAAGAAACTTTCCCGATGCATGTGCATTACAAAACATGCGTTTTTTCCGAGTTAATTCGCGTTTAAAAGAAATGGGCCTTATGATAGCCTTGTAAGCCCCGCAGGGCCTTATTGGGCCTCAAGAAAATTTTCAAAAAATACCTAAAAATCGTAAAATTTTCCGCTCTTTCCGAATCTGGGGTCAAAAATAGGGGTTCCCATTTGAAAAACCGGACTTTGGGTCCGTAGGGCCGAAAATAAGGCCCCGGGATCAATTTTTTTGGGCCCATTTTACTTCACTCTCCAATCAAAACAACTTTTGTCTCTTGGGTTTTGTTCGTACGAGGCTTTAATTTTGAGATAATCGCACCAGATGATTAATTTACGCCACCCTGTATGCAAGTCACATCGAAAAAAAATCTGTCAATCAATCATTTTCTACATTCTTGTAGAAGCTTTATCTGATTTTCTTTCAAACAAATTTTCTTTCTAATCGTAATCGTTTTCGTGATTGGTGCATAGAAGCAAACGATTTTTTGTTACGTCACATTGTTCTCTATTCTACTTGTTTTCAACAATTCGTCATTACCAATATATGTTAAATATAACTTAAGGATGTTCGGTACTTACAAAAAAATGCAGCCATTTAGTCAATTTTGATCGGATTGATTTATGATTAGTATCAAAGTAATCATTGAATTTTGGCCTTTTTTTGTTCGATTTAGTTTTTAAAAAAATCAAAGTGTTTTTTAAATAATTTAACCCGGACTCTTACGGAAATCAAGCAATTTTTTTCTTTAATCTTGTGTCATTCATCCAAAAAAGCAGGGGCCATTAAAAGAATTATTGGGATTTGTAGATTTTAGCTTGAAAAAGATTTTAAGATTTTTTTTATAGTACCTTTCCGACCATTTGAAAAAGATAACAAAGAAAAACAAGCGCACGAGAAAAAAATACGGCAATAACTAAAAACTACGAAAATCCCGATTTCATCAGCAATATCTCTCTTCAGCTGTTGCGCGCGCCGCTATCTGCTATGGCAGAGGTCTTCGCATAAAATCTTTCAAATATCTTTTTTAACGAAAAATTCATTGTTAATGAGTATTTATCACACTTTTTAATTCATAATAAAAGTAGTTTTTAATAATTCTTGATCTAACTATCGATTATTTTTCACTGAAGTAAGTTTAAAGTAAGCCTGCTAGGTTGTGCGTGCGAAACAGCTGATCACACTCTGCTACACATTACCTCTCACTCCAACTGAACGAACTAGCCTAACTTCGACTTGACTAGTGAGGTAAGGTACTACCTCCTTAACTACTCCACTTATTGTACACGCACCCTAACGCTTCCCCCAATAATTTAAAGGCATCTCTAAACCGAATAAGTCTTATAGAATGCGCAAGGCCAAACTTAATGCATTTCGTAATTTTTTTTTTTTTTTTTTTTTTATTACGTAATTCAAACTTGATTAAAATTCAGTTGAATTATTTAGGTGTCTTGGATATTATCAGCGGTGGATCACGTTCAGCAACTCCAACTTCATTAATGCGAAAGAGCCCCACTATTGACCAAGGAGTACAAGTAGGTCAACATCAAAGTCAACCTCATACTGTTGGCAAATTAGGTGACAAACAAAATCTTAAAACTGCCCAAGCACCTTATAAGGATCGTGACAGGTAATAAAATATTTAACTTTAAACTTTAAATTCATTTCTCTGATAATCTCCCTATATTATATTTCCGTTTTTTTTTTTCTTCCTCAAAATTCGATCCTCATAATTCGATCCTCACATTTTGTAATTATTATAAAAACACCGTACTGATAACTAAATATGATGATCCTCAAAATTCGATCTTCACCTTTCAAATTCGATCTTCAACTTTCAAATTCGATCCTCACTATGAAGTCCTCAATTCAGTCCTCAAAATTCGATCCTCAGAGTTCAATCCTCAAAATTTCCACCGCATATAAATGTAAGTAAAAGTAAAAAAAATTTTGGATACACGAGAAAAATTTTGAAACGAATTTAAATTTATTATTTGTTACATATAAAAGTTAGTTGTTTTTTTTAGTTTTATTTTTATTAATTTAACCCATTAGGTCCCAAGAGTTATGAATTTTTTTTTGTACTTTGAGCTTATAAATCAAAGCAAAAAAGTAGAAAAATAATTTAAAAAATACCCTACCCCCCTATTTTCGGATATGCCCTACACGATGGCATTGTTTAAAATACTCAAAAATAACATTTTAGTTTGTTAATAACCAAATTTAAAAAAAAAATGAAAATTTTTACGTCATTTTTTTTTTTTTCAAGCTGGTGAACAATGCCAAAAAAATTATTTTTGCCCTCAAAAAGTTGACCACGGGTGTTCACATTAGTTGAACTTTACGTGCATATTTGATTTTTTTGGTTTCGATTTTTTTAAACAAAATGGCGGACTAAAAACTTCAACGCCAATAATTGTAGGGCAGCGCATGGTTGAATAAATACCGAAAAATTACTTTTTATAAAAAATGACTGTGGCTCCTTAGATTGTTGTGGTCGCTGATTATGAATCTGAGATCAGAATATCAAAATTGTAAGAATTGGGCCCAATACCATAGGACCCAATACTCAAAGTTAAGATTTTATAAAAACAAAAAATATCATCATATTTTACGTAGAATTTCAAGATCAAAGTATACTTGGTCGTTTTTCGAAAAAAATCGTCATTTTCGAGTAAAAAATCATAAAAAGTTCAAAGTATTGGATTTACTTCCAGAGATCTACAACAGCTCGTCCCCGTGTGCCTGTAACGAATTGAACACAACTTTTGAGATGGCAAAAATATATTTACGAGGTTTTTGGGTTGCTGATAGTGTATCTGAGGTAAAAACATGAAAATCCCAAATATAGGGCCCAATACCGTAGGACCCAATAGTAAAAATTGAGATATCATAAAAATAAAAAATGCCATCTTATTCTGCGCAAAATTTCAAGATCAAAGTATACTTGGTCGTTTTTCGAAGAAAATCGTCATTTTCGAGTAAAAAATCAAAAAAAGTTCAAAGTATTGGATTTACTTTCATAGATCCACAACAGCTCGTCCCCTTGTGCCTGTAACGAATTAAACACAACTTTTGAGATGGCAAAAATATATTTTGGGTAGCTAATAGGGTATCTGAGGTAATAACATGAAAATTCCAAATAAAGGGACTCAAGGACATGCCACGTGGTTTGAAAAAAATTTTTTTTACTTTTTGTTTTTTATTTCGTCGATCTTTTTATACGACGTAACTCACGTGAAATGATTAGAATGCAGGATCTCTGCACAGATTTTTTATCTCATTTTTTATTTTTATGATATCTCAATTTTTACTATTGGGTCCAACGGTATTGGGCCCTATACTTGGGATTTTCATGTTTTAACCTCAGATACACTATCAGCAACCCAAAAACCTCGTAAATATATTTTTGCCATCTTAAAAGTTGTGTTCAATTCGTTACAGGTACAGGGGGACGAGCTGTTGGGGATCTCTGGAAGTAAATCCAATACTTTGAACTTTTTTTGATTTTATACTCGAAAATGACGATTTTCTTCGAAAAACGACCAAGTATACTTTGATCTTGAAATTCTACGTAAAATATGATGATATTTTTTGTTTTTATAAAATCTTAACTTTGAGTATTGGGTCCTATGGTATTGGGCCCAATTCTTACAATTTTGATATTCTGATCTCAGATTCATAATCAGCGACCACAAAAATCTAAGGAGCCACAGTCATTTTTTATAAAAAGTAATTTTTCGGTATTTATTCAACCATGCGCTGCCCTACAATTATTGGCGTTGAAGTTTTTAGTCCGCCATTTTGTTTAAAAAAATCGAAACCAAAAAAATCAAATATGCACGTAAAGTTCAACTAATGTGAACACCCGTGGTCAACTTTTTGAGGGCAAAAATAATTTTTTTGGCATTGTTCACCAGCTTGAAAAAAAAAATGACGTAAAAATTTTCATTTTTTTTTTTTAAATTTGGTTATTAACAAATTAAAATGTTATTTTTGAGTATTTTAAACAATGCCATCGTGTAGGGCATATCCGAAAATAGGGGGGTAGGGTATTTTTAAAATTATTTTTCAACTTTTTCGCTTTGATTTATAAGCTCAAAGTACAAAAAAAAATTCATAACTCTTGGGACCTAATGGGTTAAAAACCAAGTTGAGAGTTTCAAAAATTGGAATTAATCATTGAATAAAAAAAGAAATTATTTTACTTAAAAATTTAGTATTTTGTATTGAAAAATTTTTGAGAAAAATTTTTCATACTAATCTGTCAAGTGTTAAAAAAAATTTTTCAACACACGGCGCAGAAAGTTCAAACTTTCTCGCCTTCGGCTCGAGCGTCAATTTGGGTTTGCTAGGGCTAGCTAATACTTTTCCAGCGTCCGGTGTGTAATATACTATTAAGCAGCTTTCATTTATTTTTTATAATTTTTTAAGCATCAATTTTAACATACTAGCTACTCCAAGCGTGCGTAGGAAAAAAACAGACCACAGAATAGTAACCTCAAAATGCACTTTTCGAATATTTCAAAAACTTCTCTATCAATCAGCTCGAGAATAAAAAGTTTACGCATAGCTCTCCTTTACAATGGGACTTTACTTATGCAAATGAACTTATGCACATGAAGATTAGTTGCACTGTGGCCAGATTCTTTGAAATTAAGGTGATTGTGAACATGAAATTAAACCTCGATTTGATTTCAGTCTGTACAAAAGGAAAGCAGGACAACCCCATAAGATAAACAAAATTGATTAAATAGAATAAGTGTGGCAACACGAAAATAGAGATTCACCAGCCCCACGAGGTGTGTAATCTGTCCGGAAGGCTCAAAGAGCTGCCGTCTACAGCAAGTCCCCGAAGAGCGCGAGAATTATGGGAATTGCTACCGTAGTAGCAGAACCCAATGGACTCGGGCGAGAGCTGAGAAGTCTGCGTTAACCGGTCTACCCTCTCCAAATATCACTTCTCAGCTGCCCTTCTCAGCGTGGCTGACCTCTATAGCAATAAAATCAAAACTAAAATTAAATTATTTAATAGCAAATTAAATGGGACAGAAAAGAACAAAGTAAAACAAAAACAAAAACAAAAACAAATTAAATCGGTAACAATGAACAACTAATACTAACGAAAGGCAATAACAATCCAACCAGGTGGAAAACAAGATAATATAACGGAGCCCTGAAGATCTGTGTGTTAGCGCTTCTTCTTTTTGTCGACCTATGTATAGTCTGGGCGACACGTTTACCCTCCGAATTGACTTTGTAGCTACTACAACTTCCTCCTGACGAATTTAATGATTTATTGCCTACACTTGTCTCTGGGCTACAAGTTTCCGCAGGTGTTGCCAACTGATGAGATTGCACCACTATCTCCGAGCCCGAAAAATCTCCCACTCCCTCAGACAGAAAAGAGAGGTGTTCCATATTTGATGTACTGTCCTGCATTTCGGTATGGGTTGTAACTGCGGACAGTTCCAGCTCACGTTCCTCCTCCATGGTCCACGAATGGTTGGCCCAACTGGAAAGGTCGTCCTTAGCAGCGCCATCAATCTCCCCTGTCCTTGCCAATGGGATCCTGGAAGTTGTTTTTTGCCTGGGCGGCCCTGGAGCGATCCGAGCAGGAGTGGCTGGTTGAACGATTATATTCGCCTGGCTATCAGGTTCACCAATTGTATGGCTGTGTTCAGGAGGGGAATTCAGCCCAAGTGTGTCTTCCAAGATCGAGCGATTAGGGTAAAAAGGGTTGAACATGTCCTCGCCCTCCCTCGCAGGGCCATGTACCTTCATATATCTCTGCTGGACTTTGTATAAGGCTTCAGCCTGGCTCACTCTCAACATGGCCTTGACTGCTTTGACCTCCTTATAGAACTTGAAGTAGACACAGTCTCTATATGAAGCCTCGTGCGATCCCATGCAATTACAACACAAAGTCGCCTGGCTCTCGCATACTCTGGTGTCATGTGGGCCACTGCAACCGCAGCATCTGGGGCTACCACGACAAGCTGACGATCCGTGACCAAATCTCTGGCAATCATAGCACCTGGTAATTGGGGGAACAAAATCATGGCAGAGGAAGAAGAAAGATCCAATTGTTATGAAGTCGGGCCTGCTTCCTTTGAAAAAAACCTTCACAGCCCCAATCTGCTGGTATGTCACTTGTCCCTGCTTGTGTGTAATGGCCTTGACGATCCTTTTGAACCTGCTTACTGATGCTCTGAATGGTTCGTCCAAGTATCTCAACAGATGCTCGCAACTGAGTGATGTTGGTACATCAAAGATAAGGCCAACATGGTGTATACATATTTGAGTCAGGAATGAAGGCTGCCCAATTGCTGTCTACCAGTTTTATGCCTTGATCACAGAAAAGGTGAGCCTCCTCTATGGTATGGAAGGAGATCAAGAACTTTTTAATACCGCATGGGTTGACCCCTGTGATAACAGTGCCGGAGTCTATGATCTTCCTGGCTATCTCTAACTGATGATAGTTGCCCAAGTTGTGGTCTGCCCTGTGGTCGTAAATGGCAACCACATAAGGAGGAAGAGCATCACTTGAGTATCTGTTCTTTGCCTGGGTGAGGAACCTTTCAACGCTAACGTCCTCCCATGTTATGGCCTCCCCATCCCTACACCCTTTGGAACGACTGACACCACCTATCTCCCCAAAACCAACCCTCTCCCTAGACATATCAAGCGAGGAGTGATGATGAAAAGCGCCAAGACCCCAGACGGAGCACCTGTGAACAGAAAAAATCAAAAGCCAGCAGACTGAAAAAACAGTGGCACCCATGGAGTGTCTTATGAATCTATTTAAATACTTCCTGAAGTCATCCACGAAGAACTCGAAAAGAACTCCTGAAGATGACCACCAAGTACCCCGGGTACCCTCGTCATCGACGACCTGGATGTCCAGGTCCAAACTGATTCCTTAAATACCCCATAATACTGAAGTCATCCACGAAGAACTCGACACGAACCCCTGAAGATGACCCCCAGGTATCCGGGTTACCCCCGTTATTGGTGACCTGGATGTCTAGTTTCATAAATGACAACTGATTATTGTATTGTCATCAAAACCTAGGCCCTCTGCAAAATTTCAGATTAAAAAAAAAAACTATTTTTTGGCCGAATGCTGTAAGGTTGCTTTAATGCTGGCATTATCTGCCTTAATGCTTGCCTTAAGATTCTTAAGGTAGAGTGCCAAATATTCATGTGGAGGCCTTAACGGCGTAATACTTGATTATATGTCAATATGTTTGACCTTGAGTAGAAAATCGCCAAGAGACGCTACCCCCCAAAATTCCGCAACAAGGTCACGCTATCGATAATCAGGGTCGCAGATGAAATCAAATATTCGTCCGTTTTCCCAAAGCCTAAAACTAAAATGCAAGCGGTGGATTCACAAAACACGCAAGCTTAACTAGCATTAGGATTACATTTAATTACTGACTTTATGTTACAAGTAACTCTCACGCGCTAGAATGCCATACCTGTAATTTGTTAGGTGCAGAATGTCCGAGTTGCAAGGGTGTGGAGTTTCCCGGTGCCGTTTGTTACTCTCTTTCTACTGCTAAGTGTGCATCTGAGTGTTTTAGGAGATCTATGCTAGTTTTCCAACAGACGCTAGCTTTGTGAGGACGCGTTGCAGGTTTTTGGATCCAACGACGCTGCTGTCTAAAGCCAAGACAGCCTCTGCTTAACTTGTGTGAAGTTTCCCGTGAAGAATGTTAATTGCACTAATATACGTTAACCATACTTAAAAACCAATTACTTAGACTAATATGCGCCAGCCATACTCGAAAAACCAATTCTCCGAAACAAAATCAGCATCCGTTCTCGCTACCTGCGCTCTCTGTAGACTAAACTGGACGTGACCTCTGCGGTGGGCATGCCTACTTTTGCTGTCTCACTTTTACTGCTTAGGCAGACGAGTGCAGACGGGCATATAGCCATGAGGCGATGGTGGCGCTGCGCTGTATTAAGCAGCTGACTGCGGAGCAGAGGACTGCAGGCATATTGAGGCATATCAGTTGTAATGTTTTATGAGCCATCCATTTTTTATAAATAATAATTTATAGTAATAGAATAGTATAGATAGTATAATAAATAGTAATAGTCTTTCTATGATCATCATCATCAAAGATTTTCCTATTATTGTGGCGTGCCCTGTGTAGTGATAATATTGAATGTGTTGGATATCTGAGCGCTGGAGGTGCATAATTGGCAATATTATAAATGAAGTTTTTCTGAATGAGTGTTTCTGCGTGAGTCAGGTTGAACTTGCAAACTTACTCTGGTTTAAATTAGTTATAAGTTACTCTTATTTAAATTAGTTATGGTTGATGCTTTATTAGTTATGAAATTGATCTACCTAGGACTTTTATGTGTTTTAGTTTATGGCGTGGTTCTATTTACGTCAGAATAAGTAAATACATCTTAGCTAGAGTTGAATTATTTAGAATTTGTTAAGGATGTGAAATCATTTGTTAAGATATATTTTTTAACAATATTAATGATCAATTGTGTACCTTGATGTAAAAACCGCCTCATTGCCGAAGCTGATTTTAAGTAATTTTGAATGTATCCCAAACTCAAAATTAAAAAATATCATCGATGCAGACTTAAATAGCGCGTCTACTTTACATTCAAAGTCATAAGCGATTTTTTTTCGTTTTTGGGTGAAAAATAAAAAAACCACGTTTTTTTACTAAACTCAAAAACAAAAAAATTCGTCTTTACCTCACGATATCTTGGGAACCGGTCAATATTTTTCCACAGGGTTTCGACAAAACGTTTTTTTAACTTTCTCCGGTTCTCATGAGTCGTTTCAAAAGCCACAACAAAACTTAGGCCTAATGTATGATTTTTTGAAAAAAAAGGTTGCTTTTTTTGACGTTGAACTTCGGATTAAAAAAGTGTGCGAGGAAGTTTTAAGTTGGTCGAACTTGACTGCACTAGTTTGTTCCTGAACTATCAATGAAGTTTTTTGGAAAGTTTCAGATTAAAATATGCACTAAAAACGAAATGACAGTAATATTGAGATTTTTTATAGGCGTGGAAGACTCCGCCGGCTATAGAGCACGTCCGATAATCGGTGAAGCAGCGCGCGTCTTCTGCTGCACCTTTGTGACGCCGTCCTCATAAACGTCTTGTGCGCCTCTAAAAAACCTTAATATTACTGTCATTTCGTTTAATCTGAAACTTTCCAAAAAACTTCATTGATAGTTCAGGAAAAAACTCGTGCAGTCAAGTTTCACCAGCTTAAAACTTCCTCGCACACATTTTTAATACTAACAAGGAGAGGTCACACCCTCCGGGTCACCGATCTTGACGAAACTTTGGGGATCGTTTTCTTATACCAAAAGATGAAGAAATCTACCAATCATCCCGTCTAATGGGCCTTTTGTACCTAGTTCCTACATAGCTTATATCGTATTTTTAGCTCTTTTTGGGTTTTTTTGCGAATTTTCAAAAAATTCCTGTTCGTAGCCTATTGCACTTACAAAATTCTGCAACCCCGCATTTTTTTTGTTTTTTCATCTTCTTTTGAGAAAAAATATTTTTAAATCTAATTTTGAAGAAATAGTCCATGTAAAATTAAGGTAATCAAAAGCATTTTTTTACTGTTTTTTTGGTTTTATGAACTTAAACTGTGCGTCGTCAGCCTCATCAAAATTATGTCTCAAAATATTTTTTCTAAAAAATTCATAAAAAAACAAAGAAAATGCGGGGTTGCAGAATTTTGTAAGTGCAATAGGCTACGAACAGGAATTTTTTGAAAATTCGCAAAAAAACCCAAAAAGAGCTAAAAATACGATATAAGCTATGTAGGAACTAGGTATAAAAGGCCCATTAGACGGGATGATTGGTAGATTTCTTCATCTTTTGGTATAAGAAAACGATCCCCAAAGTTTCGTCAAGATCGGTGACCCGGAGGGTGTGACCTCTCCTTGTAAGTTCAACGTCAAAAAAAGCAAACTTTTTTTTTCAAAAAATCATGCATTAGGCCTAAATTATTTTTGTGGCTTTTGAAACGGCTCATTAGAACCGGAGAGGGTTAAAAAAACGTTTTGTCAAAACCCTGTGAAAAAATATAGACCGGTTTTCAAGATATCGTGAGGTAAAGACGAATTTTTTTGTTTTTGAGGTTAGTAAAAATTTTTCACCCAAAAACGAAAAAAAAATCTCTGATGAATTGAATGTAAAAAAGACGCGCTATTAAATTCTGCATCGAGTAGTATTTTTTAATTTTGAGTTTGGGGTAGTTTCAAAATTACTGAAAATCAAGCTTCGGCCATCTTCGGCTGGACTAGGCGAGAGCCGGCCAAGCGCTAAGGCGGATTATACATCCAGGTACTCAATTTATGGAGGTTGGTTGTTTTTAACTTGTTGACAAAAAGGAAATACGTTTAAATATTTACCGAATTAATGCAATAAAATCTTTAAAAAATACTTTTAAAAGAGTCATATTTACGGCGATTTGTTTTTTTTAAAGGAATCTAAATAAAAAAGTATACGCTGAATATGGTAATTTTTTTTTTTTTAATAAACTAATGAAAGAATGGAAATCAAAAAATTTATCACGGATGACTTTAGGCCGAATTACTTATTATTTAAAAATAATTCTCTCTACTAAAAGAACATATTATGTTGAATCACCTTAAATATACGTAAAGTTAATTTTTCAATTTGAGTAATTTTTAATATCGATAACTACCATTCAAAATTGACGGAGCTTCTTAGTTAGTCAATTTTTAAATTACCTTTCTATTAAAATTCTTGTTAAGTTCTGCTTGTATGACTTGAACTAAGTTTTTATGCTAAAAATTCCTAAAAAAGCTATTATTATTTTTTAAAATTAATTTCATCAATGCTTATGTTATCAATACTTATGCTTTTTAGTTTAACCGAAGTCGTCCTTTGAAAGGAGCTCCGTCAATTTTGAATGGTAGTTATCGATATTAAAAATTACTCAAATTGAAAAATTGTTAACTTTACGTACTTACATTTAAGGTGATTCAACATAATATGTTCTTTTAGTAGAGAAAATTATTTTTAATACTATAATTGTAGATTTTTGATTTTTACTTTTTTTCAAAATAAGTTTTTAGAACAGATTTTACTTCAGTCGACAGGCCATGAATATAAGCTACTGCTCTATATTGGTCTATAGGATTTTTTAATAGAAGTTATTATTATTCGAAAAATTTGCAGGTATAAATTAAATTAATTTTTACATTTTATATTCTAAGTAGTTTTGAAAAACTTATGTTTGGACCTAATAACTCATGAAATAAATTGAACAGCAAGTTTAGCAACTTGTTCGTAAAATATCCGAACTTTGATAATTTATCTGATTTTTGAATTGATTTGTTCGCATTCTTTTATTTTTATTCTGTTTTTACCGCGAGTAAAAAGAACGTTCGGCGTTGCCTAGCGCTGCGTTATTGACAACATCGTTCACTAACAAACTAGCATTCGAATAGAACACATGTACCTTTTTGACTTGATTAAAAACTCGGCCGCTCAAACGTCGAGCCTTAAACAAATGGGATATTTGTTCGTTATTGAATTGTTGTAAATAACTGTGAATAATTAATGTTATTAAAATCATTAACTCTAGAACGCATTTAATTTTGATACACTCAATCTACAATCACGCCTCAAATCTTTGAAGAAAGCCGTTCTCGACCCCTTGGCTCACGAGACGGCTGATTCGCAAACACAACTTCAAATTTTCATCGGCTTGATGAAAAAATGAATGAATAAAAAGGGATGAATAAAAAAGAAGAAAACATGATATGAATAAAAAAATTTATTGTTTATACTTTCAAGATCCATCTCCGTCTGCATTTGTATTCCCGCTTAAAGTGCATAGGCAATCCCTCTCTAGTTAAATTGATAAGTTTAAAAAGAATTTCGCATGTTTTTTCACAATTAAAAAATTTAAGCTCAAAAGTTAATTGAACCAGTGAAGAAATCGCACAAGCTGTTCAGTAGAGAACTGAATCGAACAAGTTTGAGATCCTTTTATCGGCAGACCCCCAAATCTTCTGCCCAACTTTTTTAAGGCCGCCTTTACTAAACTCCTATTCTGATAGTTCGCTAGTAATCCCCATATTCCTTCTGCAACAGACCTCCACTGACCTAAACAGATTTTCCAGCTAGAAGTAGCGCTCAAGACCGCTTTTACAATTCCCACTTTGAAAGCACCTTTAAGAACCACCTTTTTGGGAGTTCCTAAATGGACAAGGCGGGTTTTTGCGAGAAAGCAGGTTCCAACTGTGCTAAAATTGGTAAACGATAAGAAAGGCTAACAACTTGAGATTTCCCAACGTCTTGCAGACTACTGTTGTGTACGCAGAAGAATCCATCCATCCATCATCTGCCACATTCGACCGCCAGAAATCGGTGAATAAAAAAGGTGGCCTACAATGCTTGGGATTCAGGAAAAATTTGTACTGTCCCTCATTTGCTAGTGACAAAAAGCAGCAGGGTGGCGCTCGGCGGAAAAACAAACCGTCACGGATTTCCGAGAAACCATGACACATAAAAATTAGCATTTACTTGTTCTTCCACTTTTTCCAAAAGTATGGGACCCCGTCACGGCTCCTTCAAAATCTATGGGACCCTGCCCGAGCTTCTTGGAAAATCATGGGGTAGCGTCAGAGATCACTAGTGTAAAACCATAATTTTGACATGCTTGAGTGCTCATAACAAAAGGTCTAAGCATCTGATCAAAACATTTAATGGATTATTGTCGCCTCATTTTAAAGCAATTAATTAAATACCGCAAATAGTTAATCAAAGTTTGAAGATTTTTCTATTTTCAGGCACACTCGACTCCGAAGGGGTCGGGGAGGCCTTATAAGTTCGAAAAAAAAGAACAACCACAAATTGTGCACAGGATTTCTTGCGGCCCATTAAACAAAATTGAACGGGGTGGACGGGAAAATGTTCGTTTTTGTGTCCCGTAGTTAACGTTTCATTTTGAGTATGATCGGACCACATGGGCACAAATTGCGCTTACCAACACTTTTTACATTCACATTTTACTCGATTCTAGCGCAATAAAAATATTGTGCACAGGATTTCTCGCGATCCAATGGACAAAATTGAAAGGGGTGAACCGGAAAATGTTTGTATTGGTATTTCATAGTTCTAGTCTGTAACAGCTAGCGCGTTGATTAAATTCGAATTCGGCGCTAACTGTTATGGAACGCAGATGCGGATCGGTAAGTGAGGTGATGACGAGATCTACCGATCAGCATTACTCTAATCTCGGCGCTTGGCGCGATCACACGTGTGTCAGAGAGCGAATGTACTTATTTACTTTTTTGTGTTGTTAGATAACTTTATTGAGGTTGTGTTAGATAAAGTTATCAGTGAGAAGTTGTATAGATTTTCCTGTGATCCAGTTGCCATTGGATCGGAGCGGGGAAGGCAAACCTCTCACGGAAAGTCAGCGTGCGGCCTTGGAAGGCATTGTCGTCTTGTGTGAAGCCATTCGGGCTAATAGTAATTATTATTATTGTTTAATCAAGCGAAGGTGCACCTGCTAGAAAAGTAAGTCCGCGTAGCGGTTAATCATTGAGTATTTGTTCGTGTGATAGTTAGAGTAAGAGTGTGTGCGAAGTACAGGAAGTACTTAGATTTTTGTATCGGAGTTAGTCCAAGCCTTTGTACTTTTGGCGCGCTGCAGCAAGCAGATGAGCGCGAGAATGTGTGTGTGCGTCGGTGTGTTGATAGCGACCACAATTGTCACAGGGCTCGAATTAAGGAATTTAATTCCTCGGAGGATCGTGATTGAACACAAGAACCCGCGGCGATCGTCGTCCGCACTCCTCCGGCCTGATGACAAAATGCACTTTCTGTGCACACGACAATCCGTCGATTTTTCTTCAATACCTGAAAAGAGGGGGGAAGACGCGTACGCGAACTAATGTTTTCATTACGCGGCGCGGCTGCTCTCCTTCGTCGGTAGTGGCGTGAGTTTACGTGGACCGATCGCAAGAACACGGGTTAATTAAATTAATGATAAAATGTAAATTTCAATAATTTTAATTAACAATAAAAATAAATGAATCAAAAATTTACATAATATTCCAAATTAATTCTATCTGATTGTTTACAAACAATCCAACCCGAATGACTCGAAATCTTAAGTCGACGAAAATTGATTCTACAAAAATAAAGTTCGTCGTCTGTGTTGTGGTCGCTATCAACACACCGACGCACACACACACTCTCGCGCTCATCTGCTTGCTGCAGCGCGCCAAAAGTACAAAGGCTTGGACTAACTCCGATACAAAAATCTAAGTACTTCCTGTACTTCGCACACACTCTGACTCTAACTATCACACGAACAAATACTCAATGATTAACCGCTACGCGGACTTACTTTTCTAGCAAGTGCACCTTCGCTTGATTAAACAATAATAATAATTACTATTAGCCCGAATGGCTTCACACAAGACGACAATGCCTTCCAAGGCCGCACGCTGACTTTCCGTGAGAGGTTTGCCTTCCCCGCTCCGATCCAATGGCAACTGGATCACAGGAAAATCTATACAACTTCTCACTGATAACTTTATCTAACACAACCTCAATAAAGTTATCTAACAACACAAAAAAGTAAATAAGTACATTCGCTCTCTGACACACGTGTGATCGCGCCAAGCGCCGAGATTAGAGTAATGCTGATCGGTAGATCTCGTCATCACCTCACTTACCGATCCGCATCTGCGTTCCATAACAGTTAGCGCTGAATTCGAATTTAATCAACGCGCTAGCTGTTACAAGTCCGAGAATAAAAAAAAAAAAAAAGATTGTCGAGTGCGAGCGTTGATAGGTCGTACCTTTTATGCATTGCGCGGAGCATGGCAATGCATACCTTGCATCGCGCGGAGTGGTAGCGGAGCGTAGCGATACAACGGCGGTGGTGTTTTTGCCCAAATTTTTTTTTTAAATTCTCAGGTCTTGCGCAGCAAGCATGGGACTTTAAAAAAATTTTGGGCATAAACACCGTAGCAGTCATCTGGCCGCTTGAACGTAGCGAAAGGACCAGATGGCGCGCTAGTTTCTAATTTGTTTAAACAATTAATGCTTTGACAGTTATTAAAAAAAGAAAAAAACACGTGTTTTTAATTTTTGGAAGATGCAGATTTTCTAAAAGTTATTTTTTTAATTTTATTTTAGTTTTTCTTTGAGCCCAAATGGTTTAATTAATTGCGCAACATTGTTTCAATTGACAGACCTACTTACAAATTGACTGACTTAGTTATATTAATTTGAATCCGCCCACATGCCTTGTCATAGCCGTATTTATACTCAATCGATCATCTACCTGACTCGTGAGGAGATCATCTGTAGATAAAAGAAGATGACCGGACGTTTAGACATGTGCTGGCTGGATCAAAACCGTTACGGGAAACAAAAGGCCTTCGCATTCCACGACCCATTGTTCTCCTTGAGCTGGTTCTTACGCTTAATATCGGCGCGATATATTATTATTTAATTTTAACTGGCTAGCTATATCAATAATAACAATTTTGATTAAAATTTTCACTAGCCAGATTAATATTATTAAATTTTATGGGGACTCGTTTTAAAAATTATTATTTATGAAAAAATGAGAACATAATACAACACTGATCCTTATGGTAAACTTATAATTGTATTATAATTTCAAACTCATTCTTAGAATGCATGGAAAGTTCAAATAAAATCATCGGAAGTTTTCGTAATTAGTGCGTTAGTTTATTAGAAAAAAAAATTTTTAAGATGCTAATATGTAAAAAGAAAAAATTTCGTTAACAATAAAAAAGTTAAACTTTTTTGTATAAATTACAATGTTATGTAAATTACGTGCACATATGTGAAACGGGGCCTATTAATCGAAACTCTTGATAATCTTCGACTTACTATTGGACATTCATATTTTTTCCTTATTGCAGAGGTTAAAATTTGATGTTTACTTTATTTTGAAGTACCAAAAAAAGTTAACTGTTTAAGAAGGATCCAAAAGTTATAAAAATTGATTAAGGATGTTCAACTCAAAAAATTAATCATGATGAATAAATTATGAAAATTTAGAGATATTTTGATTGAATAATAAGAAGTCCTCTGTTAAAATCTGGAAGCAATTAGGAGTCTAATAACAAAAATATTAATTATTATTGTTTTGATCCATTAATACAGTGCCATATGGGAGATCGAACTTTTTCGTGCTTAACAAAGTCTCTCAATAATGGATGATGACACAAAGCACAGTTTTTTTGAGGTGTTAAAAGAGCATTTGAGGATTATTTTAAGATGTTTACGGAAACGATTAGGAGAATATTAATAATAGGAATGAATAGACAAAGAAAAAAAAATAGTACTTTTAGGGTTAGGTTAGACTCGAGCCACCAATCAGCGTGTTTCTACATCGGAAAAATAGACATGCGAGAAGACTTGACTTGAGTAGTCAAAGTTGAACGTCTTTAATAGTATTTAAGCATCATGATTGAGTAAACAGCGTTAGTCAGAGCTATTACCCTACACTGTAAAAAGAGTTATAGTAAAATTATCTCGATCAACGATGCGAAAATCGAGAGCATCGTTCAATGGTGTAAATTTACCAGGACATGCGCAGTAACTTTACGCGTAATTTGTAAATTTACATCGATGAGAAGCCAACCTTAACCTCCAAAACTGTGACCAATGTTAAAAACAGGAACATCATTGATCGGTGTAGATTTACCGTTATTAGTAAAATTACATAGATCACCTGTGTAAATTTACGATAACTTGTTAATGTACATCGATCAACACGGTAATTTTACTGCGACTATTTTTTACAGTGTAGAGTGAGTTCAAAACTGTAGGTAACTCCTTGAATCGTATAAATAAAAGGTGATTTCTATTGCTGGGCTCTTTTTGGAGTTTTGTCTCACGTTAGACACTATTAGCTTTAAAGTTAGAATTTTTTTTTGGCCCCTTTCTGTTATAATTTTTTTTTTTTTCATTTTTTTCGGTTAATATTATACTTTTGTCTCTAAATGCTAAAGTATAACATATTTTACTCTTTGAAATAATGTTTTTTCAGCCATGGCAGGGCAAGTGGTTTATCTCAATACAGCGAAGGCAAACAAAGAGAGCTAAAAGATGTTTCTGCTCAAAATCAAAATCATCGTGGGTTAAGTGCCCCAGGAAACCAAGGAGGAGGTTGGATGAACCAACGGAGTCAAATACGTGGAGCTAGAGGTGGATTAACCGGTCCTAGTGGTTCCCGAGGAGGTAGAGGCACTTTTAGACTTCAACAATCTTCTGGACCGAAACCTAAAAATACATTAAAATTCGATAATGACTACGATTTTGAGCAAGCAAACACTGAATTTGAAGAATTAAGGTACTGTAATAATTATTTAAGTAGCAAGAGGCATTAACCCATTACCGCCCATGGAAAAATCAAAAGTGATATAAAAAAACTAACTGTTGGAAAACCTGTCTCATGAAAAAATAGTAGATACGTATTTTTTCTTTTTTCAATTTTCATTGTTTAAACATTATTTATTTAAACAAATTCGGAAAAATTTTTAAATTTTTAAATTTTTATCCCGACCGATCCATTCACTTAGCGTGGTTTCCTTTTTCTATGGCAGCGTCCGTCCAAACCAGGGTTTCCTCATATAATCTTATTGATGAGTTCGTCAGCTGGCCTTGAACGAAACGCTAACATCTGTACACCAGCCGGACACCATATCGTTCCGAGGTTTGAATTAGGCGCTCGAAATTTGACCGTCAACCCAAAGTTTTTGCTAAAGTGCCAACCTTTGGGATGGGTAAAAAATTATTTTTCATAAAGTAGGGTTAGAGAGTCGATGTCAATGATCAACATTGATTTATTTCAGACTTGTTAAGCTTTTTATTGAAAAAATTAACGATCGATCGCTGCGGTCTACTTGTTTTGAATGTGTGCCGTATTTAAAAAAATCTAATATAAATTATTTTTAAAATTTTATCCATTTACAAAAACCTTTTTTTTTTAAATAAATCTCAAATGTATCAATAGAAAAGAAGCAATAAAAAGTCATAAAAACATTTTTTGTTGAATAATTATCGATACATAATTACATAATTGTTTTTAATATTTTACTTTCATTTTGAGAGAAGGTTTTTGTAAATGGATAAAATTTTTAAAATAATTTTTATTCGATTTTTTAAATACGGCACACATTCAAAACTAGCGGACCCAGCGATCAATCATTAATTTTTTCAATAAAAAAGCTTGACAAGTCTGAAATAAATTAATGTTGATCATTGACATCGACTCTCTAACCCTACTTTATGAAAAATAATTTTTTACCCGTCCCAAAGGTTGGCACTTTTGCAAAAACTTTGGGATGACGGTCATAGTTCGAGCGCCTAATTGAAACCTCGGAACGATATGGTGTCCGGCTGGTGTACTTACAGAGTAGGTGGGGTGAAACGTTTTTAAATAAAAGATGTGAATATTTTATTTATTAACCTATCAATATACTTATTTACTCTGATTGTTTTACAGATGAAATCATAAATCGGTTTAAACGCAATTTCGCAAGCTGTTAGTATACAGGAAGTAAATTTCACCTCATGAAGAATATGTAAAAAAATTTTGAAGAAAATCGAGGCTTGTTTGTACGAGACTGTAAAATTTGAAAATGATCATGATTTTTTTTACTATTTCGCTAATTACTACAGTAGTTTCAGGGTGAACACTTTAATCTAGAGAACTAAGATGAGTCTGATCGAAAATGAATAAGGTGGGTAAGGTTTGTTGGTAGAGTGAGTGAGAGATGAGTTGGGGATTAATTACGGTTTTGAAGTAAATGAAATTAGGAAGTTAAATAATTTGGCTAAGCTTAAAATAGGTCAGGTGGTTGACGATGAAAAATTATGTAAGGCTACTAGGGTTCTCAAAATGGGTGAGATAGTAAAGCAGGTTAGATAGTTAAGGTGATCAGGTGAGTAACATTTGTGGGCTGGCAAGTATAATTAAGTTTGTAATGTCGATATGAAATGAATTTATCTAATATGCCCACCATAAGCGAAAGGAGCGCTAAAAAATATTTTTGTGTATGTAAGATCAAGCTAATGAAATGGTTTAAAATACCAGTAGGCTTACAAAAATATTCTTTATGAGTCACCAAAAATGTATGTATGTACCTAACATAAACTCTCTAACTATTAAAATTGATAACTTCGTTTGTCGATTTTAGATATATCTTAGCCCTGACAAGATTTTTCCTGAAAATTATTATAAAAAGAAATAAAATTCTTTGTTAATGTTTGTCTCATTAATATTATCGTTAACTCATATTTACTTTCTCTCATCCACCGCTGTCTCCTTTCAAAGCCATTCTTTGTTATTGTCTATCTCTTAAATTTTCTAGCTAACTCATATTTATCTTTTGAATTAATATAATCAAAATTGTAAGGAGTTCTGCCTAGATTAGTGTTTCTCAAATTCATTTATTTCATTTGCGCTGAAATAAATGCTTAAAACTCTCAATACATAATATGTGATATTTTCACATTTAATATGTTGTTCTTTAAAATATAATGGATTCCTTTTGTACTAAGCTCACTAATTATTACTTGTAACTATTCCAAGTTATTGTAGATTGAATATTGTGTTTTTATTCATAAAATTGCTACTGTTTTAATCCAGGTGTGTTTTCTCTCAGTTTTTTTTATTGTCCGGTAAATGCACCAACCAAAAATCTAACTGTCGAATGTCTTTATAGTTCCTGAAAGCCATCTAAATTCAAAATTTCAGCTGATTTGGTGATTATCTGATCTTGGCAAAATAGAAAAACCTCCTTTTATCATAATCCTCCTCCTCTATTATATTGGGGGGGGGGGGGGGGGGTCAACTCTGGAGGGCAAAAAAAAGTGAATTTTTCTCGAGCAAACGGCAAAAGTTATTTAATTTATTAATAAAGTACATAATAAAATAACATTTGAACTACTTTCTGTAATTTTTTTGAATAAAAATATTAAAAAACAAGCCGATGCCAGTGCTTTTTCGGAGACGCCTTCGCTCGACGATTTTTTCTCGTGGTAAATGCCATTTTGTCCACAAACATCTGAAACAAAAATTTCAGGAAGATTCTGTTAGAAGATGAGTTTTTCCTGGTAATAACACGAGGATTTTTTTTTTTTTTCACTTTTTGACGATTTGGCGGCTATTTGATGTCTGAGGTCGTTTTTTCGACTAAAAATGTCACCTCCCAAATCGTCAAAAAGTGAAAAAAAAAATCCTCGTGTTATTATCAGGAAAAACTTATCTCTTAACAGAATCTTCCTGAAATTTTTGTTTCAGATGTTTATGGACCAAATGCCGTTTACCACGGGAAAAAATCGTCGTATTAATCATTAATTGATCCGATCAAAATTGACAAAACGGCTGCATTTTTTCGTAAGTACCAAACATCCTTAAAAAAAAAAAAAAAAAAATGACTCAGACATCTCTGATCAATAAGAAATTTGGAACTGGAGGTTTTCGGGGAGTTTTGAGTTGATGGAAATCTGATTTTGATGTGAACTCGGCCACTAAAAATGAAACTGTCACATTTCATAAATATTTTTGTACGTTTTCAAATTGCTCAAAAGTTTAGCGCACCCCGAAATTTCACTTTATACATTAATAAAATTTGAGTTTGTGCACCACCTTGACAGCTCAAATTGTTGCATTAAAATCTTAAATTTTTTTATTCACTCAAGGAATATATATTTTTTCAGAAGAAAAACTTTGATTACGCTAATATTTAACTTATAAATAAATGTTCGTTTACATTTTTTTTTTTTAAATTTCTTTTAAAACAGCGAATTGCAGACATTTTTTTATTTTAGAGGTTGTCATAATATTTTTTACAAACATTCTATTGCATGATTTATTTTTTTACTTGTTCTTTAAACGATCAAGTGTAAGGAGAAAAAATTTCAAATTGATCTGTACAAAGTTATTCAAATCACAGAGAAAAGCGGAAATTATTAGTCATTTATAAATAACTAGTTTTTAGTAATTTTACTCAGTTTTATGCTAAATTTTGTTATTTTGTTTAATATTATGGAAAATAACTTAAATAACAACACATGTTAACTGTCATTTTGATTTATTTATTTTAAATTGCATAATAAACCTACAGGATTTTTTGAAATATAATATTTATAAGTTAAATATTAGCGTAATAAAACTTTTTCTTTTGAATCATTATATATTCCTTGAGAGAATAAAAAAGTTTAAGATTTTAAGGGAACAATTTGAGCTGTTTCGGTGGTGCGCAAACGCAAATTTTATAAATGTATAAAGTGAAATCTCGGGATGCGCTAAACTTTTGAACAGTACTGTATAAATCTTTGAGAACCTACAAAAATATTCATAAAATTCGAAAGTTTCTTTTTTAGTGGCCGAGTCACTCTCACATCAAAATCAGATCTTTACATGTATTAAAAATATCGAAAGTAAAAGTTCCAAATTAATAATAGTGGTTTTCAATTCATCAAATTTAAAAAATATGTTTTGGATCGATTTTTACAGCAGTATTTAAATTTTTTACGCAATCGCGACGACTTTCGTGACTCCTAGAATCATTTTTTGGCCTTTTTGACAGGAAAAAAATCAACTTTTCCCTGTTTTCTATCTGAGTCGTTTTTTAGTTGTTACAGACCGATTTCATCTCAAATTTTCTAAAATTTGCAGTTGGGATCTTCGATTTGTCTCAAAATGAAATATGTTCCTTCTTATGTTCTATGAAAAGAGACCTACACTATAGTTTTCTAAAAAAAATTGTTTTTACTAGTTATGAGAAATCAAAGTTTTGAGGTAAAATCATCAATTTATCGAAAAAAAGAAACTTTTGCTTTTGATAGTAAATTTATTGTTCTTTAAAACCTCGTTTGAATTTTGGAAAAATTTTAAAAATTAGCAAAATGGCGGTCATTTTTCGGGTCAGGTTTCCGCTGAAAGTTTGTGGCAGTTGCATGGTTGTAAACTCGAGTCGAGAATCCAATATCGAGTAACTCGAGTCGATTCGAGTCAAGTCTAGTCTACGCACAGCAGCTTATGCTTGTAACCTGCATACGCACAAGAAGTTTTTATAACAGAAGGGTGAAAGAATATTTCGGAGGAAGTTTGGACTACGGAGGGGTCAGGGCGGACACCTGGTGCACCTGGTGATACTTACGGCTTGGAGATGATTTCCCCTGGAAGTTTAGACTCCAAAGAGACCAGGGTGGACACCTGGTGCCACTGGTATTAATTACGCCTTGGAGATGATTTCCCAAGGAAGTTAGGACTTCGGAAGGGTCAGGGCGGACACCTGGTGCACCTGGTGATAATGACGCCTTGGAGATGATTTTCCCCAGGAAGTTTTGACTTCGGAGGGTCAGGGCAAACACCTGGTGCATCTGGTGATACGCCTTGGAGATGATTTCCCCAGGAAGTTTGGACTCCGGAGGGGTCAGGGTGAACACTCGGTGCACTTGGTGATACTGACGCCTTGGAGATGAATTCCCCAGGAACTAAGGACTCTGGAGGGGTCAGGGTGGACACCTGGTGCACCTGGTGATACTTACACCTTGGAGATGATTTCTTCGGGAAGTTTTGACTCCAAATGGGCCAGGGTGGACACCTGGTGCAACTGGTATTAATTACGCCTTGGAGATGATTTCCCCAGGAAGTTTTGACTTCGGAGGGTCAGGGCAAACACCTGGTGCACCTGGTGATACTTACGCCTTGAAGATGATTTCTCCAGGAAGTCTGAACTCCGGAGGGGCCAGGATGGACACTCGGGGCACCTGGTGATACTTACGCCTTGAAGATGATTTCGTAAGGAAGTTAGGAGTCTGGGGAGGGGGGGAGGGGTCAGGGCGGACACCAGGTGCACCTGGTGATACTTACGCCTTGAAAATGATCTTCTCAGGAAGTTTTGATCCCAGTGGGTTCACATCATCAAGTTGACGATTAGGATAGCATCTTTAGAGTGTAGTTATTACCGGGCACACCAAGTATTTTCCCTGACTCCTACGTAGTTAAAATTTCCTGAAAAAACATCTCGAAGTTGTAAGTATCACCAGGTGCACCAGGTGTCCACCCTGACCCCTCCAAAGTCCTAACTTCCTAGGGAAATCATCTTCAAGGCGTAAGAATCACCAGGTGCACCAGGTGTCCGCCCTCACCCCTCCGAAGTCCAAACTACCTGGGGAAATCATCTCCAAGGCGTAATTAATACCAGTTGCACCAGGTGTCCACCCTGGCCCATTTGGAGTCAAAACTTCCCGAAGAAATCATCTCCAAGGTGTAAGTATCACCAGGTGCACCAGGTGTCCGCCCTGACCCCTCCGGAGTCCTTAGTTCCTGGGGAATTCATCTCCAAGGCGTCAGTATCACCAGGTGCACCGAGTGTCCACCCTGACCCCTCCGGAGTCCAAACTTCCTGGGGAAATCATCTCCAAGGCGTATCACCAGATGCACCAGGTGTTTGCCCTGACCCTCCGAAGTCAAAACTTCCTGGGGAAAATCATCTCCAAGGCGTCAGTATCACCAGGTGCACCAGGTGTCCGCCTTGACCCTTCCGAAGTCCTAACTTCCTTGGGAAATCATCTTCAAGGCGTAATTAATACCAGTGGCACCAGGTGTCCACCCTGGTCTCTTTGGAGTCTAAACTTCCTGGGGAAATCATCTCCAAGCCGTAAGTATCACCAGGTGCACCAGGTGTCCGCCCTGACCCCTCCGTAGTCCAAACTTCCTCCGAAATATTCTTTCACCCTTCTGTTATAAAAACTTCTTGTGCGTATGCAGGTTACAAGCATAAACCGCTGTGCGTCGACTAGACTTGATATTGGATTCTCGACTCGAGTTTACAACCATGGGCAGTTGTAGAAATTTTTTGGACTTTTTGATGGAAGAACAATGTCATAACCAAGTCAAGTTCGAGCTTTTCTAGTGTCCGGATTTCTGAATGTTCGAACGTCTAAAAAATATCATAAGAATTTAAAAAAAATTATACAACCCACGTAGAATGAGCCCATTTAGAACCCGGACAGGCAAGTAGGCTCCGTCTAGACAAAAATTTCTCCAAGCTGTGGCCCATCTATATTATTTCTTTTTTGAAACACAAGCAGACTGCTTCAAAATATAGTCGTTTTTACAGCTGTTTTTTTAGGTTGAAAGTTAATTATTTTGATTATTTTCCCGAGCTAAATTTCAACCAATAGGAATGCCGCATTTGACATTTGGCGGAGGGGTGTGGGTAAAATTATTTCGATAATTTTTCGGTTATTTCCAATTCGAACGTTTCAAGTTGCATAGCAACTCGAATTGTTAGACTTACTCGATTCAGCTTTTGGGTTAGACCCGAATCTTTGCACTGCATACCTATATATGAGTATTCATAGGTATATTCACAGTAAACAAATAGTAATAGAACTATAACCGCAAAAATGTAAAATTCAGCATTTCTATGAGTGGAAATTCCGCTCGGGAAAATAATCCAGCTGAATACCCCTCGTGCTTCAAAATTTTAGATAATTTTCCTCCAGTTTTTTGCACAGCAACTCGCAGAGCAAGTTTGACAAAAAATCACTCGTGCTTCGCGCTCGTGATTTTTAACCTGCCAAACTTGCCCCCGTCGTTGCTGTGCAACAAAACACAGTCGGAATATTATCCACAATTTTGAAGCATTAGGGTTATTACGACTGATAAATTCTAATTTCTAAATACATTTTTCGAATTATATAGCAAATATTTTTCAATGATTTGATTGAACCTTGCTTGTATTTAACAGCTTTTAGGGTAGTTTGAAGTTATTCAACCCTTTGGAATTAAATCTACCTGGAAAACCCATCTACAAGGTGTTATCACCAAGTGTCCACTCTACTCCCTAAGTCAAAACTTCCTTGAAAAACCATCTACAGAGTGTGGTTGTCACCAGGTGAACCAAATCTACCTTGTTTTCTCCGGGATCAAAACTCCTGGGGAAGCCATCTGTGTTATTTTTTAATACAAAATTTCTTTATTTGTTTGTGAAAATATTTTTCAGAAGAAAAAAAAATTATTCAAGTCTATTTTACGCGTGGCCGAGCATGAGGCTATACAGCAGAGGATGCAATTTTTTCTTTTTAAAACTGTTTTATTTATATAATATTTTAAGTTGTGGAATTTTTAACATTTTTATTGCTTTTTCCCATTTTTTTTTCATAATTTTTATGAAAGCTATAAATATTTATTTAACTGTTTGGATCAAGTTAACCGTATTAAATCACATTATATGTAAGATTAACCTCATTTTAACTTTAAAGCCGTCAAATACAAGCTAGGTTCTGTTAAATTATTAAAAAATATTTACCAGTAAATTCAAATTTATCAAAATAACTAACTTTTAACCTAAAAAAATTGATCGAAATCATGCTGTAATTTGTTGGCATCCATTTAAGCTTTCTACGCGTGAATTTTATGATAATTTTCACATTTATTTTAATATAATAGTTTTTTCACATTATATTTAAATACAAAGGTCATAGATAAATTTAGGTAAGATTTGAACGAGATTTACATGAGTGAAGAACTTTTATTCACTAGATAGCTGAGTTGAACAATTCATATTCATTTCGTTTTTTAATTAAAACATTTGATTTTTATCAATTTACCATGATCTTTTTGGAATTTCAACGCAAGATTGATTTAAAAAAAACTTAAATTATTAAAAAAAAATTTTTTTTTTGAGTTAAGGATGTTTGGTACTTACGAAAAAGTGCAGCCGTTTTGTCAATTTTGATCGGATCGATTTATGATTATCAAAATAATCATTGAATTCAATGCACGACTGAACAAGAAATGCTCTAACTTTTTTTCTACTGCATAATTTGATCTAAAAATTTGTATACAATGTCTTTAGGTCTTAATTTTTAATGTGAGATTAAAAAAGTTAACGTTTTTAAACTTTTGTCGCAGAGTTTTGTGAACTGAAAATTAGGTTATGTTTTCGTGATTTTTCCTAATTTTTTAAAATATTTTTTAAACATCTACATTATTATACGCAGCATCCGTATTTTTTGTCCGTCCGTCCGTCCGGGATCAACTTTAAAAATTTGATTACAACGCTCCTAATCATCGGATTCAATTCAAATTTGGTATACGGATATTTTCGAAGATGTATATTATGAATCGAACTTCCGTTTTTTTGTTTCTATTTTTTTTTTTTTTTTTAATGACAAGCATTTCTATTTTATCGATTTTTGTCATCAGTTTTATTTTAAAAATTTAACATGGCTCTTCCAATACATCCGATTTTTTAAAAATTACGTATACGTATGTTTTCGAGGGTGCTGATTACAAATATCACTTTGAATTTTTAATTTGTCTTAAATAAAAAGCACTTAAATAAGGTGGATTATAATTCTCTCCTAATATATTGGATTTGTACGAAAATTTGTTTTCGATGTCTTTTGAGGGTCAAGATTACGAATCTCATTTTCAATTTTAAATTTGATGACTCTAATAAATTCTATACTCAAATAAAGCTAATTTGAAATTTTTGCCACATACATCTGACTAGTACTAAGTTTTGTGTATTAGGATGTCTAATGCTCCTCATTTTGAATATGACCGTAGATTTTTATTTTACCCTAGATGAAGTTTACTTACATAAGGTAAAATTTTCCTTTGTTCTCAATCTATATTAGAACAATCAGAAATTTCGTATACACCTGTTTTCAAGGGTGCTGATTACAAATATCACTTTGAACTTTTAATTTGCCTCAATATTTAAGTACACTTAAATAAGGTGAAATTATAATTCGTGCCTAATACATTGTATTTGTTCAAAAATTTCTATTCTTTGGCTTTTGAGGGTCCAGATTATGAATCTGAACTTCAATTTGAATCTAATGACTTATAAGGTCTATACTCAAATAAAGTTAATTTGAAATTTTTGCTCCATAAATCGAACCGTAATAATTTTTTTGTACTGGGATGTCTAAGGTTGCTCATTTTAAGTATGTATGTATCTATATTCGAATAAGCCTAGACATTTGGAAGACTTTTTTGGTTTTTTTCATCAGTAATATGGTTGTAGATTTTTGTTTTAAAATATTTTTGATTAAAGTTATACTCTGAATAAAATTTAATCATTTACGTAGTATCATAATATCATAATATATGATATTATTGAATATATTTGTCTATGCGCGAGCGAGCGTTTTATGCTAGTATAATTAATACTACATGAAAGAAGAGACTTTCACGCACAAATTTATGAAATTGAAGGTTTACATCTACTTCCACTCTAATAAATTTTGAATATTTCGCCTTTTTCATAAAAAAATTTTTTTTGACTCTATTGAAAAAAAAAAAGGAAAATAAAAGAGGCAAGTGGATCTCAGATGAAGTGTAGTTATCTGTTTTTTTACGTAAATTGAATTCTTTTATCTCACCTGATATACACTCGCATCACTGCAGGAGAAAAGCATCGGGAACTTCGTTCCTTCCGTGGAACCTAAGTTCCGCTTTTTTTTTATGTGCGATGGAGTTCCCACATTTTCGACAGTAGTACGGGCTGAATCGGAGCCCCTTACGAGCCCCGTCGTTACTCCTCGTACGCTCTGCGAGCTGGCTGCGGGGCCAGGCTTATTGGCTGGGGGGCTTGGCTACAATTCCCTGTTGGGTGCTTGTAACTCTAAGGTCAAATCATCAGGTTTACTACGAGATTATCACCAGGGCTAAGCTATTACCAGGCACACGAAGTATTTACTCCGACCCCACCAGAGTCAAAACTTCTTGGGGAAGTCGTCTCCAAGGTGCAATTATCACTTGGTGCTTCAGATGTCTGTCCTGACCCCTACGGAGTCAAAACTTCCTGGGAAAACCATTTCTAAGACGTAAATATCCCCAAGGGCTCCAGGTGTCTATAGTAACCTCTCCGGAGTCAAAAGTTCCTGAGGAAATCATTCCCGAGGCGCAACTATCACCAAGTGCACCAGGTGTCCACCCTGACCTCTGGAGTCAAAACTTCCTGGGGAAATCATCTCTAGGTTGTAGTTGTCGCCAAGCTCACCAGGTGTCTATCCTAACCTCTCCGGAGTCAAAACTTCCTGGGGAAATAATCTCCAGGTTGTAGTTATCGCCAAATTCACTAGGTATCTGTCCTGACTCTTCCAGAGTCAAAACTTCCTGGGTAAATAATCTCTAGGTTGTAGTTGTCGCCAAATTCACTAGGCGTCTGTCTTGACTTCCCGAATTCAAAACTTCCTCTTTCTCTCTCTCTCTCTCTCTCTCTCTCTCTAACGCGTGTATGGTTGACTATAGCACTAGCAGCCAGCTCTGGCTCTGCTTGCTCCGAGCCTGTACTTGTTAGAGGGGGAAAAATATATATAGGTATACTGCTACGTAATCTCGCACTTTTTCGTGACGTTTTTTTTTTTTTTTTTTTTTTTTGCTGCAGCCCCCCTGCGTGTCGTAGTCTCCGAAAAGGAACTTCGTTCCAAAATAATTCATAAATTTAGGATGAATTTTTATTTAAGGTTGTTGGTATTCAAATAAAAAAGACATTGCTTGAAAATTTACTAAAATGTAGCTAATTATTATTGGTCATCGCAGTTAAATTTTTAGACCATCGGGACCTATTGAGATTGGAAATGAAATCGTGGTGGAGACGTAGGCACGTGATTACCACAGTGCTCTTATGGATTTCAAATAGTTAACAGTAGACATGTTCAAAAATGTTTATGACATGCGCGCTGAACGCATGCAAAATAGTTAATCGCAGCCATTTTGCTTTCCCCCACCTCGACTTCGTTGATTAATCCCAATAGGAAAAAAGATATAAAAAAATTTAAGTTTAACACATAATCATATGAAAAATCACTAAATTGTACGGTTATTTTCAAAATTTTATTAAAATAAAAAGAGCGGTTGTAATAAAAAAGTAAGTGATGAAACAAAAAATAATACACTTTTTTTTTCGTTAATGATTGACGGACTTTTAAAACATTAAAAGATTAACAAACGCTAAAATCTTAGGTTATCCGACGTCTTACACTAGTGTGAGAAAGAGATAGATCGATAAATATTTTTTATCAACTGTACATTATGTTGTACAAAAAATTTCAGGTAACACATTAATAATATTCTTACAGAAAGTATAAATAATTATCATAAATAAAAAAAAAAAAAAAACAAAAAAATCAATATGGGCAAATCTCACAAGAATGTCAAGTTTTACAAATATTCTTTAAAAAATAGTAAAAATTGAAGCGCGCTTACGAAATTTTAACAGCAGTTACTTATAATGATTTCTAACGCTGATCCGCAAGGAAATTGAATTCTGAATTTCGCTAAAATTGTTATTGCAAAATTAAATTGTTTATTATCAAATTTAAAAAATTTTTGTTGCAATCGATTCAGAAGAAAAAATTAAGACGAAAATTACTTATTCATTTTTTTGATAAGACGCATAGTTTTATTGTTAAAAATGTTTAAACATTTTAAAATTACCGGAATCCTAGATTTTCAGAGTTTTACGATTTTTCTTGCTTTATGTACCTAACATATTAAATCAAAAATTTAATCCCATGACATTTTAAAAAATATTTGCTTTATTTTATTATTCATGTTTTATTAAACCTTGTTCAAACAAATTAAAAAAAAAAAAAAAAAAAATCAAAAGCGTTTAAAAATCTTTTTGACTGTTTTTATAATTTTAATAAAAACATTCGATTCGTAAACTCAATTAGTAAATGATATATTCTCAGAGACTTCATTAGATTTATAAATTTAGAAGTAGTTTGAAAGTAATTATAAATTTCCAATCTATTCCCGACAGGGAATTGCTGTGCGGGCTAGAGCCTGGGCCTGTACGGGCTGCCCTGCTGCCCGTACGGGGCATGACCGGGCTGAACCCCTAAAAACTGCAAAAAAGAAACGCGGTGGTAGCCGGGCCCAGTACGCGCTCCCCGGTTTGCCATTATATACAGATATACAACTCTATGCGTAGTACTTGTATGTGCTTATTTACGTCATTCGTTATTGTAATCGGCTTGTGTTGATACTTGAATTAAATATTTTCAACAAAGTTAAGTATTAATAATAAATCGTTAATTACACATTTCTAAGATCATTAATCGTATTAATATGAAAAAATGTGTTCTAAAAAAATTAATGTTTGAGGTTAGGAAATTTATTTATTTATTTATTTTTTTTTTTTACTTTAGATGGATTCAACATAAATTCTTTAATAAAATTTTTTAAATGAAGAAATAAGTTTAGAAATGAAACTAGTTACAAAAGGATCTTATTCTTACTGATTAGTAAATATTGATTAGTATTTTTTTTTATTTAAGTTAATTTTTTTTAAATTAACCATATAAACATTAAATATTTTAAAAGACAATCATAATATCTACATGATCAGTAGGTAATGAGTAATGACAGGGATAGCGTGACCGCGCGCGCATGTGCAGTGCCACATTTTTGGTGAAGATGTAACCTTCTAGCCTCATGCTCGACGGCAGTTATTATTCCGCATTAAAATCAAAAACAAAAACAATAATCGAAAAAAGGACTTTGTTGCGCTCTTGTTGCTACTTTTTGCAAGGCTGCTTCAAAGCCCTTTTTTCGATTTTTGTTTTTGTTTTTTTGTAGAACGCGGAATAGTGCTCCAAGCATGATGGGGCTGCCAGACTCTAGCCGCGTTACACCCCGTACGGTCTGTGAAGTGGCTGCCCGTACGGGGCCAGGCACATTGGCTGGGCTGCCAGGCTAGAATTCCCTGTCGGGTTATTGTTTACAATTTTGGAGCAGTGTAATTGTAGCCGAATTTCAAATTAGTGTTTCATAGACGTAAGCGTTGTGATGATCGAGACTTTGCAAAAGTACCAATATGGGTGAGCTAACTATGCATTCATAATTTGATTTGATTTTTACTCAAATAA
This sequence comes from Encarsia formosa, assembly GCA_038277355.1. Taxonomy (NCBI): domain Eukaryota; kingdom Metazoa; phylum Arthropoda; class Insecta; order Hymenoptera; family Aphelinidae; genus Encarsia; species Encarsia formosa. The sequence goes on along the minus strand of CM076184.1, from coordinate 48,767,263 downwards.
AAAAGAACATAAATAAGATGAATACTTATTTTTATATAAAAATTATAAACAAAAAAATTGGTAAACATTTTTTCAACAGACCTGAATGCAGATTTAAATGTCTTGACATTGACAAAAAAGGTAAAAAAAAAAAAATAAGTAAAACATCAAAGCCAAAAAAGTAAATAATTTATTAATTTATTATTACTATTATTATATGTTGATTATTATTACGTCAATAAACTGCATGACTACTAATAAGTCTTAAAATTTTTTCTATTTTAAAAGTTAAATTCCATATTTTTTTTTAACCTCTCATTAATTTGTTTCAATAAATAAATTTTAATCATCTACAAAATATAAAAATGCAGCACATATATTTTGAGTTTGTGTTGCGTTTAAATTTTTGATTGAACGTGGTAGGTACAAAGCATAGCAACAAAAATCATAAAACTTTGAAAATCTAGGATTTTGGTAATTTTTAAATGTTTAAACATTTTTAACAATAAAACTATGCGTCGGATCAAAAAAATGAATTAGTAATTTTCATCTTATTTTTTTCTTCTGAATCGATTGCAACAAAAATTTTTTCGATTTCTTAATAAACAATTTAATTTTGCAATAACTTTTTCAGCGATTTGAATTTTTTTTTTTTTTTTTCATTTGTTTAAGTTTAAGTAAAAAGCTGCTGTTAAAATTTCGTGAGTGTGCTTCAATTTTTACTATTTTTTTAAGAATATTTATGAAAATTGGAATTCTTGTGAGATTTGCCCATATATAGATTTAAAAAAAAGAAAAAAAATTATATTTATAAAAATAAGAAATAATCAATACAATAATGCAAGTATAAAGGTGATGAACAAATTAAAAGTTGGTCATTAAATGCAGTGTGGTAGTGCGATAATATTCTCAAGCAGCAACTCAGACTCTTGACACCAATCACATAATGTTTGTAACTGTTGTCTTATAGTTTGATTATTTCATTTTATTGCTCTTCTTTCTACTGAAAAATGAATGATTTTATGAGATCTTTGAAGGTGGATACGGAGGATGTATTGCGGATATGGAGAGGCATAAAATTCCAGAGGGTCGTGGTGAGGATAAAAAATAATTTTTTCAAAGCTTCAATTTGAAAATTGGAAACTTGAAGCGTAGCTGGGGCGTCACCTCTGATATATACATGGTTGAATTTGAATTATTACCGATGAGGTTCCTTCCAGTTCAGTTTTGAGGCGGATGGGACAAATTTTATGTAGGATTCGTGGAGTTGTAGTGATTCGATGCCAAGTTTTTTGAACTCCTCGACATAATGTGAGTTGCCAAATATAATATCCTTGGTTTTGTTAACATTCAGATGCAATAATGCCTTGGGCGCGCTAACTAAACTGCCCAGCAGCAACGATTTACACAACTTCGTTTTACTCTAAAATGAACATATATATATACTCGGGGGGGGGGGGGTACCCCCCTTCTCGCTCCGCTCGCCAACCCCCTAACTATAATTGATGACTATAAAAATTAATCGAAACAATACGTAAGCTCTATGTTTGGTAAAATAATCAAAAGACTGCTCATCTGACTTGATTCATAAAATCAGACTCATATAGGAAAGTTTTTAATTATTTAGGCAAACTCGTGAGGTATAGAATTTTATTTATTTTTTAAAAATTTTCAGTCAAAATCTATCCAGGCTAAAATAGATCTAAAATTGACAAATGAAGATATAAATCAATTTTAAAATAGTGAGATTGTTCATGTAAGGTGCATACATAAATTTTTGTGACTAATGAAGAATATTTTAGTAAGCCCACTGGTATTTTAAACCATTTCATTAGATCTTTCGCTTATGGTGGACACATAGGATAAATTCATTTCATATCGATATTACAAACTTTATATTTGCCGGCCCACAATCGTTACTCACCTTATCACCTTAACTATCTAACCTGCTTCACTTGGCTGGCTCCGAGTATCAGGTCGCAGGGACTACTTTGCGGCCTGCTTGCTCTACAGGATTCTTGACACGGGTGTTCCGTCTTACTTGGCGAACTTTTTCATTGAGAGGCTCGGCTCTCGACCGGAGAAGGTGGTGAATCCTCATGCGCCCTTGATCGCCCCCCCCCCCGCCCTGCCGTACGCAGTCTCTGAAACGTTCCTTTCATGTGTCAATCACCTATCTCTGGAACAATATACCGTCTCTTATTCGCCTATCACCATCCCTTTCCATCTTTAAACATCGTATTAAATCACACATTTTTACTACCGAGAGAGAAGATTAAGTACTCACTGACATCGTAATATTTCTGATGTATACCTTTAATTGAATTTTTATTTATTTATTTTTTGTTTATTTTTATTCTTATTTGTTTTTTATTATATTTGTATTTGCGTTTTTTTTCTCATTCTTATTGTCATTTTACTGAGATTATTATGTTAATTTTTATCATTGTTATCTAATTTTATAAACATAATCTATTGTAATTCACTTATTGTTAAATTATGTATCTTGTACAACATAATGTACAATGAATAAACTTATCAAAATCAAAAATCAAATCACTATCTCACCCATTTTGAGAACCCTGCTAACCTTACTTAAATGTTCATCTTTAACCACCTGACCTATTTTAATCTTAGCCACATTACTGACCTTACTAATTTGATTTACTTCAAATACCGTAAGTAATTCCCAACTCATCTCTCACTCACTCTTTTTTTTTCGAGTACTACGTCTTCTCTGATAAGCGATAAGTTGGATTGTCTACTTGTAAATTTAAATGCTGCTCTCGATGTGGCTGCCCCTCTTAAGACTGTCTCGTATAGAAGACATAAGCATCCATGGTTTACCCCTTATATTCGCTCCCTTCTAACTGAGAGAGACCGGCTCTACAGACGCTATAAGCGCTCAAAACTTGATGTTGAACTATACTTGTACAGACTGGCCCGTGATTTTGCTCACGAGCAGATTGAGACAGCGAGGCTTGACTTCTATTGGAACCGGATCAAGGACCTGAGTAATCCTCAACAGATCTGGAAAGATCTCCGTCATCTAGGCATTTCCCCGAAATCCGTGACCAATCTAACAGGATTCTCTGCAAAGGAGCTCAATGCTCACTTTGTGTCAGTATCCTTTGATCCGACTGCTCCTGATCTTGCAGGGTTTCTCCAGGGCCTTGAGTGTGAGGAGTATGATGGCCGTTTCGCTTTTTCTGCCGTAACTATCCGAGATGTTGTGAATGCAGTCAATCGATCGACTTCGCAGGCGGTGGGCTGTGACTGCCTGGCGCAGAGTTTTGTTAAGTTATTGCTGCCATCCATAGCTCCCTTTATCCGCTCTACTTTTAACATATCTCTCTCTACATCCTGTTTTCCGGACCAATGGAAGAAGTCTCTTGTGCTGCCACTCAACAAAATTCCAACTCCGACTGGTCTAGGTGATTTTCGACCTATCTCTCTTCTATGCTTTAGGTCTAAAATTCTTGAAAGACTCGTCTTTGACCAAATCTCTGCTTTAACGGAGACTGAGGGTCTGATGGACAATTTTCAGGCAGGCTTCAGGTCAGGCCATCGTACCCAGACAGCACTTCTAAAACTGACAGATGACTTCCGTAGGGGCATGGACTAAAAACAAATTACTGCACTGCTACTTTTTGACTTTAGTAAAGCCTTCCACTCAGTCTGCCATGTGAAGTTTCAGTCAGCCACTAATACTCTGCTCTTCAAGCTCAAGTTACTTGGCTTTTCAATTAGTGTTATTAAATGGATTGCTTCGCACCTTTCTGGTCTCTCTCAGGCTGTGAGAACAGAGTCAGCAGGTGAGTCTTCTTTTCATCCTCTGAATCGAGGTGTTTCCCAAGGCTCTGTACTAGGGCCACTACTGTTCCTACAATTTGTCGTAGACATTGCCCTTGACCTTGATCCTGCTGTACGCCACATTATCTATGCTGATGATCTTCAAATCTATGTCCAAGGCTGGCTTGAGGATATTCGTGAGACCGTATTGAAGCTGAGTAGAGCGGCCGAGCAGGTGGATGACTGGGCTATCGAGAACAGTCTGGACCTGAATGTTAGTAACGAAGGCCATGATCTTTGGCACCACGTACAATGTGAATGAGTTTATCAGGCCGGGCATAGATTGTCTACACTTTCAGGGGTCATGTGTTCCCTTCTTCTCAACTGCACGTAGCCTTGGTGTAATTCTTGACTCCAAACTTGATTGGAAGGAACATGTGAAGTATATTAGCAAGCGAGCTCACTCTCTCATGTACAGACTCTTCCATTTCAGACGCAGCACCACACTCAACCTTCGCAAACATCTTATCTAATCATTTCTCTTTCCTATTGTGGACTATTGCTCCCTCGTTTACTGTGATATTTCGGGTGAACTGAATCTTCAAGTTCAGCGCATCATGAACCGTGGAATAAGATACATCTATGGGAAAGAGAGAAGTGATCATGTTAGAAGGTCAGAGAGCCTATTTGCCACTTGCCTTCTATATAAGCTACTGCACTCGGGAATCCCTTCATACTTGGCTAACTTCTTCATTGCTCGAGTCAGCTCACGCCCTGATAGAAAAGCCAATAGAGTTCTGGTTGTCCCCAGCTGCCGTACCAACTGCCTCCTAAATTCCTTTCACACCTCTACGACTTACCTATGGAATAATCTACCACACAATATCCGTTCAGCCTCCACACTCTCTACTTTCAAACGCCTCATTACCTCTCTCATTTATACCTCAGAGAGTGCAGATCAGTTACTTAGACCTTGAGCATTTACCAGTCGACGTCGCTAGTCACAGTGTTGGAAGTTGATGGTTGGTGTACCTTAAGGCAAACTGTGATATGTATAGCTCTTCCAACCAACAAAGTGATAGACTCTTAATTTTCTAGGTCTGTGTCATGAGTGAAATAAAATTATTGAAATATTGTATACCTGTTATTAGTTCTATGTATCTTATTAACATTATTATTATTATTTTATTTTTTTACTTTATTTTTTATACTCTTATATTATTAATTATTTATTTTTGTTAATTTCTGATGATATTTCTATTGTAAAAATTATTGTTTTTGTACAACATAATGTACAATTAATAAACATATCCATTCAATTCAAATTCACTCGAACAACAAATCCTACTCACCTTATTCATTCTCGATCTGACTCATCTTAGATCTCTAGCTTAAACTGCCCACCCTGAAAACGGCTCTATTAATCAGTCAAATAGTAAAAAAATTACGATTTTTTTCAAATTTCGCAAACTTGTACAAACAAACCTTGATTTTCTTCAAAATTTTTTTACAGATTCTTCATGAGATGAACTTATTTCCTATATACTAACAGCTTGCTAAGTTGTGTTTAAACCGATGAATGAGTTTTTAGGGGTAGGGTTGAATTTAAAATGATAAATGATTTTGTTCAGTACTCTCTCGTGACAACAAAAAGTGTTTAATAGAAATTTTAATGACATAATTAGCAAGCTGAGCTCAAGACCTTTTTAATGATATCTAATTTTATTCAAAAATTCTAATTAGAGCAAAAGTTTTTATTTTCATATCTCTACCAGACCACAACCATCACTCACCATATCTAAGCCGCACTACTATTCTCACCCATATTCAGAACCCTACTTACTTTACATACTTTTTTTATCTTCAACTACCTGACCTAGTTTAAGGTAGACAACTTATGTATATAGCTAACCTAAAATGTAGTTAAAAACGTTGCCTCCAGACCAACTCCACGCGCCGCCGTGGCTACCACTGCTCCAAATCATGCTAAAATCACGCATTTTTCATTCTTTTCGAATGATTATCTCAAAAGATAATGACACTTGCTATGTTTATCTTTGTACCTCACGATCTCTCAAATCTTGACCTACAAGAAAATCTGTTTTTTTAAAATATTTTAAGAAAATTAAGTTCGCTATCCGAGAATAACCTTCAAATTTTTACGAATTTTTACGCTCAGCATAGGAATCTCATGTAAAAAATTGAAGCTTCTGAGCTCAATATCTCAAAATTAAGTATGGCTTGGGGGTACAGGAAAAATATCAGCTGGTAGAGGACACAAAAATGTACTTCTGTGCGAAGTTTTAGAGATTTTTTTAGAAACTCAATTTTTAAGGTAACTACTTTAATTTTAGCCACATTACTGACCTCACTAATTTGATTTACTTCAAATACCGTATCTTATTTCTCAAACTTATCTCATCAAATCTACCAACGAATCTTACTCACCTTATTCATCCACTCAGTCACTAACTTTAAAGTTTTGTTGAAGTACATTAAATTTTGAAAAAGCTCTATTAAGGTGAAGACGTAACCAGCGCTGGAAGTAAAAAGTGGCTATAAAAAAAAAAATAAAAGGGAAAATGTAAAAAAACGCTCTGTAGCGCGCTAGATAATAATTTTAGCTATTTTTTAAGCCTTGTTTGAAGAAAATCGGTTAAAAAATAACTTCAGGAAACTTGGAAAATCGTTTTCCTCCCGTTAACCATGTGTAGCAGATCCTTGCGTCGTCTGCTACCGCACGCGTAGTAAATGCACGAACCGCACATGCACCCGTTCTCATAACCTTTAAAATTTATTTCCCTCAATGAAATTCTAAATTTTTTAAATTATTTATTTCATGCAGCACATGCAAAGAAAAAAAAAATTTTAGTAAGCAATCATACAAGCAGCAGGCAGTGATAAATAATTCTTCTTTCTTCAATATTAATAAATTATTTCCCCAACTGTCTGAAATTTCTTGAATAATTATCTTGATACGGGTACTTTATTAGATCCTGTTCTTGTAGCAATCGTGTCGATTACTTTTCTTCTTATAATCATCTTCCTTTTTTTACTAACACTGAAAGCTTCTCTCTTGCCGTCACCCAGTAAGATAATTAATTATCAATAAAAGAAAAATTACATGCTTGGACTGATGAATATATTTTAAAAAATATAGTTTTCATGCATTTTAGTCAAGTATTAATAAAAAGCAGAAGAATATATTAAAACTAAATGAACCAAAGTAATCACAGAACTTACAGTTTACACTTGGTTTACACCTGTGTGCAGTGTGCAGTGCACCCGTCTGCACCAGAGTGACCGATCCCGGCCCCGGTAGTACCGCGAAATTTGAAAATCTTCCGGCACAGACCAGGCAAACAAAAAACTCAATAACGCTGGGCGCCCAGCTTTTTTTATGAACAAATAATTCAATAAATAAAATACCCCCTAATTTTACAACCCAATAACGCTGGGGGTACAAGTTTTTAATAAGTAAAAAAAATAATAAACAAATTAACCCCCAAGCTATACAACCCAATAACGCTGGGCGTCCGAGTTTTTTGTAATTAAAAAAATTAATAAACAAATTATTTCCCCAGTAATACAACCCAATAACGCTGGGCGTCCTGGTTTTTTATGAATAAAAAAATTAATAAACAAATTATCCCCCAAACTATACAACCCAATAATGCTGGGCATCCTCGTTTTTTTATCGATAAAAAAACTAATTATAAGATTATCCCCCAAGCTATACAACCCAATAACGCTGGGCGTCCGAATTTTTTATGAAAAAAAAAATTAACTATCTATTGACCCATAAGTTAAACAACCCAATAACGCTGGGCATCTTAGTTATTTAAACAATAAAAAAATCTAAAAAACAAATTATATCCAAGCTATACAACCATAACGCTGGGCGTCTGTTTTTTTGTTGTTGTCAACGGTAATTTAATCCTGGACATATCAACTGCAGTTTTTCTGAATATCAAAGATAAGTGCCTCGTGATAGTCTATTAAATCATTTATTTGTTTATTAAGAGCCCCAAATTTTTCACTAGGTTTAACGATTAAGCCTGTTCATTTATTGAATTGTTAAATTAATTTTAAAAAGTCCCGTACTCCCAACGTTATTGGCTTGTAAAGCTTGAGGGATAATTTGTTATTTAGTATTTTTATTCATAAAATAACTAGGACGCCTAGCGTTATTGGGTTGTATAGTTTAGGGGATGATTTGTTTATAAGTTTTGTTACCTAGATAAAAAAAGTTAGGATGCCCAGCGTTATTGAGTTTTACAGATAAGGAGTAACTTGTTTAATAATTTTTTATTTACAAAAAACTCGGACGCCTAGCATTTTTGGGTTGTACAGCTTGGAAGATGATTTGTTTACTAATTTTTTTATTTATAAAAAATTAGGATGCCCAGCGTTATTTAGTTTTACTGCGAAGGGGTTTATTGTTTATTAATTTTTTTGCTTATAAAAAACTCAGATGCCCAGCGTTATTAGGTTGTAAAGCTTGGGGAATAATTTGTTTATTAATTTTTTTAATTATAAAAAACTCGGAAGCCCAGCGTTATTGGGTTGTATAGTTTAGGGGATAATTTGTTTATTAGTTTTTTTATTGATAGAAAAACCAGGACGCCCAGCGTTATTGGGTTGTAAAGCTTGGGGGATAACTTGTTTATAAATTTTTTTGCTTATAAAAAACTCGCATGCCTAGCGTTATTGGGTTGTATAGTTTGGGAGATAATTTTTTCATTGGTTTTTTTATTGATAAAAAAACCAGGACGCCCAGATAAGGTCGAAACTTAAAATCTGATAAAACCAAGTATCGTTCTTTTTTTGAGGGTATAATTTTTATGAAAAAACCAATGGACCTATTGACTTGAAACTCTGGACCCTGCTTTCTAGTTATTTTAAATAAATTTAGAAATATTTTTTACACTTCTCATCAATTACTAAAGCAGATAAGGTCAAAACTTAAAATCTGATAAAACCAAGTATCGTTGTTTTTTTGAGGGTATAATTTTTATGAAAAAACCAATGGACCTATTGATTTGAAACTCTGGACCCTGCTTTCTAGTTATTTTAAATAAATTTAGAAATTTTTTTTTACACTTCTAACCAATTACTAAAGCAGATAAGGTCAAAACTTAAAATCTGATAAAACCAAGTATTGTTGTTTTTTTGAGGGTATAATTTTTATGAAAAAACCAATGGACCTATTGACTTGAAACTCTAGACCTTGCTTTCTTGTTATTTTAAATAAATTTAGAAATTTTTTTTTACACTTCTAATCAATTACTAAAGCAGATAAGGTCAAAACTTAAAATCTGATAAAACCAAGTATCGTTGTTTTTTTGAGGGTATAATTTTTATGAAAAAACCAATGGACCTATTGACTTGAAACTCTGGACCCTGCTTTCTTGTTATTTTAAATAAATTTAGAAATTTTTTTTTACACTTCTAATCAATTACTAAAGCAGATAAGGTAAAAACTTAAAATCTGATAAAACCAAGTATCGTTGTTTTTTTGAGGGTATAATTTTTATGAAAAAACTCATGGACCTATTGATTTGAAACTCTGGACCCTGCTTTCTTGTTATTTTAAATAAATTTAGAAATTTTTTTTTACACTTCTAATCAATTACTAAAGCAGATAAGGTCAAAACTTAAAATCTGATAAAACCAAGTATCATTCTTTTTTTGAGGGTATAATTTTTATGAAAAAACCAATGGACTTATTGACTTGAAACTCTGGACCCTAATTAATAGAAAATCCTTTGACTAGAGAAAAAAGAGTAAAAAATTGTAGTGTTTATAAGTTGTGGGCAACTAAAATTTAATTTTATTATACTTATTGTGCCCTTAAGTACACAATTATTTTATCTAAGCGTTGGTTTCCACAAATCTTCATCAAATTCAAAAAGCCACACTCAAATTTGAGAAAACAACAAAAATTTATATTAGCAAAATTTATTTAAAAACAGCCGTTATACATTTACACCTATGATTCATGAACACAAGAGAGTTTTTTTCTTTTTTAGATATCTGGTAGTTATGAATTTCCACTTTTTATTTAAAAGTAATGTTTGATTAAAAATCTTTTACTAAATAAAAGTGAGTGAACAATTTTAGTTTTGATAAACTGTAATGGTTGTTAAAATTTAGTTTGATTTCTCTTATTGCACGCCAAGTATTAAAGAGAACGCAGCAACAGTCAAATTGGATGGAGGAGTCAACAAAAACATATTTAAGATAAATTTATTTAAAAGCATTAGTTTATTTACATCTACTATAGTTATGAACACTAGATAGCTCACAAGAAAATGATTGATTTTTTTACTATTTTTATTTATCCTATTGTCATGAATTAACACTTTATATTAAAAAGTAGTTTTTGTTTTTAGTTTTCACTAATAATTGTTGCTTGATGCATATAAAATTATTGGTTATATTTGGCAGTACTGCATCCTTCGCTCACTAGCAGCAACTAGCAGACGACATACACTACTACAATTTTGCTGAATAAGAAGAAAACCGATTTTCCAAGTTTCCTGAAGTTATTTGTTAACCAATTTTTATCAAATAAGGCTCAAAAAATAGCTAAAAATATTATCTAGCGCGCTTCAGAGCGTTTTTTTACATTTTCTCTTTTATTTTTTTTTAAATTGCAATCGAAAAATTTTATGAAAACGCGGTTACGTCTTCACCTTAATATTTTTAAGTAAAATAACAAACTCTTCCTCACCTCATCTTGGCTTTCACCCTCCTCCCCCATAACCTCCGCCAAGCCAACCTCATCTACCTTACCAACCTGAACCGACTTAAATGATTAGCTCTCACTAAACTAACGTATTTCGCTTATCTAACCAGCTGGCTCGGGATTGCGCAAATCTGCGCAGTTGAGTGTCCCTTGATTACCCGTAAAAATTTCTCGTACCACACAAATTTTAATTCCTAAGTAAATTTTTTTTATCAAATGTAAACATTGGTATAAAGATCCTAAAGGGTGGTAGCCCTTTAACGGTGAGTTGGTTTTTTTTTTTTTTTTAATAACACCTACTACCGTGAAAGCGTACCGCTTTATATACTTTAAATTTCGATTTTAGGTTAGGTCAATTATAAAAAAAACGCTATTAGGATGATTTTTTTTTCTAGAATACATATCCCACGCACGGTCGATAATTTCCTGAATAATTTAAAAAAAAAACTGTTCCAAAAAGTTCCCGCATTCAAAAGTTATAAGCATTTCAATTTTCTTAGCGCTGATTTCTTTTTGTCTAGGCGTCAGGCGATTTCCGAATCAGTCGAGAGCATCCGGTTTCTCTGCATGGGCTGCATGTAGCCGAAACCGGAACACTTGAGTCTTTGTCTCACTCTTGCAGCCTCCTAAACAGAAATTATATGGGGGCACTAATAAGGTCCTCTTTAGATGCCGTGACAGCTTAGTGGGGCCCTCTTTAGGGGATTCGCTTGGATGGCACGTAGCGTGTAATGGGGCGTTAATTAGGCCCTCATAAGGGGTTCGGAAAATTGACATTTTTATAGAATATTCTATTTTAAAATTAATCATACATTTTTAATCGTCGCTTTTAATTACAAATTATTTATATAATTATGAACCATTAATATGAAAAAAAAAACATTCGTAAAGTACGTGAAAAAAAAGTATGTAAATAAAGAAAGTACACTTGGTAAATAAGAGGTATTAAACAAAAAAAGAACTGCTATCAAATATTATTGGGGAGTATTAAAATGCACGGGAAAAAAAAGAGTTTGAACGACAGGGCACTGCACGGGAAAAAAAATAAATTTGCACGGGAAAAAGAATAAATTTACACGAGAAAAAGAATAAATAATTTCTGTATTAGGGATGATATCTGTATTAAGTATAAGAGCTTATTGCTCCTACTCAAGAATCTCATGGCACTCAGCACCTTATTATTAGGTAGTTGCTCCACCCAACAAAACATCTACATAACGTCAACACCCAGACTCATAAATTCAGTTTTAGTTCAAACGACGAGAATTATGGCCGAGGAGCTAACGTTTTTTGAAGATTCTTCTGAAGATTCGTCCGAGGATGAGCCGATTCAGCCCGTCAAAAAACGTAGGCGCGTAACACGTAAGTGGTGCGAACGCCAGACTTATTCATCTGCATCAGAGGCTGAAAAAGCTGTCGAAGACATGCAAATTTGGAAGAAAAGTTCTTCAAAATCAACTACAGCAGGAAAACGGGTCGAGTATCGGTGCAAAGAAGGAATATACAGAGTGTCGGAATGTCCAGCAGGACTGTACTTATTTTATCATAGTTCTAGCTCTTCTGTATCCTAATACGAGACAGAAAACGAGTATGCAAATCATTCAGCTGACAGTAGAGGCTTGTCCTCAGATTTGAAACTGTTTATTAAACAAAAGTTTTCTGATGGAATCAAGAAGCCAAATACTATCTTAAACCTCTGCCGCCTAAACAATATTGAAGAACCAGAGAAATCGAAACTTGTTGCGTTTCTGAAAACTCTCCGATCTAATGAAGGCACTCCTACAATATCGGCAATTGAAATTAAAAAATGGTGCAGTGAGCTAAAAATATTCCCTCGAAAAATATTCCCCTAGGGCAGAAGCGAAAACGAGGCCGCCCATCGAAAGCAAAGAAAGCTTTATTGGTATAGTTACTATTAATAACTTTTACATGTATAACTACTATAACATGTGTAATTTTTATAATAAAATGAATTTTACTTTTCCTGTTCAAAAAAGATTTGTTTACCGTTACTTTACTTTTATTTCCCGTTTAAAAAGTATTTTTTTCCCGTTCAATAAATTTAATTCCCGCTTGATTGCGTTTTTTTCCCATTGAAATATTTTTTTTCCCGTGCATTCACTTTTTTTCCCGTGCATTTACTTCTTTTCCCGTGCATTTGTATAAAAATTTACCGTGCATTGCCTTTTTTTTTCCCGTGCAATAAATCATACCCATATTTATATACATAAAATTGTGAAAATTTAAGTTTTTTTAATTTTTCAATCAAGAGTTTACGCTGGCATTACAAACATTGTAAAAGAAGAAAAAAGTCATAATGTCACTCTCGGAGGAAAAAAATTTGGACAATTGTCTGATCCAACAAAAAAAAAAACTCTAGTTATTACAAAAAAGCTATCTACAAGAATAAAAACGATGTTCAGGTTAAAAATTGAATAATATCTTTTATTTAGTAAAAAAAAAAAAAAAAAAATACCAAATAAAAGCTGAAAAAACATTTTTAAACAAATTATAATCTGTAGGGAATGAAAAACGATATTCTTGCATCGACTTATCATTCAGCTTCTACGGATGACGAAACTCAGCATCAGTATTGTCCTAAAGGGTCGACCTCATGGGGTTTTTACCAAAGAGCATTAGCGATAGATAAAACTCCTGGTTGTCATAAAACTAATATAAAAACATTAATAAACAAACTTTGTTTTGAGAAAATTTCACCGTTGTATGAAAGACTAACAGATGAATCTCTACTGTCGCGTTGCAGTCGCTGTGTCACCCAAAATGCCAATGAAAGTCTTCACAGTGTTATTTGGAACAGATGTTCTAAAAAAAATTACTCTGGTAAGACGTGGATTATGGTTGCAGCTTCATTAGCCGTTTGTGAATATAACGTTGGTAGTTATCGAACTGTGTCTGAAATCACAAAAAATTTGGGACTACGTAACTCTGAGTATTTATCCAAACTGAAAAATATTGATGAGCACAGACTTTGTAGAAGCGTGCAAAAAAAAATCGATACGTTAAAAAATGCCCGTAGCATTATAAATGTAGCTAAAAGAAATCAACAAGAATCAGAAGAAGAGGACGACTCGTATAATCCAGGAATGTACTAAAAATATAATAAAATTTATTTGGTATAAAATATTAAACCTAAAAATGTTTTTCAGTTGTTCGATAATGAAATTTGTAAGTAGTAAAATAATGGAAAAAGTCTTATTTGTAAATATATAAAGTCAACAATATGAAAAAAAAACATAGTTATATAACTGAGTTACTCTAAAAATGATTTTTAATTGCTCAGAACTGAAATTTGTAAATAGTAATACAACGCAAAATATCTTGTTTGTGAATAAATTTGTAAATACGTACATATTTTTTTTTTTCGTTTATAATAAAATTAGTATAATCTAGATTATAAAAAATTGGTCCCAACTTTATTTACGTTTCAAGTGGCCTGTATTGCACTAAAAGAAATAAAACGCAAAAACTCCCGCATACCAATTTTTATCTACAACTAAACAAAGAAAAATTATTACCTTCCATTAGATAAGCACTACCCTTAGTATAGGTCAAACTGAAAAACGCTAGTCAAATTCGTGTTTAGCGCACGCAAAAACCCCCGCGTACCAAATTTTATCAAAAAGTGAAAAAAAAATACCAGTCTTTAGGTAAGTACTACCCTTAGTTTAGGTCAAACTAAAAAACGCTAGTCAAATTCGCGTTTAGCGCACGCAAAAACCCCCGCCTACCGTCTACGTATATACAAAGTTCCATCGATATCAAACATTTATTCATGGATATTTGGAAAAATAAACCAGCCTAATATGTTCTTGGCGGCCGGAGCAAATTATTTTAAAAACATCTCATCATCAAACTGTATCTACTTTTTTGTTTCTCAACCGATTTGAGATTTTTTTTTTTTAAATTGTTCGTAAGAGCAATAGCTAAATTCTCTCGCATGGGTTTGACCTTAACGCAATTTTTATGCTCTTTATCCAGGAAAAACTATAAATTTTTGGGTATAATAATTCAAAAAAGTACCTAAAAAAGGTCAAAAATCATTTTTACCCAAAACTCGATGCACCATCAATGGAGATACGTAAAAATGCATGTTGAAAAAAATTTTCAGCCTTCTAGGTCCATTATTTCTATGGGCTAAAAATTTGCCGCTGGTTCCCCTTAGTCTTTGATTAAATTGCATACAATTTCTGTTCACTAAAATAAAATATTTATAGAGATTTTAGTACTTAATCAAATACAAGCGTGTGATTTATTGATACAGTTTTTTAACAAGTATCTCTCAACAGATAATCTAAGAAATTATATTATTGTAATTTTAGAAAAGAAAATTAACATTTGCAAGTTATATAATATATCTCATCTATACTTTATTTATACTTACAAGATTTGATTATAAAAAAATTAGGTAAAAACAATCCTGACCTGGAATTATGTTCAAGGTTAATGTAAATTTCTTCACTTTAAGACATAAAATTTGCTGATTAAATTTGAAACTTTATTTTTGTCATACATTGATAAAACTACTGTATCACATTAGAAATCACATGTGAAAAAATAAATAAATATTTTTTTTACATGAAAAACTTGTGTAAATTATTAATTTTTTCAGTGTATTACTTCAAAATATTAAGAAAAGAAAAAAAAAAATAATAATAATAATAATAATAGTAATTATAAAAAATAATAGTAATCATTAAAAAAAAAAAAAAAAAAAAAAAAAAAAAAATCAGTCTAAAAATTTTTTTTATTAATATTCTGACTCGACCGACACATTTAAAAAAATTTAATTTTAATAACATAAAAAAAAAAAGTTTTTATACTGGACTTAAGGGGGTACAGTCAGCGGACATCTTAACTTTCCCGCATTTGAATTTGCCGCGGAAAGAAGATGGCCGCGAGAGTCGATATTTTTGTGGTTTGCCAACCCAGGCTAGGGGAAAAAAAATTTATTATATTCGAGGTGTAAGGCGCAAGTAAGGTTAGAGTTTCCCAGTGTTTACAAATAAACAGAGATTTATGATGAATGAAATCATATTAATCTTTGATTAGTTTCTAGCTATGATGCGGAAAGTATCAGGGTGATATGTTGTTGTTAATAACTATCACTAAAAAGTTTTAAAGAAAATTTTGAGTTATTGAGAACTAATAAAAATTAGTATCAATTTACGTTTTTGATAACACTCCAACTTCACAATTCTATACACAACAACAAATCACCCTGATACTTTCCGCATCATAGCTAGAAACTAATCAAAGATTAATATGATTTCATTCATCATAAATCTCTGTTTATTTGTAAACACTGGGAAACTCTAACCTCACTTGCGCCTTACACTTCGAATATAATAAATTTTTTTTCCCCTAGCCTGGGTTGGCAAACCACAAAAATATCGACTCTCGCGGCCATCTTCTTTCCGCGGCAAATTCAAATGCGGGAAAGTTAAGATGTCCGCTGACTGTACATATACCTAAAAAAAACCTCAAAAATATTTTGTAAGATTTTTTAAAATTATTTATTTAAAAAGATTTTTTTTTTCCAGATTACACACACATTTTTACACTATTTTACACATTTAGTTAGTTCAAAAACATGATTTTCTAAGAAACATTAAATATAGCTTATTTAAGAAATAAAAGTTCATTGCTCGTAAAGCCAAAATTTTTCCAGACAGCGGATGGTCCCAGGACTTTGCACACTTGTTCTATATGTGAATCCTCATGAGCGGAACCTCAGGAAACCAAATCCAAGCACTATAAAGCTATTTGCATACTTTGAAGTTGCTTAATTTAGTGAAAATTTGAATAGTTTTTATCATTTTAGTCAATTTATGGTGTGCAAGTAGCTTTATAAAGCTTGGATTTGGTTTCCTGAGGTTCCGCTCATGAGGGTTCACATGTAGAATAAGTGTGCAAAGTCCTGGGTCCATCCGCTGTCTGGAAAAATTTTGGCTTTACGAGCAATGCCCTCATTTTCTCAAAAATCACATATTTGAGAAAATGGCTTTTAAAGTTCTGAACAGATTTTGATGAATAAAATGTAACACACCAACACATAAACATTTATATCTTGAAAATATCTTGTCACATGACTCTTGCTTGATGTAAATACTCTTTTGCACATAGCCGGATACTTTATTTTTTTGCTCCTGCTCCTAAAGTGACCCAATTAGCATTTTTATCATTTATCAAGAACACAGATTACACACTATTAGGCACCAAGACCAGGTTAAGACTTTGAGTCAGCGGAGTCTTCATATGCAATTATCTAAAAATTATCTTTAACTTTAAATCACAGAATTATTTTTTCACTTCACATTTGTACATATAAACACTTTTTTTTTAACAACTAAAAAACTTCATAAGTTTAACTAGTAAGAATTGGTCATTTATTCTAATAAAACTAACTTATTTACTTGAGATTAAAATAATAACAAAAACAAAACCAAGTAAAGTAAAATTTTACTAGAAATATGACTCAAAGAACAAAAAAGACGTCATGAACTTGCAACGCTGCAGAAATACCTAATTTGATATCGATAGATCGATATTCGATACTAATTGATGTAATATACTTAAGTAGACTCGTAGAGGTAATATATGTCATATATTATGTCATAGGGTTTATAAATTTTTTTATGCGATCGATTCTAACTTAATAAATTGTTTTTAGCATTAGACTTGAAATGAAAGTTAATCGGTCATTCTTAATTTTCATTATTAAGATATTATGTCACGGAAAAAATCTAATCACAGATAAAAAAAATTTCTGTTTTTTCATCGCTTTTATTAGACGAAAACGATAAAATACAGTTCTGTTCGTGGATAAAAAAAAAATTATACCTACATTTCAAAATAGAAAATTAAAAAAGGAAAAAATACATCGAAAAAGCATTTGTACCAAGTATCGTAGATAGTATTTCTGCTGCTAGAACTGACTTGAAATTCTTGAATTTCAAAAAAGGCATTTCAACGTTAATTTAATAAATTGAATGTCTTCATTAAATTAACTGTAACTTTTTTTCCTTAACGAATTAAGAAACGCGGTTTGCGGCATTTGAAAGCTGATGTAAAAGTACATCAAAAAACACAAAAGCCTGAAAATTAATTTTTTGAAAAATTTTAGGTATATGTACCCCCTTAAATAATTCATAATTATCAAACTATATCTTTTAACTTTTATCAACAATAACTTTTTTAAATGCGTCGGTTGAGTCAGAAAATTATTATTTAAATTGAAGTTATTAAGTTTAATATTTAATTTTTACATTTTTTTTTGTTCTACAGAACTACTGCAATAAATGAAACAATAAAAGTGAAACTAATCCACTTAATAATTTTTGATTTAACTTCATTCTTTAGTTTATATTAGTGATTAAAAATTAACCTATAATCTCCTGAAATGACAATTTTATTTTCTCGATTTCAAGCTCAAAAACTTAACTGAAAACATTAAAATTTAAATAAATAAATATCTTAGTCGACTATTTTCAGGTGTGCTTTACACGATGGTATAGTTCAAATTATTAAAAGTCTAATTTGTCACGAGAATATGATAAAAATTAGAATAAACCTCAGAAACCGTCAAAAAAGAATCTGTTCTGAAAACTTAAAATTTTGTTGAACTTTGAAGGGCCGCCATTTTGACGAAAAAAAAATCATAAAGAGACGATTCGAAGAAAGAATTAGACTTAAAATCTAAAAACGTGTTTACTATTAAAATAAACTGAAAAAAAAAAAAACCATTTTTATTGAAGTTTAAAAAAAAAAACACTAATTGTACGACTTTTTTTTTTATTGTTAACTAGAAATCGAGCTGCGCGCGTACGCGCGCTTGTTGTTAATAAGATAGTAAAGTAAATAATTAGATACTAATTTGTTAATAAAAAAAAAAAAAAATTTATAATGTGAACCTTATAACTTTCATACTGTTTTTATAGAAATGAAATAAATCTTTTTTTAAACATGAAAAAATAAATTGTTTTTACACAGAATCAGTTTTATAAACATTCGTTAAAAATAATATAATATTAGTCTTTTAAGAGCATATTAATAATTTTTATTTTTTTGATTGATTATTAATTGTAAGTATTGGCCAACATGCACGTACATTCATGCGCGCGCGCGCGCGCGTGTGTGTGTTTAGTCTTTGAAAATAACATTGTAAACCCAATCTGATTACGATAACAGTTACATAGGGTTGACGTGTTAACAAAAGGATTTAATGATAAATGGATCGAAGAAAATAAAACATACACTCAAATTGGAAGTTTGAGGCTGCGACTACATGGACAGTTTTTTCAGCCAAAATTGAGCGGTAATTTGAATTCAAGAAATTATAAACCCTCCAAATTTAATAAGAAAAAATTTTTTCAATGTTGAAAATTAATAAAATATTATTTTAAAGAGTTTCCATAATTTTTCAATACTTATTGTTTATTTTTACAAAAAATATATGAATTTTTTAAAAGCCAAATTCAAATTGCCGCTCAATTTCGGCTGAAAAAATTGCCCATGTAGTCGCAGCCTGACAGAAACATCGATTTTTGAAAAATATTTCGTGTCTAATATTATAATTACACTAACTACAATTAATTTACACCGGGATAAGGAGGTAGTAATGGCAAAGACATTTACAATTTAATGTTCCTGTCATCGAAGAGCCTTCGCCGGTTGATACAGTTGGTTCACTCGCTATTTTTATTTAGTATCGTACCTAAATCTTTAAGGTTTACACGGCCATAATTCACTCACTATAGCTGATGAAAAGAACAATATCCAAAATGAAACAACTGTTGAAAAAATGAAAAAAGTTACTCTAAAATTCAGGAGAAATCAATAAGACAAAAATTATTTATTGATATAAATTAGATTTATTTGTATTAGTTGGCATAAAAAGCATAGTTAAATAAATTACTCTGCACATACTCAGTCAACTTTAAGCTTTCTTATATCAAAGTTCTCTGCAGTATAATTATTTTAAGTTAAACGAAAATATATATAACTTATTTTATATGCAATTGAAATGGCAATCGTTTTATAAATTTGAAAATTCAATCAATATTTATTCGATTTTTTAATTCATATATCATTTTCAATACAATATTCATCTCAACTGTCGCAATCAAGTTTGCAACGGTGTACCTGGGGGACAAGGCCACGCAAAGCCAGCCCCGAGGTCCCGTCGGCCAACGCCCAAGAACCTAAAAATAAAAGAAAAATCTGCACTCGGGAACGGGCCAGTATTTTCGATGCGCCCTGATTCCCGTCCCGGCTAGCTCGAACACAAAGAAAAGAAATAGAATAGGTGGGGCCGGAAAACTACCCGCGAAGGGCCTGCGTCACTGCTCCACCGCTGGCTGCTGTCTCGCCGTCCTCTACCGCGACTCGTCGCGAAGAATCAGCCCTGCTAGGCCGCGCCCTAAGGGAAGAAGAGAGAAAAAACACAGAAAAGAGAGTAAAATTTAAGGAGAGAGAGGTAAAATCATACAATTAAATGAAAGAAAGAATGTAAAGTTAACTAATTTATTTAAACGCCTACACGGGCGAGTCGACAAATGCCGACGCGAGGCCCAAGAACACAAGCCCGTAGGCCACACACCGGCCGGATCCGCTGATCCGGGCCTTGCACACCGCACGCGGAGGGAGCACCGGGAAGGAATTAAAAACTACCTTAGCGTATCGCCAACGGCTCGTCGCAGCAGCAGAAGGCCGATATCCTCGTCTAGTTGATCCCCCGGACGGCGGAGAAAACCGATGACTCGTGGTAGGCTCAGGTCACCGGTACAGCACTCCAAGAACTCGCTAAGATGAGGGAAAAAGGTTCTCGACTCCCGGACGCCGGTGAAAATCTCTCGACTCGGTAAGATTACGCGGTATCTTTAAGCGTGACGAACAAAGACTGGTCTCGCTGGCGGTCGCCGCCAGCGCCACTCAGCTGAGTAGGAAAAGGGAGGGGAATCAAATTCCTGGCCTTCTCTCTCCTCGTCTCGCTGCACGCTCCGGTTGGCTTCGAACCGACCGTTTGAACGGTCGGCTCGGAGCCCAGCTGACGAGAGAAAGAATGCCGGGAGCCTGTGCTCAAGCTCCCGATCTCCCCGTAGCAAGTTCAAAAAATTTTTTAATTCACTGAAATACAAAGTACATTTAATAGACATTTAAACGTAAAACGTTTACTTTCTCAACTGTAACAATAGAAATTTAAAATTTTCTTTTTAAAGTATCAATCTGCGCTTTAAAATTTTGTTTTTAAAAAGTGTAAATTGTATGTACAAATTCAAACTTATTAAGATTTTGCTAATTTGAAGCTGTAGCACTAATTGAATTTTTTCTAATAAATACCAAGAATCCGTTATACGTCTTTGCTTAAGGCGAAGTCATAAGGGAAGTTGCAGAATTTGCGAAAAAAAATCATTTAAAATTAAACTCAAGCGAAAATAAAAAAAAGGGCTCTGTAGCGCGTAAGCTACTTTCTTCAACTATATTTTAAGCCTAATCCCATCAAAATCGGATCAAAATTAACGTCAGAATATGTGAAACAGTTTTTTAAATTTTTGTATCTTAATAGCATTTGCTATATATTTATAATTATTGAATCTTTAGGAAGTTTTTCCCATATTCTGACGCTAATTTTGATCCAATTTTGATGGGATTGGGCTCAAAAGATCGATTAAGTTAGTAGCTTGAGCGCTACAGAGCCCTTTTTTCATTTTCATTTTTTATTTTATTAAATCTTGAATTTTTTGTTAAAATGACCCTTATGACTTCGCCTTAAGTACAAAAATTGAAAGTGAGCATCAGACAAAATAGACACTTCATCAAGAAAATCGAAATTAAGCTGAAGATCATTTTTCATCTTTACACTGAAAAAAAGCAGCATTGATTATTTGAAAGTAGACGAAAAATAGAAAAATTATTTTTTTCAAATTGGCATAAAATTAAAATTTTATTTATTTACATCAACTTTAAAAAAAAAAAAAAACTGTTTTAATCGTTGATAATCTTAAAATAGCACCATTATAATTTATTTCTGTGGATAAATGAATCCTGATGAATTTTGAAGGGAGAAACGATTCGATGTCTTTTTGGTGGTGTACGAAATTTTTGTATCGTTGCGCTAAAAAGAGAGGTAGAACTATTAATAACTAAATAAGAACACAAAATAATAGAGATTATACGCATAAAATATTAAATCAATCAGAAACACAATAGTGATGATAATGGCTTTTCAGAAATAGTTTTCATAAAAATTTTAAGATTTCAAAAATAATTTTTTGATCAAAAATACTAAAGATTAGAATATGCGGTCACTAACAATTTTTACTGTGAATCTTTTAGTATATTCATGTAACGATTTGAAACTTCAAAAATTTATACCTCATCTTAATTTCTGTTTACTTTTTATGAAAAAGAAAATCAAATTTTTAAATTAGTTAGCAATACAAAATAGGGCCAATGATAACTTTTCAGAAATATTTTTCTTTTAAAGTTAAAAATTTATTAAGATTTTAAATATTACATAAATAATTTTTTGAATACGTGGTAACCATAACGTCATTACAACTAATTTAAATTGTCTTAAGTTTTTTTTTTTTTTATATAAAAGTATGTAGAGGTTTTAAACATAAAAAATTAAATAAATTAGCAGTACAAAATAAGCCAACGACGATTTCTCAGACTTTTCTTGAAAAATAAAATGATTTTTGAATCAATTTCACTATGTAATAATCAGAAATATTGTCTTGTAAAGTTGACAATTTTTTAAGATTTAAAAGATTTTAAAAATAATTTATCATTCCAAAATATTAGAGATATAATTTTTTGTTTACTGGTGACCATGGCATCACCACTAACAATTTACATTTTAAATGTCTCTATAGATATACATGGATATAATAAAAAACTACTTTAGATGGTATTTTTCATAAAAAATAGAAATAGAATAAAGAAATTGAAGATTATAAACATAAATGAGTAAAATATAGGAAAGATGATGACTTAAAAAAAAAAATTTTCTTTCTTTCAACGCTTAAGTTTTAAGTCTTTGAAGATTTGTTTAAAAAGTTTTTGATTATAAATTTCAGAAATAAAATTTATTTGAATAATGTGGTGGCCATGTCATCATCACTACCAATTTATATTTCAAATGTCTCTATAGATATACATGGACATAATTAACAGCTACTTTAGATAGTAGTTTTTATATAAACATAGACCAAAGAAATCGATTTCCCCGTAGCAGAGAGTAAAAATGAGTAAAGTGTAGGAATGATGAGGACTTTAAAAAAGATTTTTCTTTCTTTCAACGCTTGAATCTAAAGACTTTACCAATTTACATTCTAAATGTATCTGTAGATATACATGAATATAATCAACAATTACTTTAGATGGTATTTTTTATATAAAAATAGAACAAAGGAATTGGAGAGTTTTAACATAAATGAGTAAAGTGTAGGAACGATGATAACTTAAAAAAAAATTTTCTTTCTTTCATCGCTTGAATCTTAAGACTTTGTTGTTAAAAATGTTTTCAATCACATATATATTTCAGAAATAAAATTTGTTTGAAGAATGTGGTGGCCATGTAATCATCACTACCAATTTATATTTTAAATGTATCTATAGATATACATGAATATAATTAACAACTACTCTAGATGGTATTTTTTATATAAAAATAGACCAACTGATTGGAGAGTTTTAACATAAATGAATAAAGTATAGGAAAGATGATGAGTTTAAAAACAATTTTCTTTCTTTCAACGCTTGAGTTTTAAGTCTTTAATATTAAAAAAAAAAATGATTTTAATTATAAATTTCGGAAATACAATTTGTTTCAATCATGTGGTGGCCATCTCATCATCACTATCAATTTACATTTTAAATGTATGCATAGATATACATGAATATAATTGATATCTACTTGAGATGGTATTTTTTATATAAAAATAGACCAACTGATTGGAGAGTAATAATATAAATGAGTAAAGTATAGGAAAGATGATGAGTTCAAAAAAAATTTTTCTTTCTTTCAACGCTTGAATCTTGAGTCTTTACCAATTTACATTTTTAATGTATCTGTAGATATACTGTAGATACACATACTAGATTATGGGGTGCAAGGGGGCATTTGTAAAAAATATTGTTTTTTTTTTTTTTTTTACGTATTAATTCTTCGAAATTAATATCTAGATACGTTTAAATAATTATTTTTACAGCATAGCAACATAAACATACGATAAAATGTGCATTTCTTAGATTCCACCCTTAAAGGGCCCCAGCTTGATACGGTGCAGGTCGCTGGATCCACCTTAACTTTCGAGAAAAAAAATAAAAACTAAAAAATCAGGTGATCTTAACCTAATTTTTTACTTAAAAAATATACGAATGCAGCTAACGAATGAATGTAGCTTTAATTGTTTGAAACAATAATCAAAAGTAAAAAAAAAAAAACATTATAATTGTTAGTTGTAAGGAACTGGCTTTATCGACGCCTCCCTTTTCGGGACTGCACGGGCAGTAGGGCGCGCGCATGGGCCTGACGTTTTGAATGCAGCGGAGGGCCTTTGGCACTCGCGCTGCATCCTTCGTCTAAGATTGACGTAGTTTTTGAGTATAGCTTTGCGATATCTTTGTATTACTAAAGTACAGAGTTTGAGTTTATAAATAAATAAGAGTGATTTATCAGCATAAACAAAGTATCTTGTGTCTCAGTGATTAACCCTTCCTGATCCATCTGCAACTATTATTATTACTTTATAGATTTAATTAAATCTATCATTTTTTAATAAATATAGAAAAAAAATATATTCACTATCTCGGGGTCTCTTCACTTGATACGGCCTTGCTCGCGTGAGCCTTCTTAACTTTTGAGAAAACAATGAAAAAATTAATCTAAATCAAATAAAAACATTTGATAAATCAAAAAAAGTTCTCTGAACAACTAAAGAAACTGTTGAGGGTTAGGCCTTTTTTGCGAAAATGGACATTTTTTCGATAAAATAATGATATTCTTTAAGTAAATTACTGTAAATTGAAGAAAATGGAGTTTAAAAAGTTTTTTATGACACAACTTAGGAAAATTTAGTTATTTCAACATGGAAAAAAATTAGGGCCACATAGAGACCCTAGAGTTCAAAATGTAAACTAAATTCGAGACAATCAACGAACTTAGTTTCGGCCGCTGAGCAGAGGTGTGTAGTGAACTGAACTAGTTTAGTTCAGTTGAGGGAGTTCAGTTCAGTTCAGTTAGAAAGTCGCATATCGTGAGCTATGCGCATATAGTTCAACGACCCTAAGAAAATTTAAAAAAAAAACAGTAAATAAAATTAAATCTATATTGCCTGAAGGTATACAGTAAAGAATAAAAAAAAAAAAAAAAAAATAGAATATTAAAAAAGGGAAAGTTTCTAAATATTTTGCGTATGAAAGTTTTATAACCACTTGGAGGTTATGGACAAGTAAACAAAGATTAAAGTGCTGAAAAAAGAAGTGATAATTGTTAATAATTGGCGGTTTTAGGCAAATAAATAGTACGTTTTACTTGAGTGTATCTTATGAACAATTAAATAAACCGACAAGCTCTGAACCTTCATAACGCTGAGGAGAGCGACAAATAAATTATTTTTTATAGACTGTCAAACGAACCGACAAGCTCTAAACCCCCATAACGTTGGGGGGAGAGATAAATAATTTATTTTTTATAAACAATTAAATAAACCGACAAACTCTAAACCCCCATAACGCTGGGGAGAGCGATAAATAAATTATTTTTTATAAACAAATAACTAACCAGCTAGCTTCGAGCCCCCGTAACGCTGGAAAAGAGGATAAATAAGTATTTTTTGATAAACAATTAAATAAACAACCAAGCTCTAAGCCCCCATAACTCTGGGGAGAGCGATACATAAATAATTTTTTATAAACAATCATATGAACCGACAAGCTCCAAACCCCCATAACGCTGGGGAGAGCGATAAATAAATTATTTTTTATAAACAATTAATTAAAACGACAAGCTCTGAGCCCCCATAACGCAGAGGAGAGCAATAAATAAATAATTTTTTACAAACAATTACATAAACCGACAAGCTCTACACCCACATTACGCTGGGCGCCCGAGTTCAACAAAAAAACTGATCGGCTATGCCCCAAGCTTTAAACCCCTAAAACCCGGAAGCCCAAGTTCAACAAAGAAGCTGATTGGCTCCCCCCCAAGCTCTAAGCCCCCAAAACCCTGAGCGCCTGAGTTCAACAAAATGCTGATAGGCTACCCCCCAAGCTCTAAACCCCCAACCGATCAGTTTGCTTTATTGAACTCGGGCACCCGGTGTTTTGGGAGTATAGAGCTTGGGGGTAGCCTATCAGCTTTTTGTTGAACTCGGGCGCCCAGTGTTTTGGGAGTTTAGAGCTTGGGGGGTAGCCAATCAGCTTTTTCGTTGAACTTGGGCACTCCGGGTTTTGGGGGCTTAGAGCTTGGGGGGTAGCCTATCAGCTTTTTTGTTGAACTCGGGCTCACAGGGTGTTGGGTGCTTAGAGCTTGGAGGTAGCCTATCAGCTTTTTGTTGAACTCGGCGCCCAGTGTTTTGGGAGTTGCCCAGTGTTCTACCATAAACTCACCAACTTATCAGCTATGTAAATTTGTTGCCAGTTTCTTAGAGAGAATTTTACCTAAGTCAGACATTAACATCAAAAACAGTTTAGAAATGTTTGAGTTATTGAATAACTATGATATACCTAATAACCACACATTAGTTAGTTTTGATGTAATTTCTATGTACAATAACATCACATCAAAGGCGGTAAAAAAATCTTAAAAAAAAAGATGGTGTACTTTTAGGAGAAAAATAAATTTTCCATTTGATACTTTTAACACATTGATTGACACCATTTTTGATTTGAATTACTTCATATGTGATGACACTATATACAGACAAAAACATGGATTGGCCATGGGCAGTCCCGCGAGTCCTATATTCTCAACAATTGTGTTAGATGATTTTATTGAAAAGGCTAGTAGAAAATTTGATAGACCTATAGCATTTGTAAAAAAATATGTTGATGATTTATTAGTTTGCATAAATCAAAATGACATAGATGATTTTCTAAAGCTTCTAAATAGGCAAGATAAAGATAGACATTTACAATTCACATTAGAAAAGCCTGAAAGGCATTTCATTACATACTTGGACATAGGAATTCACATACAACCAAATGGGGCTGTGAAAACTAATTGGTATCAAAAACCCACCCACGCGAATAAATACCTTAACTTTAGCTCACACGATCCTATCAATCAAAAAATAGCAATAGTATATCATTTAGTTGACAAAGCTATAAAATACACTAACTTAGAATTTCACCAAAATAATTAAAATAAAATTTTTGATATATTATTAGCTAATGATTACCCGCTCAATTTCATTGAAAAATATATTAAAAAAAGGACCATCACTTTAAAATCTCAAACTCAAAACAACATTACAACGAATTCAAAAAAACCAAACAAATATTTAGTATTACCCTTTGTGAAAAATTATGAACAGAAAATTAGACAGATAGCAAACAAATATAAAATTAATATAATCTTTAAATCGAACGATAAATTACCTTTTTTGAATAATAACCAAAAACAAAATAAAAGTAAGCCAATCAAAACAAACACTATTTATCAAATCCATTGTAAAAATTGCAATAAATCATACATTGGTCAGACAGGGAGACATCTATTAAAACGAACGAATGAACACATAAAAAAGATAGAACAAAGATCCACAACTTCAGCCATGTATTTACACACATAAACGACCGGACACAATTTTAAGTTAGATTTGAAAGACATTAACATACTACATACTGAGAATAACTTATATAAACGTTTATTTACTGAAATGGTATTTATTACAAACAACGACACTGTCAATATTCAAAAGGACACAGAGAAACTCAAACCGGAATTCAAACAATATATCAGAATGTTACTCACAAAGAACGATTAACAAGAAAACAAAACAATTCGCAATTAATGTAAAAGTTTTATAACACATATGACACATATGCATGTGTTATATGATTTTGGGATCAAAACTCCATAGTGTTTACACCTTTACGAGATACTTATATACATTTAAAATCTAAATTGTAAACGAACCTTTACACCTTTGTACCATAGGGTAGCAGAAAATAAGCCACATTAGCATTTTGACTGTGCAATCATGTTGCAATACTTTTATACCAAATATTAATTTTAGGTAAAATAAACTTATAATTTTATATATTGTAATATATTGTGAAAAACAGACTGTGATGTGTTTTATTGTAATTATATTTTTAATAAAATTATATTTATATTTATTTTTAGCTTGAAAAGGCGTGAAACAAAAAAAGTCACGCGAAACGTTGCTATGTAATTTATAGAAAAAAATAATAAATGAAATTTGAACAGAACTGGCCAGTAATATAATGATTAACTAAACTAGTTCAGTTCACTACACACCACTGCCGCTGAGCGGCCTAAATTATCGATGTGATGACTTGAAAAGTTCAGTGGCTGACTTTTTGAGCTAGGTCATAGGGGAGAGCCGGGTAATTCGGGCAGTTTGACCGAGCCCCATAAAGTTTATTTAATAAAAATAAAATTTATTAATTTTTGGACTTGGAAATAATTTATTTTTACAGATGAACTATTTGTGAATAAGTTTCCGTGAGCTTAGCTCTTGAATGATGATAGAAAAATTTGTAAATGATAAAAACTGACACAATATCAGACGGGCTATTCGAGCACTGCTGCGGGCTATTCGGGCATTTTTCAGCGGGCTATTCGGGCACTTTGAGAATTTTAATATTAAAATGCAAGTGAAAGACTTTATTTTATCAACAAATCACTCCTTAGGTACTTAAATAATAAAATCCATCAATGCTTAACTATTCAAACGTATATATGTCCCATTTTTATTCACTCGAAGTTGAGGTTAGGAGAGCGGACTATTCGGGCAGTAAGAGATTCTGAACAATTCGGGCTATTCGGGCATTTTTATTTAAAAAAAAAAAAGAACTTATTATTTTGATTTAATTTTTTTGTAAAATAATAAAATGAAGCATATTTTATCGCTTACTATTTTTTTTCAACTATTTACTATAATTTCTTTGAAAAAATAGCAACTGCTCGAATCACCCGGCTGCCCGAATTACCCGGCTCTCCCCTAGAGCGCCCTCAGTGGGGAGCCATTCAGCGGCCCACGTTTAAGTTAACTTATCATTTCTACCGTGTGGCGATTTCCCACGTGTGCAGCCATGCCTTATACATATTTGGTTTAGTAAACAGTTGTTTTACAATTGTTAATGTGTTATTCAAATTAATTAATGTTCGTGTATAGTTCAATAAGTGTACCATAATAATTGTTAGCGGTCTCCATAATAAAATGACTGATGCTCCAGCTGCTGCTGATCTAATTCCGTTGCCGGTAAGTAAGTTTTTACACAATATTTTTACAATTTTTCCTGTTTTTTTGCTTGTTCAGTTATAGCAAATTGATTATTTGTATCATCATGTACGTGCAAAATTCCTGAAAAAAAACACAAAATTTTTTTTTTTTTTTTTGGTTTTTTAAATTTATATATTCACTACCTAATTGCATGTAGTTTTAAAAGAAGTTTGTACCCAGATTATTTTGTTATTCAAAGTTGAAGTAGTTGTTTTATCTGAAGTATAGAATAAACGTTTTTAAATTTAATCTCATTAACCTGGTATGATCTTTTTTTTCAAGTTTATTTTAAAATAACAATAAGGAAGGCTGAATAAAAATTATTTAAAAGGACCTTAGTTTAAAATTTTGTTTCATTATTGAAATCAATTTAAAAAATAAGTAAAAGTTATAATATTGATAAAAAAAGTATTCTACATTCATTGATTGTAAAATCTTATTAATTTTATAATTAAGAAACAGTTTCATTATGATAAAAATAAACAATATCATTTAAAAAAGCTCTGTTAAGTATCATTTTTAGAATATCTTTTTAATGATAAAAAAACAATTGTGCAAGTTTTCAGGAACAGTGTGCTTTTACTTTTGACTAACGCATTCATTTGCTTGATTAATATTTTCATTACTCTGCTTGATATTTCAGATGATATTTTTATTAATAGACGGAATGAAGTTTTCTTTATTTTAAGTGGTAGTCTAGAAGGTGAAATTGTACTTGATGAATATCGTCACTCGAAGTTTATTGATACTTGTAGAATTAAAACAATAGTAATGATGCATATGTTCAAAAACCCAATAAATTTCAAGTAAGTTTATACTTGCCAATTCAAGACAAAAACGTGCAATGTAACAATTATTATAAAGTAATGTCTTAATTTATTGTTTTCTATTAACTTCTTCCAAAAAAATATCTTTTATGTTATCTTTTTAATTAATTCTTCGTGGAGATATTATATTAGCAAACAGAAGTCCATATAATCTGGATACATGATCTCTCATCAGAGAAAGTGAGTTTATGATCAGAATTATATTTTATGATTTTATAAACATGAATTTTCTTCAATCATTTGTTCAAATGATGCTCTTGCTGAGTTAAAAATTAAAGTTTAAAAAAAATTAAAATCATATGCATGATAGTTTACTGATTATGAAGTAGTTATCAAATAAAACATTTGATTTGATTTGGAAACAATTTTTGAGTTATAATATTTGCATGAACGTCGATTGATATTTACAGCTATGAAATTATGACTGATGAACCTGTTAACTTATTTAAAAAAAAATCGTAACTTACTCAAGTTTTTTTATTTCTATTGATTACTGCATTGTAAATAAATACATCTGTAGAATTATTATTTTAAATTAAGGAGGTTCCCTACCATCTACGTAATTCAAATGTGTATTTGACTACAGTAGTTGTCTGCTCATTGGCTCAGCGACTTTCTAACCTCTGTATGAGCCAATGAGAAGTCATATTTACAAGAATATAAAATCAATTGTTTATAATTATTGCTACAGGCTCCTAATGAATGTTTTGAAACAAATATAATCATCTGATTTTTTTCGATTTTTGCGCGTAGTTACATTAAAATCTGTGGGCTGGAAATTAAGTATTTGCTGTTTTAGTAAATTTCCCATTAGAACCCATGCAAATTTATGAAATTTGAAATGTTTATAATTTTTTTCACAAGCTCCTCAGGGCTTTGAAATTTTAGCTGAGCTATTTTTATACTAAAAACTATGTGTTCATTTAATTTGGACAAAATCTGTGGGCTGGATCTATTTGGTAGGGAACCTCCTTAAGGCTTTCATATGGTTGAATAAAAAAAAATTAAAATATTTAATCACTAACGGTTGGTTTTCTTTGATGGTGCAAGTTTTCTATAACAATATTACAGTATTAAACATAATTCATTAAAAAAAAGTTTTCAAATAATTTTGTAGGTGTGCTGAATATAGCTTTTCGCAAGATAAAGAAGAAAAATTAAAATTTAATTTTAGTGGTTTTTCGGAAATTTTTAAACTAAAATTAAAATTTAATTTATAATTAAAATTTAGGGTTCAACCGGAACTGTTTTTGAAGATCGCAGAATTAATATTCGAGCTTTTACCCGAAATTGTCAAAGAATCTTGGTATACTGCCTACCAGCCGGAAACCACTGCTTGTCCTTCCATTAACGCTGGTGGATTTTTATACTAAGAGTATAAAGCTTTGCGTCTCTTTTTAAGAAATGCACATCGACTCGCCCTCAAGAAGAAAAGTGTCCAAGTGACCCAGGAAAATTCCCAAAGAAAACGTAAGATATGTTATTGCGATTATTACAATTTTCATCATTGTCTACAATATAAAATTAAAAATTAAATAATATTATTTTTTGATATTTTTTTATAATATTTTAGGAATTTCATTTGGGGAAACGTATCGCTGTCTAACAGACCCTGACCGTGAAAATTATAACAAAGTAGATGTTTTTAACAGATGGATTGAAACTTTTTCTCCTCGCAATAAAAAACTTCACGAAGTTGTAAAAAAAGAGTATTATTTCACGGTGAATGGCTACCTGGACAATTTCTCATGTTTGAATTTTCCTGATGGAATTTCTTCAGTGAGTACATTTTTTTAAATGATAAAGAATTAGAATGTTTGCTTAATTTAATCAGGAGAAAATCAGATTTGAAATCATCAAATTATTTTCACGGATTAGAAATTATTTTTTTTAATGATATTTATTACCTCTTTTCTGTAACAGTTACAAAACGATTTCGATGCCGTTTGTGCTCAGCTTGTAAAAGCCAACATTTTCAAACAAGAAAGGATTGCACAAATAAAAGTAGCATTTACTAATGATTGGCCCATTCTTGCTAAGAAGATTGTGGCTTTCAGCAAAACTTCAAATATTAAATTTATCATCGATTTTTGGAAAGTACATTCAGATAAGGAAAAACGTAATAATTTTATCAATCTTAAAATGATTTTATGAATAGAATATAAAAAAGAAAAATTAGTGTTGCAGGCGACTCTTAGTACAACTTTGATGAATCAAAGCTTAAAAGTCTTACTTTTACTTTATTAAAAAAAAAATTAATTTAATTTGGTTATTACATATACAGTTTTTTAATTTAAATATAAATTTCAGAGTTTCCCGAGAGTTCTGAACCATACGTAGCGCTTTATCTATTACCGGTTCTAATCTATGTGGCCAAAAAGGCTTTGAAAAAATCATCGACTCAAGCCAGTCCAGTTGATAAGCAACTTGGTTTTTTTCCAATTATAGAAGTAAGGCTCCATAACTCTAAAATTTCTTGCAATAAATACAATTTAAAATGAAAAATATGGACTAAAATAATTGCAACTGTTGACTTTGTTTTGTAGAATGAGCAAGGACTGGAAGCTAAAAAAAAAGAGGTGTCTTCACTTCTGCAAGAGTACCAAACCGATGTAACCCCATACGTTATATTTTGTGGGGATCTACATAATATTGGAAAAGCGTTCGTAGTAATAAGAGACGATGTTTATGAATATAATGATCCGCTGAAAGCGATGCAAGCTCTTTTTGAATGTAGAGTCGCTTTAAGATCCTGGCCTAGCTTGACTGACTATACGTGGATATTTTTTCAGTTGCAAATGTTTAAAATCCCTTTAAAAACTCAAGGCTTTTGTGTTCGGAGTTAGAAGAAACTAACCGAATTTATTAATAAACTACGGTCGTTTACATTTCCTCCTACTTAAACTCTTTAATATTTTAATTTACTTTGTGATCGTACGATAAAGTTTCAAAACTTTTATGAGCCGTTGAACTTTTGCGTTTATACAATTTTTGTATTTTAGTCAAAATTATTTATTTTTAAGATATTATAAAAATAAAATAAGTTATTATCAACAAATCAGACATGGATTTTTGGAATATTTTTAATCAACTTTTTTTTTTTATTCTACATATTTATGCTCATCCAGGCTTAAGTCGCGTTCTTGTAAAAGATGTTGTACAATTTATAATAGAATTTTCTTGTAATATTATCTTACCATCAATTAAAAATAAAATTGATAAAATAATTTGTAAACATAAAAACTCGAGAGCACAAGTACATAAAGAAGTTTTTCAAATTTTAAAAGATAATAACGTCAGCCCTGAGGTTATTCAAAAAGTAGCCAAAACTTTCGAAGCTGAATCATTAATACAAGATGAAACAAGTGTAAAAATTGATGAAATTTTTTCTGATCATGCTCATGTCTTTGATCATTTATCAACCGAGTATAAAAGATTTTCTTTCTTAAAGAGCAAAGGTTTTATAGAACCTAAACATTTTTTTATTGGCTCTAAATCTGTCAATGACATGAAACAAAATGAGCATGGGATTAACCTGGATGACATGTGGTGTAACAGGGGTGGATTTAAGGGTTTGTATGAGCCGATACAAATACCCACGGTGCGTACTAAATCCTTATCACCTGTACTTAGTGCTGATCCAAGCACTCGTCGAACTGCAACTCGTCGACCTGAAATAATAAAATGAGGAAATCGCGTCCGCGAATATTACTATACTTCGCGACGCGGTCGGCTAGTTCGTTTATCGGTAGTGGGTGCGGGTATTAAAACAAGATCGATTCGCAGGAACACTAGGTTTAGTCAATAAAAATTAAATTAACAATTTAATAATTTATTAAAACAAATCTAAACCTAAAATACAAGTTCCGAATTACGACTCGGTGTCGTTCACACCAGTAAACAAAAGAATCTCCAATGCTCTCTAAATCGTCGCGCGCGCACACAAATTCCTGCTGCTATCGGCAGCTAACGCGCGCGAGAGAAAAACAAAGATTATGACAATAACAGTGTACTAAGGACACTCACACGCATTCACACTCACTCGCACATTTACAATTAACTTACGGAGTCGCTAAGGTGCACCTCATACCAAGCCGTCAGGCTAAACAAAATGCCAGGCTACGATGCCGACCAGCCGCAATATCTACCATACTCGAGTCGCCGTGTAGCCGTCGGAAAGCGGTCCAGGCGATGACGTGAAATGACAACTTCACAAATAACACCACACTCTCACACTACGGCTCTACCACAACGCGCGACGCGAATGTCAATCATTGCCTTGACTTCCGTAACGAGTAAGCTGCCTCAAGATCTGCCATGAATCGATCTCCAGATCTTTGCGTGTCTGCCGAACGTCGGTCAGGTTCCTCGACGTCCATGGATTCCAAAAGCCGGTTGACTCGTCTAGACAGAAGAATGCTTCCCGGGCGATGACCATCGATCCCGCACCTTCTGTCTCTGCCAACTCTCTTTTCAACGACATTCCACTCCCGAGGAGTCCGGTTAGCCGTCGAACCGAGACGAGTTAAGTTCCACACTGGGAAAAAATTGGGGACGACTCTCCTCACGTGTCGTGCATAGGGATACACGACGCTGTGGGGACAGCGAAACCCATATGCGGGGATCACGATCCCCGCAGAAACTTTGCGTCGACGACCGATTAGCGTAATGTTTTCATAAATTGTTGAGATAGTGCTATTTTTACTTCAGGACAATCTCAAGGCTCGAAAGACTTGTAAAGCACAAGACATATCACCAGTGAAATAACATATTTTGGCACACATATAACCGATATAATGAGGATAAGCATCCAATTTTGAGGTTAGACTACGCCAAGATACTCGGTGATTGCTAAAAGTATATAGGTATACAAACTGCTGCTCGAGGAACGTTTGCGCGTAGGGGATCCCCATGCCCGACACGTGGGGAGAGTCGTGCCCAATTTTTTCCCAGTGCATGTACGTGCGAACACTTGGACACGAAAACTACGAGTGGCTTCCCGATTCCCGCTTTACCACCTCAGAGGTCCACTCTGAGCTGCGTTCGACAGTCACGTGACTCGCGCCAAATCCTAAATTGTCACCGACGATTTAATTACGATCGCTGACTGTCACAGTGGGGTGTATGGGTTCCTTTAGAACAAACATTAAAACAATTTCTTGAGATAGCGGGCTTATTAAATGAAAAATTAGAGTATATGGATAATTTGGCAAACGATTTATCTAATTTGTGCAATATTACTCAAGGTGTGGTATGGTTGACAAAATATAGCCATCTACGTGTCAATACAATCGTTATCCATTTGTTCATATATTATGACGAGCTTGAAGTCGGTAATGCTTTTGGTTCACACGCCAGACACAACAAATTTAATGCCACTTATGCTGCTACAGGGTGTTTACCTCCCAGATTAGCTTCTAAAATTGATAGTATTTTTTTTTATTCATTAATCTGAGCCAAAGATAAAAAATTATCAACAAATCAGCTTTCTTTTGAGCAGCTAATAAAAGAATTGAACTTTTTTCAAGAAACTTAATGACGGTAAGGAAGAGCGTCTAGTTAAGTTTCAATTAATAACTGTTCTGGGCGATAATGCTGGTTTGAATGAAATTTTAGGGTTCGTAGAGAGTTTTCGATCAGATTATTTTTGTCGAGTTTGCAAATCAACGGTAGAACAGACTCATAAAGATATTCAAGAAGTCGAAAGTAGACTTCGAACTGCAGAAAATTACTCTGCAGATGTTGAAATTAACGATTAAAAAAAAACAGGGGTAAGGGAAAACTGCATGTTTAACCAAGTTAATGGGTTTCAAGTTGCTGAAAATGTTTGCCTGGATTTAATGCACGATGTGCTAGAGGGCATTTGTTCCTATGTTCTTTGTTCTTTAATAAATACATTCATTGAAAAAAAATATTTCACTTTAAACGAGCTAAACGTTAGGATCAAAAAGTTCTCTTGGGGTAAGCTTGAGAGTGGAAATATTCCGCCTGAGATAAAAAGTGATCGTTTGAAGAATTATTCACAACTCAAGCTTTCAGCTTCAGAATGCCTTTGTTTAACTCGTTATTTTGGACTCTTAGTCGGAGATAGAGTTCCTGAACACGACATTCATTGGAAATTGTACAAAAGTTTAAGACTTATTATTAATATTCTAACAGCTCCTCGTATTACAAAAGCTGATTGTGATTCAGTGGAACAATTGGTTCAAGAGCATCACGCTTATACTTGGAGCTGTACGGAGATCTCAAGCCTAAATTCCATCACTTAGTACACTATGGAAGACTCTTACGAATGTATGGCCCATGCATACACTACTGGTGTATGAGGTTCGAGAGTCGACATCGTCCAATAAAAGCTGCCGCTCAATCAATTAGCAGTTCAAAAGATTTATTGTATTCTGTTGCAATTAAACAAATGTTAAAATTTTTTGAAAATATATTTACATTAAAATCTTCTTTTGCAAAAAGTTTAACCCTCGGTTCGCAAGACGACCGACCGAATTTCTATAATTACGTCAATGGCAATGGAATTCTTTATGAAAAAGGTATGACTTTCATTACTGATATGTCCAAGATTGAAATATTATTTGGTGGGATTGAAAAAATTAAAGTCGAAGACGGTGAAGTATCTTTTAGTATAAAAATGTTTGAAGAAATTACATTCGATGATCATAGACATGCTTTCATTGTCGAGGAAGACGAAGAAATACAAAATATAATTTATTTAAAAAGCAACCCGGTAATGATTCCAGTTCTTTTGTTTAAGTCCGGGGATATTCAATACCTAGCTGCTAGATCAAGAATTTAATCATCGAAATAATTTGATCTTAGTTTTTAAAGCCTGAGTAGATTTTTTAATCAAGTATGTAATGTATTCTCGAAAATAAATTTCTTGTTCTATTAAATTTAGAAATCTGTGTGAATTTTATTAAATCCCAAAGATAAACCCAAAACCAAAAAATATTAATTTATAGTAATTGTAAAAATTTTTTTTAGAGAGTTGCTTGGATAAAATATTTTGATTTTGATTATAAAATAAAAGTTTATCCTAAAGCCCAATCGGGCTTTAACGGCGATTTGGTTTTTTTTAAACCAACTGCCGTGAAAGCTTGCAGGGCTTTATACAGGGTGGCGTAGATTAATCGAAACGCGAATATATCTCGAAATGGAAGCTTTGTGGAAAAAAGTTTTTTAGATGAAAGTTGTTTGGTTTGGAGGGGGAAACAAAATAGTGGCTTCGGGTTTGGGCCCGGGGCCTTATGTTGGTCCCTACGGACCCAAAGTCCGGTTTTTTAAATGGGAACCCCAATTTTTTTTACCAAATGCGGAAAAAGCGGAAAATTTTACGATTTTTAGGTATTTTTTGAAATTTTTTTTGGGCCTTGTAAAGGCCACGTAGGGCCCGTTTCTCTTTTACTCTGCTTAAATCCAAAAAACGCCTTTTTTGTATTGCACATGAAATGTAAAAGTTTTTAAGTTTAAAATTTCCAATAAAATGAGCCCAAAAAAATTGGGCTCGGGATCTCATATTGGGCCCTACCGACATAAAGTCCGGTTTTTAAATGGGAACCCCTATTTTTTTTTTACAAAATTTGGAAAGAGCGGGAAATGTTGCTATTTTTGGGTATTTTTTGAATTTTTTTTGGGCCCTTATGAGGCCCAGCGAGCTCCGAAAAATCACATTTATCATTGACAGCGTTATTTTCGAGAAAAAGTATTTTTTGTAAAACACATGCACAAAGTTTTTTAGTTTGAGATTTTCAATATGATTAGCCCAAAAAAATTGGGCTGGGGCCTCTTATTGGGCCTCATAGACATAAACCCAATTTTTTTCAGCAGATTCTGAAAGAGCGGACAATTTCAAGATTTTTAATTATTTTGAAAAAGTTTTTTGGACCCTATCTAGGTCCAGCAAGCCCCAATTGAGTGGAAAAATTAGAAGTTAAAATAAACAACAAACAAACATTATTATTCTCTATAATCTGAAAGCCTGCGAACTGCACACGATACATAAGTAAATAGGAACTTAGTTGCACACGATACAAAGTAAAATAATTTTTTTGATACATAAATAAATTAATTTTTTTTAAATTATCCATTCAGTAATTGCTTGAACTGGACACCGTTTTGCTGAATGCTTGCGTTTACTTTTTTTCCACTTTTTGTGCATTTGTTTCACAAAAAATACTTTTTCTAAAAAATAACGCTGTCAATGATAAATGTGATTTTTCGGAGCTCGCTGGGCCTCATTTGGGCCCAAAAAAAATTTCAAAAAATACCTAAAAATAGTAAAACTTTCTGCTCTTTCCGAATTTTATAAAAAAAATAGGGGTTCCCAATTAAAAACTGGACTTGGGTCCGTAGGGCTCAATATGAGATCCCAAGCCCAATTTTTTTGGGCCCGTTTTATTGGAAATTTTAAACTAAAAAACTTTTACATTCCATGTGCCATACAAAAAAGGCGTTTTTTCGGATTTAAGCAGAGTAAAAGAGAAACGGGCCCTACGCGGCCTCCACAAGGCCCAAAAAAATTTTCAAAAAATACCTAAAATCGTAAAATTTTCCGCTCTTTCCGAATTTGGTAAAATAAATAGGGGTTCCAATTTAAAAAACCGGACTTTGAGTCCGTAGGGCCCAACATAAGGCCCCGGGCCCGAACCCGAAGCCGCCATTTTGTTTCCCCCTCCAAACCAAACAACTTTTATCTGAAAAACTTTTTTCTACAAAGCTTCCATTTCGAGATATACGCGCGTTTCGATTCGATGTAGGGAATTCGATTTCAGTTTCGAGCATCCGGTCTCTCTGCCTGCGCTCTCTGTAGACTTAACCGGACGTGACGTATGCGGTGGGCGTGTCTATTTTTGCTGTCTCACTCTTACTGCTTACCTACAGCGGCAGACGGGGGCATGTAGGCCCGAGCCTGTAGCCATGAGGCGACTGGTGGCGCTGTATCAATTAGCAGCTCCCTACAGCTGACTGCGGAGCCGCTGAGCAGAGCAGCTTGTAATGTGTTATGAGCAATAACTTTTTTATAAATAATTGATTGTCATAGAAAAAACAGTACTGAAGACCCTTATCTTCATTATATATTAAATAAGTGGTAGAATTTATAATTATTAATTTGTTTAATTTCAATAAAAGAGTATGAAATAAATAATCTCTACAGTCTTTCTATGATCATCATCATCAAAGATTTTTCAATTATTGTGGTGTGCCCTGTGAGTTGATAATAATTGTGCTGTGGTTGTGTTGGGGACCTGATGGCTGGAGGTGCATATTAACAATTTTAAAAATAAAGTTTTTTCTGAATGAGTGTGTTTGTGTGTGTGTCAGGTTGAACTTGCAAATTAATTTTTTATAATCCACCCAACTTGCAAATTGCAAAAGGTGCAATTGCAGCACATAATGTCATTGTCATACGCATTATCGCTTAATTTCATAGAATCATCATAGAAATGTATATGCTCTTAGCCAATACACTTGAACTGTTAAAGTTTTGTAATCCTACCCTTTTTCAAAAATAAACTTGATGTTTGAAAGTTTTGTAATCCCACCTTTTTTCTAAAATAAACTTGATGTCTGACAATGAATTTTAAATTTGATTGTGACTGTTACATTCACTCAGGGTGTTAATGATAAGTATATTTAAGTCAACATGAATCAATTTTTAAAAATTTTTATCTTTTTTGTTGTCTGTATGCAAGCTTAAGTTATGCGGCCAAAGTGATTTTACATTTTAAAACTGGTTAATTAAGAAGTACAAAAGAAATAGATAGTTTTGGGTCTAGGTATCCAGTGGACCAGAAATTATGAATTCTATTTGGCATGGATTTTTAAAGTACGGATGAGCATTTGCTTCATTATTTTCAAAGTGGATTTAGTTTGTCCATCAATTATGTATGCAAAATGAATTGAAAAGTACTTCATAACAGTAAATTATGTCTATGATTTTTATGTGTTCTGACTAATGATAAAATTTATATAAAAGAAATTTAAACCTAAAGAACTAGATACATCCAAGTCAACATGAATCAATTATTAAAAATTTTTATCTTTTTTGTTTTCTGTAAGCAAGCTTAAGTTACGCAGCCAAAGTGATTTTAAATTATAAAATTGGTTAATTTTTTTTTTTACAAGAATTAAAAAGTACAATAGAAATAGATAGTTTTGGGTCTAGGTATTCAGTGGACCAAAAATTATGAATTCTATTTGGCATGGATTTTTAAAGTACGGATGAGCATTTGCTCCATTATTTTTAAAGTGGATTTAGTTTGTCCATCAATTATGTATGCAAAACGAATTCAAAAGTAGTTCATAACAATAAATTATGTCTATGATTTTTATGGGTTCTGGATAATGATAAAATTATATAAAAGTAATTTTAAACAGAGGAACTAGATATATCTAAGTTAACATGAACCAATCATTGAAAATTTTTATCTTTTTTTTAATCATTTTAAGGTTACAAAAGAGTATTTGCTACATTTCAATGTAAATTAACATTAAAATAAAGTTAATGTACATTTAAAAAATAGGTTAATACTAAATTGAATTTTTTTTTTTACATATAAAATAGATTTCCTTAGGACTTTTAAAGGTACTGGTTTATGTCGTGGTTTTACATCAGAATAATTGAATATATCTTAGTTATTGTTAAATTATTTAGAATTTGTTAAGTTCGTGAAATAATTTATTAAGACATATTTCAACAATATTAATGATTTATTTATGGAGTTTGGTTTTTTGAACTTGTGGACAAAAAGGAAATACATTTAAATATTTACCGAATTTACGCAATAAAATCTTTAAAAAATACTTTTAAAAAAGTAATATTTACGGCGATTGGTTTTTTAAAAAGGAATCTAAATAAAAAATTATACGCTAAGTATGATCTTTAAAAAATACTTTGAAAAAAGTAATATTTACGGCGATTGGTTTTTTTAAAAGGAGTCTAAATAAAAAGTTATACGCTAAATATAATAATCTTGTCGTGTATATATAATCTATATATATAATCTTGTAAATATAATAATCTATAATAATCGTGTCCCTGAGCCGAAAGGCACCCCGGTCAACTTTCATTATCAATAAGCAATATAAGATATATTCATTATTCAATTATTCTGATGTAAAATGACATAAACCAGAACCTATAGAAGTCCTAGGGAAATCTATTTTATATCTCATTCTATTTTACTTTTTAATATTGTAAAATCAGTTCTTTTTGGCTACGGTATTTTAACAATTTTTGGAGAATAAAAGTTAAATAAACTAATGAAATCTAAACATATACGTTAACTCTTGCTTATCTGAATTTATTTATTTTTCCCCACGAATTCTTTTAATATTTTTCAACAAGTATACAAATATTATTATAAAATATCAGTTTTATATTTGTTAATTTGTACCTTTCATAAAAAAAGAATTAAGAAAACAATTTTATCTTGTTAATGTATTTCAATTAAACAATTTTATTCATTTTTTTATTTGTTATTACAAAAAATATTGAATGAATAATATTAATAAATATTAATAAATGCTGACAAAACAATAGATTAAGTTTGACGGCAAATTTAAAAATCCCTGCATTTCTTTTTAGCTATACAAAAATGTTCAAAATTTTAACGAAAAATATCAAGTAAATATTTTATTTTATATCTGTTATTTTTTTACACAATAATTTTTTTATTATTGCTTCGCAACATTAAATATCTGATTTTCAAACCACACTAAGTAAATAAAGGTAATCTAAATATTTTATTTGCCATTTGACGCTACGTAATGCCATTAGTTGTGATGTTATTGCTTGCCTAAAACATGAAAATCGTTTCGGCTCGTATTCGATCGAAATAAATGTCACGTACTCGCCTAACGATAGCGCCCCTTCTCGCCGCAGCTGTTCGGCCGCTGACAGGCTTATACGAGCGCGCATGCGTCTCAACTGCGAGGCATCAGCTGCCCCTGCACTCGGGCCTTAAAGTGAACAACTGCAAGTCAAATAGCGGCCGAAATTTTTTTCCGTGAACTGTAAATGTTCTTTAAGGACGTTTCAGACCTCCAGTGACTCTCATTCAGTTTTGGGGCTCTCCGCACGAGAAACAGCTGACGCGCCGGTCGTTCTGTCTCTCTCGCTCTCGTGGCGCAGCATAACCGCAAAGACTAAAAAATCAACTTTACTGTTAAATTACTCTGAAAGTAGGCCCGGTTGCCGTATTTTGAAAAATGTTAGATTGATTCTTGTTTCAATAGCTAGAATATACTCTTTTTTTTAGAAAAAGTTAACTACTAGTTAATTTACAGTCGTCGATAACATTAAAAAATTGTAGTGCTCTACGTGCCATCCCATGCAAAACGACCGAAATTTGAGCGTTCATAACTCAAAAACGAGTCCCGCTTGCCATATTTTTTTTTGTGGCATTGGAAAGAACACATAAAAATCTTCTTGTATGCCGAGTTACAAAATTTGATAACGTTGACCGAAAATCCCTGAAACGTCCTTAAAAATATCTATCTATGATACAATATCTTAAGGGGGGGGGGGGGGGTAAACCCTGGAGGGCAGAAAAAAAAAATTTTCGTAAAAACGACCTTTGACTTAAACAGCCGCCAAATCGTCAAAAAGTGAAAAAAAAAAATCCTCTTGTTATTACCAGGAAAAACTTATCTTCTAGCAGAATCTTCCTGAAATTTTTGTTTCAGATGTTTATGGACAAAATGGCGTTTTCTGTACTCCGGCCGGGAAGTAGCATTTCCTGGCCGCTGCGCGCCCCGGCCTTTGCTACTTCCCGGCTCCGTCGTGCAGAAAAATAGTATACACACCTTGGCCACGAATAAGAAATGTCTCAAATCACATGTTTCTCGACCTCGGCTACGCCTCGGCCAAAAAATACATGTGATTTGAGACATTTCTTACTTTCGTGGCCTAGGTATGTAATCTACTATTACCACGGGAAAAAATCGTCGAGCGAAGGCGTCTCCGAAAAAGCACTGGCATCGGATTGTTTTTTAATATTTTTACTCAAAAAAATTACAGAAAGTACAGTAGTGGTCAAAAGTTTAAGTCACCCCCCGATTGCGTATTTTCACCGTTTGATTTTTGAGCTTGAAAGTGATAGAAAACATATAAAACTTCAAACGAGTTGTAACTTCTATTTTTTATCTCTTAAAATACCTTATAACTCAAGAAAAAACCATTTACTATGTAGAAATTTATCATTTAAATTCATTTTATCTCAAGTTTTAGTTCAATAAGTTATTTTATAAAAAAAGCTATTTTCGACAATTTTATCGTTTTCAATGAATTTTTTAAAAAATTTACAAATGTCCAGCATCATAATTTTTTTTTCCTCGTATTTCTATTATGATTAAGTTTAAAGAAAAAAATTTTTAAGTCGATTTATGAAGAATTGTTCCAACCACAACAAAATAACAAATTTTTTTTAGAGTTTGGTTTTTTTGAGTTTTGAAAAATCATTGTTTTTGCGCAATTTTGCGTTATTTTAAGCTGTAATCAAATTTTTTTTCAGAATGGAGGGTCAAAATCATATAAAAACACATACTGAATCTAGCTTTAACTGTTTTATTTTTAAAAAAAACTTAAAAAGACTTACAGGAAATCATAAAAAGTTCTTTTTAACAATATTTTTAAAGTATTTTAATTTTAACGAAAAACTTGAATTTTTTGATAATTTAATCACATCGAGAGAAATAATCTTTTATAAAAATAAACGAGCATGTTGTAATTGGATATTTTTATTCATAATTTGATTCTTTTTAACTTGTTTTCAAATAAAATATAAGTTTTTAATATTTTGTAGCTCCACCTTTGGCTTCATAGCAAGCACGTACTCTGCGTACCATTGACTCGGCGAGCTTCTTGCAGTAGTCAAGGCTTAAACTTTGCCAAGCAGCTGCTATCTCTAGCTTTAAATTGTCAATATTTTTTAAATGCTTATCTTTTATCATTCTCTCAATCTGATCTCAAGCGTTTTCAATAATATTCAAGTCCGGAGAACGGGCTGGCCATTTTAAAAGTGAAATTTTTTTGCTAGCCATCCATCGTGTTGTTTTCTTCGATGTGTGACAAGGAGCGTTATCTTGTTGATACAGCCAATTTTTTCTTCCGAAAATTTTTTTTTTGGAGGAAAGCATGAAATTTTTCATAATAACAATGTATTTTTTACTGTCAACTGTACCATTTACAAAATGCAGTTCACCCTTTCCTTTACCAGATAAACAGCCCCAAACCATCACTGATCCGCCACCTTTTTGTACTTTTGCAGACAGACAATCTTGATCATATTTTTCACTCGGTGTACAACGCACTCGCTTAGGTCGATTAGAAAAAAGTTGAAAAGATGATTCATCACTAAAAAGTACCAAGTTCCATTTTTCCGCAGTCCATGATAATTTGTCCTTGCACCAATCATATCGAGCTTTTTTATTTTTTGAGGTTAAAAGAGGTTTGCGCGCCGCCACAGCAGATTTCAAATTTCTTTCTAGCAAGCGCCTGTTGATCGTCTCTCTAGAAATCTTTACACAAGATTGTGTTTCTAGTTTATTTTTTAAAGTATTTGCTGTAACGGTACGATTTTTTTTGCTTCATTAATAATGAATCTATCATCTCTAGCACTTGTTTTACGAGGTCGACCTGAACGGCTTTTGTTTTTCACTGTTTTAGATTTTTGATAAATATCGATTGTGTTTCTAACGCAACATCTGCTTAC
This sequence comes from Encarsia formosa, assembly GCA_038277355.1. Classification (NCBI taxonomy): domain Eukaryota; kingdom Metazoa; phylum Arthropoda; class Insecta; order Hymenoptera; family Aphelinidae; genus Encarsia; species Encarsia formosa. The sequence goes on along the minus strand of CM076184.1, from coordinate 48,722,688 downwards.
GTTTAACGATCTAGCTATTTGTGATTTATTTTTGCCTGCTTTAAATTGGCCAATGATTTGCCACTTTGTTGCTTCAGATACAGCTCTTTTCCCCATCAGGAATTTTACATCAACTGATAAAAAGTGTATGCGGTAAACTTTGTTTATCTTTTTTAGTTCCAAACTTACATAAATAGGTAGCGCAACTGCATGACAGTGTAGCGTAACAGAAATTCGAGATTTTTTTGAATTTTAAACAAGCTTGTTGATGGATTCCGGCTTCGGACGCCGGCGCGAACGGACGTGTGTTTTCTACTGCTCCCTGCGTGTTGTGCCCGTAGTGCTTAGTTATTCGAGGTTACCTCGAGCTTTCGTGCTTTCAGCACACCAGCCAGCCTGCTGGTTTTTATACAAAACAAAGGCTGTGCTGTTCCCGACGGATCCATGGAGGAGATGTCGAACCAGGAGACCCCAAGCCTTGGAGGCGCTCCACAACAATCCACCGTATATAACCTAACCTCAAAGACCACTGCACCCAAAGCCTTATTCTCAAGCGTTCTCAACGAGCCAAAGTTACCCACCAAGGAGGAAGCTATCGTCCTGGACTCCATCGACGGACTCTCGATCCACAGTTACACTATCGCAATCGGTCAAATCATCGGTCCAAAAAGTATCCTGTTCGCGTCGCGCATATCTCAAAACCGCGTGTGCATGTATTTGACCTCCAAAAAGCTGGTCCACGAACTCGTAAACAAAGTGACGAAAGTTAAAATTGACGTTCATCCTTTAGGTATTCGACGCCTAATTTCACGTACGACGCGAGTGATTATTTCTAACGCCTGCCCTGTTATACCACACTACGTTATTGAAGAGGCCCTAAATAAAAACGGAGTTAAAATCTCATCAAAGATGACATATATCAGAGGAGGTAACAAGAATCCTGGTTATGAGCATATATGCAGTTTTCGGCGTCAGGTATATGTTAAATCCGAAGACGTAGAAAAAATTCCCCCCTCTATCAAAATTGAATGCGACGACACGGATTACTGGGTTTATTTTTCGAAAGACGTAGTGCAGTGTTTTCTGTGTAAAGAGGAGGGGCATATTGCCAAGTACTGCCAAGCAGTCGACTCTCAAGTAAACGCGGAAGGCAGTGAGGAGCAGACGACTATCCTTGCAACAAAAGTCGACGACACACAAATCACAATCGACGAACAAGAGGAAATTCCCAACGGTTCGAGCAGTCTTTCAGACTCTTCACAGGTGAGCGCCATGTTACCCCCGCTTGGAACCGCGAAAAGGGGCCGGGAGATATCAAGTGTTAGCTCCGGATCGTCCAACGATGATCCTCCCAAGTCCAAACAGCTGTTAGCGAGAAACAAAATATTAAGCCGCCGAGTTCCAAGAAAAAAAAATTGGAGCAAAAACATAAACCAAACATCGCCGACGTCTCTGCTGCCATCACAGAGGCCAACGAGCAACTCGACGAGGCAAATAAATACTCAGCTGATGCAGCGGATAACATTTCGAGATTCTTAGTTGAGAGCCACGGTGCAAGAAACGTTCAGAAAATTGCCCTAGAATATTCGAGCGATCTGTCTGAGTTTTCTCTGATGTTGGCGACCTTGGCGCAAATGTTCACCGATGTTAACCTGAAAAACCGTACCAGCAGAATCTTGAAAAAATTGGAAGGGAAAAGCGCTCATGATGCTGATTCCATGAGCAATTCCTCCGCCTTTACTGACGGTGAAGTTTAAGACTTTATTTTTTTTTTTCGGTTATTAAAAAAAATAATAATAAATAAAATAGAATAAAAAAAAAAAAGAAAAAAGAAAAAGAAAGAAAGCAAAGCAAAGAAAAAAAAAAAAAAAAAAAAAAAAAACCTTTTTTACCTTTATTAAAGATGTCTCGCGACAATTTGAGAATTCTATACTGGAACGCTAGAAGTTTGAGAAGTAAAAAAAAACAACATGAACTCGCTGTACATTCTATGGACTATGATATCGTCGTCTGTGTTGAGTCTTGGCTTACGAAAGAGGATAACGCCCATCTCCCTGGGTTCTTGACCTTCAGAGAAGACAGGCTGCATCAACGTGGAGGGGGAATCGTCTTCTTCGTCAGAAACTGGATCGCCTACGGCAAGATCGACAACCTGGTCACTCCGGATGCAACGGTCGAGATCTGCGGTATAAACATTTCTAATACGACTCCGCCGATTAAATTAATTTGTATTTACAGAGCTCCAAGCATCGTCCTTTCTCAGACTCAGTGGGACACGATTGTAGGTAACGCGGTCGGACCGAACACACTGCTGGTCGGTGATTTTAACGCCCACTGTACTTCCTGGAATTGTCGGGACACTGATCGTAATGGAGAGAGATTGGAGATCGCCATTGACAAGTTCGACTTATTCTTACATAATGATTCCTCAAATACCTATTTTGATATGCGTAGAAACTATCGCTCCAATCTCGATCTTGTCTTTTCTTGTCCTGACATTGCGGGTCTCGTTTATACCGCGGTCAACGACGATCCTTGGGGCTCTGACCATTTTCCAGTGTCGATTAACGTTTCGGTTGAAAAGTTTCAATACGTACAGAAAACTTTTAGAATCCGTTCTAAAAGGACGGACTGGGGAGCTTTTCAAGAGCGCTTGATGCGTGATCCACCCGAGTTTTACCGCGAAGACTATGATAAGCTAGATGCGATAGGAAAATACAACTATTTTGTTAATGTTGTGACTCAGGCCATTAAGAATTCGACTCCGAGGAAGAACGGTCCTTTTAAATACAAGGGTGGAGTGAAAAATCCAAAGCCGTGGTGGGATGCGGACTGCTATAGAGCCGTCAGGCTACGGAAGGCCGCGCTTCGGAAGTGGGAGCACACCTTAAGTCTCCGTGACCTTATCAATTACAATCGCCAGTGCGCTGAGACGGGGAGGTTATTTACACTTAAGAAAAGAGAGTATACACGGGCTTTTGCGAGCAGCTTATCCTTCCGTACAGGCCGGGGTTACGTTTGGAGGAAATTCAAAGTCCTTAAGAATAGCTGGGCTAAGAATAGTCGGAAGAATGTAAGTTCTAATTTACAAGGTAAGGGCCGCGAATCCGCGAAAATTGATGAAATAAGCCCTAGTTGGGCCGAAACTGACCCTTCCATCATTCCGGAATCTCCTCCTAATGAATTTTTTGATAGGCCATTCCTTTTCTCGGAGTTCAACTCTGCACTTAATAGCAGAAAGGACTGCTCAGCACCAGGCCTTGACTCGATAGTCTACCTTATCCTTAAAAACATTCCCATTCAGTATAAACTCCTCCTGACAGATATTTACAATGAAATTTACACCACGCATTCCTACCCCGAGTCATGGTCTCACTCCTACATCCACCTCATTGAAAAGTCTGATGGCAAGAGTTTGAGACCCATTGCTCTCACCTCTTGCATGTGTAAACTCTTCGAGACCATGCTGAAGAGCAGGATGCAGTGGTGGGTTGAAACCAGAGACCTACTTCCAGCGAGTCAGAGGGGATTCAGACTGGGTATGTCCTGTACGGACTGCGTTTCTAGCTTGGCCCTTAAAGTAGAGGAGGCGTTCTCCGAAAAGAAAGAGGTACTCGCGGCTTTTCTGGACGTCAGAGGGGCATTCGACAATGTTAATATAGATATTCTGTTGGAAAGGTTGGCCAACATGGGTTTTTCGCCCTCGGTCATTAAATTCATCCATTTTCTGACCCACCGTAGATATATTCACGCTGACTGTCTGGGTGAGGAGATCAGGCTAATCTTTAAGGGTTTAACTCAGGGGGGTGTTCTGAGTCCTCTTTTATACATTTTGTATGTTGTAATTATCGTTTTAAGCCTCCCGAAGACTGTTTGTATATCTCAGTTTGCCGATGATGCCGGCTTCTACGTGAAATTTGCAAGAGCTAAGAGGGGCGTAGCTCTGATCGAAAAATCGATTAAACTCATACGGGAGGCGCTCCTGAGCCTTGGACTCGAGCTCGCTCCGGAGAAGACCGAACTTCTCCACTTTAATGCTAAAAATATACCTCCAGGTACACTCAGTGTTAGGGTAGGGGAGGTCACCGTTCCCTCAGCCTTCAAGGTTAAGTTCCTCGGGGTCATGTTTGATTACAGACTGACGTTTGAACAACACGTAAATTACGTTAAGGGTAGGAGTTTAGCGGGGATCAGTATTCTCAAGTTCTTACGCGGGACGGGGTGGGGAGCTGACCCTGACACCTTGATTATCTTTTACAAAAGTTACGTTCGGTCCATTCTTGATTACTGCAATTTCGTCTACTTTCCCACAAATAGCAAGTTCAGAGATAGATTGCAGAGAGTTCAAAACTCCGCTATTAGGGCTGCGCTCGGATATAGGATTAGCACCCCAATAAACGTCATGCACGCCGAAGCAGGAGTAGTTCCTCTTGGACTCAGGGCGAGATATCTTGGTCAACGCTTTTTTTTAAAGATCATGTCTAATACAAGTCTTCTATCTCGTAGGAACGTCCTCTCTTACTATAACATTATGACTAAATCGAACCTTGAGTCTCAGAGAACTATATGGAAATGCATTTCCAACACTGCGATGGTTAGAGACACCTTGGATACTTGGGAGGCGTTCGGCCCCTATCTGTACAGTTTTGAGTCGGTTTACGAGGAGATTACGGTTGATTTCGAATTCGGTAGAGAACTACAGTCGGCTTCTGACCCGGACGAGCGAGTTCGGGGTCTAATTGGAAGAAATAAAGCAATCGCGCTGTTTACGGATGGTAGTAAAATCGAAGGCAACAACTTTATTGGTGCTGCGGCGATATGCCCCTATCTCAACCAGGCCGATCTTCTCAGTCTGGACCACCGCATGTCTATCTTTTCGGCGGAAAGTATCGGACTTATGTCGGCGGTTGATGTAATCATAGCGAACAAAATTCTCAACGCTTTCGTTTTCTCTGACTCTCTTAGTGTGCTTCAGTGCCTGAACTCTACTTCCTTCTCTGCAGACTTTGGCAGGATTATTCTAGAACTCAGGAACTGGCTCTATCACTTTAGGCTTGAGCAACCCGATTCCCAGATAAAATTTTTTTGGATTCCATCACACATAGGGATCAGAGGAAACGAAAGGGCTGATGAGCTTGCTAGGATGGCTACAACGGGTGACTTCTCGTGCGAGTTTAAAGTACCGTTTACTGATTTGTACTCATGCGCCAAGCAAGATATGTACCGCTTCACAGAAGACTCACTCGTTGAAGCAAGCAGCTCTACCGGGTCCTGCTTCTTTCGAAATTATTATACCAGCTGCAGGTTCCCGTGGTTCAGAGGTTTGTCTCTGACCAGAGCCTTAATTGTCTCCGTTCAATAGAATAAGAGCGAATCACTATAATCTTCCGGCTTCGCTTTTCCGCAAAAACCTCGTCAATTCCGATTTGTGCTCTTGTGGCGAAGTAGGCGACATCAACCACGTTCTATGGCAATGCGAGAATTACGATGATTGTCGAGTAAAACTTGTTACCGATCTCGCCCAGATTAAGATTTACCTGCCATGCACCGTTGGTATTATTGTCTCTAAGCCTAGCATCAAGGCCTGCGAAATAATGTATGCGTTTCTTTGTTCATGTAAAATCATCATCTAATTGAAAAAAAAAAAAAAGAAAAAAAAAAAAAAAAAAAAAAATCTAAACACATTGTATAACTTCTTTGTAAAATTTCACTGTATTCATTCTGGTTCTCCCATAGTGGAGCTGTAATAGACCGAGAAGGTCTCAGTTGCTCAATAAATAATTAAAAAAAAAAAAAAAAAAAAAAGCTTGTTGATGATTTGTTATTGAAGTTTTATTGATCGATGAAAAAAGATTTCTCTCGACGTGATTAAATCATCAAAAAATTCAAGTTTTTCGTTAAAATTAAAATACTTTAAAAATATTGTTATAAAGAACTTTTTATGATTTCCTGTAAGTCTTTTTAAGTTTTTTTTTTAAATAAAACAGATAAAGCTACATTTAGTATGTGTTTTTCTATGATTTTGACCCTCTATTCTGAAAAAAAATTTGATTACAGCTTTAAATAACGCAAAATTGCGCAAAAACAAATATTTTTAAACTCTAAAAAAAATTTGTTATTTTGTTGTGGTTTGAACAATTCTTCATAAATCGATTTGAAAATTTTTTTCTTTAAAGTTAATCATAATAGAAATACGAGGAAAAAAAATTATGATGCTGGACATTTGTAAATTTTTTTAAAAATTCATTGAAAACGATAAAATCGTCGAAAATAGCTTTTTTTATAAAATAACTTTTTGAACTAAAACTTGAGATAAAATGAATTTAAATGATAAATTTATACATAGTAAATGGTTTTTTCTTGAGTTATTAGGTATTTTAAGAGATAAAAAATAGAAGTTACAACTCGTTTGAAGTTTTATATGTTTTCTATCACTTTCAAGCTCAAAAATCAAACGGTGAAAATACGCAATCGGGGGGTGGCTTAAAGTTTTGACCACTACTGTACAGTACTGCTCAAAAGTTTAGCGCACCCCCAAATTTCATATTATTCACCTATGAAATTTGAGCTTGCGCTTAACCGTGACAGCTCATATCGTTGCGTCAATGTCTTAAACTTTTTTTTTCACTCAAAGAATACATTTATATGAAAGAAAAAATTTTATTACCCTAATATTTAATTTAAAAATGATTGTTCACTCACATTTTTGCTAAAAAAGTTACTTTTCGAAAAACAGCAATTTTCACCTATTTTTTGATTTTACAGACTGTTTTAAAATTTATTAGAAACATCCAACTGCATAATTAATTTTTTTCCGTGTTTTTTCAATGTTCAAGTTTAACGAAAAAAAATTTCAAGTTTATATGTTCAAAAATATTCAAACCACAGAGAAAAAACATAAATTTTTAGTCACTTATAAATAACTCGTTTTTAGTAATTTTACTGAGTTTTATGCTGAAATCTGTTATTTCTTTTAAATATAATGGAAAAATAATTGTATAGTAACACATATTTATTGTATTTTCATTTATTTTAATTTCAATTTACATGAATAACCTAAAATATTTGAAAAAAAAGTTACAATTTTTATATTTATAACAATAATTTTTAAAAGGAAAAAAAAAACGTCTATTTTATTATTAAACTATTTAAACACAAAGACCTAACTAACATTCGTGATTATATACACAACTTAATCTTTTTTTTATAACATATGATATTATTTTGAAGATATTCTAATATTTTGTAGCTCCTCCTTTCGCTTCATAGCAAGCAGTGACTCTACGGACCATTGCCTTTGCGAGGTTTGTGCAATAAGTTTGACTCAAATTTTGCCTTGCAGCCGCTATTTCCAATTTTAGATCTTTGAGATTCTTTAAGTTTCTTTCTTGAATCATTCGTTCGATTTGATCCCAAGCATTTTCAATAATATTTAAATCCGGAGAACGAGCCGGCCATTTCAAAAGGGGAACTTTGTTGTCAGTTAACCACTTGAATGTTTTCTTTGAAGTGTGGCAAGGAGCATTGTCCTGTTGATAAAGCCAATTTTTTCGTTTTCCGAAATTTTTTTTTTTTTGAAGGGATCATGGCGTTTTCTATTATATTTATATATTCATCACTGTTGACTGTACCTTCGATAAAATGGAGATCGCCTCGTCCTTTTCCTGAAAGGCAGCCCCAAACCATAACAGAACCACCACCTTTCTGAACTTTTGCTGCGAGACAGTTTTGATTATATTTTTCATCAGCTTATCCTTCCAGTCTTACCCTTTTCGGACGGTTGGAGTACAGTTGGAATGATGATTCATCGCTAAATAACACAGTGTTCCACTTTTCTTCAGTCCACAAAAGTTTGTCTTTACACCACTCAAAGCGATTTTTACGATTTTTGACTGTTAAAAGCGGCTTACGGACAGCCACGCAGCTCTTCAAGTTTTTGTCAAGCATACGTCTATTTGCAGTTTGTCTAGAAATAATGACGTTCATTTCATCTTTTAATTGGTTCTTTAGTTTAATGGCTGTGATTGTACGATCTTTTTTTACTTTATTAATTATAAGTCTGTCCACTCTAGCACTTGTTACGCGAGGTCGACCTGATCAGCTTCTATTTTTGACTTTCGCTGTATTTTGAAAAGTCGCTAACGTATTTTGAACACAACGTCTACTTATGTTTAAGATTTTCGAAACCTCAGTTTGATTTTTTTTAGCTTTAAATAAACCGATAATTTGCCATTTCACTGATTCTGTTACTACTTTTTTCCCCATGATGACTTTAACCAATAAAATTGCAACAAAATTCAAAATTAATGAAATTTTAGTAGTATTTAACTCGTCTACTAGTTGGCGCTAAACGTAGAATAATTCAAACATAACATTCCAAGAAGTCAGTTTGAAATATGGCAGCTCTTTTATCAAATAATATAATTAACCTAACAATAAAATTATACGCATCATAAATTTAATTTAAAAAATTTATTTTTTTTCCTCATGTAAATTGAAATTAAAATAAATGAAAATACAATAAATATGTGTTACTATACAATAATTTTTCCATTATATTTAAAAGAAATAACAGATTTCAGCATAAAACTCAGTAAAATTACTAAAAACGAGTTATTTATAAGTGACTAAAAATTTATGTTTTTTCTCTGTGGTTTGAATATTTTTGAACATATAAACTTGAAATTTTTTTTTCGTTAAACTTGAACATTGAAAAAACACGGAAAAAAATTAATTATGTAGTTGGATGTTTCTAATAAATTTCAAAACAGTCTGTAAAATCAAAAAATAGGTGAAAATTGCTGTTTTTCGAAAAGTAACTTTTTTAGCAAAAATGTGAGTGAACAATCATTTTTAAATTAAATATTATGGTAATAAAATTTTTTCTTTCATATAAATGTATTATTTGAGTGAAAAAAAAAGTTTAAGACATTGACGCAACGATATGAGCTGTCACGGTTAAGCGCAAGCTCAAATTTCATAGGGGAATAATATATTAATAAATTTGGGGGTGCGCTAAACTTTTGAGCAGTACTGTAGTTCAAATGTTACTTTATTATGTACACTATTAATAAATTAAATAACTTTTGCCGTTTGCTCGAAAAAAATCATGAAAAATTTGCTTTTTTTTGCTCTCCAGGGTTTACCCCCCCCCCCCCCAATTTTTCAACGATTTTAATTCATTATCAGTGATTTTCGATCATGTTATTTCATTTAATCTAAGTTAGTTGAACTCAAGGTTATAGAAATTTTTACAAATAATTACGCTTTTACAACAGCGGGTACGCGCGTCATTTGATCGACTAGGCTTGCATTTCTGCCCCTGATGTAGTGCGCGCACGAAAATTATTATAATTTACTGATGAAATTTCAATGTTTATATCTAAACTTGCAGGTACTTAGGTAAAATTAATCAAGGGTTCTAAAAACGCCTTGTTGCTTTCAACACCTCAAATTAAGTACTTATTAAAAATGAATGAAATCAAAAAATTCACCTCTAAATTAACTATTACTTTGAAAAAAAAAAAAAAACTAAAAATTTTTTCAAAAAACTGCACATTGCTGCTTAAGGTTCCTAAACTAAATTAATTTATCTGCAAACTTAGTTGAAAATTTTCATAATACTTTGATTGTTATAAGTTTTATGTAAAATTTTTCTTATTCAACAATACTATTATTTAACAAAATTGCTTTGCTAAAAAAATATGATAATGAATGTGTTTAACAATCATAATAAAATTTTTTTATCTTTTTTTTTGTCACGAGTAAGCGAGTAAGGGGGAATGGTTCTGGCCAGTGTTTAAATTAAAAAAAAAAAAAAAAAAAAAAAAAAAAAAAAAAAAAAAAAAAGTATTTTGTAATTTAAATAATGTTTTTACAGGTCACAACTGGCGAAAACAAAAATTGATGCTGGTGTAGAAAATGAGAAAAAAGATGACAGTGGTAACGAAACTGGAGCAGGTGATAATGAACCGGAAGAAGAATCTGAAATCGTGCACTATGATAAAACTAAATCATTCTTTGATAATATAAGTTGTGAAGCTGTTGAAAGAAGTAAAGGGTAAGAAAATTCTATAACTATTTCCATCATTATCAACACATTTTTTTATTGTTTATTCTAAGCATATAAAAGAATTAAAAAAATATATTTTATTTGCTTCACTTGTCAACTGCTTATTTTTATTTATTTTTACACCTTTTTTGTATCTTGGTGTTTCGGTCTGTCTATCTGTCTGTCATTTACTGACCAACCGACCGTTCGACCTACCGATCAGAATTTTCAATTCAATTTTTTTATATCTTCCACTTAATCTAGAAAGATAAAATTTTCAGGGATTACTATCTTGACGGGCAAGGCCAATAAAAACTTTTTTTTTTTTTTTTTTTTTTTTTTACAGCAACCTTTCGTCCATGTGATAGTGGACCTTTTTAGACTTTAATTTTATTAAAAGTATATGTATATCAGATATACAGTACAAATTACAAGTATTACAAATAAGGATCTTATATCGGAAATATATTGGTCTCGGTCAATAGTTGAACATAAAATAAAAAATAAGAGTATCTTTCAATTTATAACATTTTACAATTGAGGATGTTAAAACCGCCTTAGCGGCCAAGACTCTCGTAAATCGGCTCAGGCAGGTCCAACCGCTTTTTCAAAAATGCTGTCATTTTTTTCTTACTTGAAATATTGCTTTGAAACATTACAGAAAACTTTTTCAAAGCTTAATGCAAAACTTCTCCGCTGGATATTTTTACTGGATGGTTTAAAAAAAGACTATAAAAATTTATATTTGAAAAAAAAATCCAGCAGAGAAGTTTTTCATTAGGCTTTGAAAAAGCTTTCTGAAAATTTTCATAGCAATATTTCAAATAGGAAAAAATTGACAGCATTTTTGAAAAAACGGTTGGGCATGCTCGAGCCGATTTTCGAGTGTCCCGGACGCCCAAGCGGTTTTTTATTTATTTTTTATTTTTTTATTTATCAAAGCTTACTCAGACCCTAAGGTCAATACAGCTTAACCCAAGCGGTTTTCCAGATCCAGGATCTCAATTGTTATTATTGTTATTATTATTATTATTATTATTATTATTATTATTATTATTATTAATAGAATAATCTAAGACTGTGCGTATCCTTCTGTCTCTCTCTCTCTCTCTCTCTCTTGTGACTTGTGTCTCCGTGCAGGCCCAAACGCGCGCGGCCACATCAGGCGTCTGTGTGAAGAAAGAGAGATTTGATTTTGATTTGATTTTGATAAGTTTATTTATTGTACATTATGTTGTACAAAATACATAAGTTGATCAACAAGTAAACCATCAAAGGTTAACAATAGTAAATTATAAATAATAAAATAATGAAAATAATAAAAATGAAAATAAAGGTATACATCAAGATATAACAATATTTGGTAATCTACTTTAACTAAATTTAATTTAATCCAATCTAACCAGTGCCTGCAAAATGTCTTTGCAAATCAGACACTGGTAGCACAACAAATCGTCACACAATTTAAGCACAGGTTGTTCAGCGGCACAGAGTACTCAACCTTCTCCCTCGGTAGTAAAGATGCGTGATTTAATGAGATGTTTAAAGGTTGCAAACGATGATGCCTGGCGAATATGAAGGGGTAAACTATTCCAAATGTAGGCAGATGATACATGAAAGGAGCGTTTCAAGCACTCTGTGCGGCAGGAGGGAATAATCAGCGCATCCCAAGCGTGCTGATTCACCACCCTCTTCGGACGCGGGCTGTGCTTCTCGATAAAAAAATTTGCCAAATTCCCGAATTCAGTATTCTATAGAGCAAACAGGCCGCAAAGTAGTCTCTACGACCCGACACTTGAAGCCAGCCAAGCTTACGTCTGAAAGGAGTGACGTGATCGCTCTTCCTAACCCCAAATATGTATCTGATCCCACGATTGAGCACACGCTGCAGCATCAGGTCCTGTTCATCTGAGATATTTCGATAAACAAGACAGCAATAGTCAACGATAGGAAAAAGGAGGGTTTGTATGAGGTGCTTCCGCAGTTCAAAGGTGGTGCTGCGTCTGAAGTGGTTAAGACGGTACATGAGAGAATTAGCTCTGCGACAGACATACCGAACATGATCTTTCCAGGTCAGCTTGGAATCCAGCACCACCCTCAGACTACGTGTAGACGAGACAAACGGGACAGTGCACTCCCCAAATTGTAGGGTGCGAATACCCAATCTGTCAAAGTCATTGACATAGGACGCGGTACCCAAAATCATGGGCTTAGTCTTGCCAGCATTCAAAATTAGCCCATTCGCGGCAGCCCAGTCCGCAACTTGCACAGCACCTCGGCTCAGTCTGTCCAGAATAGTACGTATGTCCTCGACTCGGCCTCGCACGAAAATCTGAAGGTCCGCATAAATTATATGACAAATGCCAGGACCAAGACCCAGGGCAATGTCAGCGACAAACAGAGCAAAAAGCAGGGGACCCAACACAGAGCCCTAGGGCACACCCTTATTGAGGCGACGAAAAGAGGTGAAACTGCGGTCCTCAGCCTTCACTGCTTGCGAGCGACCTGATAAATAGGAAGCAATCCATTGCAAAACCCTGCGCGAATATCCAAGTGACTGTAGTTTCTCGAGTAACAATACGTGAGAGACCGAGTCGAAGGCTTTGCTGAAATCAAACAGCAACAGTGCAGTCACCTGTCTCCTGTCCATGCCCTCTCGGATGTCGTCTGTAAGTTTCAGTAGTGCAGTCTGAGTACTGTGCCCTGCTCTAAAACCTGCTTGATGCCCATCCATCAGTCCCTGCGATTCAACAAAAGAAGAAATCTGGTTAAAAGATAAAAGGGTGAAGGATGAATAAAATTGTAATGATATGATGAGAATGTGATATTACCGCGAAAGAGAAGATGTATCAGTATACCTGTTATGCTAAAAACCGCATGAGATCCTCTTCAGACGTGATGAGTGTAGGGACATCTCCCTTTTTTCTACTGACAAAGACTTGTCCATTGCGTACAAAAGTAACGAAGCCAGAGTTCGGAGCATGTGATTTTTGGTACACAGTACGGCGAAGATCAAAGATGTCCTTAGGTAAAAACTCATTGATGTTAATGAGAGCAGGTACGAGGGACGTAGCTGCGATGCCTGCAGGAAGGTTGGGTGTAAGCGCAGAACTATGCATCTTACCCAGTTTAATTTTACTTCTGACGACCTCCAAAAGCAGTGCACGGGAGCTCAGAGTAACTATAATCGAGGGTGGTCGTGACTGGCGTGGAGATCTTACAGGTCCAGCAGAGGAAGAGGTAGAAGGCGGCTGCAGGGGGCAACTGCCCGGCTCATTTGTAACTGCCTTGTCAAGGGCTGAATTTACAGCAGCTTTGCTGATAAGCAAGCGAGTCGAGATGATGTCGCGTGCTTCAATATCTGCATGGACAGATTTTAGTGCAGCGAGAACCAAGCATTTCAGGGATGCACCATCTGGAACAGACAAAACACCAATTACCATCTCGGTGGATGTCGCAGGTCTGGAGTAAGAGACCTGTGCGAGGTGCGTAGACAGCTCTGCATTTTTCCGCTCGAGCCCAAGGACTTTGTTTAGAAGCTCTGGATTGCCATTCGAATCTGGTTGAACCTGTGGCAGCTCGAGTCTGCTTAATTTCATCGAGCTGAGCCTCAGCTTTGTCAACTCTCGTGACCAGGCCAGGTATAACGTCGAGCCCCTGAAGCTTCTCGTCTATCCCATCAAGACGTCCATTAACTGAGGATTTAAGGTCCCTCATCTCTTGCAGGAGTAACTGAAGAGTGTTTTCAGTGGAGGTAGCAGACACTTCCGAATTAAGCATACCAGCCGTGGCAGATGTTGATTCAGCACACTCGGTGACGTTCGCAGTGGCACATGTCTGACAGATTTTCGCGGGAATACCACTTTTGTCGCAGATTGAGAATTTAGTACAGAGTGTGTGAAACAATAGTTAACACTCTGAGCACGGATGAATCAGGTTTCTGCTACGCTTTGGTAGTTTACAGACCGAACAAATATCTTCACTGAGCATCATGGAACGAGTACAGTTCAAAAAGACCAGCACAAAGAGATGTCAAAAAATTCAGGCAGGCGAGTAGTAAAGTCAAGAACAAGTGCGGCAGGTACTTCAAATTTGAATTTTCGTGGCAAGAGATAAATAGATTAATCAACGTTAGGTCAGGCTCCACTCAGTCGAGAGAGAGAGAGAGAGAGCCTGCTGGCTACGCGGCGGTCATCCCCCACTCTTCGCCTGGTGTCGTTACTTACGATTTTTTTTTCGTAGCCCCCTGCGCCAGAACCTGCGATAAGGAACTTCATTCCAAAAAAAAAGTTTGCAATCTAAAAACTTAACAGTACAAAAATTTCGACTGGAATGTTGACTTTATTAATGAGACATATAGCACGCACTTGAGATTAGAACCGATCTTAAAGCCTCCGCGCTAGCTATTGGTTTCAAATTTCATGGCCTCTCTCTCTCTCTCTCTCTCTCTCTCTCTCTCCCTCTCGGCGCGAAAAGAGAAAAGACGCTGTGCCTTATCGCTGTGAAATTTTTCGTGCCATCTCTTGCTGTAAGTCATTGTCGCAGGCTAATTAGTGTTCATTGTGCCTAGTGATTGTTGACTGATTGAGTTAGTTATTAATATTGAACTGTCACTACGTAAAACAAACTGTTAAACTCAATTTCCAGTGCTTGCTTTTTGAGGTTAGTGAGTGAAGCCTACAGTGGCTGTCAGGAAACGGTGACTCTTATTACTGTGCAAAAAGTGCGCGAAAATTTAAATCGCTACTGATCAAACGGTGTTAATAACTGGCAACCCGGCAATCACTGAAACAAAGAAAGGCTAAGGATCTTCAGGCGCTGGCGCTATACTTCTCTTTTTCATCACCACCTACGTCAACTTATTGTTTGTACGATTACTAATACAAATATAACTTTTGAACGCTTCATTTTTATACTTTTTCTGATCGATTTTCGTGATCAGCGTATCAAAATTAGTTAAAAAAAACCTTAGTTTACCCGGGGAGGAAAAATTCTCACAAAAACCGTGGTAGTGACCTGACTAAAGCAAATAACTAAGCAACACTGGGAAAATAATGGGAGTCAGTAATCCCAAAAATAGGAGCGCTGCTGCTCGACAGTGTGGGGACGGTGGTGCCCACATACGGGTAAAACTAAGCAAAAGGCAGATCCAAAACAACGGTAGAGGGCGTTGGCGCGACAGTTTGGGGATTGTAGTTCCCTCGTTGTGTACCACCGTACCCACCAGTTACTGTAACTCTGATGCCCGAAGCTGCCGGGCATAACATAACCCTACTAATGGGCTAGATGTTACCCATTATTTTCCCAGTGTACCTCCTGGGTGGTGTGGAAATCTGCATAATTAAAGTAAAAAACACAATTTATTTCATATTATAGTTTAATTTACTCGATTTATAAATATTCAATAAATAATTCATTTGTACCTCAAGTAAATACATAGTATATATTTTGTACACGGAGAGAAAGTCCATATGAACAGAGTTAGGATTTACAAGCCGATTTGATGTGCTTTGGCACGGGGAATGCCGGCCTTACCGACTAGAGCGGAAACTCCTTGGTGGCTGCAAACCATCTAAGGCCTCCTCTGAAAAGGCTTGATAAAAACTGAACCGATGCACCACGTATTTTGGATCAACGCATTTAGAAGCTGCTCCTCCCCAGCTATCTAAGTGCGCTACCAGGCCAAGGTAGGCTGTAGCGGTTTAGAAGATGGATCATATAACAGCGACTGCCTATATATGTTTTTTCAAAAAGTCACATAACCCTATTTTTAAACCAAATAACCCTTTCTAAAGCAAAAATATCCCTCTTTTCGCCCTAATAACCCAAAATAACCCTCCTAGGTTTACCCAGATACTAGTTTTAATCTTCAAACCAATAACCCATCCCAAATAACCCTTCTAGATTTAAGTGGATACTAGGTTTATGTGGAAACTTATTTTTATCCCTATAACAGGAAAAAAAAAAAAAAAAAAAAATGAAAGGCCCGGAAATTGGCGTTTTTTATAGAAGACTTCTGTGACATCCCGGAATTTGTTACGTAGGCCCGGAAATTGGGATATTTTATAGAAGAAGTCACGGAAATTGGTATAATAGATATCTATGTGTATATTTTAAATAAAATATTGATTTATAAATATCATAGAAATTTTGTATTATTTAATTAAATAAACATTGCAAACAATTAATGTGATGAACAATCTTCTTTGAATTTTTCGTTTCAGATTCATCAAACGTTATACATGTGAATAAATTTGCAGCTACGGAGCTCAGGCAGCAGTCAGATAATCAGCTGAGCATAGCGCATGCGCATTAATCACAGCTGTGCATGGTCGCCTCGTGCCATCGCAACTGCAATTGTTTATAACTTTTGAACGCTTCATTTTTATACTTTTCCAGATCGATTTTCGTGATCAGCGTGTCAAAATTAGTTTCAAAAATCTTAGTTTACCCGGGGAGGAAAAATTCTCACGAAAACCGTGGTAGCGACCTGACTATTTTGCAGTTTTCAATTTTCCGTGATGAACAGCATACAATAAATCTTCAGAAATTGATTTTACTCGTCTGTTACAAGTTTCGCTGCCTTAGAAGGCAAGTAGTGCTAGGCGTGGTAAGATCAGACGACTCAGCCGTAAGAAAGTCGCTTACGGCTTCTTACGGCTGCTAACGGACACCCAACGGCTCGGCGCATTCTCGAAGGTTATGTTTACTCTTCAATCAAATCGTTTGCTCTGAAATACTCTTGAGTGTTAATGTTGTTTGTGCACCAGTAAAATAAAAGTTAATAATATCTAGATAAAAATGAAGAATCAAAAATCAAACTTAAAAAAAAAAATAATTTAATGAGTCATATTATTTCACAAACACCTTTTTCCTGTTAATATCAAAATACATTTTTTAAGAACTTCTAGATAAAGTTTACTTTTTATAACATTTTTAAAGCTTTTTGAATATTTTTATGCTGCACTCTGCAGCTACATCGCGTAAACATAAACTTCGAGAACGCGCCGAACGTTGCCTGAACGCACCACGTTTTCGTGGTGGTCGTGCGCAATGTGCTCGCTCGCGGGGATAGTCCCGGGTCCTTAGACGTGGATGGCATGGTGGTCTGCCGCGATGACAGTGAAGCTGCGGGCTTCGGGGTCGTGGCAGGGGTCGGTCTTTGCGACGAAGACGGCGATGGATCCGGGGTCATCGTGATAGTTGGTGTGAAACTGCGCTCGGAGCCGATCGGTGGCTCAACCAGAACAGTTGCAGGGTCGCGTGGCCGAGGAGTATCGTTGGATCCGAGGATTTCGCCGACAAAGGAGATGCAATGAACTAGCTTTAACCGCTCAGTCGAAACCACTTTCTCCTCGCCATTGACGTTGATCAGGTAGTTCATGTCGGATATACGGGTAACCACCTTAAAAGGGCCCTCAGGCGCGAGCTAGTCCGGCAGGCTCACGAGACGGGACATTTCTCGGTGCGAAAGACTTTCGATCTAGTGGCTACTAGATGAAGGAGGTCGGACGACACGTCGTCCAGGTTGTTCGCAACTGTCTGCGGTGCATCCTGAGGACACGGAAAAGTGGTATGTCTTGGTGGTCATCGACGCCTTCTAAAAGTATACCTGGATCTTCCCCACCAAGTCAACAGAGGCCGGAGAAGTAATTGTCCGAATGAAACTCCTAATTCAACACTTTGGATCACCCGAGCGGG
This sequence comes from Encarsia formosa, assembly GCA_038277355.1. Lineage (NCBI taxonomy): Eukaryota > Metazoa > Arthropoda > Insecta > Hymenoptera > Aphelinidae > Encarsia > Encarsia formosa. The sequence goes on along the minus strand of CM076184.1, from coordinate 48,704,957 downwards.
TGATCTCAAACTACGCGTCCGCCTTTCATCGGTGGACCGAGTTTGCGGAGTTTTTCGAAGAACGGGAAATCAAGAGGTGGCCCATCACATCTGGAGTTCCACGAGGCAATGGACAGGTCGAACTCATCAATGACGTGGTCTCCAACACCATCGCGAAGGTGGCTGTCGAGGAGCACGGGAAATGGTATAAGCATGTAGGAGAGGTACAGCAAGCGATAAACTTCACGTACCAGCGCTCTATAGGAACCAGCCAGTAGCAGGTGCTGTTCGAGATCGAACCTCGGATCCCGGGAGCTCTACGTTTACGACAGATCATCGAGAATCACATCATGGCTCAGTTTCAGGATGAGCAAGACGACCTTACGAGAGCATCCCGGGAGCAAATCGCCAAGACGCAAGACGAGAATAGGAGGCAGTACTGCATGAAGCCATGGCGAGGTTTCAGAGACGACCTAGAGGAAGATCTGGAAGACTGCGAAGCTGACGACACCGGAGAAGAGGCAGGAAGGAATGACCAGCAAGCACGGCTGGGGACAGCTGGCTGTCGGATAGCCGAGTGTGGGAGTGAGTATGCCAATGAGTGAGTGCGAGAGAGAGAGGCAGAGAATGAAGGGTGCGCGTGCCCTCCTCTGCTGCGGGGCTCAACGGAGCAAGGCAGTAGCCGCTGCGCCGGTTCGCTTTCTATCGCCAGGCTCGCTTAGTTTTGTACTTTATAGGAAACAAAAACCTGATTATAGTATTTATTTAGACATGTTCGATTATGGGAGTTATTATACGGGCGTGTGTTTCTGGATGGTGCCCCAGGCTAGAATTGGCGCGCGCGTAGCGCATCGTCCAGGAACAGACGCTGACTTCCACGATCGAACATGTTCAAATATATGATTTTTCGGGCTCCAATCACTTTTAGCTGTGCTATGAGTGTTGCTTTGTGAACAAATGACAGCAAGTTCAGTCATAAACTGCGTTGCCGCGTTCTTACCTCAAAGCCTGGCACCTTGGTCGTTTTCATTTTTGAGTAAGTTTTTTGACGATCCGTTAGATGGCGACTGTAAAACCGACCAAACATCGGAAAACAGACCAAATAACGGAAAATATTTGGACTGCGAAACAAACCATATATACACCTGTTATTTGGTCACAAAACAGTGCACGAATAAAGTACCGATAATTGATTAGTGACCGAAAAAATAAGTAAAAGTAGTTTTTTGTATATGAGGAACCTGAACCCTTGAAATTGAACCCTACATTTATATAAAAAAAAAAAAAAAAAAAAATCAATTAAATAATTATTTACCACATGATTTGTTAATATTGGATGTGAATATCAGCCAAAATAACATTATGTTCCTTATTAAGATAAACTCTTAAACTAAAATAACTCTTAGTATACACTAATTTCTCGAAAAGACGCAGGTGTAAGATAAAAAAAGTACGGCGTGGTCGAGTTGACACGAAAAAAGGACACTGTTTAGGTTATTGCACTCCGTGTTTTAAAAGTGAATAAGAATCTGATTGAACTTTAAGTTCACTTGATCCGAGTCAAATTGTCAACATGCGAGTGCTTTAATTCGAAAAAACCGCAGTTTAGCTGCACATTTTCGTCACAGCGTGCCTGCACTTAGGTATAGATCACATCCTGCTACCTGGGAGGGCGAAGACTTGCACACCGTACTATACACAGACCTCAAGCCGTTATATAAGAGACTGGTATACCTTGACAATGAAAGTCTACTCAGAGAGGAAGGAACATTCAAAGGGGTAAAATACTTTAAAAGACTCTACAAGCCTTCATCAAAACCTTAGTTTAAAGGACACATCCTCTCTAAAAGCGAAATAGTATTTATAACCAGATGCTGCAGCAATCACTTTGGTCTAAAGGAGTCCTTGAAAAAAATTATTCGGTCCGAAACATCAGCTTGTGACTGTGAATATGATCTCCAAGATCTTAACGACGTAATATGGCAATGTTCTCTGTATGAAGAACAGAGGTTCAACTTGGTTAGTGCTCTTATCAAAATGAAGTTTTGCCCACCGCACGATGTAAACTGTTTTTTAAAACCGTTTGTAAAAAGTGTAAAATTAAAATCTAAAATAATGTGAACTTCAAGTGAGGGTCTTGTATCGATCTCGCTAAAGAAATCTGAGCACGTTTGGTTTGTTGTGATCGGAGCAACCGGAGCGGCACGCAGGCCCAGCCCGTGGCAAGAACGCGGAGTTAGCCGAAGTCGGCCGAAGACGAGTCTAAAAGTAGCTGCGTGTCGCTCAGCCTGACACCGAATAGCCATGACGTGAAATGCCGATTGCTTTTCATCCAAATCAGAATCCTATAGTCCAATCAGGCTTTAATAGCGATTTGGTTTTTTTTTTTTGTTTTTTTTTTTTTTTTTCAAACCGACAGTCGTAAAAGCCTGCAGGACATTTTATACTTTGATTTTCGGATGATTATTTTAGGATGATTATTTCAGTGATATTATACGTGTGCGGTGGGTGTGTCTACTTTTGCTGTCTCACTCTTACTGCTTATAAGCAGTAAGAGTGCAGACGGGCATGTAGCCATGAGGCGACTGGTTGCGCTGTATCAAGCAGCTGACTACAGCTGACTGTTGAGCAGAGGACTGCAGGCATATTGAGGCATATCAGTTGTAATGTGTTATGAGCCATAATTTTTTTATAAATAATTGATAGTAATAGAATAGTATAGATTTTCCTATTATTGTGGTGTGCCCTGTGCAGTGATAATAATGGTTGTATTGGAGACCTGATCGCTAAAGGTGCATAATTGGCAATATTATAAATGAAGTTTTTTCTGAATGAGTGTGTGTGTCAGGTTGAATTTGCATAGTTACTCTTATTTAAATTAGTTATAGTTGATGCTTTATTAGTTATGAAATTGATTTACCTAAGACTTTTATGTGTTCTGGTTTATGGCGTGGTTCTATTTACATCAGAATAAGTGAATATCTCTTAGCTAATGTTAATATATTTAGAATTTGTTAAGGTAGTTCCGAAGCGTATATATATAGCTAACCTAAAATATAGTTATAGACGCTCGTTGCCCCCACTCTGACGCCACGCGCCACCGTCGCCACCGCTGCTCGAAATCATGCTAAAATCATGCATTTTTCATTCTTTTTGATTGTATATCTCATAAGTTAATATCGCTTGCTATGTTTATCTTTGCACGATACGATTTCTAAGATCTTGCCCTACAAGAAAACCTGTTTTTAAAAAATATTTTAAGAAAATTGAGTTTGCAATGAGAGAATAACCTTCAAAATAAATATGAATTCACGCGCTCAGCGTAGGAATCCCATGTAAAAAATTGAAACTTCTGAGCCCAATATCTTAAAATTAAGTATGGCTTGGGGGTTTAAGAAAAATACCAGCGTGTACAGGACTCAAAAATCTACCTCTGTGCAAAATTCTAGAGATTTTTTAAGAAACTCAATTTTTTTGGGAACTACCTTAAGAATGTGAAATCATTTGTTGAAATATATTTTTTAACAATATTAATGATTAATTTACGGAGTTTGGTTTTTTTGAACTTATGGACAAAAAGGAACATTTAAATATTGACCGAATTTACGTAATAAAATCTTTAAAAATACTTTAAAAAAAATAATATTTACGGCGATTGGTTTTTTTTAAAGGAATCTAAATAAAAAAGTATACACTGAATATGATTATTTTTTTTTTGAAAATAAACTTATGAAAGAACTGAAATCCAAAAATTTATTACGGACGACTTTGGGCCGAATCACTTATTATGTTTGGGGAAACGCGGAGGATGCGCTTTAGGTTGAGGAAAATTTACAGCGATCGCGAGGGAGTGAGAAAGGTGAAAAGCGAGGGTATTTGGAAGCACAACACTTGTAGTTTTTATGCTGCACTTAAACTATTTATTTAAACTATATATACAAATGAGGAGAGAGAGCTCGCCGTTTTGGCCGGGAGTCTCTCAACCTCAGGTAAACTAGGTGGAATCGTCGTAGATAAGCGGGCGATCTACGAAGACGCAGTTGAGTCCCGTGACGCGTGATTGCGGCATCACGGTTGCAGCAAGACTGGTGAGGGCGGAAACTGGTCACTCCGGACAGCTCTGGCGTGGGTCGCTCGCATGACCAATCCCGTGGCAATAAAGGGCGGTAAATCTCAAACATTCCGCCCGCCTTAATCGACTGTAGTCGATTAATAATATCTGTGAACATACTAAATATAAAATTAAGTAATAATATAAAAAGTATAAAGTATTTAAAAAAAAAAATACAGTGCGTTTTTAGGTTGTAAACGTACGAAGAAACGTAGAGGTTTACTAAGCGAAAGTAGTTAGAGCTTAAGCTCTTGGCGATAAAAATTCCAGGATCGAAGACCCAATAGTTAAATAATGATACAGCCAGGGCCTGCATTTGAGGCACTTCAAGTAGCTGAAGGCATGAGATCGTGATTGGGGCCTGAACCTTGAGTGGTTCAGGTGGCTTAATTTTTGAGAATATAGCCAGTGCCTGAAGCTGGATTAGTTCAGTTGGCCGTACTTTCATAATGGTAGCCGGCGCCTGGACTTTAATTGTCGCAGGTGGCTGAATTTTTGAGAATATAGCCGGAGCCTGAAGCTGGATTAGTTCAGTGGCCGAGTTTTAAAATAGTTAGCCGGAACCTGGACTAGGTGTGTCGCAGGGGGTTGAATTTTGAAAGGTGTAGCTGAAGCCTGAACTCTAAGCAATTCAGGTGGCTGTCGTTCGAAAGCGATAGCAGATGCCTGAGCCAGGACAGCCACACGTGGCTTGCTCTCAGAGAGGTTCGTTGGACTCTGGACTTGAGGTGTCTCAGGTGATTCCATTTTGAAGGGGGTCGCCGGAGCCCGAACTTGAGGTAGTTCAGGTGGCTGTGCCTTAATCAAGGGCTTAAATTCGTAGGTAGGTGCCTGAGTCTGAACTTGAAGCTGTTCAGCTGGCAGATTTTTTGAGGTTATAGCCGGAGCCTGGACTAGGTGTGTCGCAGGTGGCTTAATTTTAAGAAATTGGATGTAGTCATCGCACACGTCATCAAAGGTGCAAATGAATTTGGTTTATTCATTTTGCAAGGTAGGGCTGTATTTGAAATAATAAAACAATAGGTAAAATTTGAAGACTATCTTTTGGCTTGGAAAAATTTAAATTGAAACACAATTTAAATGTGTTTTCTAAACTTGAGGCGGTTTGGACATGGCAGAAAAAAACATGAGTGGGGAAAAATCCCGCAGCTGCTCAGTCACGGAGGTAACAGGTTTAAATAAACCCTAGCACAACTCTGTTTTTTTTTTAAACTTGAGGAAATTTTGATTCGGCTTGAATCACATGAGTGAGGAAAATGTAAATTGAAACACAATTATTCTTTAAATGATAGAGTGGAAGAATATTCATACTTATGAATATCACTGGTGGAACAATCTTTAATTGAAGCACAAGTAAGCTGAGGCAATTATTCTTTAAATAAAAGAATGCTGAAAAATATTCAAACTTAATACTTAATAACAACTAATTCTTTGAATAAAAGAAAATTGAAAAATATTCAAACCCATGAATATTACTGGTAAAGAATAATTTAACTGAGATACAATTTAAATAACAAACAACTAAGCCAGGCAGGTGGCTGATTTGAGAAGAAAACCCACAGTGATATACAATGGTGGACCGACGACGTGCAGTCGTCGCGTGCGCTTAACTGGTAGCTTCCGAAAAGATCCGGCAGGTGCGCTACCGATCTAATAATAGATTTTTTATATTTATAATAATTGTTTTAATAACTGTTTTGAGCAATGATTTGAACTCGCCAGGTCAGAATACACCAAAAACAAAAAAAAAATTATGCCATTTAGTCTAATATTAAGCGAAATAGCAAAAAATAGATATTTCCATATTTCCGTTGGTCGGAAGAGTGCACGCTACACTGCAGCTGTACAGTACCGAATAAATCGTCGAAAATAAGTTTGCTTTATATTTAAAAAACTGTCATTGTTAATATTATGTTGAAGTTTTTATTTCAATTTTTAATAAACAATAAATAAATAATTATGTAAACTTTAAGCAGGGGAGGGGGATGCAGGTTTTGAGAGCGCTTAAGCATTTTAAATTGTGATACAGACTATGGTGGCATGACTAGATGTTAGCCTGTGACGCGGCGGACCTAGGTTCGAAACTGAAATTTTTTTTTTTTTTTTTTTTTTTTTTTGCATATAAATAATAGCTTTCGCCATTAATCATAAAATTATTAGTATGCGATATATTATTATTATTTTTTGGAATGAGTTTATTGTTGTAAGTTAAACATTTTGTCCTAAAAAAACCGTATACTTATATAGCTAAAATGCTAAGTATTTCTATGGCACAATTATGGAAAAAATAATCAATAATAAAATAATTAGGTAAACTTTAAGCGGGGGAGGGGGATGCAGTTTTTGAGAGCGCTTAAGCATATCAAATTGTGATACAGATTATGGTGGCATGACTAGATGTTAGCCTGTGACGCGGCGGACCCAGGTTCGAAACTGCAGAGATTTTTTTTTTTTTTTTTTGTTTCTTTATTTTGCATATAAATAATAGCTTGCGCCATTAATCATAAAATTATAAGTATGCGATATATTATTATAATTTTTTGGAATGAGTTTATTGTTGTAAGTTAAACATTTTGTACTAAAAAAGCCGTATACTTACATAGCTAAAATGTTAAGTATTTCTATGGCACAATTATGAAAAAAATAATAAATAATAAAGTAATTAAGTAAGCTTGAATCGGGGTATATTTTTTTTTTCGTTCTTTTTTTTGTAAATATAATTTATATTAATAATTATCGAGTTAATTTTTGAGGTTTCTTCCTTCTTAATTGAAATAATTACAATTAATCCTACTTATAATTCGATATAAAAATATTTATATAAAAGAAAATGTTTACTTTAATTGAACTTTCATCTACATAAATGAAAATTGTGATTTTTTAAAAGTTTTATGGGTAAAATAACGAGTTATTGCTTTGTAAACCAGGTTTTTTATTTTACAGTTATAAAAAATATAATAAATAGCGAGTTACATAAATTAATTGTATTACGAGCGTTGTAGATATACATATTTACATAAGTAAAAGCGACAAATGACACGCTTAAACAATTTTAAATATACAATTTAGGTACTCTTAAACTTAGAATTTTTTTTCATTTCCGCACTCTCTTTTTTGCCTTCTCTATTAAGAAGTTTTGCTGTTTGAAGCATGCGCAGCTGAATGTAGTAATGAATAATTTCGGCAATTTTATCGTGTGCATGCACATTGCAGGGGAAAGTCATGTTAATGTTGGCATCAATCATTTTATTGATAACATCAGAGTAAACTGTGACGCTGTTAACAGAGTCTTCGAAAAACTTTTCAAGTAAGGAAAATAGCTGAAACAATCTTACATTTGGGTGTGTTAGACCACCATTAGTCTTGATCATAAGTAAATCAATTTCATCCATGCCATGAATGACATTTTCATAACTAGACATAAACGCTTGCTTACAAGAATCGCAGTTTTCCTTTTTGTAAAATTTTCTACAAACAAAACCTGTCAGGTAGTACTGTATACAACCTTTTAACCTAGCTTGCTGGTCAGGAGACTCTTGAAACTCTTTCATAAGTGCGAACAGATCATCTGTGTCATCCCAATCCGCAACCTTTACTAAATTATTTATTTTGGTTTTTAAAGCAATGATGTGTTGCTCCTTGTACGTTCCCTTGGTAGTGGAGAAGGCTTTTTTGAAGTCATCCAAAGTTATGCGTATAAGATGTTTCTCTCCGCTCTCCTCTTCGACCGTACAGTTTCCGTACTTTGGTGGTTTCAGGATCTGGTACGTTGAGAGAAGATGGTACAGTTGCATGAAAGTAGGCAGCGTTGGATGATCGTTTGTGCCCGCCGCTTGTCGGATAATCCCAAAGAATTGCTGAAATGAAGAATAACAATTAATACAAGAAAATTTGTTTACGAATCAACACGGTAACCACTTAGCGGTAAAAAATTTGAGAACAGTTTGTCACGAAGTACGTCGAACAAAAGCTAAGAATGTGATAAAACTTGTGATAAATTATTTTTATTTATTTCCCTTTTTATCATTAATTTTTTTTTTCTTCAATCAATAAGCTAGTTAATAATGCAAAGAATTATAACAGACTTTATACAGAATCGATGTTTTTATTTTGCAATTGCTTCCTTTGTAAAGGAAGTAGTAAAAAATTTAATTAAATAAATGTTATTAAATGAAGAATGTTTCTTCACGGTATTTCGCGAAAACAGTTTTTAGTTTCTGTTTATTTTTAATTACATTTTAAATGAATAAACAAAACTACTTTCAATGTAATAATTAAACTCTTATGTAATATTGCGTTCAACAATTGAAAACTATTAGCAACTTTTAAAATGTAATATAATTTCTTCGAGAGACTGTGAACTGTTTTCAATTCTAATCTACGTAATTCATTGAGAAATATCAAATAAGTAAACAAATTAAACACGATGATAATTATTCGTATAAACGTTTGCACTCACGAGCGCATTGCGTGAAAAAAAACGGAGATTAATTTCTAAATTTTCCTGCCGTCCCTATTCGGTGCATATCGTGAAAACCGACGCAGCTGAAAAGCTAACGGACTGATGTATTAGCCGTTGTTCCGAGACGAGTGTATTCCGTAAACAGACATTAACAAACAGACTTAACAAACCTCGAGTCGATCTTGATTCATTTTCCTAGTTAAAACATACTTGAATCCGCGAGTTAATAGCAAGTATCGGGATAGCCTGTACGTGCTGTGAAGGGTCACTCGAAGTCCTTCGGCTGTTTGCCAGGTGAGGAACTCAGCTTTGTTCTCTGTGGTTCTTTCCCAGTGATCTAGGTAATCGATTTTTTCCTGAATTCTCTGGAAAAAAAATTTCTTTTTTAGTTCGTACGTTTGCACAATTGTTTGTGTGAACGCGATATAAAATAAAGCTACCTGAAAGTCCTCACACAGTTCACCGTTTTCCAACAGCCGAAATCCGTTGTAAGCATGCGATCGATTTAGCAGATCAAACAGTTCATTCATGAGTTGGGTGAACTTGATTGTAGGTCCGCAGTCTTTGAAATCAGGGTCCTTATTTTGAAGATACGACAGAGCATCCGCAACAGATTTACTAAAAATCTGTTAAAAAATATGTACATAATTGTTAAAAACAAGGATGATAAAAATTCAATAAATAAATCAAACTTCAAACCTGAGTTGCTAGGTATACACGCATTTTCAACTGATGGGAAACATATACGTGGTTGGTCGTTAACTTTGGGCACATGCGACGCAGCCCATTCTCAAGATCCCGTTCGTAAAGTTTTCGGTAGTATCGCCAGTAGACATGGCCGTCGGGAGTCTAAAATACAGATTAGTAATTGAAAAATATATAAAAAGAAGATAATACTGCAGTCTCGTTACATCGCGTTTTTGTTTTAATAACTTTATAATTAAAGTGCCTACGGTTTTCGTAAAGGCACAAATGTCATGTAAGCCCAACTGCAAATTGTTGAATAAACATTGTTTTCCAAAAAGCAATCATAAAAAAGTTACGGTAACTGAAAGAACGCGATACAACGAGAGTTCAGTGCATAAAAAGTATTGTTATACCTGCAGTTGGGTTTGTCCTTGCAGTCTGTTGCGAATGCATTTGATGATGTGAGGTGCATCTGAGAAAGCATAAATTACGCGCGTTTCGTCGCAAGGATGTTCGAAGCAACACTGAGTAGAATCAACTTTGCCACTTATTCCGAATTGAGACCACATGCTGCGGTTGGTGCTCGCACCATCGGAGACGAAAGCGTGAACTCTCCCGCCAGATTTTTCGACTTTCATGATCGCTTCCAATAACAATGCGGCGAGCACATTTGCGTTGGTAGCCCCTTTAGCACCAAATGTCGCGATAGGCTGATGGAAATCGTACGAAAGCGAGGAGAACATAAAAACTAGCGCCTTGTCGGCCAAATCAGTCATGTCTGTCGAATCTTCTCCATAAGCTCCATCGAAGTTCTGTACGCCAGTAAATTTCATTTCTTTTAAATCAACACCTCGGCTCTTACGACAACTCATCTCGTCAAAGCTTAAAATTCCGTCTCGCGCAATCTCTGGTAATGTTTTTAATTCTTTTGCAAATAACGAAAAAAACTCGTCGTTAAAACCAACACCAGTATTTGAAGCTTTTAAGTAGCCCATAATAGTGGATTTGGCAGGAAGTGGCAGGATGTTGTGCTTTCGCAAGAATTCGTAAGTCGAAGTACTGCGAAGGTGAATAAGAAGGCAAAGCAACAGCCACTCGTGATGATATCGAATAGCTTTTTTGTTAGAAACTTTTCCGGACGCAAAGCACTGTTTGATCAATGTAATCTGCAAAAATAGTTGGTCATTTTCTTATATTATCAAAACTATATTTTTTATGTAAATTTGTACCTGATTTTCTGGTATACGACCCTTATAATCTTCAATTTTGTCATCCAAAGATTTTTCAGTTTCGCGCTGTAATTTTGTAACAACATCGTCCAACTCAGACTTCAATAAATCAATCTTTTTTTGTCTTCTAGTTAGTTTCATACTTTTGGAGTGATCCCGTCTGTGCAACTGCTTTTTCATTGATGTAGATAGAGTTGTATTAAGCCGAAGTCTTCTTATGTCTTTCAATTCACGAGTCTTCGTAAACATTTTTTTATTTAACGCACTGCGCACAGCCAAGCAACCATCGCAGATTAAGCGTTCACCAACCAGTTTACACGTCTTGTGCCTCCAAATACCGTTGTCGATTCTTCCGGACTCGCAGGTCTTGTTTGGGCAATCTCTTGTTTTGGGCCCACCGATGCATATTCTTTTGTCACTAACGTCTTGTAAATATTCTTTAAACTCCGCAACAGATTTAACATATTCCGGCTTGTAATCAATATTATTATTATTGACCGAAAATCTGATACTAGAATCCATATGAACTGTTACATATTTAGCTAAAATCTTTGTTTTTTTTGTACTTGGACTTGATGTATAGCTTTCGTGTACGAAAATTATAGAACTAGTAGAGTAACTAACTCGATAGCTCCATCCAATTGGCAAAGATATTGATTCAAGCATCAGTAGTTGTGCGAATAAACTGTCAACCTTTACACCTGATAACAAATTCTTCTTGGTTAAATCCTGTTTATCGTAATCCATACTTTCAGAAATATCAAACAATTTTTTCACCATGCTACTATTTTCAAAAAAAGGGCCAGGCTCTACACAAACTTTTCTACAACTCTTGAACTTTTTACTCCTGAAGGGAGTGCTGCATTGACTAATGTACTTTTCTTCTGCAAATACTACTCACACAAAGCATTACCATTAAAATGCAAGCATTAAAAAAGAAAAGGCTAGTTAATCACACAATTATTTCTAACATGCATATGAAAATTTAACGATTGACTTTATGATTGTTTTACTATTAAAAAAAGGTGACCAGTAGGACTTATACATGTAATGTTTCTTAAGAAGACCCTCGTTAATTAGTATTAAATAGTTAATAAAATTGTAAATAGCAATATTGATGAAAATTAAATTTTAAACTCAAAATTTTTAATTTTGTACCCATGCAAAAATGTTTAAATAATCATTTAAAAATTATTAAGAAGCAGATAATGATATGAAAAAATGCAATTTCAAATAAAATTTTCTACTTTCTATCATTAAGCATTTCATTCAGGCAACAACGTTTTCAAAACACATTTTCAAAGTGGTAAATAATAATTAACAAAAAGTTAATTAGCGGTATGGAAAAAATTAAAATATTAACTACAAATTAATGAACATTAGCTGCAACCAAAAATGGTTTTATGGGCTCCTCAATAATTTTAAAATGCACAGTAGCTAATTTTAATACTAAATAAAAACCAACATTTCAAAGCATACACAATCCAGCAACATGCATGTACTTTAACTTTAAGCAAATATTAAAAATAAATGTGCACATTACAAATAAACCCAATTTCACTTGTGCGCTTTTCAAAAAGTTGAAAATTTATCTTAACAAATTCTCATACTGCATACCATTGTATGCTTGAATAATATTTCACTAGCCTTACAAGAGCAACATAAGTTATTGTAATTTTAGGTGATTTTATAATTTCACTGGCCTTAATTACTGGTACAATGTTACCTTTCTTTGGCGTATAACTGTGGTCACTTCTGCCCCCTACGCTGTTGTTATCCGCAGTTTTGTTACAATCAATAACATTATCATGTGTGCCTTCTGCAACTTCACTCCAAGCACAATTACTTGCAAGTGTCTCATGATAAGTTGACGGTCTACGCATATCACTTACAGCTGCCTCGCTGTCAACACACATACTGATGTAATCTTGAGAATATTTCCATTCAGCAGTTTCATTGTCTCCACCTTCATCTTGCAGGATATTTTCTGACAAACCTTTTTAAAAAATATTAATGATTATGGCCTGTCAACAATTTTATTATGTTCAATGAATAAAACTTCAATTTAAAAAAAAACATATTTACTAACTTATTAGAACAGATTAATAAGATTGAAAGTCATACCTGCACTAAGATCACCCTGCATGTTATCATCCTTGGATGAAAAATTATTCACAGTATCATGTTTACTTCTAGCATTATCACTGCCTCCAGCTACTAAGTCATGATCTGTTGGCACTGCTAACATAATAATAAATTAATTTTCAAGTAAGCACTACAAAAACATTTTTAACGATTAAACAGTTGCTGCTTTTATTACCTGACTCAGTGCTGGGCTGTTGAATTGTTGCTTCTGCAGTATCTTCTGTGTCATCTGCAGGTTTTGATTCATTTTCAGATGAAGCAATGTTACAATTCAAAAATGTCTGTCGCGTTAGTTTTTTGATTTTGGCTCTTTTCAGTTTTGGGCGCAGACTTTTCTTATTTAAAGTTTTGGTCTGAAAAGTCTCATACTGTTTGGATGGCAGGGCTCCAGGTTTCAAATCTTTTCTCTTAAAGGTTATCTACACAATTACAATTATTAAGTAAAGAAGCATTGAACTATTTTATTATTTGTACAAAAAACAACAGTATGATTATAATATAATTTTTGAGGTTACAACGAATTTACTTACAGTTTGTATGATTTCGTCGCCTTTTTTAAATTTAACTTCAGAACGAATATCATGTGCATGAAAATGGTTTTCACAAACAAACGAATTTTCTTTCAAGTCGCACGATAATATGTGCATCCATTTTGCTCTTTCAAAATCATCTTTTGGCGATTTGAAGTAAGAGATTTTATTATGATTGAGTCTGCTAATACAATTCTTCAGTACACATTTCCGAGACATCTTTATATTACCATTACATTACTCATAACTTACACAAAGTTACTATTTCATTTACACGCAGAAAAAACATACACAGAAAAATAAGCAAATTTAACTCCGAAAATGCGTCCTCCATCTGACCAACAAGCGAGCTGTCTGCTACGTGCTGGCTGTGGGGGTGGTGGTGACCGTGCGATATGATTCAAAAATCTTAAATTTTTGATATCTCGCTCATTACTGGACTAAATATCATCATTTTTTGTTTGTTTTTGGGGTGTTTTGACCTGGGCAGTTCAAATTTTTGAATTAAATATTGATTAAATCGATAATTACAAAATTAAAAAAAATTATTAGACACATAGAGCATCTGGTGGATTTTTCCGGAAGCTACCATTTAAGCGCACCCGGCTCATGTAGTGAAGGGATAGGCAGTCGGTCCACCATTGTATATCACTGTGAGAAAACCCTAACATAATTTTTATTGAAACTTTAAAAACGAAGAAAGTGAAAAAATCAAAAAATTAAGGTAGATGAAAAAAGGTAAATAGATCAACAAATAACTAGAGAGAAAAAAGAAATGAAAATCCTTAAACAAGTCTAATTGGGTTGAGTGGGGGCAAGGGTTAGTAGGCAGTTGGATTGATCTTTTATATAAAAAGATTAAAAGGTATTCAAACAAACTGAACACCGCTTGGATGAAAACAAACCAAAGTTAGTACGTATTACAGTTGGGTAGAGTGGGAGAAATGATTGTCTTGAGGAAATTGGTCTTGAAACAAACCTGAAATGGATAAAAAAATTCAATCAGAATTTTTGAAAATATAAAATTGGAAAATTGAGACAATCAATATGACTTCAGCAATATAAATAATTTGAGATTATACTATACGAATAAGGATTGGCGAAATTTGGTTCCAACGCTGACTCTGACAACCATAAAAAACAGTAATTTTGAACCCAAGGCTTTCAAAGAACACAGAGATTGCTGCTGCAGCTGTATGGGCACTCGAGGACTACCAGTTGGTAAAGAAGGTCCCTTCGCTTGCTCCCACAGGTGCCAAAGGTTGCTCAGATGTGGTTGGACAGTAAGCGTAAACCTCAGTTTAACAGGTAGTTTCACCTGCAAATTCAATAATGTAAGATAAGGTGGAACAAAATAAAATGAAATTAAGTTTTCAGGTGATCTCAATATTAACAAAGGTAAAAATTGAAAAAATTATTCCTAATGTTATTGATCACTTGACCTTAAAATAACCAATTATTTGCCAAAATAGTAGCAGCTGTACTCAATTATTGAGTAATTGGGTCAACTGACTATTTGTTTTGGAAAAATGTAAACATAAACAAACTTAACAAAAGGCAAGAAAAATTGAAAACAAGTGTAGTCAACTTTACCTACACCGTTCAGAATCTAAACAAACAATCAAAAGAAAAGAAATATTAATTATTAAATTGCACAACACAAGTTTGTGACTTGGAGCGGACCAACCGTATTAGCGGAGTCAGCTGATCGAGGTACTTTCTCTCTCTCTCTCTCGCAGTGCAGAGGGGCTGCAGTGCGGTAGATACGTGGTAGGCCGACGGGCTTCAGATGACAGCAAGCGGGAGTGTTGCTGTCTCCTTCTAAACCACCACCGTCTTAGTGGCGAGGTAGCCTCCAGGCTAAACTGGATGGTGAGGTGCGTGCTGCTGGACTTGAGGTGCCAATAAGATATTCGCTCTTGTTGGCCGATGAGTGCTCGCTGGACAGCCCGCCTTGGGCCAGCTTCGAGCGCTGCTTACGGTGTTGTGTGGAGAAAAGAGTCGAGGAGCGCGATCGTCCGTCTCTCTTTCTCCCACGATGACTGCTTGCTGGTACTTACGTGGCTGTGATACGCGCGCCACTTGTCGTCGCTGGGTCTTCTTCAATGAGAAAAAGCATGAAAATGGCCGCGGCGTGACACAAACTTTTCACACTTTCGTTTCACTCGTGACGCGCCTTTTTTTCGGGGAACTTTTCCCCACAAGGGATGCCAAATGTTTGGGGAAACGCGGAGGATGCGCTTTAGGTTGAGGAAAACTTACAGCGATCGCGAGGGAGTGGGAAAGGTGAAAAGCTAGGTGAAAGGTGTTAAGCTAATTTTTACGGCAGTAGATGCTCCGTTTTCAAATGGTCTAAATGAAAGACTAAACCAGACGTTAGTTAACAAAATTAGATGTTCCCTGGATGGTGCAGAGAAAAAAGTAGCTTGGACAAGCGTAGCAAAAGATTGTGTTGAAGCTTACAACTCAACAAATCACACTGTGACAGGCTTCTCACCTTTATACTTATTAAGTGGCGAACCTACGGATTTATTACCACAAGAGTTAGCGAAGAAAATAGAACCTGGGAAACTATATGAAGATGGACAATTAGCACTTCTCAGATCAAAAAAATAGCACGAAGTTAACAAGGCCAGGTACGACAAAAATAGAATAGACCATAAATTTAAAAAAGATGATATGGTCTACGTCATGGGCTGCAACAAATTGAACACGTCCAAGATGAGCAAGAACAGAACTGGTCCTTTTGCAATACAAGAAATGGTCTCAGAGTCAGTATGCAGAATCAAGACTGGAAAAAGCAAAAGATCCCTAGGACTTTACCATGTATCAAAGCTGATTCCTAAGTCCAAGGACCAAATTCACCCCAGTTAATTTGCTTTTGTGGGGGAGATGTTGTAAGCTTTGTATACAGGTGTGAGGGGGGCTTTACAAGTGTGTACGCCGATTGATGACGGTGCACGGAGACAGAGACAGAACTGGCAAAAGATCATAACACATGCGACTGAGCTTGTTGTTCGAGAGCTACTATTATTATTGTTATTATTATTATTACAATTGTACAAAGTGAAAGTGATACGATTATTAGTTTATTTAATAATTAGCGGATTAAATGCACAGTGTAGATCTACAGAAGTATTAGTAGTAAAAAACCTTTAATTGTTGATTTTTCTATTTCTAGGTTAGTCGACCATGTGCAATGATTTAATCTTAATTCAGTTTAATTAATTAATTATGATAATAAATGTAAAATATAAAACGACCAAAATTTTATATAAATTGACAAAAATAAAAGTGAAAATCAAAACACATAATTAAGTGTTTCTTTATCCTTTATCGTTTAAAATGAATTTTCATCAAGTAGATACCAGTTCAATTAATTTTTTTAAATATAAAATTTCTATTTCTAGATAAATCTTAATGTGTGTTTATTACTCCTAATAAAACAACATATTATATTGAACAATATATTATATTGAATCACCTTAAATATACGTAAAGTTAACAATTTTTCAATTTGAGTAATTTTTAATATCGATAACTACCATTCAAAATTGACAAAGCTGCTTTTTTAGACAATTTTTAAATTACCTTTCTATTAAAAATTTTTTTAAGTTCTGCTTGTATAACTTTAACTAAGTTTTTATGCTGAAAATTCCTAAAAAAAACTATCACCGTTTTTTAAAATGATTTACTATTTTTATTTCTAAATTCTTTTAGAATTGAAACATCGGAATAGCTATAAACCTTCGTTTTTTTTTTAATAATTTCAGAACTCTTTCTGTCGATCGGTGGAGGGCAAATAATTGTTGTTCTAATAGTGTTTCCGAAGTTTCGCTAGTCATGGTTTGCTAGCCTCTTCAGGGACATATTATTAGATTTTTTTAAGAAATGTGTTTTTTCTAATAAATAAAAAGTAATAAGAATTTTTAATAATCAAAACACATTGTTAAAAATAATTATTGTAAAACTATTATTTTAAGTTTTTCTTAGCGCGAGAAAGAGAGGTGCCAGCCAGAGTTACGACATTAAGACATGTCCTGAAAAAATTCGTGACGTGACAGAAAATAGGACAATCTTGTGACGTCCGGGACATGTCACGAAAAATTTTCTTGTCCTCAAGTCCTCATTGTCTATATAGTTATGACACGTCCTGAAAATTTTTGTCATGTGACAATGTCACAAGACCATGTAAAAATTTAACATTTTTGCAACATCGTCACGTCATGAAAACTTGGGTTGGTCCCGAGGCCGTCTTGCGACGTGTCTTGTGACGGGACAGGGTATGTCACACCGTCACATAATATCTCTGGTGCCAGCTAGTGTTATTGGGGTTGGAAATGGAGTCAAGGTGGGGGAAGGCAACGTGGCTGCAATCAACTATTTTGCATGCGTTCAGCGCGCATGTCATATATATACATTTTTTAATATGTCTGCCGTTGACTATTTGAATTCCATAAGAGCTGCGCGGTAATCACGTGACCTCGTCCCGATCACGATTTCATTTCCAATCCCATTATGCTGGTTGAGTTTTTTCATTCTAATTTTGAGGTTTCGTAAAAATATCCTGTAAAAAAGCTAGGTGTACGTGGACACTAGAATTTTTCTTAGTTTCAATAACTCTTGCCAAATGATCCTTCTAGGTTCAAGAATACACTAGAATTTACTTTAAATCCCTGCTAAATAAACTTTCTAGATATACATACTCGGATTATAGTTCAATAATAAGTCCAATAACCCATGCCAAATAACCCTTCCAGGCTGACTTGTACACATGGATACTTTTTTTAACACTAAATCCAATAACACATCTAGGTTCAGAAGGACACTAAACTTACCTTAAATCCAATAACTCTTACCAAACATCTCGCCTTAGTTCACGTTTTTACTTAAGATCTAATTATTATTATTTTTTTATCTATTATCCTTGTAAAAGTTTAAGATCTGCATATTTGTAAACCTAGAAGGGTTATTTAAGGATGTTTGGCACTTTCGTGAGGAGAAAAGAGGGGAGGAGACGGGCAGCGCAGTGCCGAGCTAGACGATTTTATTTTCAACTCATCAGTACTTTGACCCTAATAAATGAATCATTATGAAAATTTTACACAACATAGTTGAAAGTCTCTACTTCCATGTAGTATTAATTTTATGTTTGAAAATATTTTAAAAAATTAGGAAAAATCACGAAAACATAACCTAATTTTCAATTTACAAAACTCTGCGACAAAAGTTTAAAAACGTTAACTTTTTTAATTTCACATTAAAAATAAAGGCCTTAAGACATTGTGTACAAATTTTTAGATCAAATTATGCAGTAGAAAAAAAGTTAGAGCATTTCTTGTTCCGACGTGCATTGAATTTAACCGCTGCGCGCTCGTTTTTCTTTATCTTTTTCAAATGGTCGGAAAGGTATTATAAAATAAATCTTAAAATCTTCGAGCTGAAATCTACAAATTTCAATAATTTTTTTAACGATCTCTGTATTTTTGGAAGAGTGACATACGATCAAAGAAAAAAATTGCTTGATTTTCATAAGAGTTTGGGTTAAAGTATTTAAAAAAATACTTTGATTTTGAAAAAAAAACTAAATCGAACAAAAAAAGGCAAAAAATTCAATGATTATTTTGATATTAATCATAAATTGATCCGATCAAAATTGACAAAACGGCTGCATTTTTTCGTAAGTACCAAACAATTCTTAATACGAGTTATTGGGTTCAAACTAAAAACTAGTGCTTGCCCAGACTTGTGGGGTTTAATTGGAATCATGCTATTAATTTTATGAGAAATTTAAATTATTAAACATAAGTAAACTTACATTAACAAAAGTGCTTGTACGCTTACAAATTTACAATTATTAAAAAAAAACGTACATTTGATGATGAATGCACGTTCAAGACAAAAACGTTCGAGTATATTCATTCACAGAATATACGTTCTGTCGGACGGTTAAAAAGATTCAACTTTTTAATACGGTGAATGCTATTTTTTATATTTTTTTTTCACAATTATCGTCGGTTAGAAGGCTTTATGTAACGATCCTTAGAGTTCAAAGAATTCAAAAGCTGTTTAATGTAACTTTTAACTGATAACTTGCACTTTTTCTTTCTGTTTTCTTTTAAATTTTCATTTAAATTTTTATTCAACTAAAATTAAAGGTTTCGTAATTATATAATATTCACTTAAAATTTGACAAAAGAGCTTATGTTGTGTCCGATAAATTTAAAAAGGCTCAGTTAAAAATTGGATATCAACAATAATGGATTGAAAAATTGGATATCAACAAAGGTCATTGAATCAATTGAGTTACCACTTTGAACTCGACGTGAGAGAATGTTTCCTCTCTTAATTGAAAAACGAAAACTTTCACTCTATGTTAATTGACTCAATGACCTTGAAACCATTGAATTTGGAAAACTATTCCTGAAGAGGCTGGTGAATTACGACCAGCGAACCGTTCGAACATGAAAATTGAATTATTCTTCATTTGCGCTCCACAGATCGACATAAATCTTGAACTTAAGATGTATTCTTAGCTTTCGTTATAAAAAAAAAAATTAAAAAATAAATAAAAATAAAACATTTTCGTCAAGATCGGTGACCTCGAGAGTTGAAGCTTACTTTTTTAGTATGATAAGATTTAATATTAATAATTATATACAACTTTCAAATAAAAAACTTTTTTCAGACGATCTCAACGTACAGACTGGCGGACAGAGCGCAAGTTAAATTCTGAAACTTTTGGAGTCTCATCCATGAGGCGTGGTGGTTTTCGAGGAGGCCGTGGTTATTACAATCGCGGAAATGTTGGAAACAACATGTATCGTAATAATCAAGGAAGTAATAGTCAAAATTTTCGTAGTGGATTCAGAGGTCAGAGATCTGGTGGTCAGCGCAAAATGCTCAGTAATCCTAATCAACATGTTTCTGGAAACTCGCAATCAAATTTGGTAATTGATTAATTCTGGTATTCAACTGCTATTTTTAGTTTTGATTGATTTTGTTCTAAAAATCGTTGGATCACAATCTGCTTGAAAACATGGGCTTAAATTGAAAATGTGGAAAAATATTTCCGTGTCCTTATTTTGGCGTGGAATAAAAACAGAATAATCATAATAAGAATCATTTGAAAATATCAATTATTTGAGATCAACATTTACACAAGTTTTTTGTAGATCAGCGTTTTCTAAAAAAAAAAAAATTTTTTTTGGAGGCATTTAAGAAAAAAATTTTTTTTTTTTTTGAACGGTGTAAAAATTAAAAAAATTGATTTTTTTTTTTTTTTTTTTTTTTATCTACTCCAAAACATTTTGAAATTTTTCCTAAAAAATTTGAACATGATATCTTGAACGGTTTTCAAGTTATTTCGAGTTGAGCGACGCAGATGTAATTCAAACGCTCGAGCAGGTAAACAAGAGAGAGCGCACCCGCCTATTTCAGCTCGAGATGCTCGAGGCTGGATCCGTTTCTGTATAAATCTATTATCCCCACGTTTCTGTATGGAGAGCACACTGGGAGAATGTTGGAAGACAGTGCTCCCATTTTTAAGGTTATATTCTGCTCGACAGCTTGGGACGCCTGCCTCTCACCGTGGGCAATATTCTGCCCACGGTGGGAAGTATTTCTCCTGAGTTGGCGAGTAGCGCCGCCTACGGCAGCCTCAAAACTAACCGAAGCGCTTCGTTCTCCCGTCTGTGGGCAGAATATTACCCATGGCGTGAGGCAGAATATAACCCTACAAATGGGAGCGCTGTCTACCAACTTTCTCCCAGTGCACCGAAGATTGAACGATTTTTAGCAACACTGTACACACAGCAGCATCGGTACTTACAGCTGTCGGGTCCCCCGTGTCTGGGTAGCGTCACTAGTATTCTTTCAAGATTCAAGGGGAGAGCAAGCTTAGTTTGTGAGAGTAAATTATTTCAAAATTTCTTATTTTAATAAGCGGAAAGGTACAAGAAAAAAAAAAGTTCAGGTGTTAGAAGAGTCATCGGAGTTGTTTACTGGAAAACCCATCGATGATATTCTAACAAGCAGAGACATCTCATCGAATAATTGATTTTTTAACTGTGTTCAACGCTCTTTCGGACATATTAATTTGTGGAACCTGTAAATGTGCAGTTAAATTTAAAGATACTCCGATGCGTGGCCTAGGTTTCAAGGTCGTTGTATCCTGCAAGTGGGGCAATCGAGAAATGCTTTCTGGACCTCAAATAAATAATGCTTATGAAATTAATCGGTGCTTCGTATTTGTAATGCGTATGTTAGCAGTAAGCCACGAAGGAATTAATTTATTCTGTAATTAAATGGATACTGGCAAAGGATTTTGTAGAGACACGTACGCTGCTGCTAATAAAAAATTAAGTGATACTTGTAAAACGGTAGGGGAGGGTGGGGTGAATAGAACGTGGGGTGGTTAAAACGTTCATTAATAACTTAAAATAAAAAATTATAAATTAAAAAATAAAAATACTGTCAGAAATCTTGAACCCTGAAGCGATTTTTTGAACAACAAAAAAGCATTAAAAAAATCTGAAAGCTAAAATAAAAAATAGTAACATCGCAACGTCAACTTTTTATTCCAAAAATGATAATCCAGCTTTTCTTTCGGTCAAAAAAATTATATGTTAGGTTCAAAATAAAATGAAAAATGTACTTAGCTTAGACTTCGAGTTGTTAGCTTCAATGCTACATGAAGTTTTAAGTGCATTTTTGCATTTTTCATTAAATAAATGTAACTTAAAAGAAAAAAGTGATGTGGGGTGAATGGATCATTTTTTGGGGTGAATAGAACGAAAAGTTACATGCAAATGGCATGGTGGCGTCGTCTGCTGTTTCAGCTTGTCGAGACGTGCATCGATGCAGACAAACTTGATCAGCTACTTTCAAATGTTCTTAGCTTAGTTTACTTTTATAAATGATTAAATAATATTCAGTGTAATTCTAGTATCATTGCTAATACGAAAATACTAGTGAAAAATAAAATTATGAAGAAAAACAAGTGTTAGAATCGCACCGGCCGTGCGTAGTCAGGTTAAAAAACCTTCAGAAATTCATGAAAATTGGTGAATAGTGCAGTGTTAACTGTTTTTGTAAATGAATATAATATTTTTTACGTAATCAAAAACTTTTTATACTCAAAACGCGAACAAGAGTATTAATGCTGTAATCTAAAAGTTCGCGCCAAAACATCTACACTCAGGCTAAGAAACAGTAGAGGCAGCTTTATTAGGAGCTATTTTATCTACAACGAAGATTATTTAGGAGTTTTGTGGATCATGCTAGCTACGGGACTCCAAATTGGCGAGCAAACCTTTCAGTACGCTACATCCTGATCAGAAATGTGAAGGTTGGCGTAAGCCTGGGTCAAGCATTTTGCCATCTTTACCAATGTTGGCACAGGCCTGGCAAAGCTTAATCATAAACGGCTGGTGGTGACGCGGCGCACAGCTAGGCCAGGCTTAGTAAATTCAATAAATTGAAATATAACCTTATCAGATAAAAATTAATATATATTTATCATTTTTCAAAATAAGTAAATAGAAAAGTTTATAGAGTAATTCAATTGAGTGAATATGATAAAAATATGAAAATTTTAGTTTTAAGATTTATCGGCCACTGGGGAATAGTAAAAAATAATATAGAACAATAAAATAAAATTATTAGAAAATCAGTAAGTACAAAATTAAGAAATATATATATATGGGTCAAAATAATACTTTTTTAAAAAACCGTCCGCACGAGGTTCACCGATTTTGTTGCAATTTTTTTTGGCAAAAGTACTATTTAATAGAAGACTTTTGCCACAAACTAGAGGTCTCTATCTTATTTCTGCTTGGTGCTAGATTTTTTCAAAGATTGAAAAATGGCCTATTTTTAAGCTGTTTTAAGCAATTTTAAGGTATTTTTCGAAAAATTCTAACTTTTGATCAAAATGAGATAGAAACCTCTAGTTTGCGGCAAAATTTTGTTCAAAATAAGTTCTTTTTTGTAAAAATATTTTGACAACATAGTTTGGTTATTTTTATAATAATACAGTCCTACACAGATATTGCTATTTTTGCTCATTTGCAGGTATTATCAAACGACCGTAGCTTTTTCTAGGCTAAATTTTTGTGCATATTAAAAAATTGTTAAATTTTTTTTATGAAAAAACTAAAATTTTGCGACCAACCGGAACGCTGTACGATCTTCCACTTCCAAGATACAGTTGTTTAAAGTTGTCAAAAAACACAAAAAACGCGTTTTTTACGATTTTCACACGCATTTTTGAACGGTTTCGACCTTTTTTTTTTTCTCAAAAATATGTGGAGTCTTCTCTTCATATGTTTCCAAACAAGCTCCCATAGTAATTGTAGTGCGGATTTGGGGTTTTAGTTGATTCCAAAGCATACACTTTTGACACATTTTATGTGCTAAACTAGTGTTTTTTTAATAATATACACGCTACATTTAACTTTTTCGTTCATTATAGATGTTTTGAAATTATTTTTTGACTAAAAACTATTCAAATTCCAGCCAAAATTTGGTCCCCTGCTTTGAAAAAATTGATACTCAACGAAATATTGATCTCAATATCAAAATGATATACTACTTTTATTCAGTTTTTTAGTTTTTTGATTCGTTAAAAATCTATGTTCAAATATTGTAAATAATATACCACTTGTTTATTTATTTTTTTCTATTTTTGAAATTACAAATAATTGATCATAGTTTATCAATTATTTTGATAAAACAATCATGGATTACTATTGCTTACTCTGAAAAAAATGAGTCCAAATTAAAAATGTTATTTTTTGAATTCTATGAAGCATGCAACAATCTACCATAAGCTACAACCCCATGACGGTTGGCGTAGCGAATGAAAAATAATTAATTTTTTTAATAAACAAATAAGCTGATGAGCCACAACCCCATAACATTGGGCGTAGGGGATGAAAAATAATTAATTTTTTTAATAAACAAATGAGCCGATGAGCTACAACACCATAACCTAGCGCATGGCTGAAAAAAATGTTAATATTTTTAATAAACCAATAAGGTGACAAGCTACAACCCCATAACTTTGGGCATGGCTAAAGAAAATGTTAATATTTTTAATAAACCAATAAGGTGACAAGCTACAACCCCATAACTTTGGGCATGGCTAAAGAAAATGTTAATATTTTTAATAAACCAATAAGGTGACAAGCTACAACCCCATAACTTTGGGCATGGCTTTGGGCGCAGCGAATATAAAATATGTGAATATTTAAATAAACAACTAAGCAAACAAGTTTACCACCCCATAACCTTGGACATGGATAAAAAAAATTTTTGAGCCATGCCCAATGTTATGGGGTTATAGCTAATCGGCTTATTTGTTTATTAAAAAATTTAATTATTTCTCATTCACTCCGCCCAGTGTTATGGGGTTGTAGCTCATCGCCTTATTTGTTTATTAAAAATATTTACATTTTTTTTAGCCATGCCCAAGGTTATGAGGTTGTAGCTCATCGCCTTATTTGTTTATTAAAAATGTTCACATTTTTTTTAGACATGCCCAAGGCTATGGGGTTGTAGCTTATCACCTTATTTGTTTATTAAAAATATTAACATTTTTTTCAGCCATGCGCTAGGTTATGGTGTTGTAGCTTATCGGCTTATTTGTTTATTAAAAAAAATTAATTATCTTTACTAAGTACGCCCAGTGTTTAGGAGTTATAGCTTATCGGCTTATTTGTTTATTACAAAAGTTAATTATTTGTTATTCACAACGCCTAGGGTTATGGGGTTGTAAGCTTGTCCGCTTATTTGTCAATTAAAAATTTAAATTTCGTTACTCACTTTATTAATTAAAAAAAAAAAAAACAAAAAATTCAAATCAAGCATGCCTGAAGATTTTAAATTTGGCGCGTCTGGCTGGTTCACATTTTTGAGAGGCCTTTAAGACGGCGCTCTTGCTCCAAGAATCAAAGATCAAGTTTCCATTTGATATATCGACTCGACTATCTAATCGAATCTCTTATTCTCTTTTTCATAAGTGGACATAATAATAAGTAGAATGTAGATTGGTAGATTGTTGCATGCTTCACAGAATTCAAAAAATAACATTTTTAATTTGGACTCATTTTTTTCAGAGTAAGCAATAGTAATCCATGATTGTTTTATCAGAATAATTGATAAACTATGATCAATTATTTGTAATTTCAAAAATAGAAAAAAATAAATAAACAAGTGGTATATTATTTACAATATTTGAACATAGATTTTTAACGAATCAAAAAACTAAAAAACTGAATAAAAGTAGTATATCATTTTGATATTGAGATCAATATTTCGTTGAGTATCAATTTTTTCAAAGCAGGGGACCAAATTTTGGCTGGAATTTGAATAGTTTTTAGTCAAAAAATAATTTCAAAACATCTATAATGAACGAAAAAGTTAAATGTAGCGTGTATATTGTTAAAAAAACACTAGTTTAGCACATAAAATGTGTCAAAAGTGTATGCTTTGGAATCAACTAAAACCCCAAATCCGCACTACAATTACTATGGGAGCTTGTTTGGAAACATATGAAGAGAAGACTCCACATATTTTTGAGAGAAAAAAAAAGGTCGAAACCGTTCAAAAATGCGTGTGAAAATCGTAAAAAACGCGTTTTTTGTGTTTTTTGACAACTTTAAACAACTGTATCTTGGAAGTGGAAGATCGTACAGCGTTCCGGTTGGTCGCAAAATTTTAGTTTTTTCATAAAAAAAATTTAACAATTTTTTAATATGCACAAAAATTTAGCCTAGAAAAAGCTACGGTCGTTTGAAGATACCTGCAAATGAGCAAAAATAGCAATATCTGTGTAGGACTGTATTATTATAAAAATAACCAAACTATGTTGTCAAAATATTTTTACAAAAAAGAACTTATTTTGAACAAAATTTTGCCGCAAACTAGAGGTTTCTATCTCATTTTGATCAAAAGTTAGAATTTTTCGAAAAATACCTTAAAATTGTTTAAAACAGCTTAAAAATAGGCCATTTTTCAATCTTTGAAAAAATCTAGCACCAAGCAGAAATAAGATAGAGACCTCTAGTTTGTGGCAAAAGTCTTCTATTAAATAGTACTTTTGCCAAAAAAAATTGCAACAAAATCGGTGAACCTCGTGCGGACGGTTTTTTAAAAAAGTATTATTTTGACCCATATATATACAATTTAAAAATGGAAATAAGGGCATTGTTTTAATCAAATTTTTTGATAAATTTATAAATCATTTTTACAATAAAAAAATTTTTATTTTTAAAATGAAAATTTTATTATTAAATTATAAAAGTACAAATTATTTAATGCTATAACTTGTCATACAAATTTTTCATTTCTTAGTAAACTATATCATATTTGTAGATTTCAAATATTTCAAAGAGTAAACAAATTTTAGAATAAATTAATAAAATAATTAAAAATAAATAAATTTTTAACACAGCACAGTAGTTGAACATACTCGTTAGGTCAATACAACTTTTTGAATTAAATTACTTATTTGTTAGCAGTTATTTAACCTTTTATATACTTCACTTTTTTATAAAACTTTTAAACTTCAAAACTTAAATAGTCAATACATTTTTAACACAGCACAGTAGTTGAACATACTTTTTAAGTCAATACAACTTTTGAAATTAAATTACTTATTTGTTATCTGCAAATTGAATTTTGAGATCTAACACTTCTATAACCATCCCAATCTCATCGAGAGGAAAAAACTTTTCCAAGAGCTTTTAATATGACTTTTTCTTCAACATTAATATTCACTGCTCCAAAAGCTTGAGTAAGAGCCTCTAAAAAAATAAATAAATAATCGTAGTCATAATTTTTTATAATCTGTATAATAATATATGTTAAAGTTTTGTGATAAGATAAACACCTTTTAACGCAGTGTAAAAGCTTGTTCCCTTGATAACTGATTTTCCTTCTGTATTTCTTTGAGGAACCAATGTAATAACCACTGTTCTAGAGAAAAAATTCTTGTAAATTAATCTTAAAATTTCAACAAAATCCTCCTTGTCGGTATTGATGGTAGACAGAAAGTGGTGTATCTAAAAAAGTATAGTTATGGATAAAAAAAATAAATTTTTTTTGATAGAATAAATGTATTATTTTAAAATTCACCAATTTTGTTTTTATATCATTCTTATTCACTTTTCACGTTCTTCATTAAAGCGTTCATAGTCTTCTACAGATTTTAATGGGAATTCGAAATTAGTAAACAACTCTTCGAATTTCTCAAAGTTAATAAAACTTTCATCAGGTTTGAAGGTTCTTTTATTTGTGACCAAAGTAACAGTCTCTGCACTTTTATTTTGAATGTCTCGAAGCGGAGCAGCAATTTTTTTTTTTTCAAAAAAACTTGTGAAATGACATTTTAATGAGATTTCCAGTTCTAGAAAATAATAAAAATCAAAAAAAACATTTATAGAATACATTAAATCAATAAAAATTTTTTTAGTTCATAAAGAAATTTTTAAACTTACTTCTTAGGTCACTTTTTGTTGCTAATTCATTAGAATCTTCAATGACAAGTTTTACTTGATGTCTATCTTTTTTAAATTTTTTAATATTTTTCTGTGCTGATTCCATGCTAGTGCTTGGCCTTTTATTTTCACGAAGAGTTTCAAAATTATTTTCATGGTTTTGGACTGAATTATCTTCAGTGTTGTCGAGACCATTCCTACTGATGTATACATTCTTACTGATGTATGATTGATCACCGACAGTAGGAGCACCTGTTTTCTGCGACTGATTTATTGAGCTTGTCTGGTTTCCAAATTCCATTAAAATTCCTTCAGTAATTGGAAGATCTAAGTTATCGATACATTCTATTGATTCTAGTAAATTTTTTGTGCAATCAGTTATTTGAGACATTGTTATTTCTTGATTTTGTTTAGATAGTGTTTGATTATTTTGTTCATTCTTGAATTGTTTTTCATAAGTCAATATACTTTTGTGTATTATGTTTTTACCTTTATTTCTTTTTTTGTCTAAGTTTGCAACAATACTTTCAGCGTCTTGATAACGAATAGCTTCAAACTCAAATTTACATTGATGTAGGGTAAAATTAGGAGGTGCTTCAAACTGTGGCACAACAAAAGATTTTATAAATTCACAATCATTCAAACTCTTGGGAAATGAATAATGTACCTGACCAGCAGCTTGGAGGTAAGACTCGGGTACAATAACAGTTAAATCTTCGGGAAACACATCACTTTTCAATATAGTAACAATATGATAAGTCATTTTTCAATTCAAAAGTTCAACATAACCTACACTGAAGAAAGTTATTATTGTCAATTCGGCCCTTCAAAAAAACCAAGTTAGATTACTAAATAAAATGTATGTATTTTTATATATGCTTATTTTGGTTCTAACTGTTCTTGACTAACCACTAATTATTATAAAGCTTTCTAACAAGAAAATCAGAATTACACTCTCTGAACAGCTGCACGCTTGCTTAGCTAGCAGTAGATAACTAAGAACAAACAATTTAAAATTCAAGTTTTGATTGCTCGCAAGTTATTAAAAAAAAATTTTTGTACCGATTTAGGCTGCAGATAAAAAATTGATTATTAATTCAAAAATTTTACTTAATTTTTTTTTTTTTTTTCCACAAATTTTTTTAAATTCAATAACATGCAAACTTTATTTTAGAATCATTAAATTATTAATTTTTTCTATTAATGTGGGAATGGTTGTGGCATGGGTAAGCGTAAAAATTAGGCGATGGTACAAATTTGAAACTCATATCAATTTGAAAAAATTTTTTACACTTTTAACTAATTAATAGTTTCTGTTATTTTAATTTTACTATAATCTTTAAAAATCTGTATCTATTTAAAGTTAATGCAAAAATGGCATAGCATATATTTTTTTTCTATCACTAGCTAATTCAAAAATTTTTAATATAACACACTTGCACTTGATATCACTTAATAAAAAATCTCTATTTATTTTTTCTTTTGGCTCTTTGACAAGAAATGTACTGAGTAATGATGAATCACAAGGATAGTTGTAGGCAGGTTCCAATATTTTAATTTGTTTACCATGCAATTGAATGCTATCTGCTGTAACACTGTGAGGATTTTCACTTAAAGATGACATACTTTCAACTTGAATAACTGACTTATCATTTAAAAAAACTGCATTGTTTGGTTCTTTAGTATGTATTTCATAATCACAAAATTTTAATTTTTGAATAAACACTTTATCATTTTTTTTATAAGACTTTAGTACAGTTACTTCATTAGGGTAAAGTATATTTTCATCCGGTAGAGTAAAGTCCTCATCTAATTGGTTGCAAAATTGTTCTAATGGTTTGAACCCACTTTTGAGACTTTTTTTTTATTTTTCTTAATAAATTTTCAAAAGGGAAAGCTGTTAGATAACTAACGGAGCAGCCAAAAGTTTGGACATCATCTACCACATGAATTAGACTGTGAACATTAAGAATTTGTGATTCTAATCCGTACAGAGTTTGACATAAAAGTGAAAATGTCTTTAAATATTTTTGTGCTTTATCCTATATATTTGGCGTGTGCTTTATATATTTGGCTATTTCTCCCAGAGATCTTGTAGTCCTTTGGAATTCGACAGGTACTTGATTAGACAGGTTCATTAATCTTTGTGATATTCGAAGGATATCATACTTCTTTAATTTTTCCAAGCCTGTACCCAACCAATAACCAAAAATTTTCTTCATAATGCCCAGAAACAGTAAATGCATGTGTGGTGTATGTGCCATCAGTATGGAAACGCGCGTGTGTGTAAGGCGTACCTGCGAGTACACAAAGCCGAGGAGTGCGGGTGTGGTTGTGAGCGCGGCTCGCCGCCTCTCGCGAGCGTATGTACAACACTTCGTGTCGAGCGCGTGAATAGATCAAACGGGTTACACAATAAAGAGTACCATAATTACCAAAGTCAGTGTGATCTCATTTACTCTCCTTTCCTACTTCCCGCACCACGTAAACTATTAGTGACGTACATAGCAGCATGAAATCTAAAACAAAGTGTTTTACCATATCTATTTTAGGCTCTATTCGAGTGAGAGGTGAAATACCATGATGATGTTAGGCATCACTCATATTTCTAAAGTTCTCATCAGTTCTGGGTTCACTCAAGGTTGACGGATAAATTATTCGATTCTGATAAGACACTCCTTCCACTGAGCACCGCTCACAGGCAAAAAAACCACCATTACCAATGATACATGTAACTGTTGCTCGTGCAACCTTGTCACATATGAAACAATGAACTTGTACTTTAAAACTTTTGCACCCAATTACAATTCCAAATTCTTGCAGTTTATTTATTTCATCAACAAATTCAGACAGAAATCTTTCCACAGGTTTTGGTGTTCCACTACCACAATACACTGCAACAGTAAATGATTTAAATGCTACTTTTTCATCATGCACTTTTCCCAAAATTGGGTAAAACTCTATTGAACTAGACTTAAATAATGGTAAACCATCTATGTTGAACTGAATCTTGAGAATGTTGCTGCAATACTTTAGTAAACTGAGTTGATTTTTTAAATTTCTTTCAATCCCAATGTACACAAATTTTGACTTATCTGAAGGATCATGAGGATTAAATGGTTTTATTAATTTAGAAAAATTTAAATTAGTTTTTTAAGTGTTTTTGAACTTAATGGCAACTCAGGGTGATATTTTTTTAATACTTTCAACAAATCGTCTAGTTTAGAGTTAGGTATTGTATTTTTTTTTGCTCACTCTCTCAAATCATATGTAATTGGTGCATCATAAATGTAGTTTCCATCTTCTTGAACACCTAAATCATCTTCTAAATTATCTTCAACTTCGTTTTCACTACTATAAACAAAATCATAACCAGATGAGTCTTCTAAAAAATTTAACTCAGTTTCTTCAACAAAAACATCACTTTGGAATTTTGAAAAATTTTTATCTTGAAATTCAATAGTACTTGCATTAACAAATTTAAAATTCAAATCATCTGAATCATCTGCATTTATTAATTCACGATTAATTGTTTCACAGTTCTCTTCGATTTTCTGTTTTTTGCAAGGTGTTAAATCGACCTCTTCTTCATTAGAATCACATTCACTACAACTTTCTTTAATTTTTTTCTTTTTTCAATTTTTGTCGTATTTTATAGTTCTTTACTCTTCCTTTTTTCAATAACTCCGCATGTTCCAACTTTTGGCTCATAATAATTTAATTATTTTCACACACAATTACTTACACACATTTCTTTCATTAAAAACAACTTCAAATAAAAAAAATACTCTAACCTAAAAAATCACACATAATTCTTTAGACGAGATCTATAATTATTGATAAAAGCGTATTGACCACAGAAAATATTTTTATTAAGTCTAATGGCGATTTAAAATAATTAAAAATTATTAATAATTATGACTTTCATATGTGAATTAAGTTAATGAATATGAATTAAAGTTTATCGTTTGCTCCGAAATGATTTACATTACAGTGTTTATACACACTCATTATTCATCCCTTCCCAACGTTGGCCCGAGCCAGCGCCGCGTCACCGCCAGTATATTGGCCCAGCGCTGGTTACTCTGCCTGGCCCAGGCCTACAAGACTGGCCGCCAATCTTAATTTCTGATCGGGATACATCAACAAGCGCCGTGAACAAAAAAAGGTTCATCGACGATCTCAATCCACCCACGACGCCCGAAAAGCTCGAAAAGAGGCTCTTTTGGAATCAGACGAGGAAGAACTAAGCCCAAATGGCATGATTCATGGTGCGGGAGTCGCCGATTAATCGCAGGTATCTAAAAATTATATAAAACTTTCTCAAAACTGAATTAAAAACTTTAATCGCGTTTTTTTCTAAAGTGCATTTTTGAAAATGGCCCACATCATAACTTCCTCAAAAATCAACCAAAGGATCTAAAATTTGGCGGAGACCTTCCTGATAATATTCAACACCAAGTGAACTAACAATAGTTAAATAAAATTGTTTAAAACCCATTTTTGATAAACAAATTGACGGTAATTTTTTTTTGAAATGTCGTAGTTTCGTCAAAAAAATTATTTTTTTTTATACTTCCCTTGGTGTAAATAAGTATAACAAATAACATTATCACTGTTTTTTTTTGTTTCAGAACAACAGAAACAGAACGAGAATGTGGACAGAAAAAAAAGACGTCCCGCGCCATTCACTACACTGCCGCCCTTTTATTATTAAAAAGTAATCTTTAATACTATAGTTAACTATCTGTAAAATTTCAAAAATGTAATATAAAAATTAATGCATAAATAAAATCCTCAAAAATTTGCTGATTCACACCGTTGTCTCCCTTAATGGTGCGAAAAAAACGAAAGTTATGATAACTTTAGAAATGAAAATCTTTGATATTGAAGAAAATATGAATACATTTATTATGGACAGTGAAAATTTAAATTATGTTTTTTTAGTTGGGTTGGATTGTATAAGAAAATTTAAATTATCTCAAACTGAAGATCTAAAACTAATCCAGCACAAAAAAGAGTTAGAAAAAAATGAATTTTTTTAATAGGAGCATGTATTAGGGTACTTTTCGATTGAGAAAACGATGGGACAAGTAGAACAATGCCGTTGAGTGTATCAGCTCGACGGCCTTATATATTTTTCTCCACGCAAAATGGGAAAGTAAAAAATGCCGTCGAGCTTTGGGTGTGTGTGTCAAGTTTGAGTCGTTAAAAAACCCATAAAAATTTGATGACACCTAGCCCTTGTTTCCACTTGAAAATGTAGGTGTTGCATTCTGGGAATCCTTTATGTTTCTTAAAGTACCCTAATACATGCCCTATTGAAAAAAGTATGGTACCTAACTTGAGTCAGAAGTTCTTCTGTCTGTCTCGAGTTTTTATGTGCTGCGTCAAACTCTCGACGGCCATGTAGAACTTCTTATTCATGTTGGGTAATATACCATTTCAGATGAAAATTTGTGAAGAATAAAAAATTAAAAATTTTCAAATTTTAAAGTAATACAAATGAAAAAGATGGAAATACAGATAGTGTTACAGGGCTCGATCAAAATAAAGACAGGGTCGAGATTGTGGCTGTGCCCACAAGAACCCTCGTCGTTGATCGCTAGCTCTGCAATCTAAACTCTGCACTACTGTGCCTTCGGCGTTTAACACCGGTAATATCTTCCTGAAAAGGATGAAAAAACCGTTCGCGAACTAGTATTTTCCTCTCTCACTCTTCGCGGCGTGGTAGCTCTCCTTGTCGGTAGCGGCGTGAAGTTAAAAGGATCGCACAAAGGCTCATCGGGTTAATGAAAGGAAAAAGCAAAATTTAATATTATCAATCTTAATTAATGAAATAATCTTAAAACTATTACAATAATAATAACACGACCCGAATGCCGTTCGCTAATAAATCCGATTGGCTATAAGCCGAAAATGTAAACAAAACTTCAGAATTAAGATTCTTTCTATCACACCTACACACTCTATTGCTATCCGTGTAGCGTTCACAAAGTAATCAAATCTATCCTACCAAAGAGACAAAGAGTCGAGAGATCCGTGATCTCTCGTCGCGTTCGAAAATATCTCGCTCGCTAATCAATCGCTTTCTCGACTTTCTTTTTAACAGCTGCTGCACCTTACAAATAGTAAAAAACCAACAAGCTGCGTCGACTCGTGCCTGATACCGGTATGTCGTCGCCAAGATAGTCTGCGTCCGATCGCGTGGTTTTCTCTCGCTAGTGATCTCCAAGTGGTGACAACCACTTCAACGACGATCACACTCCACTCGATCACTCTCACGCTCTCGACACTCAACAAATCTCTCAGTTAATACAAAAAAAGACGATTAATCGCGAATACAATTATCTCTCGAACCGCGTACTTTAACGAGCAGAATCAGAGTGCCGCGGTCAGCTGGCTCCCGCGGGTTCGTCGTGACTCCCGCGTCTGCACGTTTCGAATACGGTCGCGCGGCAACATTCAAACCATCGACCGTATAACATCAATAAAATCATTATTCGGTCGACCGTTACAATAGACAGAATAAAAAATATAAAAATATTCCCTTTTTGATTAAAAAACAAAAGAGAAATTTAAGAAGATACAGATTATGAAAGCGTGGTGCATATGAAGATTCCAAGATATTTAGATTACAAGCAGAAAAGCTATGAAATAAATTTTAATGAGTATCTAAATACAGATAAATTCGAAATGATGATAAATCATTTAAACATATATCAACAATCTGAGATCGACAGATTGATAAAAAAATGTACATCAGTATTTGCTAAAGTTTGTTACAGGACTCGTTTTTCCGAGGACTAATTTATAAATAATCGTGACTGCTCACGAATACCCTCGACGACTCGACGTCAGCAGTCCTCAGCCTGTAGACAAAATGCACATACAGTGCACACGACAACTTGTCGATTTTTCAAATACCTGTAATCGGGGGAAAGACGCGTACGTGAACCAATTCATCTGTTACGCGGCGCGGCTGCTCTCTTTTCGGTAGTGGCGTGAATTTAATTTTGGATCGAACGCAGGAGCACGGGTTTGACAAATTAAATAATTTCAGTCAATTTAATTAATTTTAATGCACAAAAATAAAACTAATAAATAATACAATTAATTACAACCCGTATTGTTTACAAACAAATAATATTAGAACGGCTATTAGCCCGATATTACATATCAAAACAAATCGAATTATGGCGATTCTCTTCTCGCTCGATAATTCACCGGTCGGCGCGCACACCTACATGCACACACTCGTACACTCAGCTGCCAGCTGAAGCGAGCCAAAACCCAATAACCCAATAACCCAGACAAAGACTTCGAGACAAAAATCTCAGTACTTACTGTACTTCACACATATTCTGACTCTAATCATCACACGAGAGCAAACATCCAATGATTAACCGCTACGCGGACTTACTTTTTTAGCAGGTGTACCTTCGCTTGATGTAACAATTATAATAATTATGACTAGCCCGAATGGCTTCACACAAAGGCATTGTAAAAGAATATAAAGCTCACATTGACTAGATCGTGGAAAGGTACTGTTATAAACGTCCTTACAGATGCACATTTGAAGATAGGAAAAAGATAGAAACTCACATAGCTAAATTGTTAAAGACGTTTGATTGAAGATTCATACAGCTCATACACTGCCCCAGTTACTCTGTCATTTAAGAAAGAAGAAGATAGGAAATCGAGGCTATCTATAGATTTCAGAGATGTGAATAAAATTGTTGTGCATCAATCACACCCTCTTCCATTGATTGAGGATTTGATGATAAAAAGAGTAATTTGTTGGTATTTTACAACACTTGATATAAATTCTGCATTTTGGTCAATTCCTTTAAGAATTCAAGACAGACATAAAACTGCCTTTGATACACAAGAAGGTCATATTCAATGGACTTGTCTTCTAATAGGGTTGAAAACTTCACCAGCAATTTTTCAAAGAATACTCAGCAACTTAATAAGAAAATACAAATACGAAAGTAAAGTGCTCAATTCCCGAATCGGTACAAAATCTGCGCCTACATCCGGATTGGTGTTTCAAGTAAAAATTACACAGTAAAAATCAAATAAATAGTTAAAATAAAAATACTATTTGATTCTCTAAGAACGAAATTTTGATACACTACAGTTGTTTAAGGGGAAGTCAGGCGAGTTTTTTTGATGAATAGATTTTAATTAAGAAAATATTTTTAAAAAAGGGCTCTGTAGCAGGATAGAGAAATTAAAAAGCTGTAATTTAAAAAAAAAATCATGAAAATTGATTAAAAATTCACTGAGTAGAACGCAGAACGGCAGTTGAAGATTTTTTTTCGTCAATCGCGTAAAGAAAGTAAAGTAGGCTTGTATTAGTGCTTAAGCGTTAACTGCTGATTAGTCCAAAGAAAATACTTTGTTAAAAATTTATAAATTTTATAGTCAATAACTGAATTTTTACTGTAGTTTCTCAACTGCAATTAATTTTTAGACTTTGGTACTTGCTGAGAATAAATTTTTTTAGTCTAATACAAAGTATAATTAAGAGCTTTTTAATGTTTGTAGTGATCAGCTACAGTCAATTTAAAAAAAAAAAAAAAGGTAAATTAAATGCATTAGTATTATATATAAAATCTTTTCAGCTTTTACCTATAATAAATTTTTTATATATTTTTGTTAAAAGTATTCAAGAGTCTTCAAATAATGTGGTAAGCGCAGAGAGCGCAGTGATCGACAGGTAAAAGAGAAAACTACCGTAGTTACTGCGTGGACGTGTGGTCCAGCAGTCTGCGTGCAGCCGCATTAAGAGTTAGACGTATAATTCAGAGATTACAGTTTTGAATAAAGAGAGCATCGTTGTTTCACCGTAATTTATTGTGTTAAACTAATTTATTTACCTTTCACCATACCTTATTTCTAACAGGTTATGGGCTTGCGTACGCTCAAAATGAATTTTTAGTTTTTTATTGTTTAAAGTGTTGGTGAAAATTTTTTTTGAAATTCTCGGTGATTATAGAAGGCACGCAGACGAGAACAAAGAATCAAGTATTCGGTGACTAAAAAGATTTTTGGATTTGCAACAAAGTAAGTAGGAGTGAAAAAAAAAGTAAGAGAAGTTTTTTTTTAGAGAAAATTTATAGAGTTTGAGTTAAAGAAACTGCAGACATTTTTGTTTAACAATAATAAATTTTTAAAGTCGCTATGATTGATTTTAGTTCAAAATTATGTTAATTTATTGATTATAGAGTCAAAAAAATAAATAAATAAATAAAGAAAAATCGGAAAATTGAGTAAAGAAAAAGTAACGCGCAAAGTTGCAGGTTTGAACAAGAATCGGGCCGGCAAGTATAGGCGGTCGGCGGGGGGAGCATCTGTGGTAGTAACGCAGTTCCCTGTCGTTTCGTTGATGCTGCTCTAGGCGCCGAGCGGGAATTTTGTTTTGACTTCATTTTTCATTATCAGAGCGCGGTACCGAGAATGAGACTATTTCTTCTTGAGTTTTTATTTCTTTGTAGTGTTTGTATTGTAGTTTAACAGAAATTAAAATAATATTCGGTAATATATAAAAACTAAGGGGGGTTCCCCCCTGCTCGCTACGCTCGCCAACCCCCTAATTTTAACTAACTACAATATTATTCAATGATAAAAAAATTAATCTTTAGCAAACATTTGAAGCTCAAGATCGAAGTAGTAATAAGTAAGTTCTATTTATGGTTATTAAATAGTCATAAAACTGAACTGCTAAAAAAAAAATTTTTAATCAGTTTGGCAAACTCATGACGTAGTCTTTAATATAAAATTTTATTTCTTTTTTTCATAATTTTCAGTAAAAATTTTTCCAAGGCTAAGATAGAGAGATAGATATTTAAGTAAATCAACTGGAATTTCAAACCAATTCATTAGATCTTACACACATAAAAATATTTTCTTGGGCTCCTTTCATTTATGGTGAGCAAAATTAGATAAATTTACGTTATATCGACATTACAAACTTTATTATATCTACCAGCCGTATATATGCTCAATACCGCACCCTTCGAAATCAGGTTACCGATGACCTTGATCGGCTTAAAAACACATGTGTTAGGAACATCATTAAGAACGCCCCGACCACGCTACCAAATGGCGTGCGATTAGAAAAGCTGGTGGCAGTGTCCCAACTAAAGCATCCCCATTGACCATCTTTGATAGCCCATATTAAAGTCCCACTACGTTTCTGTATCTCAATCCTAAGAACCCCTTTCACCCCAAGATCTCATTGACATTCTGCATATCCCATCCAATCTCCTTCTTCTACACCTTTTTGAATTTTCACCTTTGGATGGGACCATTATTTTGAATACTTTCAATAGAACCCGTTCCAAAGAAATGGGTGCTGACTGACTTTAATCCTCCATGATAAAACTCGCCCTTACCTCAATTCTCCCCTACATCACCAAACTCATAAATGCACGACTGGCTACTTCCCCTCTGAGTATGAGAAATCTTCTCGGAAGAAGGAAAGCAACGTCCCATTGCCCTCCTTCTTGAACTCTCTCTGAAATACTCAAAAGAATTATCACCGCTCAACTAACTATCTTCAATACTTGTCATAACCTAATGAACCCCCATCAATTCGCCTACAGGCTCAATCACTCCGCACAGACAGCTATACTCATCCTTAAAGACGCCCGTCCAAGAATCGATCGCAAAAAAATCACAATTCTTATCTCCTTCGATTTCTCAAAAGCTTTTGACACTATCCCTCATTGTCTCCTACTATCTAAAAAATCTCACGATACATATAATTGTCCGTGTGAAAAAAGTTTAGTTTTTGTATATATGCCAACTCTATCAAAACTTTGCGCTTGTGACTTATGAACTGTAATTGCAAAAGCTAAAACTGAGGGGAATTTGTTTTCTATATAAAATAAACGGATAACTTGAATTTTCAGTTGTACTCAAAGTAATTTTTGAATGAACACAATTTTCCCACTTTTATCGACAGTAATAATCTCCTTTATGTATTGTAACAGGGGTGGATTTAAGGGTTTGTATGAGCCGATACAAATACCCACGGTGCGTACTAAATCCTTATTACCTGTACTTAGTGCTGATCCAAGCACTCGTCGAACTGCAACTCGTCGACCTGAAATAATAAAATGAGGAAATCGCGTCCGCGAATATTACTATATCTCGCGACGCGGTCGGCTAGTTCGTTTATCGGCAGTGGGTGCGGGTATTAAAACAGGATCGATTCGCAGGAACACTAGGTTTAGTCAATAAAAATTAAATTAACAATTTAATAATTTATTAAAACAAATCTAAACCTAAAATACAAATTTCGAATTACGACTCGGTGTCGTTCAAACCAGTAAACAAAAGAATCTTCAATGCTCTCTAAATCGTTGCGCGCGCACACAAATTCTTGCTGCTATCGGCAGCTAACGCGCGCGAGAGAAAAACAAAGATTATGACAATAACAGTGTACTAAGGACACTCACACGCATTCACACTCACTCGCACATTTACAATTAACTTACGGAGTCGCTAAGGTGCACCTCATACCAAGCCGTCAGGCTAAACAAAATGCCAGGCTACGATGCCGACCAGCCGCAATATATACCATACTCGAGTCGCCGTGTAGCCGTCGGAAAGCGGTCCAGGTGATGACGTGAAATGACAACTTCACAAATAACACCACACTCTCACACTACGGCTCTACCACAACGCACGACGCGAATGTCAATAATTGCCTTGACTTCCGTAACGAGTAAGCTGCTTCAAGATCTGCCATGAATCGATCTCCAGATCTTTGCGTGTCTGCCGGACGTCGGTCAGGTTCCCCGACGTCCACGGCTTCCAAAAGCCGGTTGACTCGTCTAGACAGAAAAATGCTTCCCGGGCGATGACCATCGATCCCGCACCTTCTGTCTCTGCCAACTCTCTCTTCGACGACATTCCACTCCCGAGGAGTCCGGTTAGCCGTCGAACCGAGACGAGTTAAGTTCCATGTACGTGCGAACACTTGGACACGAAAACTACGAGTGGCTTCCCGATTCCCGCTCTACCACCTCAGAGGTCCGCTCTGAGCTGCGTTCGACAGTCACGTGACTCGCGCCAAATCCTAAATCGTTACCGACGATTTAATTACGATCACTGACTGTCACAGTATAGTCTTAACTACACCATAATATTGTTTAGATTGACCATTTAATATAAGGTAGATGTACCTAATATGGCCCTGTGCCTAATATGGCCCCCCCTGTTATTTGAATATGCTCAATATGCGGCATCTCTACAAGCTAGGAAGAAGTCAAAAACACTGAATTATGAAATTTTGAGTTGTTTAGAACATTTGAAAATTATTTTTGCGCATGCCTTATAGCTGAAACTCGTTTCGTATACCTTCGTTATTATTTTAGATTGTGATTAAATGGTCTGCCAAAATATATAGACACACCTGACCAAAATTTAATAAAGTAGCTTCGATTTGTTATTTTTTGCGCTTTAAAATGCGATTTTAGTTTTTGTTCAACTTGTTTTATAACGGGTTTTATTCTTAAATAACTTTTTATACTGCAGTGTACCTAATATGGCCCCCTGCGAATTAGTAGAAATACCGATGTTAAGAGTCCTTAGTTTCATATTTACTTTTTAGAAAATCATATTCTAATGTTATTTAAAAAAAATAAATTTAACTGTTTCAAAGCTTTTTTTCATTTTATAACTAAAAAAAAAATCCTAGCTCAAAATACAAACTTTGATAAAAATTTAAAGTTGAAATTTTTCTACTGGTTGCAAAGCTTTCAAAAAAATTGTAAAAAAGGTTCAATTTTTAAATAAATAATTTTGAAAATAAT
This sequence comes from Encarsia formosa, assembly GCA_038277355.1. NCBI lineage: Eukaryota > Metazoa > Arthropoda > Insecta > Hymenoptera > Aphelinidae > Encarsia > Encarsia formosa. The sequence continues at coordinate 48,664,483 of CM076184.1, read as the reverse complement.
GAAAATTTTGAAGTTTTTTAAATCTCATATCCTGATTGATTTAAAAAATAGGAGAAAATCGCAACTAATAAATTACTTCAAGGGGGACATATAAGGTACACAAATTTTTGGCGTCTTAAAAAAACGTGTTTTGGTAAATCCTCTGGCATTTCAAGCTCATTGATCAAAATCGAACGCGTAAGGTCTCATTTTAAAGCTCTTGAATCAACCTTTAAAATGAGACCTTAAACGTCAAAAAATATTGATTTTATTCGCTGCTACGTCGATTCTCACTTAGGGGGGCCATATTAGGTACAGGTACCTTATTTAAAATTTCATTATTCAACATTTGTACGTTTTCATTTTTAAGAGCTAAAATAACTTTATTCAATTATTGATTATCATTTATATCTCAAAAATTGAATGACACAAATCTTTAATTTTTCATTTTTTGGAATTTGAAAATTGAAAACCTTCGCCAATCTTGAATAATAATTTAGAAAAATTTTTATCTTTACATATAATATTTTTAGTTAACTTTAATTTTTTGAAACTATTCCTTAATTTACTAAATTTAATATTATCTTCCACAACAATTTTTTCAATACCTCTTTTCACTACAGGAAAAATTTGTCTAAAATCAGCCCTAAAATTATTAATTTACCTCCAAAAGATAATTGATTTCTAGAAATGTCTTGTCAAGTCCTATAGCTATGATTTCCAATGCTTTTTCGGAATCATAGATCCCAGACGGTGAAATCACATTTGCGTAATTTTTTTATCTGATTCATTTTTACAAAATTAAGTTTCAACATTAGGGAACGTTCACAAACCACGTGGCCCAAACAGGGGGGGGGGGAGGAGGGAGATTAAAAGGCTACGAAAGGTTACGTGGGGGGTAGGGCTGTTGATTCAGAAAGGCACGTGGTTTTTAAAGTGCATGAATCGATGATTCGATTCATAATATTTTACTGTTGAACGTTAAAACCGAATCCGTGCATGTCATCTGATTTGCGCCTGCGTGGCCGTGTGCAAGTAAAAACTCGTCAAAGTTTTGATTTGATAGGCCCGTACGTGCTTCATTATCACCGCGTGTAGGTAGCTTCTGTAGTTCATGGTTCTCTGCAGTCTGCAGCTGTTTTGTGATCGGCTATCTCCCAAGCCTTGAACCCCCAAAACCCTGGGCGCCCGAGGTCAACAAAAAAAACTCATCGGCTATCCCCCAAGCTCTAAACCTTCAAGACCCTGAGTACCCGAGTTCAACAAAAAACAAATCGGCTATCCCCCAAGCTCTAAACCCTCAAAACCCTGGGTGCCCGAGTTAAATTATTCCAAAAATATGAGTGCATTTTAATTAACGAAATAAATAATCTGATCAGTTTTTTTGTTGAACTCGGGTGCCCAGGGTTTTGGGGATTTAGAGCTTGGGGGATAGCTAATCGGTTTATTTATTGAATATGACGCCCAGGGTTTTGGGGGTTTAGAGCTTGGGGGATAGCTGATCAGATAATTCATTGAACTCTACGTTAGAGCTTGGAGGATAATTAACCAGTTTATTTATTGAACTCAACGTTTTTTTTTTTTTTTTTTAGACGTCAGTTTTATTGGGGGCGGGGGGGGGGTCTCAGGAAACCCCCTAGCTGATAGGAGTTGTTGCGCCCCTGGTATTAAATCATTAAATTATAACTTAAAAAATAATGTTTTAAAAAAACTAATAGTATACATATTTACAATTTGAAATCGTTAAAAAAACCACGTGACTTTAGGGGGGGGGGGTCGAAAATTTGATACAAATACTACGCTGATCTTCATGGGAGGCAGGGCCCTTAAAAATCATCGAAAAAATGACCACGTGGTTTATGAACGTTCCCTTATCTAAAATTAACGGTAATTTAAAAACTTTATGACTTGTCATACCTTTTGGTAATAGAATTGAAGCTATACCGGTCCATGCCATAGATAAAACATTTTAATTTTTCGACATAAAATAATAAATTAAAGTTTTAAAAAGGAAAGTTTTTCCAGTGCCTCCTGGACCATCTATGAAGTACATACCATTAGAATTTTTAGCTGTTGGATTAAAAATCGATTTTTGATCATCATTCAATTTTGTAAATAATTCAGTATATTTTTCATGAATGTCATTTACACTATTATAATTTTAGAAATTGTTTTTTAAATCATCTAAACATGGTTCTGGTAAACCGAAAAATTTGCAATTTAATAAAGAATCTTCATTTTTTGAAAATTCATTTATTCCATTCAAACCGCTATTTTCCTTAAAATCTTCTGTAAAAGTTTTTGTATACTTATCCGAAATTGAACAACCAGGAATTTTTTCGGACATTAAAAGCAAACAAAAAAATTCTCTTAATTTTTTAGGTGTGAGGTAATTTGTAGCTTCAACGAAAATTTCAAAAATATTTTTATTATTTTATATCAATCCCATTACTACTGCTGCTTCTCTACATGGTTTACTACCCTACACTTTACATACTATAATAAAATTGATTTAATTTATATACAAAAAAATTTTGAGGGTTGAACTCTGAGGATCGAATTTTGAGGACTGAATTGAGGACTTCATAGTGAGGATCGAATTTTGAGGATCATCATATTTAGTTATCAGTACGGTGTTTTTATAATAATTACAAAATGTGAGGATCGAATTTTGAGGAAGAAAAAAAAAAAACGGAAATATAATATAGGGAGATAATTGAGGGTTAAGTCTGGGGAGGTTGGCAAGCGTACGATTAAACTTAGGGGTTTACTGGGCAATTTTAGTAAGAGCCTGAGCTCTGTCCAATAAGAAATTCCTGGATCGAAAACCCACTGGTGGAACGATGAGGAACGAGGTGGAAGAATCAATCCAGCCGGGTCCTGGGTAGACGAAAGTGACAGATTTTTCAAGGAGTAAGTAGGCACCTGAACCTTGAAAGGTTTAGGTGTCCGGACGTTTAGAAGCGTAGCCGAAACCTGAATTTGGGTTGAATCAGGTGGCTGAAAATTTAGGTTCTTTGCCGAAGCCTGGACTAGAAGTGTCGCAGGTGGCTGAATTTTAAAATAATTAGCCAGGTCCTTTGACTCAAGCAGTTCAGGTGGCTGTATAAAATTGGCTATTGCCGGAGCCTGAACTTGAGTAAGTTCAGGTGGCTTAATTTCAGCTAGTGTAGCCGGAACCTGGACCTTGGGCGGTTCAGTTGGCTGAATTTTGAGAGGGCTAGCTGATGTCTGAACACGACATGGTTCAGGTAGCTCGTTCTCAATGGGTGATGTCAAAACATGGACTAAGGGCGTCACAGGTGACTGAATTTTAAATGTGGTGCCCGAATCTTGAACTAGAGTTGGTTCGAGTTGCTGGTTGAAAAATATAGCCGGAGCCTGGACTAAGGGTGTCGCAGGTGGCCGAGTTTTAAAATAGTTAGCCGGAGCCTGGACTAGGTCTGTCGCAGGTGGCTGAGCTTTAAGACACGTTGCCGGTGTCTGAATTTTGGAAGTTATAGCCGAAGCCTGAACTCTAAGCAATTCAGGTGGCTGTTCTTCGAAAGCAATAGCCGGTGCCTGAGCCAGGACAGCCGAACTTGAGGTAGTTCAGGTGATTGTGCCTTAATCAATGACTTGAATTCGTGGGTAGGTGCCGGAGTCTGAACATAGAGCTGTTCAGCTGGCAGATTTTTTGAGGTTACAGTTGGAGCCTGGAATAGGTGTGTCGCAGGTGGCTTAATTTTAAAAAATTGGACGTAGTCATCGCACACGTTATCAAAGGTGTTCTGCGTATAGTAGAACATGTCTTTGACGAAGTAGTCGTGGCCACGGTCTAAATCCTGGCAGTTTCTTAAAATTTGATCATTTTTGGCAAACTCTTGCCAGAGTTGTTCGAGACGCAGGATGCGAATCTCTGTCAACTCGCGAGTCATATTAGCTCCCTTTTTTTCAAAGGACTCGAAATGAGTATTGATTCGATTTCTGATTATAGCTTGTCTGCTAAGGATTTGCGCAAATGAACTTGATTTGTTCTTTTGCAAGGTAGGGTGGTGTTTGAAATAATAAATCAATAGGTAAAAGTTAAAAACTGACTTTTGATTAGAATAGCTGAAGAGCGATCGTTCAGCTTGGTTACTAATGGCTACTTTATTAGGTTAGGTGTTTTGAACTTTGTTGGGTAATTTCGTACAACATGGGTGTTGACAGTAGGGTGTAGAACTATCGAAAATAATTCTCGGCTGGGTCGTTGAAAAGCGAGGGTTCAACTTGGTAAATGATTACATGAAGTCTTGAAAATAATTTAAACTGAAGTACAGTTTAAGATAAGGCAATTATTCTTTAAATAAAAGAATGGAAAAATATTCAAACTTATGAATATCACTGGTGGAAAAGAATTTAAACTGAAATACAATTTAAATAAATAAAAAAAAAAACGCAGTTAACTATGAATAGAAAAAGGAATGAAAAGTTTAGCTAATAAGTGTAAATAACAAAAAAAAAAAGAAACAACTAAAGTATATGTGGCAATCCTGTTTTAGATTCAGGATTGCTTGAAAAATTTTGTTCTACCAGCACTCACTCCTATTTAGTCTTAGTGACTTAACTGGAAGAGTGTTTACTGAGTTCAGGTGTCGAGCGGCTGCCACCTGACTCCTCTGGGTTTGGGTTCTTGCCCAGTTGAAACGCTTAAAAGCGTACCCAGTCCTTTTTGTCTTTTTATTATCCTTTCTTATTTTAACTAAATTATGGTTTATAATACTGAACTGAAATACAGCTCAATTTATTATTACTTTTATTTTAAACTAAATTATAGTTTTTAAATGTTGAACTGAAATACAGCTCAATTTATTTCTACTTTTATTTTAAACTAAATTATAGTTTAAATATTGAACTGAAATACAGCTCAACTTATTTCTACTTTTATTTTAAACTAAATTATTGTTTAAATATTGAACTGAAATACAGCTCAATTTTATTTTTACTTTTAATTTAAACTAAATTTTAGTTTAAATATTGAACTGGAATACAGCTCAATTTTATTTTTAATTTAAACTAAATTATAGTTTAAATATTAAACTGAAATACAGCTCAATTTTATTTTTACTTTTATTTTAAACTAAATTATAGTTTTAAATATTGAACTGAAATACAGCTCAATTTTATTTTTACTTTTATCTTAAACTAAATTATAGTTTAAACATTGAACTGAAATACAGCTCAATTTATTATAATTTTTATTTTAAACTAAATTATAGTTTAAATAGTGAACTGAAATACAGCTCAATTTTTGGGTTTTATTTCTTTGGTACATCAGTACAAACTAAGATATAGTTTGTATAATTTAAATAAAGGTTTTTATTCCTTTTTGATTAATTTAGTATTAGTTTATTATATGTTCAAGTTATTTCATTTTATAAAGTTTTACTTACTATACCTAAGTATTCCTTTAGAAAGAGAGATAAATTCGATGCGTGCGTTGAAAGTGCCTCGGAAAGAGCGCCTAAGTCACTCTTATGGATGAATGGGGATTGGGGTCCAGGTCACTAGGAGGTCTGGAGGTTCAGGAGATGAGTTCAGGTCACTAGGAGGGCTGCAACTGAGCTGCTCGGGGCTAGTGCAGCTTCCCATAAGGGATGCGGGTCTCTGGTGCAGGGAATCGGGGAAATTGGAGGGGATAGTTGGGCCCTTGCAGGAGCGGCGGCGGCTAGATTTTCCTAGCTCCTAATTGGTCCTTGGGGTTTTCTTTCCCTCTCTCTCTCTCTCTCTCTCTCTGATTAGGGCTAAGAGAAGCTGACTTTGAAAATGGTTGGAGGGGATAGTGGATCCAAAAATAAATCCATGAAAGAAATTACATGAATAAATAATCAAATAAATTAATAAATAAACTCCCTCCAAATAAACTCAAAGTCACTTCATTTACATAAAATATAAAAATAAAAAATAGGAGTTTAATGATTGCGAAATAGTTTATAGATACTAAGGTAATTTGTCCTGGGTAAAAATAAATAAGGTAGTACGAAGTAACAAATATGTAAATAAAATAGTGTAAAGTAACAAAAATGTAGAATTCTTTGGTATTACTTTGGTTTTACAGTGTTTATGATTATATGTAATTAAATCGTATTAACTAACAATTATTAATATCAATCAATTTCTGTTCATTCTTTATAATTAATCTTGCTACGTGTAAATTCTCACAGTTTAAGTAAATAAATTATTATTGCCCTTACCCAGGATTATTTCAAAAATGATAAACTAAAGTAAGAGAATTAAAATTTAGGTAAAACTACGTAGAAATATTTGCGAGTATTTATTTAAATAAAAATAACAAATTTTAAAACTACGCAAATATTTCTGTGATGTTTATTTTCTTCTTTAGGAGGGAAACATACCGAAGCGTTCGTGAGATTTTCTCAACGGAAAACTCAAGTGCCTCATGCTGAAGCGATAAAGGGCCGGACGCGCGCTGGCGCGAGCGCCTGCAAGCCATAAAAAAGGCCATGTGTTTTCCCGTGCCCACTTTCTCCGAGTTTCCTGGAGGTTTTAAGCGACAAAACTGGGAAAAGTTTTTACCAAAGAAAAAAAAAGAAATCTAAAATATCGAAACTAGAAATATTAAATTTTAATTGTGCGTACGTTACATATAGTAAAGAAGCAGTCACTTGACAGCAAGGCTTAGCTTTTTAAATAAAAAAGCTTGAAACCATCCAAACAAGCTGGATATCCTTGGTTGATGACTGGCAAACCAGGTTATTCAAGAGAACAAACTATGATTGAGTAGGTGGTTTATGGTATTTGATTATTAATCTTGACAAATACCTAAAAATGAAAAAAAAAATTCAATTAGAATTTTTGAAAATATAGACTTGAAAAAAAATATCAACAAGAGTTTGGCTACTAAAAATAATTTGATTATACTGTACTGAGGGGTTGGCAAATTTAGTTGAAAAGCGAAAGTCAAGGTTATACGATACAAGTAGAATGTGTAGTAGGTTCCAGCGAAGCCCTGGTTATTGTTGGCTGGAGTGTTTGGCTCAGATAAGGTGCTCGAATAGACAACCCAGAACTGATATGAAGCTGGAGAGATTACGCGATGGTTGAATTCAAGGTTTGGTGGACCACCAAGATGTTCAATGAGTTGACTGAAGGTTGCATGAACTACTAGGGTGCAGGACTACCAGTTGCTGGTGAAGAGAGTCCAGTGTGGTTATGCGATGAAGATACCTGTAGTCCAACCAAGCCAAATTAGTAGTGTCCCATATTGACTGGGTATAAAACTGTAAAATTCCAATGGTGTCAGTGTTTGGTTAAAATGAAACAACTATTCTTTAAATAAAAGAATAGAAAAATCCTCTCTTAAAAAAGAGACCCCAAATAAGTGAAGCCTCATCGCATGCGCAGTATGATCGCGGTATCAGATGTTGTATTGGTTGATTCAACATTCAACTCTGAATATCGCATGCGCATTATGATCGCGATATCAAGCAGTTATCACGCGGTAACTTTTAAATTTATATTTTGATTTCTATAAATGTAAATGAAAGTAAAAATATTTGTTTTTAACCTGTGGCGCGAGAAGAGCGTTAATTTTTTTTTTTTTTTTTTATTATTACATATATGATAATTAATTTTATTTGAAAAGTGAATCAATGGGGAGGATAAATAACTTTAAAAGTGTATCAATAGGGAGGATAAATAAAAAAAAACAGGTGGTTTTCTACTAAATGCAAGGCAATAGAGAATCAATCCAAATATTCCAAATTTTCTGAAGATGTTTATAAGATATTATTGAATATTTTTGCCAAGCCTGTTTAAAATTGAAATACAAAAGATAAAATAAGTTAAAGATTGCGTTATTTCCATTACGCACTCGGCCGGAATGCTGAAAAGGTTTAATAAATTATTGATATTTAATTTCCTAGAATTAAGAGATACTTGAGAAAAATTCTCACGGGTATAACCTCTAAAACTGCGGTTTTCAAGTATTCAACGGAGAGTTAAGTTTAAAAAAATGTTTTGAGATGATACTCATTGTTTTTTAGTGATTTGGGATTACAATTTTTTTTAGTCTTGAACTTGATTAACTCTGGTAAAAACCACCTGAGAAATGAAAATTTTGAAAATTCGTTCTATAATTTTTTATGTTAAGATTTAAATACTCTTTCACTTTCACAAAATTAAGCTACTCAGTATAATTGTTTAAAATAATTAATAGCCATTTTTATAAATAAATACGCATTGTTATAAAATTTGATGTACTCTGATAAATTTTTGTATTCGTCTATAAAAATAATTTTGATGTTTCAAAAATAATTGGTGAATAGTTTTTTATAAATACATAGAAGTCAATTATTAACACTTTTGATAACTATAATATTGGCCATAATAATATATTACACACCGAGCGGTGGAAAAGTACGAGCCAAAGCTGAGAGTCTCAAGCTTTTGCTAAGGGTTGGCTAATTCTTTTGTAGCTTCAAGTCCAAAGATAATTAAAGTGTGCACAGACGGTTTTTTTTCAACCAATATTTTAATCTGATTGTGCTCAGTCGGTATGCATCCGTAATGATTTACTCATTGCAAAGGCCTCAAAAAGGCAAGTCCCTCACACGTAGTGGAAGGAAAAATTGCGTTTTCGGGGCCTGCAAGATGAAAATTTTTTGTTAATAATTAAAAATTTAATACTTGAATAATTTTGATTAAAGTTCATTTCAAATATTTCAAGGTAATCTGTTTACTCTCATGAAGTGAAAGTAGATATAGTTTGTCTTACTTTAAAAACATATTCAAAGAATTTATAATTGATTATTTTTATAAAAAAAAGAAAAGGGCATTTTTCCCCGTTGATCTTAGAAGAAAAAACAAAAATTATAATTTTAACTACAAAACAATGACCTTGATTAAACAATAATTTCATTCAAATGAAACATCACATAACATTTTAGACTTTAAGTAACAAAAAAATTTAAAAATATCAATAGTAAGATAAGATCTGGATTTGCACGCGCGAAGCGCGTTAGTTAGCCCTAGTATTCACAAATATTAGTACTAGTTGTTGAGATAGATTTAATTGTCAAAATAGAAATTGACATTAAAACAGAAAAATATTCAAAAATATTTTAAAAAAGGTAAAGTATGAAAACAAGTTGGTTAGTTTTGTGGTGAAAAACTATAAAAAACAAATTTGGAACAAACACACCAGATTATTTGATCCATCGACGCCAGGGTGCTGCTGGTGGTGAGCTCCTGTTTGGTCACGTGACGGGGACGTATTCGGGTTGGCGTGCTGTTGCTTGGACGCGAACAGCTGATGAGATGGACCGCTGCTTCGTCGGGCTGCGTGGCTCCAGGCCGTCTCGCCGAGCGAAGGCAGTTAATCGCGGGGGGGGGGGGGGTCCTGGTGCAGTTGATTCGCGCTGCACGCAGAAACGAGGTGCTAACATTTGTTAGCTGCTGCAAGTTTCTCACTGCTGATACGCACAGCGAGTTGGTACGCGACGAGGACGGGACCAGGCAGTTGTCTACGACGACTGCTTGCTGGTACGCGACGGTGATGCGCGCGCCACTTGTTGTCGCTGGGTCTTCTTCTTCGCGAAGATAAAAAGAAGCATAAAAACGGCCGCGGCGTGGCACAAACCTTTCACTTTTTCGTTTCACTCGCGACGCGCCTTTTTTTCGGGGAACTTTTCCCTACAAGGGATACCAAATGTTTTGAATCGCGAGGGAGTGGGAAAAGTGAAAAGCCGAGGGTATTTGAAAGCACAACACTTGTAGTTTTTAAGCTGCACTTAAACTATTTATTGAAACTATATATACAAATGAGGAGAGAGAGATCGCCGTTTTGGCCGGGAGTCTCAACCTCAGGCAAACCAGGTAGAATCGTCGTAGATAAGCGGGCGATCTACGACGACAGCGTTGAGTCCCTTGACGCGTGGTAGCTGCATCACGGTAGAAGCACGACTGGTGAGGGGAGAAACTGGTCACTCCGGCTCTGGCGTGGGTCGCTCGCATGACCAATGGCGATAAAAGGCGGTAAATCTCAAACAGTCACCCACGACAATATCATGTGATCTGAGATATTTCCCATTTCCAGCTGCCTAGTTAAGTAATATACAATTTCAATTTTTTAATTTATTTTTGACATAAAATAAGAAGTTCTCGCTTTGGTCAGTATAAAAAATTAAGATGAGATTTTTAATAGGTACCCAAAAAACACTAATACACCGAGTTTGAAAAAAATTTCATTAAAAGTTAATTCTTACTCTAAGTAAGTAGCCCTTGCGTAGGCCAAACTAAAAAATGAAGGCTAGATTCGTAATCAGCAATCTCAGGAGCTCCATGCAAGGAGTTTGAAAAAAATCCTAATAAAACTAAATTTTTACTTTGAACACTAGTAGACCTTATGTAGATTAATTTGAAAAATGAAGGTCAGGTTTTTCATTAACATCCTCAAAAACCTTTGTACACCAAGTTTTTTACGACGACTACGAAAATAAATTTTTCAATACAATAGAGGAAGTTTAAAACACCATTCAATTATAAGAATTATTGTCCCTAAATTGTCTAAATTTAATTAACTAAATAATTAGTTTTTTTTTTTTTACTGAAAATTCAATCTGGAAAATCAGAAATATGACCTGGAAAAGTCATGGAATTTAAAATTAATTTTCCCAATGGCCACCCTGATAATTGGTAGTTCTTTTATTTTTGAAAAATGTAAAGTAATAAATCAATTGATTTTTGGCACTAAATTCTACTCTATGTATTTTATAAGCAAAATTTTTTTTTACCTAATTATACTTCGGTGTTCTTTACAAATGTATAAATTATGAAAAAGAATTATTTGGATTTTACTTTAAAAAATTATTAATTTTTTCTTTGTTCAACAAATTCTCATTAGTAAAAAACTTCATAAAATGGTATATTACCCATCATGAGTGAGAAGTTCTACATGACCGTCGAGAGTTTGATGTGCTGCTGGAGGCGTAGGTGCACGCGTGAAGCGCGGGTCCCCGTAGCTGAGCGCAGCACATGAAAACTCGAGACAGCCAGAAGAACTTCTGACTCAAGTTAGGTACCATATTTTTTTCAATAGGGCATGTAGTAAAGTACTGTAAGAAAAATAGAGGATTCTCAGAATGCAACGCCTACATTTTCAAGTGCACGGAAAAAAAAATGAAGGGTTCAACCCATACAATGTCAACGGAACAGATCCGTGAAGAGCGCACGGGTTGATCCCAGCGCCGCGAACGGTCTAATCCCACTCCGCCACAGGTTCATCCCGGGTTCGATCGGACTGTAGCTATATACGTATACGTGCAGCCACGCGAATGAAGTCATTATACACGGTGTATATATTTGCGCCCGTGCAAATTTTTACATAAATAAATTTTGTACTGCATCTCATAACCGCATTCAAAAGAATTGTAACGAAAGTAAGTTTTCATTAAACAAAACAAGTGTGGATTATATAAGATAATGCAAGGCTTTTTATACCGTATAACTTGAAGGAAATTTAGTAAACAATGAACCCTAACCTAACACAATCCATTTTTCCAATGAATTACATAGACGGTTTGTTTTGATTTATATCTAATTTACTTGGTGTTGGCTAAAATCTTTTATTTTCTCTGCAGTGCAATTAAACGTTAAAAATATAATTATGAGAAATTTTGTCTGCATTTTTACTTTTTCATTGCGTAGTCTTAAGTTCTGTTACTCGAAATGACATTTTTTTTTTAGTGACTTTATTTTGTAGTAGTTGGCTACTATTTTTCCAATATAATAATAAAAAAATAATATTAATAAGATAAGGTTTAATCACAGAAGAAAATCTTTACTGTCCCCAAAATGTATTTAGTGATAATTTAGGCTCTGAAGATAAAAGTACAGCATCGTTGGTCAACTTTACCTCATCAACTTCAATTTGGCACAGCTCATCAGAAAACCAACTCAATCAAAGTAATTTTTATCTCTCACAATTTGATACTTTCTATGTACATGTTTATTATTCTTTATTATAATGTTGACAACTCCATTTTAGCAGATTGTAAAATTTTTGTTTTATTTTAAATTTAAGTAGAGCTGAAAAAAAAATATTTGTGCTGATTTATAAATAATATTTTATCATGATACATAGTATTAAATTTACAGTCTGGACTTTAATAAAATTATGAGATCTTTAAAATAATTCAATTTTTTTTTATTTTAATACAGCTGTTGTACATGTTTGCATTAAAAAATTTCAATTAAAAGTTTTTGTTTATAATCTGTAACAGCTAGCGCGTTGATTAAATTCGAATTCGGCGCTAACTGTTATGGAACGCAGATGCGGATCGGTAAGTCAGGTAATGACGAGATCTACCGATCAGCATTACTCTAATTTCGGCGCTTGGCGCGATCACACGTGTGTCAGGGAGCAAATATAAAATTTACTTTTTGTGTTGTTAGATAACTTTATCAAAGTGTGTTAGATAAAGTTATCAGTGAGAAGTTGTGTAGATTTTCTTGTGATCCAGTTGTCACTGGATTGGAGCGGGGAAGACTAACATCTCACGGAAAGTCAGCGTGCGGCCTAGGAAGGCATTGTCGTCTTAAGTGAAGCCAATCGGGCTAGTAGTAATTATCATTATTATTGTTTAATCAAGCGAAGATGCACCTGCTAGAAAAGTAAGCCCGCGTAGCGGTTAATCATTGAGTAATTGTTCGTGTGATAGTTAGAGTCGGAGTGTGTGTGTGAGAAGTACAGTAAGTACTTAGATTTTGTATCGGAGTTAGTCCACGCCTTTGTTATTTTGGCACGCTGCAGCTAGCAGCCGAGCGCGAGAGCGTGTGTGTGTGCGTTGGTGCGTTCGAGCCTACCACGACACTGACGCCGAACTTTATTTTAGGTGAAAGTAATTTTTCTTTCGATAATTTAAGACTGCGAGTCATTCGTGTTTACTTGTTTGTAAACAATCGGGTATAATTAATTTGGACTATTATGTAACTTTTTTATTTTTATTGTTAATTAAAATTATTAAAATTTACATTTGATCATTAATTTAATTAACCCGTGTTCCTGCGATCGGTCCACGTAAACTCACGCCACTACCGACGAAGGAGAGCAGCCGCGCCGCGTAATAATAACATTAGTTCACGTACGCGTTTTCCCCCCAGTTTTCAGGATTGAAGAAAAATCGACGGATTGTCGTGTGCACAGAACGTGCATTTTGTCAGCAGGTCAGAGGAGTGCGGACGACGATCGCCGCGGGTTCTCGTGATTAACCACGATCCTCTGCAGGATTAAATTCCTTAATTCGAGCCCTGTGACAAATCACCTTGTCAAGTTTTAATATGAATTTAGTACAAATAAGATTAAAATGTATTTTTTACATTTCATCAAAGTTATGCAAAGATGTATTTAAAAAATATAATTATAATAAAAATAATGTAAGGAGAAAAACTGTAGTAAACTGGATTATTCATCATGCATAATTTATTCAATAGTACATGATTTATGTTTTTATTTGATTTTTTTTTCTTATCCTAAGATAAAAGAGAGAACCCAAAAAGAATGTCAGCATTTTATTCGTGATGTGATTGGTTGAAGAACAAAATTTAAAATTTTAATTTTTATGTTTAGTTTTTATATTACAATTCAATTTAATCATTTAGAGAATAGATTTGATAAAAAATAATTTTGTAATCAAGTGTTCGAAATTAACCAATTAAAATCATGAAAATAATAATAATTAGTAAATAAACAAAACCAATGAATCTATAACCACAAAAGTTTAACTGAACTCTGAACGTAGCGCAAAGGTAAAGGGTGTATATAACTTATTATAGGTTAATTTAGATGAAGCTTCGACAAAATTTGTTTAAGATAATGTAATACAATTGCGCGCCGAGAGAGACTAGTATAATTTAAAAAACTAACATGATTTTTTTTTACAGTTTATACTAATCCAAATATTGGAAATCGATATACTTTGACTCCAATTGACTTGTCTCAAGAAACTGAGGAAAATACGTCATGTAGAAGTTTAAATGTAGAACCTAACTTATTGACTTTGACTTCAAGTGCAAGAATTGCAGGAGACGCTCAGGGAGATAATTCTATAAATTTAGATAGCCCAAGTAATCAATTATTTCATCTATTGCAATTTTATTAAATGTAATTGTATGACACATAATTTGTTTTAAGCTAAAATAATGATTAATGATTTTGCATTGTTTATTAGACATATCTGTAAATAGTCCAGAAAAGTCTGTTGATGATCCAGTTTTTGCTGTAAACTCTTCTTTAAAGAGCACAGAAACTGCTAGAACACCTTATGCATCAAGAACTACACCATTTAAAGGTAACATGTTATAAAAAAATATCTTTCTTTTTAAAATATTATAATCAAAACCACAGTCTGGTTTATTAAAAAAATAAAATAAAATAAAGAAACATAGTTCAAACAAAGAAATAACTTGTTGACTGCTTGTAAATTCAGTTTTTTTTATTAATTTTCATACTAATTGTAAGTGATATTTTGACGAATTTTGAAATGATTTAGATAGATTTGGATACAATAAATAGAATTTTTTTTTTTTTTGGCTATTTGACTTAAATACAAACATGAACTGTTTTTCTGAAATATTTCTATTTAAGCTTATAACTTTATATTTACCCACAGTAACTATTTTTCAAAATACTTCTTTAAAATTCAACCACTGCTTCAATGTTCTCATTGCACGAGGAGAAGGAGTAAACCAATTAGAATCTTACGATTATTACTACAACTACTTAAGTACGTGTACCCGATTGGATGCAAACAAAATTTTTTTCGATTATTCAGTGGCTAGATTAATTATTTGGGACGAAGTTCATGTTACTGGAAGTTCTAGGTAAAGGCTTAAAATGATTTAAATTAATTTTCAGTATAAACAATGTGTTCGTGATGTTTATTATCAAATATAAGGCACAATATTCAATAGATCCTTTTTTTATCTAAATAAATAACTTACAAAAATTGTTGCAGCATTTCTTCTGCAAGATTATTACAGTTGGCTCATTGGTTGCACGAAATTTTTCCAAAAATTACGGTTGATTGTTTTTATAAGCCCCGCGATGATAATAATAATACGCGAGGGGCTTTGCACTCTGCATATGACACAGTGAAAGAAAGATTATATGGAATCGAAAAATTAGTACATTCATTCTAAAGGAAAAAAAGGGTATATTAGTAAAAAAAAAAAATTTAAAAGAGTTTTATTTTAAACTTTTACTAAAACAAACACTGTATTTTTGTTATGTATTGTTTATTAATTATTAGTTATTACTTATTATTATAGATGAAGAAGAACATAATATAGAAACAGCAGAGGAATTCATTGATTTACAGAAGCCTCAGGCAAATATAGATCAAAGTTATATTGATAAATGGGTTGACACAAGTAAATTATTGAAATTAAGCAACTTTTACAGTAAAAATACAACTGAGTATATTTTCCAACGGCTACCAAATTTAGCATCAGCGGATGGCATTCGACTGGTGAGCGAAAAATATTTTTAAAGCTTTTTATTATCATCTTCCGCATGCATGGTTATTTTTTTCTCAAACATTATGTATTCTAAAAACTGTAGTCTTTTTCGAGAAAAATGGCCTGAAATAGTCGAAAAACTATTTAGATATGCAAGAACTTTAAAAAAAAATATTGAAGTAAAGAAGTTTTTGGGTACTCTACCGGCGAATCACGAAGGTAAACACAATTTTTTTGTTATGTAAAAAAAAATTTCACTTTTCATGCAAAAATTAAAAAAAAAATTGTTTATTCTTCCACAGCACAAAGACGTACTATCATTCCTTCTTTTAAATATACTATTAAAAAAAGTGCAAAAAACTTCTCGAAGTGGACCTCTAAAAAAAAATTGGAGTCCGGAAAAAGACGAAGTCTTTGATTGCTTTATTACTCTACTCAAAGTTAAGGTTAATAGTTTTTTATATCTTTATACTCATTTCAAATGATTACTTTTTGTTAGCATACTTATCGATTTCAGTAACAATCATTTAACAATTATGTTGAAGATGTATATAAAAAATGTCTATAGTTTAACTTTTTAACTAAAATTGTAACAGCTACAGGAAACAGAAAAAAAAAATTTTTTACATTTCTTTGAGTGTAATCAATTTGTAATTATAAAAAATTTAATAATAAATTTTAGGATACGGAGAGTTTTGAAGACGCTGTACGAGCAAAAGCTTTAAAATTAGAAAAATTTCATACGGAACACAAGCTGCCATTCCATCCATTTTTTGTGATAATTAACGGGAACGACATCCAGAACGTCACCTCAATTCACGCTTACCTATCCGGACAATTATTTAATATTGATTCGATTCCATCTGCTGTCGAGTTGTGCTTCGAATACGTTAAAGTGTTGAAGAAAAATTTTATGATCGTATGTAGTCATCTTTGGAACTTCATAGAGTACTGTGTTTATAAAATGGATAATATCAAGAAATGCCCACAAACAGTCATTGAACTTAGTTCATCGTTACAAAGATTTTAACAATATTTTTTAGTCCAAAACATCGTCTCTTAATGTTTTGAGTATTGCAAAGAAATTTAGATTCAGAATTGTTGACAAAAACCGTTTGTAGTGTGTTTTAAATATTTTATTTTACTTTAATTTGTATTTAATAAGTTAAATAAATTAAACGCCTTATTATTGATGTAAATAGGATATAATTCATTTATAAACTTATTTTTTACAATCTAATTATCATGAACGTGCCCAGCAATTACGACTTGAAACAGTCTCGACTGTTTCAAGTCGAGACAAAATGCTGAGTTAAAAATCCTCAAATTTACTCTTGAACTTTACGATGAAACTATTTTGTCACGCTCAGCTGTCGATGTAGTTATTGAAAGGGTCGATTCTTAAATTTCTAATATTATTATCCCTCACTTACAAACTCAATTGAAAAATAAAATGACCAGCAAAGATGAAGAAAAAGTTTTTTTCAAAGTAAACCACATTTTAGAAATTAACAAAAACTTTTTCACTTTATTTGACTCTGAGCACAAAAGAATGGATTATTATAAAAAAAATTGCTTCTATATACAATCTCAATTATATGAATTGGGGGAAATCTTAGAATTCAAAGTTACAGATCCGAACTGTACAGCAAAAGTTGTACCAAAAAAAGTTTATGGAGCACATGTTCCCATGGCAGAGACTTTGAAGGCAGTTTTCTCAAAAACTAATTTATTAGAACAGATGTTCAATTATGCTCTTTATTTATCATCACAAAACCAAGACTCCAAATCAAATTTTATTCAATTTGAGCTTGGGAAAAGAAAATATAAATATAAAACAGATATGCTTACATCAAGTGATTTGCGTTTCCCAATAGATGGTTTTAGTGATGCTTTCGGAAGCAGAGGTGCCTTAAGTAGTCATAGTGGGCAACAAAAGATTGTTAGAGTTTATTACTCATTTCCCTGTTTACCTCCCCATTTGGTTGCAAAGTCGAAAAATGTTTTTCTTTCGTCGTTATTTCATTCAAAGTATCTGTATGAAGAAAACATCGATTACGAAAACGTTTTCAAAAAATTTATTGAAGACTGTATTTTTTTATCGCAAGTTGGTATTGAAGTTGTTTTTCACGGCTTGGTAAGAAAATTGTTTTTGGATTGTGAATTAATTCTAGGAGATAATCTTGGTCTTAATTTGACGTCGGTTTCAGCGAAAGCTTTAGCGCCACAAGGTACTGTAGGTTTTGTTACTCCGACATGTTTATGTGAATGTTTGAGTATAGAGAGACTTAATTTGATTCGAAAAATGGAAAATTACGAACGTGATGTTAAACAGAATAATGTTAAGTTGACTGGTATAAAACAACGTTGCATATTTCACCAATTTAAGTGGTTTCACATTTACTTAAATTTATCAGTTGATGTTATGCACGACCTCTTCGAGGGTATTTGTTCATACACACTAGCTCGCATTATTAATTAGTTGATTCAGCAAGGTATAATCGATTTGAATACGTTGAACAATAGAATCAAAAGTTTTATTTTTAATGAAACAGAAAAATCGCACCGGCCAATGCCTATAATACAACAGTTAAGTAAAAAAGCAGAAATGCTGTGCTTAACATGATTCTTCGGTCTAATAGTGGGGGATAAAGTTGTTAATCCTGAACCGCACTGGGTTACCTTAGAAGTTTGGTAGTTCTTCTATCTAAACCTTCTATGTCGGAAGATGAAATAGATCAAGTTCAGTACTTTATAGAAAAACACAATTCTTTGTGCTTCGATTTATTCGGCAAATTGAAGCCAAAAATGCACCTGCTCCTCCATTATCCTCGAGTAATTAGAGCTAATGGCCCAGTAATACACTATTCAAGTTTAAAGTTCGAAAGACAAAATAAGTCTATGAAAGACTTGATCATAGGTACGTCATCAAATGTACAACTACCATTAACCATGGCAACAAGAAATCAACTAAGCTTTTGTCATAAGTTAATGTTTACACCATGGAAAAATCCTGAAATAGAACTTGGTCCATTGTTTGACAGTAATCCCGATGAAAATATTCGCTCATTAAAGCACTTAATTATATGGAACAAAAAATTTAGTCCTGGCACTATATGTGTAACAAAATATGCATCAGAAGGCCCAGTTTTCGGAGAAATAATGAGAATTTTACTAAAAGGTCAAATTGTTTATTTAGAAATGAAAGAATTCAAGACTTTTTTTTTTGTACACATTACCAAGCTTATCGAGTTGTTATTGAAGAGGAAGTTAAAATTGATCATGTTAAATTTACTTCAATCCCGAAATTACCACCATGCTTGCATGCAAAAATTTTCTATGAAGATTATGTAGCAACTAGATATAAACTTTCTTAAAATTTGCCATTTAGTAGAATTAGATTAAAATTTTATCATTTATTTTAAATACGATCGTTGTAATGTGCTGTACCTTAAAGTTTGTAATATTTTTAGATTAAAATGCGTGGTATAAAGTTTTATTATGATTACTTTTTAATTTTATCTAAATCTTGAAATATTCATAATAAATCCAATGCTTGATTATTATTTAAAAAAATATGAATAAATTAGAATTTTACTAATATTTGATTCAAAAATCAATGGATTATTAGATTACACTAAAATTTTCTTAAACATGAATTTAAAACGTCGATTATGTTTTATGTTATTAAAATTGTTAGATGTATCTTTTAAAATTAACACTAATCCTATTTTTATTTTATTTATTTTTTTATTTTTTTTTTTTTTTGAATACATTGTATTTTTATTATTAAAACATTTTTTTTATGTATCATGATATGAAATTTAACTTACATTGTAAAAATTTTTCACTTTTAGAATAAAATCAGTAATTTAAACAGATTTTTTTCAGAAGATATTAATATGAAAATATAAATATTTAGCAATATTTTTATGACGAGTTGACTAAGTTTTAGGGAATATTTAAGTTGAAAATTTAGATCACATTTTTAATAAACTTACTTTCGTTACAATCTTTTTGAATGGTTATGAGACGCAGTACAAAATTTATTTACGTAAAAATTTGCACGGGCGCAAATATATACACTGAGAGGAGTAATTTCTTGTCACAAAGATGTCCCTCTTGGGGCCGCGAGAGCGCCGCGTTCTTGCTGCAAATCCGCGAGGTTCTTGCAGCAAGAACGCGGCACTTGCAGCCAGAACCGAATCTTTGTATCAACACCCGTGCGTTTGTAGGACGGTACTTCGATCGTATACTTTAATGATATAAATCAGTCAGCTGATCGGGTTGCAGACGATAATTATATTATTTGAGTGTTCAGTGTAATAAAAAATAAATCGAGCTTAAATATAACAACACATCCAGTGACTAAAGATGTAAAATAACGTAGATCTATACTATAGTTCCTGTGTACATAACAATTAAAGTTCATTTTGTAAATAAAAATTTTTTTTTTTTTTAAATAATTCGTACCTACAAAAGTATTAAATTAATTAATACTTTTAGTGTTGAATTGAAAAATTAAATAATTTATAAACTTGAAAGCATGTTTTGAGGTTATGTTACTTTAATTCTGACATTTTTTACATTTATTGATAACTTTTTTTTTTAAACACAGAGTATGGATCTATTTATTAGCATTTCAATTCTTTTCGTCGAATGGTTTTAATTAAAGTTTAATAAGCATTTAAATTAAAAGCTTTGAATTATTTATTAATTGATTATAATTTCAATTACTGTAAAATACCGATGATTTCGTTTGTGAATTTTACAAAATATTTAAAAAATCATATAACATAACCTAAAAATTTGGTTTTATTGAGTTCTTTGATTTTATTTAACACTGAATTCAATAGTATTATTATATTTACACAGATTTTATGCTTGGTTAATTTTTATTGCACAAGTTCTAGTAATATAATTCTCGTTCGCAACCCGATCAGCTGACTGATTTATCATTAAAGAGTAAGAATCGAAGTACCGTCCTACAAACGGTGTTGATACAAAGATTCGATTCTGGCTGCAAGTGCCGCGTTCTTGCTGCAAGAACCTCGCGGGTTTGCAGCAAGAACGCGGCGCTTTTGCCCCAAGAGCAACATCTTTGACAAGAAATTACTTCTCTCAGTGTACACCGTGTATAATGACTTCATTCGCGCGGCTGCACAAATACACATATAGCTGCAGTCCGATCGCACGGTCTGATCCCACTCCGCCACGGGATGAACCCATGGCGGAGTGGGATTAGACCGTTTGCGGCGCTAGGATCAACCCGTGCGCTCTTCACGGATCTGTTCCGTGGACGTTGTATGGGTTGAACCCTTCATTTTTTTTCCGTGTGGAAATGAGGGCTAGGAGTCATCAAATTTTTATGGGTTTCTTAACGACTCGAACTTGACACTCACGCACCCACATTACTCGACGGCCTTTTTTACGTTCCCATCTTGCGTGGAGAAAAATATACAAGGCCGTCGAGCTGATACACTCAACGGCATTGTAATACTTGTCCCATCGTTTTCTCAATCGAAAACTACCCTAATACATGCTCCTATTAAAAAAAGTTATTTCATTTCAATATCATAAAAAAGTGAATGATCATGTTCAATTTTATTTTCAAAAAAATAACCTTACATTCGAAATTTGCGTTTTTGTTCGAAATGAAGAGTTTTAGAAAAGCTGTTATAACTTTATAAATACTGCAAATATGGACTCGAAATTTTCACAGGTGCACCCTCTGAATCTTTTGGAATACACCTGTCAAAACTTCATCAAATTCAGTTCATTAGTTTTAACGCCAACCACTTAGCAAAATTCGTAAAAAATCCGTTGAAAATCCGCCAATAAATAAACTTTTTTTTACTTCTAACTCTTAATTTAACCTTTTTTTTTTAGGTGTCCACGTCAGTAAACAACCAAAGTAGCCGTAATAATTTAACGACCAACAATAGTAATGTTGCTGAAGGGGTAAACAGCAACGTCAACAACTCGACATCTTCAAGTCAGACTCAACAAAATAATCGTCTTGTTACTAGTAACGCATAATGTTTTTCGTTTTTTCAAGAATCTTACAATTTTTTGTCACATCAATGATATTAGCTTTCTTTTGATTAAGGGTTCACAGTTCATGTAGGATTGGTATTAAATTAAAAAAAATTTGACATTGATAATTAAATATTTTTCTATAAAAAAAGTAAAATAGTTCATAACCTTGAAGTCTTGATTCTATAACTCTATTTTAAACTTTAAAATGTAAAATTTTTCTCTTGTGTCTCGCAACAAGATTTTTGGACCCTGTAGTAACAATAAAATAAATACTCGAAAAATTAAAATTTACGAAATAAATTCATCACAATTCTCTAGAGTGACAATAATTCAGAACGGAAAATGATATGTAGATGAATGGCTTGCACCATTCTAAAGCTAAGTCAAAAACTTCTAAAGAATTTGGCATGTGCTTTCCTTTCACTTTTTTCCATTTAACAAGCAAAATATTTTTAATTTCTGTATTCTTTGTTTTTTGTTACCTTGCAGGAAAAATTCTACATAAATTTTTGATAATATTAATTTTCTTATAATATTATTCTCACAGCTTAAAAAGGGCGCAAAGGTAAACATGAAAGTTATTTTACGTTCAAGTCATTGTAATTCTAGTAAATTTTTTTCGCTTTTTTCGATAAGTTTCCTTGCTTTCAAGACTGAACACTCGTATAAGAACGCGTTCAACTAAGCGATTGAAGACGCTTCGTAGAAGAAAGTTCAAAGTACGGATAAAGGCTTACATTTTTTAGTGTAAAAACGAGTTATTAACGTTTACAATAAAAATCTTAAGAAACCAGCCTTTAATTTTTTTATATAGATTGTAATTGCTTTATTTTTTGTGTAAAAATTAAAAAATGAAAGTAAAAAGATGTCAACTGTTTATTAGTAATAAATAAGAAAATTTGAAGTAGAATATTATCCTAATAACTCTAAAATAAAATCTCTATTAAATACGTCAATGTAAGGTTCTTTTAGATTTATACATATCTATGTATATATACATATATGTCGTATGTATGATACATGATTTAAAAAAATAAAAAATGCTTTTTTTAACTTTAATATCTATTAAAAATAATAAGAAAAAAGAAACTCATTTTGATTACTTTAATCTCAAAACCGTATATTCAATCCTTCATTTTTAGTTATTGTTCTGTAAGATTAGGCGTGGACTCGTGCAGTTTGTTATCAGGGCTGTTGAAGTTATTCATGCGTCGCTTTGCACCGCATCAGTGCCTTTAATAAGCTCTTATGACGATGCTGTGCCTTTACCGTAACATATTAATTATGCTGTAATAATATTCTATTATTTTATGAAATAACCAGAAAAATAAACTGATTATAATTAAGGTTCTAATATGAAAAAAAATGACTAGACTTAAACACATGTACTCATACATATATATGTGTGGAATGTCTGAAAAAGAGTGATTGATAAAATAAATTTTGTTAAGCATTTTCCATTTGTAAGTTTTAAAACAAAATTTCAGTAACATTGAGAAATGCACCGGATGCACTTTAACTGATTAAATTTGTTAAAATAACTTTTTACATGTAAAAGAATCATGATTATTGTAGTTTAAAAATAAAACTGAATGTACGTAAAAAAAAAATTTTTATGAATTATTTTTATTGTTGCTTATGTTATAAGCGAGATTTCCTGTTCACATTTTGTCTAAAAAGACATGGAAAATTAAAAATATGACGTTAATCGCCTACTTTCACTAAATAAAATGCGTCAAATCGAAAAATCTGTTCAGGTCTAATGCAACAAGCACGTTCAATCAAAATTACCCTCAGACGTGGCGTACAAAGGAGTCGTTGTCCGAAAAAACACTGTGCAAAAATCTCTGTGAGCACTACCGGGAATTCTAAGAGTTCCATAAATACAGTACAATCTCTTGTTTTAATCTATATCCAACAATTTAATTTACAAAAAAAAAGAGTGTTACGAGAGAAGGACATTTTCTTTCTTGGGCTGGAGATTACCGGTAGCTGCTGAGAAATGAGATTCGCTTTGGTCGTTCTTTGGCGAGGTGAGCTGCTGGTGACCTCTGCCCGATGGGTGCCTCCTCATGGCTCGTTTGTGGGCGCTGCGGTGCGAGTTCGCCCTGTCTGATAACTCGGCCTGGACTGTATGTGCGTCTCTCACAGAAAAGTAAACTCCCGATTTAATCGTTGGGTACTACGGGATAAAAGCTTGGATGTAGTAGCTCTTCCTGAAAAAGTGCGGACAAAAAGCATGTAACGAAAAACTGCTCCTAGCCCGCGCAAACGAAGATTCGGCCACAGAGGTTTGGGCTATAGTCTCTTTCTTTCTGCTCGCCGCGTAGCTCTACTACGAATTTTCTTTCGACCGGCGTGACGTGAGTTGAGTACATGGAAACCCATCTTCTCAATTAAACGAGTAATGTGCATCACGGCTATTCTGATGACGATTACCTTGAGTTTGATTGATCGTCACTAGTATTTTGACTTTGGGCTTGAATCCAATTTTAAAAATTTATTCGTCATTATAATAAAAAATTTAATGTATAAAGATTATTTGTTATAATTTAAAAACATGTGTGTAAAATAAAAAAAAATAAAAAACTTTAAAACCAAGGTTAAAGCTAAAAAAAACTTTTTAATTGTAAGACTATTAGGTATTGTAGCAGACAAAGATCGACTTAAAAACTTCGATCGTTGTTCGTGACCGATTACTATAAATTTGAGTAATCGCTGAAACTGATCAGGTCCTCAACAGTGAATCACTTATGTACATCGTCATACTATAAGTTTGTAACTCACATGCATGGCCGTGAACACGGGTTTCTGTTTACCCCCCTCTCTTCGCTCCGCCATTGATGGCCTTGGGCCTGCCTATGGGGCCCGCTTGCCTGTATGCTGCTCACGCGTGTCTGTGTGCGGATCAGCCGTGTGGTCGTATGTGTGATTAGCCTCGATCGGCTCTCTTACTCTCTCCAGGCTTAATCACCCTTCTGCTGCTACTAAATTTCCTAGTGCCCGAGTGCGTATGTATTGTACTTTTAACTTCTTTTTCCCTTGGGTTAAGCGTTAGTGAAGTGTAATTTTCCTGTCACTCGCCTCGGTTATAATGCTCTGAGACTTCTTGTTATGTCAACTCGCCACTCCTGCATTTTCTGCTGCAAAACAATGCATAACGAAGGCTCAGCGCTAGATCAAACCTGTGCTTTTTGCTTGAAACCCCTTCACACTATGTGTGGTTTCCGGTCCTCCCAAGAAAACATCTCAGAGTACTACTGTCACAAGAGTCACTCAGCTACCCTTCGCACCCCTCTCAACCTTCCTTCCTCTTCCACAGTTAAGCGTCTAGCTTATACTAGCTTCCCTTCCTCCCCACTTAAGATCCTGCCAACGAGTCCTTCAAACGCTCAACCTCCACTCCCGATCGCCTAAGATACGATTAGCTGCGCTCTCGGGTAAGAATCCTACTTGACACAACAAATTCATTAAGGATGCTCTTGACACTGCTCCAAGCCTTGGTACTAAATAGCGCATGCTGAAAGACTTGCACATAATCTTTTCCAATAACTATTTACTGCTCGATTATTTCGCTCCGGTAGTTTTCAACGAGCACTACGCAAATATGGTCTGTAAAGCTACTTCTGTCACTCACGCTGACCTGCTGCATGTTATTCAGGCATACCCGATCGACCTTAACCTGCTCCATAATCCTACAATTAAATCCGCAACTCCATCACCTAAGCCTCCTCCAAAAGTATCGGAGTCAAGGGAGTGTCTGCCCAAATGTTGAAAATGTCGTCCGTCCTACTTGATTATACCTCTGACCAAGCTCTGTAACTACATCCTGGAAAACTGGTTTTCCTTTTGAATTGAAAAGGGCTTTAATCTCACCAATCCTTAAGTGTAAAAATTCGTCCTCCTTGTCAGGAAACTAGAACCATAACACTCTTGCCTAAGTAAGGAACATCGTCGATTGCTACCAACTAACCATTCTGATCTTGTTCGATTTCTGCCAAGGTCTACTCAGGACTCTCTTCCCTGAGATTTTTCCATCACTTCTTATTAAACCCATGCGTATTCACCTAGTGCAGACCCTTATCCTGCCTCACTTCGACTACCCAGCTAAAAAAACTTTTTGAATGTATTAATAGACTAAAATGATCAAATATTATCAAAAAAATAAATAAATAAATAAAAAACAAAAATGTATATTTGAACTCATGCCCGTTGGGTCTTAAATAAGTAGTACTACTACTTTATCCGCTCGGCTGTCAACACACATTGCTCTGGAATCATTAAAATTGTTAAAAACCTTAATAAAAAATAAAGATGCACATGTTTATTAATTACGTAAGTTAATATTTCAACAATTGCCTAAATCAAATATATTTTATGCAAACCAGACATTTTTTGAACAAATCCTAGATAGCGCACGGACTTAAGGAAAAAACACTTTTATTTTTATAATTTGATTAATGCATTTAGTGATTAAAATCCAAATTTTCATTTATGACACTTTTATAACCAAGGACCCCGTGGAATCTTTATGGGAAGTGGCCTTCGGTCAAATTGATTCAAATCAATGTTTTTAAGTAGTTTATGACTAGTAGATTAAAAGTCTCAACAGGCACTAAGCTGTAAAAACTCATGGTTCAAAGATACAGTTTGCTGAAGTTGCGGAATTGCAGGTCATGAAGAACTAGCACTAGCTAATCAAAGAGCTTTGTGTGAATTTTGAATCTATTTGACCTTTTTTATGTAAAATAAACCACCAGTCGACGAAATGAGGATCAATTACGGTCTGAAACCCCCTTGGACTCTGAAAAAATTCTGAAAACGAATGAAAAAATTCGCATACGCCTGGAAGTATACAGTAGAAAAAAATATTTATAATAACTTATTAATAATTAAATAAAGAAGATTAAGTACAATTGCTCTTCGTAAAATGAAGTCAGAATTAACCCCCCGTACTTCGAAAGAATTCTGAAAGTCGCAGACGAAGGCTAAAAATTTGCTTTCTTACAAAAACACTGCTTCCCGCTAAAAAAAAAAAAAAAAAAAACTGACTGATAAAATGTTAATGTTTTATAAAAACGTAACCTTAACTACTGTATACGAATTTTAGAATTTTCTTTCAAAATTCGGGGGTAGGACCTCAGTTACAGAGCCAGTCAAGTTCCAATTTTAAGAAAGTGTCTAGGTACCATCGCCGTGTACCGTATTCGGTGAACGGTGCACGGTACACGGTACCAAATAAGAGTTATTTTAGACACTGTGAATTTAATTGGGTTATTTAGGATGGGCAATTGGATTCCATCTATAAAAAGGAGAAGGCTATTTTCGATCTTCGAGGTAGAGATCGATTGTCAAAAGTGAAATGCTATTGGCTAAAAAAGTTTCAAACTTTTATTCGTGATGTCATTGGTCGATTCCGTTTGGTTTAGAAATTCAAAACTTCGTCTGTCGAGCAGAAGGCTTACCTTTCTGCATAAAGCCAAGAGGCTTCTTTCGTATTAAAAAAAAAAAAAAAAAACTTTAAACAATCTTTAAAAGAGGAAGCAGTATATAAAGTTAGTAATCCGAGTGAAGTGCAAACAAATATCGAATTAAGAAGTAACCAATCATTTAAAAATAGAGGTTATCCGAAGTGCTGTTCAATCTAACATAAGAAAGTCAATTACAAAAAAGTAGGTATTATTATTTTTTCTATAAGAAAAAAAAGTTAAGTCATCAATCAAATAAGTAAACTTTAAAAAGCAGTGCAAGGAGTCTCTTAGTGTCTCAAATAAGGCAGATAAAAACAATATTCTTCAAGTAGTATGCTTTGCTATTTTTTAGATATAGTTGATCAAAACATAATCAAAGTTTTTTTTTTTTTTTTTTTTTTTTTTTTTGTAATGAAAATAGAAACTAAGAGAGATCTTTGGAAGTTTCAGAAATTTTTTTCATGTATATCTTATAACATATATATATTTAAAATGTAAATTGATTGAGATGATGAGATGGCCACCACTGGCACCACATTATTAAAACAAATTGTATTTCTGAAATTATGATCAAAAACATTTTTAAAAAAATATTTAAAGACTTGAAACTTAATCGTTAAAGTAGTTGTTGATTATATTCATGTATATCTACCGAGCTTCTCTGAGTGTACAGATACATTAAAAATGTAAATTTGTAAAGACTTAAGATTCAAGCGTTGAAAGAAAGAAAATTTTTTTTTTAACTCATCATCTTTCCTATACTTTACTCATTTATATTATTACTCTCCAATCAGTTGGTCTATTTTTATATAAAAAATACCATCTAAAGTAGATGTCAATTATATTCATGTATATCTATGCATACATTTAAAATGTAAATTGATAGTGATGATGAGATGGCCACCACATGATTGAAACAAATTGTATTTCTGAAATTTATAATCGAAATCTTTTTTTTTTTAATATTAAAGACTTAAAACTCAAGCGTTGAAAGAAAGAAAATTGTTTTTAAACTCATCATCTTTCCTATACTTTACTCATTTATGTTAAAACTCTCCAATCAGTTGGTCTATTTTTATATAAAAAATACCATCTAGAGTAGTTGTTAATTATATTCATGTATATCTATAGATACATTTAAAATATAAATTGGTAGTGATGATTACATGGCCACCACATTCTTCAAACAAATTTTATTTCTGAAATATATATGTAATTAAAAACATTTTTAACAACAAAGTCTTAAGGTTCAAGCGATGAAAGAAAGAAAATTTTTTTTTAAGTTATCATTGTTCCTACACTTTACTCATTTATGTTAAAACTCTCTAATTCCTTTGGTCTATTTTTATATAAAAAATACCATCTAAAGTAGTTGTTGATTATATTCATGTATATCTACAGATACATTTAGAATGTAAATTGGTAAAGTCTTAAGATTCAAGCGTTGAAAGAAAGAAAAATCTTTTTTAAAGTCCTCATCATTCCTACACTTTACTCATTTTTACTCTCCAATTTCTTTGGTCTATTTTTATATAAAAACTACTATCTAAAGTAGCTGTTAATTCTGTCCATGTATATCTATAGAGACATTTGAAATATAAATTGGTAGTGATGATGACATGGCCACCACATTATTCAAACAAATTTTATTTCTGAAATTTATAATCAAAAACATTTAAAACAAATCTTTAAAGACCTAAAACTTAAGCGTTGAAAGAAAGAAATTTTTTTTTTAAGTCATCATCTTTCCTATATTTTACTCATTTATGTTCATAATCTTCAATTTCTTTATTCTATTTCTATTTTTTATGAAAAATACAATCTAAAGTAGTTTTTTATTATATCCATGTATATCTAGAGAGACATTTAAAATGTAAATTGTTAGTGGTGATGCCATGGTCACCAGTAAATAAAAAATTATATCTCTAATATTTTGGAATGATAAATTATTTTTAAAATCTTTTAAATATTAAAAAATTGTCAACTTTACAAGACAATATTTCTGATTATTACATAGTGAAATTGATTCAAAAATTATTTTATTTTTCAAGAAAAGTCTGAGAAATCGTCATAGGCTTATTTTGTACAGCTAACTTATTTAATTTTTTATGTTTAAAACCTCTACATACTTTTATATAAAAAAAAAAAACTTAAGACAATTTAAATTAGTTGTAATGACGTTATGGTTACCACGTATTTAAAAAATTATTTATATAATATTTAAAATCTTAATAAATTTTTAACTTAAAAAGAAAAATATTTCTGAAAAGTTATCATTAGCCCTATTTTGTATTGCTAACTAATTTAAAAATTTGATTTTCTTTTTCATAAAAAGTAAACAGAAATTAAGATGAGGTATAAATTTTTGAAGTTTCAAATTGTTACATGAATATACTAAAAGATTCACAGTAAAAATTGTTAGTGATTATGTTATGTTTACCGCATATTCTAATCTTTAGTATTTTCGATCAAAAAACTATTTTTAAAATCTTGAAATTTTTATGAAAACTATTTCTGAAAAGCCATTATCATCACTATTGTGTTTCTGATTGATTTCATATTTTATGCGTATAATCTCTATTATTTTGTGTTCTTATTTAGTTATTAATATTTCTACCTCTCTTTTTAGCGCAACGATACAAAAATTTCGTACACCACCAAAAAGACATCGAATCGTTTCTCCCTTGAAAATTAACGGATTCTCAGGATTCATTTATCCACAGAAATAAATTATAATGGTGCTATTTTAAGATTATCAACGATTAAAACAGTTTTTTTTTTTAAAGTTGATGTAAATAAATAAAATTTTAATTTTATGCAAATTTGAAAAAAATAATTTTTCTATTTTTCGTCTACTTTCAAATAATCAATGCTGCTTTTTTTCAGTGTAAAGATGAAAAATGATCTTCAGCTTAATTTCGATTTTCTTGATGAAGTGTCTATTTTTTCTGATGCTCACTTTCAATTTGCAAAGACGTATAACGGATTCTTGGTATTTAATAGAAAAAATTCAATTAGTGCTATAGCTTCAAATTAGCAAAATCTTAATAAGTTAGAATTTGTACATACAATTTACACTTTTTAAAAACAAAATTTTAAAGCGCAGATTGATACTTTAAAAAGAAAATTTTAAATTTCTATTGTTACAGTTTAGAAAGTAAACGTTTTACGTTTAAATGTCTATACTTTGTATTTCAGTGAATTAAAAAAATTTTTGAACTTGATTGCGACAGTTGAGATGAATATTGTATTGAAAATGATATATGAATTAAAAAATCGAATAAATATTGATTGAATTTTCAAATTTATAAAACGATTGCCATTTCAATTGCATATAAAATAAGTTATATATGTTTTCGTTTAACTTAAAATAATTATACTGCAGAGAACTTTTATATAAGAAAGCTTAAAGTTGACTGAGTATGTGCAGAGTAATTTATTTAACTATGCTTTTTATGCCAACTAATACAAATAAATCTAATTTATATCAATAAATAATTTTTGTCTTATTGATTTCTCCTGAGTTTTAGAGTAACTTTTTTCATTTTTTCAACAGTTGTATCATTTTGGATATTGTTCTTTTCACCAGCTATAGTGAGTGAATTATGGCCGTGTAAACCTTAAAGATTTAGGTACGTTACTAAATAAAAATAGCGAGTGAACCAACTGTATCAACCAGCGAAGGCTCTTCGATGACAGGAACATTAAATTGTAAATGTCTTTGCCATTACTACCTCCTTATCCCGGTGTAAATTAATTGTAGTTAGTGTAATTATAATATTAGACACGAAATATTTTTCAAAAATCGATGTTTCTGTCAAACTTCCAATTTGAGTGTATGTTTTATTTTCTTCGATCCATTTATCATTTAATCCTTTTGTTAACACGTCAACTCTATGCAACTGTTAGCGTAATCAGATTGGGTTTACAATGTTATTTTCAAACACTAAACACACACACACACACGCGCGCGCGCATGAATGCACGCGCATGTTGGCCAATACTTACAATTAATAATCAATCAAAAAAATAAAAATTATCAATATGCTCTTAAAAGACTAATATTATATTATTTTTAACGAATGTTTATAAAACTGATTCTGTGTAAAAACAATTTATTTTTTCATGTTTAAAAAAAGATTTATTTCATTTCTATAAAAACAGTATGAAAGTTATAAGATTCACATTATAATTTTTTTTTTTTTTATTATCAAATTAGTATCTAATTATTTACTTTACTATCTTATTAACAATAAGCGCGCGTACGCGCGCAGCTCGATTTCTAGTTAAAGTAAAAACTAGTAGTTTTTTAAACTTAAGTGGGTAATTTGGGATAAATTATAGGATTTAAAGTAAAAAGCTACCGTGTACCGTGTGCGGTTAATATTATTAACATAATACTTATTTCATTACAAATATGCAATCGTATTTTTCGAACGTAGTTCTTTATAGGAGATTATGACGCGCAGGGAAAGCATTAAGGCAGATAATGCCAGCACTAAAGCATCCTTACTGAAGTCATCCGCAAAGAACTCGACTTAAACTCCTGAAGATGATCCCCAGGTACCCGGGTTCAGGGTTGGGCAGGTGCGCCACTTTGGTAAGATACCTAGTAAGTTACCATGGTGGATTAAGTGTTTTGGTGTTTAATGTCATCGGTGAGTCATATACATAGTGTCCCCCGCTTTATTTGGGGAAATTGACCGTCACAGTTAACGCGCAAGATTGAAAGCTGAATAACTGAAACCGTTGCAAATAATTAATCAATAAATAAACCGACAAGCTCTAAACTCCATAACGCTGGAGAGAGCGATAAATTAATGATTTTTTATAAACAATTAAATAAACCACCAAGCTCTAAACCCCCATAACGCTGGAGAAAACGGTAAATAAATTATTTTTTATAAACAAATAAATAAGCCGACAAGCTCTAAACCCCCATAACGCTGAGGAGAGCGATCAATAAATAATTTTTTAAAAACAATTAAATAAACCGACAAGCTCTAAACCCCCCTAACGCTAGGGAGAGCGATCAATAAATTATTTTATATAAACAATTAAATAAACCGACAAGCTCTAAACCCCCATAACGCTGGGGAATGCAATAAATAAATTATTTTATATAAACGATTAAATAAACCGACAAGCTCTAAACCCCCATAACGCTGGGGAGAGCGATAAATCAATTATTTTTGATAAACAATTAAATCAACCACCAAGCTCGAAACCCCCATAACCCTAGGGGAAGCGATAAATAAATGATTTTTTAAAACAATTAAATAAACCGACGAGCTTGAAACCCCCATAACGCTGAGCAGAGCGATCAATAAATTATTTTTTATAAACAATTCAATAAACCGACAAGCTCTAAACCCTTGTGGAGCTGGAGAGAGCGAGAAATAAATATTTTTTTATAAACAATTGAATAAAAAACCAAGCTCAAAACCCCCATAACGCTGGGGAGCGATATAAATAAATTATTTTTTATAAACAATTGAATAAACCGACAAGTTCTAAACCCCCATAACGCTGGGGAGAGTGGTAAATAAATGATTTTACATAAACAATTAAATAAACCACCAAGCTCGAAAACCCCACAACCCTGGGGGAAATGATAAATAAATGATTTTTTTGAACAATTGAATAAACCACCAAGCTCGAAACCCCCATAACACTGGGGAGAGCGATAAATAAATTATTTTTTATAAACAATTAAATAAACCGACAAGCCCTAAACCCTTGTGAAGCTGGAGAGAGCGCGAAATAAATTATTTTATATAAACAATTAAATAAACCGACAAGCTCTAAACCCCCATAACGCTGGGGAATGCAATAAATAAATTATTTTATATAAACGATTAAATAAACCGACAAGCTCTAAACCCCCATAACGCTGGGGAGAGCGATAGATCAATTATTTTTGATAAACAATTAAATAAACCACCAAGCTCGAAACCCCCATAACCCTAGGGGAAGCGATAAATAAATGATTTTTTAAAACAATTAAATAAACCGACGAGCTCGAAACCCCCATAACGCTGAGCAGAGCGATCAATAATATATTTTTTATAAACAATTCAATAAATCGACAAGCTCTAAACCCTTGTGGAGCTGGAGAGAGCGAGAAAAAAATATTTTTTTATAAACAATTGAATAAACCACCAAGCTCAAAACCCCCATAACGCTGGGGAGCGATATAAATAAATTATTTTTTATAAACAATTGAATAAACCGACAAGTTCTAAACCCCCATAACGCTGGGAGAGTGGTAAATTAATGATTTTATATAAACAATTGAATAAACCACCAAGCTCGAAACCCCCATAACACTGGGGAGAGCGATAAATAAATTATTTTTTATAAACAATTAAATAAACCGACAAGCTCTAATCCCTTGTGAAGCTGGAGAGAGCGCGAAATAAATATTTTTTTAGAAACAATTGAATAAACCAACAAGCTCAAAACCCCCATAACGCTGGGGAAAGATATAAATAAATTATTTTTTATAAACTATTGAATAAACCGACAAGCTCTAAACCCCCATAACGCTGATGAGAGCGATAAATTAATGATTTTTTATAAACAATTAAATAAACCGCTAAGCTCGAAACCCCCATAACCCTGGGAGAGGCAATAAATAAATGATTTTTTAAAACAATTAAATAAACCGACGACTTCGAAACCCTCATAACGCTGAGCAGAGCGATAAATAAATTATTTTTTATAAACAATTAAATCAACTGACAAGCTCTAAAACCGTGTGAAGCTGGAGAGAGCGATAAATAAATATTTTTGTATTAACAATTGAATAAACCACCAGGCTCAAAACCCACATAACGCTAGGGAGGGATATGAATAAATTATTTTTTTAAACTATTGAATGAACCGACAAGCTCTAAACCCCCATAACGCTGATGAGAGCGATAAATTAATGATTTTTTATAAACAATTGAATAAACCACTAAGCTCGAAACCCCCACAACCCTGGGGGAAGCGATAAATGAATGATTTTTTTAAACAATTAAATAAACCGACGAGCTCGAAACCCTCGTAACGCTGAGCAGAGCGATAAATAAATTATTTTTTATAAACAATTCAATCAACTGACAAGCTCTAAAACCTTGTGAAGCTGAAGAGAGCGATAAATAAATATTTTTGTATAAACAATTGAATAAATCACCAAGCTCTAAACCCCCATAACGTTGGGGAGAGCGATAAATTAATGATTTTTTATAATCAATTAAATAAACCACCAAGCGCTAAACCACCATAACGCTGGGGAGAGTGGTAAATTAATGATTTTATATAAACAATGAAATAGACCACCAAGCTCTAAACCCCCATATCGCTAGGGAGAGCGATAAATAAATTATTTTTTATGAACAATTAAATAAACCAACAAGCTCCAAACTCCCATAACGCTAGGGAAAGCGATAAAAAATCTTTTTTTATAACCAATTAAATAAGCCTACAAGCTCTAAAAACCTCATAACGCTGGGGAAGGCTATGAATAAATTATTTTTTATAAACCATTAAATAAACCACCAAGCTCTGAACCCCCATAACGCTGGGGAGAGCGATAAATCAATTATTTTTTTAAACAATTGAATAAACTACCAAGATCGAAACCCCCATAACACTGGGGAGAGCGATGAAAAAATTATTTTTTATAAACAATTAAAGGAACCGAAAACTCTAAACCCTTGTGAAGCTGGAGAGAGCGAGAAATAAATATTTTTTTATAAACAATTGAATAAACCACCAAGCTCTAAACCCCCATAACGCTGGGGAGAGATATAATAAATGATTTTTTAAAAACAATTGAATAAACCGACACGCTCTTAACCCCCATAACGTTGCGGAGAGCGATAAATTAATGATTTTTTAAAATCAATTAAATAAACCACCAAGCTCTAAACCACCATAACGCTGGGGAGAGTGGTAAATTAATGATTTTATAAAAACAATTAAATAGACCGTCAAGCTCTAAAACCCCATAACGCTGGGGAAGGCTATGAATAAATTATTTTTTGTAAACAATTAAATAAACTGCCGAGCTCTAAACCCCCATAACGCTGGGGGGAGCGATAAATTAATGATTGTTTATTAACAATTAAATAAACTGACAAGCTCTAAACCCTCAAGAAGCTGGATAGAGCGATAAAAAAAATTTTTTATAAGCAATTGAATAAACCACCAAGGTCGAAACCCCCATAACACTGGGGAGTGCGATAAATAATTTATTTTTTATAAACAATTAAATAAGCCACCAAGCTTGAAACCCCCATAACCCTGGGGGAAGCGATGAATAAATGATTTTTTAAAACAATTAAATGAACCGACGAGCTCGTAACCCCCATAACGCTGAGCAGAGCGATAAATAAATTATTTTCATAAACAATTAAATAATTTGACTAGCTCCAAAACCTTGTGAAGCTGGAGAGAGCGATAAATAAATGTTTTTGTATTAACAATTGAATCAACCACCAACCTCAAAACCCCCATAACGCTGGGGAGAGATTTGAATAAATTATTTTTTATAAACAATTGAATAAACCGACAAGTTCTAAACCCCCATAACGCTGGGGAGAGTGGTAAATTAATGATTTTATATAAACATCTAAATAAACCACCAAGCTCGAAAACCCCACAACCCTTGGGGAAGCGATAAATAAATGATTTTTTATAATCAATTAAATTAGCCACCATAACGCTGGGGACAGTGGTAAATTAATGATTTTTTATAATCAATTAAATTAGCCACCATAACGCTGGGGAGAGTGGTAAATTAATGATTTTATATAAACAATTAAATAGACCACCAAACTCTAAACCCCCATAACGCTGGGGAATGCAATAAATAAATTATTTTATATAAACGATTAAATAAACCGACAAGCTCTAAACCCCCATAACACTGGGCAGAGCGATAAATCAATTATTTTTGATAAACAATTAAATAAACCACCAAGCTCGAAACCCCCATAACCCTCGGGGAAGCGATAAATAAATGATTTTTTAAAACAATTAAATGAACCGACGAGCTCAAAACCCCCATAACGCTGAGCAGAGCGATCAATAAATTATTTTTTATAAACAATTCAATAAACCGACAAGCTCCAAACCCTTGTGGAGCTGGAGAGAGCGAGAAATAAATATTTTTTTATAAACAATTAAATAAACCACCAAGTTCAAAACCCCCATAACGCTGGGGAGCGATATAAATAAATTATTTTTTATAAACAATTGAATAAACCGACAAGTTCTAAACCCCCATAACGCTGGGGAGAGTGGTAAATTAATGATTTTATATAAACATCTAAATAAACCACCAAGCTCGAAAACCCCACAACCCTTGGGGAAGCGATAAATAAATGATTTTTTTGAACAATTGAATAAACCACCAAGCTCGAAACCCCCATAACACTGGGGAGAGCGATAAATAAATTATTTTTTATAAACAATTAAATAAACCGACAAGCTCTAAACCCTTGTCGTGTATCAACCTTTAACACAAATAATAATACTAATAATAATCATAACCAATACCCATCACCCTCCTAAGTTGCGCTAACGACTTTTCGAATATTCTTAATTACTCCCGCCGAAAGAGTGAGGAAGGGGGCCCGTCGCGAGCCGAGCTAAAAGCTCGAGCTAATTGGATGCAGCTCCGATCCTTAAGTCCTAGGTGGGGATAATCGGCGACCTCCCGGCTCGCGCGAACCTCAAACTCTCTCTCTCGTTCCCGACACCAAGCGACCCGGAGGCCAGCGCAAGCCGAAGGTCGCAGAGGCACACCTGGACGGAAGGAGCCGGAGTTCCACGGGCTTCGACAGGCCACTGTATTCGACAGCCCTGACACGTGGGTCAACCATAGGGATCACCGGGCTAGAAACCCGGACCCCTCTCCGTCTAGCCTAGGTTCGCACCTAGTTACAAGTAAGATTTTTTTTATTGTTAATTTATAACTTCGTCGAAGGACGATAAACTTGATTCGTAAAAATTTCTATTTTATAATTATTAATAATAAAATTTACATTAACTTTAAAAATTACATTTATTTTTCCCCAAATAAATCCCACCCAAGACAAGCGAAAAGGGTGACGAGCAGATTACTGCGTAATCTGCTCATATCGGGTAAGTTCCCACTTAAATTAAATTAAACTCAAATATAATTAAATAATTATTGTCACGTTTGCACGCGACATAAATGGCATCCCTTGTGGGGAACCATACCTGCCTTTTCGCTTAAGCTCTTTGGTTGGATCTTGTTTTGGGAATTTAAATTTATTAAAATTAAAAATAAATTACTTAATTTAAAATCTGGTTTAATTAGTTCGTGAAAATCAGAGCTGAAATTTTATTTCATCATATTTTTCGTGTTCGAGAATTTCAAGGAGAAAGTTTAGCGACTTATTGCTGACGCGCACATTCTTTGTTTCTTTCATTCTTTCAATCGCCGTTCATTTCTTTCAATTCGCTTTTACGAAGACTCCGAATAAAATTTGTTTCTTTTGTTTGACGTGTAAATTTTATTGTTCGATTCGAAAACTTTTGTTTGAAAATTTGCTACCCACTTTGTTTAGCTCATCGCCCCGAACAGTAAACTTTTCTTTCAACCTCCTCTCGGACTCTTGTCGTTCATTGATAAAACTTTATTAGGCCCTATTCGAAGATGGCAGGTGCAAATTTGACACTAGATGAAATAGAAGCCCTCACGGACGAAACCCTGAGAACCCGGGCTCGACTCGAGCACGGCCGCCGCATGGCTGAGAATATGTCGGTCATGGCCGCGACCCTGAACGAGTCTCGTGCCGCGTTCGCGAACTTGCAAGCTTCCGCCCTGATGCAAAGCGCCCTCGCATCCATCCCTTTTTATTCAGGTAATTCTCCCCTGCGAGTTTGGCTCCAGGATGTCGAGAATTATGATAATCGGTTAGCAGACCCAGAACTTAAAGGAGTGTTTTTACAGGGAGTGATTTCACGCCTGACCGGCAAGGCGAAATCAAGCATTGAAGGCAAGACCTTCAATACCCTAGCGG
Source organism: Encarsia formosa (assembly GCA_038277355.1). Lineage (NCBI taxonomy): Eukaryota > Metazoa > Arthropoda > Insecta > Hymenoptera > Aphelinidae > Encarsia > Encarsia formosa. The sequence continues at coordinate 48,626,454 of CM076184.1, read as the reverse complement.
ACCTCCGCACACTTCTCACAGATAGATTTAGCCAAAAGCGTTCTCTTTCGTACTACCTTAATTTAATATCGGAGTCGTATATGAAACAAGGCGAATCCGTGCTAAACTTCTTTGATCGTCTTTCATCTATAGTTCGCGCCGCCACAAAGTTGAAAAACGAAGGTGCGGCCAACGATCAAATTAAGGAACACAACAAGACCCTGTTCGAAGATTTGGCTAAAGAATACTTCATACGCGGTCTGCCCTCGGCTATTCGTAACCAAATGGCTACACACACCCCGGCAACGTTCAACGATGCCCTGGACGCCGCTGTTAGCGCGGAGGAGTGGGTAAACATTGGGACGACTAACCGTGCGGACATCGAGTACTCGCCCTCGCCACGACCACCCCGGTCGCGATCCCCGAGTCCGTACCAACGCCCTCAGACTCCGGATCGAGAAACTTCTTCGAGAAATAACGTGCGTTTCTCAGATTTTGACGACCCCCGGAATTACCATCGCACCATCCCTTATTCTTATGACAGAGATGATACCCGAATGCCCAAAACTGTTATGTACACATCGGATGGTAAGCTAGACGCCCACCCGTCTCTTCGCTATGACCAGCCGACTGGCATACTTAAACCCCCTGAAAGGACTAGCAGACCCGGTCGCCCAGGTTCGCCGAACGATCGACCCAGACCCGAAAGCCCTGGGAACCGATATCAAAATTATGATAGACCAAGAGAACCTTCACCCTACCGAAGTCAAAACCCTTATTTCGCTCCGCCCTCGATGCATTACTACCCACCGCCACTACCTTATTACTATCCTCCAATGTCTATGCCACCGTATCAAATGCCCTACGCGAACCCTTATGCTTATGGGTACCCGCACGACTCGCGCGGTCCAAACCCACCACCCAGACATGCATCCCCTGGTCCATCAACATCTGCGAACAACCCGAATATCCCTCGCCCGGTTACACCTACAAAGCCTGCGACTGTAGACTCTCCTGATAATTTAAACTGGGGAGCAGCTCGCCAGAACGGCGCCCAGGCGAGCTACCAACACCCGGAGCGCCGGTCAGTGAAAACATACAAGTCCGGGAAGTACGACGAATCGTCGGAACAAGGGGCGCACCATCAGTCAAATTAAACCACCCCTGGTTCAATAAGGGCAATATCACCTGCTCTGCAGCGCTTTCTAACGAGGTAAATTTGATAAAAACCTCAGTCCTTAAAGACTCCGCATACTATCTTGAAAATCCCCCTCTCACGATACAGAGTGAAGACGGAGATAAAACAGAGTCCACTGGCCGAGTACCCTTAAAATTTTACAAACAAAAACTTTTATTTTACCTTGTTGGTGACGACGCCCCTTTTTCTCAAGACGCCGTCATTAGCAGAAGATCTTTAAAAAAACTCCGAAAAGCAAGTTTATTAAAAACAAAATTAGCTGAAAAGATGCGGAAAGACTTCCCAGATTCCCTTTTTGAAAATCTCTCTTCCGAATCAGACTCCTGCTCCGATTCTGGATCAGAATCCGAAAACTCTACCCAAAAATCTTGTGACACCTCTGAGACTCCCTCCGACTTCAGCCCAAACTCTGAGTATCAATCCCCTCAAATATTAGATCCCAAAAACCCAGGAAATTTGTTTAAAAAGGGGAGGAAACGATCTTACGGTACCCCTAAAATGACTATCACAAACGAGATATTTCGAACCGGAAAAGGTAGAGTCCTTATCGACACGGGCGCAGACGTGAGCGTGATAAAAATTCAATCTCTAAACCCTACGTACCCTATTGACAGGTCACGAGTGTTGCAACTCACCGGGATCGGAACCCAGCCCGTCTACACACTCGGTACCGTCCTCTTTTGCGAAAGCGGGAGAACCCATCGAATGCACGTCCTCCCCGAACAATCCTCGTTAAAGGATGATGCCATTCTAGGATCCCGCTACTTGCATAATGAGAAAGGCCGCATCGATCTGGCTAATAATACTTTGATCACACAAGATAAAACCCGAACTATCTCTTTCTCAAGTGCATCAGATAGTAGCGACTCGGAATCCCAGAATTCTGACGACAGGCAGAGTACCCAAAATCATACACCTTCTACTACCTGTGATGCTCACCCCACATCTAGTAAAATTCCACCTACAGTTTTTCATTATAGGGCTCGTCGACTGAGAGGTAAAGCCCTTCGTACTAGATACGTCTTGCCAGCTCGCGCTAGAGTCGCGATCGAAGTCCCCGTTACACAGAAATCTCCAAAAGGGGAGGCGTACCTACCCCGAATTCAGACCCCTACGGGAATTTTTATCGGAGAAGCCGCGGTGACTAACGAAAATGGCTCTTGTTACGTCTTAGCCGTGAACACTAAAGAAGAACCCCAAGAAGTTGAAATCCCAGTTCAGGATCTGTACCCTTTCGAATTTGATGACTCTGAAGACTTCTTCGAATCTGAAGGTGAAGGAACCCCTTGTCTTCCTGAAGAAAGAGTCCCCAAAATCATTGAACTTCTAAAAAGAGAACACCATGATTCCGAATCTTTGGCTCAACTTCAACGAGTAGTAGAGAAGTTCCCCTACCTCTTCATGCTACCTGGCGATGATCCACCTCGCACACACCTAGTGCAGCATAGTATCCCTTTAAAAAACGACACACCCATTTATACCCGTCAATACCGCTATCCTCCTATGCTACAAGAGGAAGTTAAGAAACAAATTAACGAGATGTTGGAGAAAGGAGTCATCCAACCATCTTCGAGCCCTTGGAATTCTCCCCTCTGGATAGTCCCTAAACGCCCTGGCCCAGACGGTCGAAAACAACATCGCCTTGTGATTGATTATCGTAGAATCAACTCTTTAACGATCCCAGATTCCTATCCACTCCCTAACATTCAGGAGATCTTGGAATCTCTGGGAAAATCAAAATACTTTTCAGTCTTCGATTTGGTAAACGGGTTTCATCAAATTCCCATGAACCCTGACGACAGAGCTAAAACTGCTTTTTCTACCCCTTACGGCCACTATGAATTCACAGCAATGCCCTTTGGGTTGTGCTGCGCTCCACCTACTTTCCAACGACTCATGGATACAATTATGACAGGGCTTCAAGGAGTCGAACTATTCGTCTACTTGGACGACCTAATTATCTTTGCCGATTCCCTGGAGACTCACGAGCGCAAGGTTAATGAAGCTTTTCAAAGGCTGTTCAACGCCGGACTGAAGCTAAAAATAGAAAAATGCGAGTTTCTTACCCCTGAAGTCAAATACCTCGGTCACCACATCGACCAATTTGGAGTCAGACCCGACCCCGGAAAAATCGAGGACGTCAAAAACGCCGCTCCTTTAAAGAGCGCACATGACGTCAGATCTTTCCTTGGGCTCTGTAGCTATTACCGGCGATTCATCCATCACTTCGCTGATATTGCTAAGCCCCTTAACGACCTCCTTAAAAAGAACGTTAAATTTTATTGGGAGTCTGAACAACAAAACAGTTTTGAACGGCTCAAAGAAGCTCTATGCTCCGCACCCGTTCTAATTTGCCCCGATTTCTCCCAACCTTTCATTCTTACAACAGACGCAAGCGCTTACGCCATAGGCGCAGTTTTAAGCCAGGGAGAACCCAACAACGACCGCCCCATTGCGTATATGTCTCGAACTTTAAACAAACACCAGCAGAATTACTCTGCTACAGAACGAGAGTGCTTGGCCGTAGTCCTTGCCATAATGCACTTCAGACACTACCTTTACGGTCGAGTCTTTTACGTATACGGCGACCATGAGCCCTTAGAGTGGATTGACTCCATTAAAGACCCTATGTCTAGACTAAATCGCTGGCGAGCCAGACTCCGTGGTTACAGGTATATTTTTCGATACAAACCTGGTAAACAGAATACCAATGCGGACTGGCTGTCCCGAAATCCAATCGATAAAGAACATCCACCCGGAAAGGCCTCCACAATCACCCCCGGAACCAATCCACCCGCGAGCAAAATAAAATCCAAAACGATGCTGCCGATTCGGCACCCTAAACCCACCAAAACCTCTTTAGCTCGCGAAGCCCAGAACAAAAGCATGAGCGAAAAATCACCCACTAAGGCTGGTCCTCCAAGGAGAGGCAGACCAAAGGGGTCTAAAAACAAGTCACCGATACCTTTGAACGCTTCTGGTCAAGGCACCCTTCAAGGTGAAACCATAGCCTCCCGTCTAAAACTCAGACGCAACCAACGACTCACAGAGACCAGGGAAAAGGCACGCTACACAGAGCCTGAAACAGAGAGCACGACTTCAGAAGCAGAAAACTCCGAAAGTACCGAGTCAGACGTCTCCGACGTGCCCGTTCCCTTACGTCATAGATCTCTGCTTCCCAGTCTAGTAGACCCTTCGCCCACACCGACAACATCTTCTGCCACCGAATCCGAAAATAACACCCCTGAGCAAGCCGCGCCAACCCTTGACGTGGACGAAGTCGATGAGACAATGATACCGTCCGACGAATTCGAAGAGGTCGTCGCCCAATTTGATAAATCGCCCCAGAGAAAGGCTTTCTTCGACACTCCTTCAAAAAGAGTAAAACCCTCGGTTGACGACGACTCTTCGTCATCGGATGAAGAAGACCTCAGTCCACCAGAAACGCAAAGTCGGAAGCCGAAAACTCCATCGCCCTTGAAACCCACAAACTTTACCCCGGAACAAAGGAACGAATTCATCGAAGGGTTCAATTCCCTTTGGTGGGATTCAGGAAAATGGGAAGAACTTCTAAAAACCACCGAACTAGGACCAAATTATTTCGAAGCAGACCACTCCGTCGCTCACAGTGACCCTGGTTATTTAGAAAATGATCTAATCGACCCCCATGATCAGCCTACTCTTAACAAAACCCAATCTCTGCTTGATTTGTCAAAATGGCAGCTGGCCGACGAGTCTGAATTAAGAACACCCTTGCTCTCGTCCACCATGATAACACCAAGGATACCACCTATGAATCCAGATCTGCTTTCTCAATCTAACGCTTTGCCTTTAGACGACACAAAGATCATGTCGAGCGAGGAATCCGATTCATCTGCGAGTTCCACGTCTACTATCCTATCTAAACACGATACCAGAGAACCTCGTAAATCTATCATCACCACCAAAAACGTAATTCCTACGCCGGTAACCGTCCCCCAGAGAACTCATGCGTCTGCCGATCAACTGGAAATTACCGAAACGGGAACAACACTTGATAACCTTGAAAACTCGATTCACTCGCACCGAGACTCAAATGGTTCTGTTGATAATTTGAACTCGTTTAATTTAAAACCCCATAACAATCTTTTCGTAAAACCCGACAGCATTCCACCGATAATACTACCTGACTCCAGTATTTCTGGAATTCACCCCGATCCCAGGAAAACCATGGTGATCAGACCTGTCAGAGAGTCCCTGACCGGTCACAAAGATAATATAATTCATTTCATACCTGCAAATTTAAATCTGAACACACCCAACAATCAATTGCTAAACGAGTTGAAATTAATCTCAAAAATCGACCTCAGTGACGCGAACCCGACGGTGGGTGACGTGCTCGTCTCCACAAACAGGGGGAGAACCATCTTTTCGTTAGTCGTAACCGAAACGGAAAAAACACCGATTAGACAAAGCCCTTTGAGAGAATGTTTTTATAACCTTTATCATCTGCTACTTGAAAGAGAAATAACTTCAGCCAGGATAGCACGAAAAGGCGAGCTCACAGACGCATTGCCCCGCGGTACCCTTTATCGGAAAATTCGAGACCATTTGAAAAATGTTCCCATGACCCTTACAATCTGTCTAGGATCCTGCGTGATACCGCCGCCCGAGTTGCGTGATACCATCTTAAAAGAGTGTCACGACAGCTTGTTCGGAGGACATCGCGGAGTTGAAAAGACTTATCGTAGAGTTAGGGAAAATTTTACTTGGCCCGGTTCACGCAAAGACGTAGTCGACTACATACATCGCTGTCGAATATGCCAAGAGTTTAAACTCATCGGTTATCGCACCAAAGAACCTATGGTAATCAGCGATTCTCCTGCAGAACCCTTTTTCAAGGTTGCAATCGATGCCGTTGGACCTATGCCCAGAACAGTTAAGGGTAACGCCTACATCCTAACCATGCAATGTTTATTTTCAAAATTCTGTATCGCAGTCCCTATACCAAATTTAAAAGCCCTCACCGTAACACAGACCTTAGCGATTCACCTCATAGCCACCCACGGAGTCCCAAAAATTATTCTAACCGATCAAGCAAAAAGCTTCAGAAACAGACTGCTCAAACACCTCGAAAGCATGTTTGACTGCAAGTTAAAAACCATGACATCCTGGCACCCGCAGTCCAATGCCTCGTTAGAACGAAGTCACTCTGTATTGAAAGACTATCTTCGAACTAACGCCCCCAAGTTTCAAGATTGGGATGAACTCGTCCCTTTCGCCATGATGGAATACAATTCATCCGTCCATTCTTCTACGGGATTCACTCCTTACGAGATCGCGATGGGTCGCAACCCCCGCACCCCTTCTGCATGCTTGGATGACTTCGAAAACGACACTTATAACGGCTATATTTACGACCTAGCTTCAAGAATAGCCGAAATTAGGGAAATCGCTCTGAAAAACTTAGAATCTTCAAAAATCCACAATAAAATGTATTATGACAAGTCCGCTAAGCCCCTTAAAATACAACCTGGAGAAAAGGTTTACGTAAATAAATTACCACGGAAGAACAAGCTTGACAAGTTTTACAACGGAGTCTTCGACGTTCTTGAAGTTCGAGATAATAACACAGCTTTATTGCGCAGTCAAAACGGCAAAACCATTTTAGTACACAAAGATCGTTTAAAAAAATTTTATTAAAACACATAATCATCATCTCGACCTATCTTCGACGTTTACTATTTCTACCTATCTATAGCTTTCCTATCATCAATAGTTACAATAACAAGCCGTGCTGAACCTGTTCGAACGCCCGATCCGAGAAAATGCTTTGGTTTGTCTTGTTGTTTTTGAGCTCGACCTTAGTTGACGTTGAGTGCAAAGACGAAAACCCATTATTTGAATTGAAAGATATCCACAACAACCCCGGGATTTATTTTGAGCACGTGGGAAAGGTGAAATTAATTAGAACAAAAGTGCATTTTGATATTTTCATGAATTGTCCGCCAATAGAGAGAGATTTCGACGTGGAGTACAGAGATTTCAAAATTTTTATTGATAAAATAGTAGAAACCTTCCCCAAAGAAGTCGTCCCAAACTCCGTTAGAGAATTAAACTTAAGACGGAAACTAGGCGATATTAAAGACCTACATCAATCCATACGTACTTACTTTATCCTACCAAAATCGAATCGCGAACCATCGAGCCGACACGCACGCGGAGCACCCATCGAAATAGGTGGTTGGGCCGCTAAATGGGTTTTCGGGATCATGGACGCCAAAGATAGAGAAATCATGACTGCAAATATAGACCAACTGTATTACAATCAGAAAAATCTAACAAAATTAGCCCTCGACACAACCCATTATATGAAATCCGAACTTGAAAACTTACACAAAGTTGGTGAAAGCAATGCAAAAGAGATGAAATACCTACTCGCTGTAATTAAAGAAATCTCCAAAAATTATTCGCTCAAAGAATACAACATTGATTACCTGAATATTTCCACCTGGTGGAATAAGTACGAAATCGAAATTGACGAATTGAAACACAGCTATGAAACGCTGTTAGAAGTGCTGCAAACAACAGCCCGCGGTCACCTGCACCCCTTGATTTTATCCCACTCACAAATTACAGATTTGCTTACTAAAATTAACCACTTGAGCAATATTTATAAACTCCCGAATGCGACTGAAATCACTACTGCATCATATCTGTTCGAAATAGCAAAAACAAGTGTATTCATAACCGATGGAAAACTCCACGTCTCTCTAAAATTACCGCTTTTAAACAATGAAAATTTAGATCTTTACAAAATTCATAGCTTTCCGAACCCCATAGATCTGCCCCTTAATAATTCCGGCTATGTGGCAATTCAACCAAGATCGAAAAATATTATTATTTCGGAAAATTTGAAAATGTATGTCCTCGTGAATAATGAGTTTTTACGATCGTGTCTAGACCACGGAGATTCAAAATTATGTGATGAATCTCTGCCCCTAAGAGACGCAGGTCCAGACGCCCCCTGCGAGTATTCAATGTTCAAAAAGGCAACACCAACCTCAATCAAAACATGCCAGACAATTATAATTCCAAAAACCGACATTATTTTTACCCCATTACTTGCTTCCAACATATGGTTATACACCACCATAAAACCGACCACCCTCGCTATAACCTGCCACGGTCAACCCCGTAAGGAACTCGATATAAACGGCACAGGCTCCCTTTACCTATCCGGGAGTTGTACCGCACACGCCCTCAGTGTCACACTTCATGGCTTGCAAAAGATTTCTTTCCAATCTGAATATAAGTATGAACCCAACTTAACCGCAGAACTGAAAATCGTCAACCCGACTATCCACGAACTAGCAAAACAATACCCTTTAGAAGCAAAGCAAGAATTTACAGAATCACTCCAAAAATTTGACCCTACCCCGCTCAATGAAATAGAAAACAAACTCAAATTAACACATACAAAACGCATAGAACAGAGTGAATCGCATTCAATCCTAGCATTCGGCCTAGGATCGTCGATAATTATTACATTGATAATAAAATACGTTCTTGATAACTTCAATTTTCTGGAAAAGCTTTGGCCCATTCTCTTCTTCGCCTGCAAAAAAGAAAAACGTAATCAGAATCAAATAGAATCCTTTCAATTATTAAATCATAATATATGTGCAAACTGCCACCAGACCAATACTAATCCTGGTAGTCAAACCCAAAAATCCGAGAGTATAGATCCAACGGTGCCAAACGAACTGCCCAAAATCGAAAATACCACAATGCAAGAATCAAGCACAAGCAACCAACCGTCTGTACCCACCAAAGGTAACGAATCAGCGACCACGCCGCCCCGTGACGGATACAACGTCAACGAACACTGAAAAAAAAAAAAAAAAAAAAAAAAAATATATAAATAAATAAATAAATAAATAAGAAAAAAAAAATAATAATAATAAAATAAAAAAAAAATAAAATAAAAAAAAAAAATAATAATAATAAATATATATATATATATATACTTTTGATCGAATAAATACAAACAAAACACTATACATAATTATCCTTCTTTCCTGCCCTTTCGGAATATTTTTTTTCTGGTTCATCCAGCAAGTTCACGCAGCCGCCAACCGTAATGTAGTTCTGCACTGCTGCACGATGGCCCCTGCAAAATGCGCACCCGCCACACACCACCCTAACTGCGTACTGCACAACTTGAACTGCAAATAATTCAAAGATCAGTGAAACTGAACGTCAATTATTTATTACATACCTTGAACTTTAACGAAATTATCGTCTTCCAATCACGTCAGCAAACTCGTTAAACTACTTCAAAACCATCACCGGACAATTAATTCGTCTTAACAACAAATTACTTTTCACAATTTATTATTTATAATCACCTCATGTTAATTTCACCCGATTTCACGTATTTGTTTATTCGAAACTCTGATTACACGAAAATAACCTTAACAAATAATTCTAATTATTTTAACTATTTACTACTTGCTTAATTTTACTTTACCTTATATTACACGTTTTTTTTTTAAAAATAAAATAAAATTTAAATGAAATCTAAATCTGGGAATAATTTTAATATACGAATTATAGTTTGTTAATCCCTCGTCTAAGTTTGAATTACAATAACTGTCCTTGTAAACTAACCACGTGCCAAGCCAAAGCCTACTGCACTACTAAAGCAACGTCAACTAAAGTATAGCTTAATTACGACATGATAACTAAGCACTGCGTTGCCAGCCGCGACGCACACACCATGAAAGCAGCAGCCACACACACGTACGAGATAGCCGCCCGATACTGTTACACCTTCGTGCGATAATCACAATATTATCGCTACACGAGATTCTTCAACCGCAAGGAAATTAAAAGTGAACAGTGAATATATAGACTTTACAGACTACAGACTTTTATTTTAAATTTATTTTATTACATGACCTAAAATTTTTATGATTATTTAAGAATTATTTTTACTGCGAACGATTTTCACAACATGAAAATACCTATCATTATTATTTAACTTATTCTAATCAAATTTTAAAAATTGACTTTTCAATTAAAAATTATACTTGTTAATAATCATCTTTCTTTTCTTTATGCGTATATTCGAAAATTTCATAACTATGTCTACATTTTTTTTTATCGTTAAATAGCTAATATTCAAATAATTGAATAATTAAAATCGATTAATTTTTTTTTTATTTTTGCAATAATGTACTTACTCTGTTTTTTTTTTTTCTCTTTACGGCAACCTATTGATTGATAAAAATCTAAAAACTTGGGACCTGTCTACGTGATAATTGTGAACCTTTCTCACTCTTAGCATTTTATAATATCTGATATATTTTTTTTTATCAAAGCGCGAACGCAACAACTCCAACTCCAACTCCAACCCAAAACCAAAAAAAAAAAAAAAAAGAAGAAGAGAGGAACTTTGATTTTCTGTTACCTGACAGACGCAAGTAATATGAAACTCAAATTACGAACGACCATCTTTGTCTCGATTAAAAAAAAAAAAAAAAAAAAATAATTTTTTTAAAATTTTTTTTTTCTTCTCATTTATTCAGTCTTCAAAATGAAAACCGTCATTACCAGAATTCACCGCTGATGATTATTATATTGTTAACAATAACAACTATGATTTTTCAACAATAATTGATAGATCCAACCGATCAAATCAAGACCATTTATCGACCTTCTTGGTCATAAACCGATTTATTAATCGGTAGCACCACAAACAGTGCTCTGATTGATCATAGTGCAACACGAGCTGAATGCACCGCCGCTATAAACGCATAGGTCATTCAAACGCGTCATGCACACCCTCTAACACTAGCCGCTTCGATATTGTTTAAAATCACACTTTCAAAATAAGGTCGATACACCTTTCTATCTTCGTTAAAGGACTGCACTTCCTTAGTTGCGCAGCCCTGCATTGTTGAGGACAACAATGGACTAAGAGGGGAGGCATGTCGTGTATCAACCTTTAACACAAATAATAATACTAATAATAATCATAACCAATACCCATCACCCTCCTAAGTTGCGCTAACGACTTTTCGAATATTCTTAATTACTCCCGCCGAAAGAGTGAGGAAGGGGGCCCGTCGCGAGCCGAGCTAAAAGCTCGAGCTAATTGGATGCAGCTCCGATCCTTAAGTCCTAGGTGGGGATAATCGGCGACCTCCCGGCTCGCGCGAACCTCAAACTCTCTCTCTCGTTCCCGACACCAAGCGACCCGGAGGCCAGCGCAAGCCGAAGGTCGCAGAGGCACACCTGGACGGAAGGAGCCGGAGTTCCACGGGCTTCGACAGGCCACTGTATTCGACAGCCCTGACACGTGGGTCAACCATAGGGATCACCGGGCTAGAAACCCGGACCCCTCTCCGTCTAGCCTAGGTTCGCACCTAGTTACAAGTAAGATTTTTTTTATTGTTAATTTATAACTTCGTCGAAGGACGATAAACTTGATTCGTAAAAATTTCTATTTTATAATTATTAATAATAAAATTTACATTAACTTTAAAAATTACATTTATTTTTCCCCAAATAAATCCCACCCAAGACAAGCGAAAAGGGTGACGAGCAGATTACTGCGTAATCTGCTCATATCGGGTAAGTTCCCACTTAATTTAAATTAAACTCAAATATAATTAAATAATTATTGTCACGTTTGCACGCGACACCCTTGTGAAGCTGGAGAGAGCGCGAAATAAATTATTTTATATAAACAATTAAATAAACCGACAAGCTCTAAACCCCCATAACGCTAGGGAATGCAATAAATAAATTATTTTATATAAACGATTAAATAAACCGACAAGCTCTAAACCCCCATAACGCTGGGGAGAGCGATAAATCAATTATTTTTGATAAACAATTAAATAAACCACCAGGCTCGAAACCCCCATAACCCTAGGGGAAGCGATAAATAAATGATTTTTTTAAACAATTAAATAAACCGACGAGCTCGAAACCCCCATAACGCTGAGCAGAGCGATCAATAAATTATTTTTTATAAACAATTCAATAAACCGACAAGCTCTAAACCCTTGTGGAGCTGGAGGGAGCGAGAAATAAATATTTTTTTATAAACAATTGAATAAACCACCAAGCTCAAAACCCCCATAACGCTGGGGAGAGATATAAATAAATTATTTTTTATAAACAATTGAATAAACCGACAAGCTCTCAACCCCCATAACGCTGGGGAGAGATATAATAAATGATTTTTTAAAAACAATTGAATAAACCGACAAGCTCTTAACCCCCATAACGTTGCGGAGAGCGATAAATTAATGATTTTTTAAAATCAATTAAATAAACCACCAAGCTCTAAACCACCATAACGCTGGGGAGAGTGGTAAATTAATGATTTAATAAAAACAATTAAACAGACCGTCAAGCTCTAAAACCCCATAACGCTGGGGAAGGCTATGAATAAATTATTTTTTGTAAACAATTAAATAAACTGCCGAGCTCTAAACCCCCATAACGCTGCGGGAAGCGATAAATTAATGATTTTTTATTAACAATTAAATAAACTGACAAGCTCTAAACCCTCAAGAAGCTGGAGAGAGCGATAAAAAAAAATTTTTTATAAGCAATTGAATAAACCACCAAGCTCGAAACCCCCATAACATTGGGGAGTGCGATAAATAATTTATTTTTTATAAACAATTAAATAAGCCACCAAGCTTGAAACCCCCATAACCCTAGGGGAAGCGATGAATAAATGATTTTTCAAAACAATTAAATGAACTGACGAGCTCGTAACCTCCATAACGCTGAGCAGAGCGATAAATAAATTATTTTCATAAACAATTCAATAAACCGACAAGCTCTAAACCCTTGTGAAGCTGGAGAGAGCGCGAAATAAATTATTTTATATAAACAATTAAATAAACCGACAAGCTCTAAACCCTCATAACGCTAGGGAATGCAATAAATAAATTATTTTATATAAACGATTAAATAAACCGACAAGCTCTAAACCCCCATAACGCTGGGGAGAGCGATAAATCAATTATTTTTGATAAACAATTAAATAAACCACCAAGCTCGAAACCCCCATAACCCTAGGGGAAGCGATAAATAAATGATTTTTTAAAACAATTAAATAAACCGACGAGCTCGAAACCCCCATAACGCTGAGCAGAGCGATCAATAAATTATTTTTTATAAACAATTCAATAAACCGACAAGCTCTAAACCCTTGTGGAGCTGGAGGGAGCGAGAAATAAATATTTTTTTATAAACAATTGAATAAACCACCAAGCTCAAAACCCCCATAACGCTGGGGAGAGATATAAATAAATTATTTTTTATAAACAATTGAATAAACCGACAAGCTCTCAACCCCCATAACGCTGGGGAGAGATATAATAAATGATTTTTTAAAAACAATTGAATAAACCGACAAGCTCTTAACCCCCATAACGTTGCGGAGAGCGATAAATTAATGATTTTTTAAAATCAATTAAATAAACCACCAAGCTCTAAACCACCATAACGCTGGGGAGAGTGGTAAATTAATGATTTAATAAAAACAATTAAACAGACCGTCAAGCTCTAAAACCCCATAACGCTGGGGAAGGCTATGAATAAATTATTTTTTGTAAACAATTAAATAAACTGCCGAGCTCTAAACCCCCATAACGCTGCGGGAAGCGATAAATTAATGATTTTTTATTAACAATTAAATAAACTGACAAGCTCTAAACCCTCAAGAAGCTGGAGAGAGCGATAAAAAAAAATTTTTTATAAGCAATTGAATAAACCACCAAGCTCGAAACCCCCATAACATTGGGGAGTGCGATAAATAATTTATTTTTTATAAACAATTAAATAAGCCACCAAGCTTGAAACCCCCATAACCCTAGGGGAAGCGATGAATAAATGATTTTTCAAAACAATTAAATGAACTGACGAGCTCGTAACCTCCATAACGCTGAGCAGAGCGATAAATAAATTATTTTCATAAACAATTCAATAAACCGACAAGCTCTAAACCCTTGTGAAGCTGGAGAGAGCGCGAAATAAATTATTTTATATAAACAATTAAATAAACCGACAAGCTCTAAACCCCCATAACGCTAGGGAATGCAATAAATAAATTATTTTATATAAACGATTAAATAAACCGACAAGCTCTAAACCCCCATAACGCTGGGGAGAGCGATAAATCAATTATTTTTGATAAACAATTAAATAAACCACCAAGCTCGAAACCCCCATAACCCTAGGGGAAGCGATAAATAAATGATTTTTTAAAACAATTAAATAAACCGACGAGCTCGAAACCCCCATAACGCTGAGCAGAGCGATCAATAAATTATTTTTTATAAACAATTCAATAAACCGACAAGCTCTAAACCCTTGTGGAGCTGTAGGGAGCGAGAAATAAATATTTTTTTATAAACAATTGAATAAACCACCAAGCTCAAAATCCCCATAACGCTGGGGAGCGATATAAATAAATTATTTTTTATAAACAATTGAATAAACCGACAAGTTCTAAACCCCCATAACGCTGGGGAGAGTGGTAAATTAATGATTTTATACAAACAATTAAATAAACCACCAAGCTCGAAAACCCCACAACCCTGGGGGAAGCGATAAATAAATGATTTTTTTGAACAATTGAATAAACCACCAAGCTCAAACCCCCATAACACTGGGGAGAGCGATAAATAAATTATTTTTTATAAACAATTCAATAAACCGACAAGCTCTAAACTTTTGTGAAGCTGGAGAGAGCGCGAAATAAATATTTTTTTATAAACAGTTGAATAAACCACCAAGCTCAAAACCCACATAACGCTGGGGAGTGATATGGATAAATTATTTTTTTTAAACTATTGAATAAACCGACAAGCTCTAAACCCCCATAACGCTGATGAGAGCGATAAATTAATGATTTTTTATAAACAATTGAATAAACCACTAAGCTCGAAACCCCCACAACCCTGGGGGAAGCGATAAATAAATGATTTTTTTAAACAATTAAATAAACCGACGAGCTCGAAACCCTCATAACGCTGGGGAAGGCTATGAATAAATTATTTTTTGTAAACAATTCAATAATCTGCCGAGCTCTAAACCCCCATAACGCTGGGGGGAGCGATAAATTAATGATTGTTTATTAACAATTAAATAAACTGACAAGCTCTAAACCCTCAAGAAGCTGGATAGAGCGATAAAAAAAAATTTTTTATAAGCAATTGAATAAACCACCAAGGTCGAAACCCCCATAACACTGGGGAGTGCGATAAATAATTTATTTTTTATAAACAATTAAATAAGCCACCAAGCTTGAAACCCCCATAACCCTGGGGGAAGCGATGAATAACTGATTTTTTAAAACAATTAAATGAACCGACGAGCTCGTAACCCCCATAACGCTGAGCAGAGCGATAAATAAATTATTTTCATAAACAATTAAATAAACTGACAAGCTCCAAAACCTTGTGAAGCTGGAGAGAGCGAAAAATAAATGTTTTTGTATTAACAATTGAATCAACCACCAACCTCAAAACCCCCATAACGCTGGGGAGAGATTTGAATAAATATTTTTTTATAAACAATTGAATAAACCGACAAGTTCTAAACCCCCATAACGCTGGGGAGAGTGGTAAATTAATGATTTTATATAAACATCTAAATAAACCACCAAGCTCGAAAACCCCACAACCCTTGGGGAAGCGATAAATAAATGATTTTTTATAATCAATTAAATTAGCCACCATAACGCTGGGGAGAGTGGTAAATTAATGATTTTTTATAATCAATTAAATTAGCCACCATAACGCTGGGGAGAGTGGTAAATTAATGATTTTATATAAACAATTAAATAGACCACCAAACTCTAAACCCCCATAACGCTGGGGAATGCAATAAATAAATTATTTTATATAAACGATTAAATAAACCGACAAGCTCTAAACCCCCATAACACTGGGGAGAGCGATAAATCAATTATTTTTGATAAACAATTAAATAAACCACCAAGCTCGAAACCCCCATAACCCTCGGGGAAGCGATAAATAAATGATTTTTTAAAACAATTGAATGAACCGACGAGCTCAAAACCCCCATAACGCTGAGCAGAGCGATCAATAAATTATTTATTATAAACAATTCAATAAACCGACAAGCTCCAAACCCTTGTGGAGCTGGAGAGAGCGAGAAATAAATATTTTTTTATAAACAATTGAATAAACCACCAAGCTCAATACCCCCATAACGCTGGGGAGCGATATAAATAAATTATTTTTTATAAACAATTGAATAAACCGACAAGTTCTAAACCCCCATAACGCTGGGGAGAGTGGTAAATAAATGATTTTATATAAACATCTAAATAAACCACCAAGCTCGAAAACCCCACAACCCTTGGGGAAGCGATAAATAAATGATTTTTTTGAACAATTGAATAAACCACCATGCTCGAAACCCCCATAACACTGGGGAGAGCGATAAATAAATTATTTTTTATAAACAATTAAATAAACCGACAAGCTCTAAACCCCCATAACGCTAGGGAATGCAATAAATAAATTATTTTATATAAACGATTAAATAAACCGACAAGCTCTAAACCCCGATAACGCTGGGGAGAGCGATAAATCAATTTTTTTTGATAAACAATTAAATAAACCACCAAGCTCGAAACCCCCATAACCCTAGGGGAAGCGATAAATAAATTATTTTTTATAAACAATTAAATAAACCGACAAGCTCTAAACCCTTGTGAAGCTGGAGAGAGCGCGAAATAAATATTTTTTTATAAACAGTTGAATAAACCACCAAGCTCAAAACCCACATAACGCTGGGGAGTGATATGGATAAATTATTTTTTATAAACAATTGAATAAACCGACAAGCTCTTAACCCCCATAACGTTGCGGAGAGCGATAAATTAATGATTTTTTAAAATCAATTAAATAAACCACCAAGCTCTAAATCACCATAACGCTGGGGAGAGTGGTAAATTAATGATTTAATAAAAACAATTAAATAGACCGTCAAGCTCTAAAACCCCATAACGCTGGGGAAGGCTATGAATAAATTATTTTTTGTAAACAATTAAATAAACTGCCGAGCTCTAAACCCCCATAACGCTGGGGGGAGCGATAAATTAATGATTTTTTATTAACAATTTAATAAATTGACAAGCTCTAAACCCTCAAAAAGCTGGAGAGATCGATAAAAAAAAATTTTTTATAAGCAATTGAATAAACCACCAAGCTCGAAACCCCCATAACATTGGGGAGTGCGATAAATAATTTATTTTTTATAAACAATTAAATAAGCCACCAAGCTTGAAACCCCCATAACCCTGGGGGAAGCGATGAATAAATGATTTTTTAAAACAATTAAATGAACTGACGAGCTCGTAACCCCCATAACGCTGAGCAGAGCGATAAATAAATTATTTTCATAAACAATTAAATAAACCGACAAGCTCTAAACCCTTGTGAAGCTGGAGAGAGCGCGAAATAAATTATTTTATATAAACAATTAAATAAACCGACAAGCTCTAAACCCCCATAACGCTAGGGAATGCAATAAATAAATTATTTTATATAAACGATTAAATAAACCGACAAGCTCTAAACCCCCATAACGCTGGGGAGAGCGATAAATCAATTATTTTTGATAAACAATTAAATAAACCACCAAGCTCGAAACCCCCATAATCCTAGGGGAAGCGATAAATAAATGATTTTTTAAAACAATTAAATAAACCGACGAGCTCGAAACCCCCATAACGCTGAGCAGAGCGATCAATAAATTATTTTTTATAAACAATTAAATAAACCGACAAGCTCTAAACCCTTGTGAAGCTGGTGAGAGCGCGAAATAAATATTTTTTTATAAACAGTTGAATAAACCACCAAGCTCAAAACCCACATAACACTGGGGAGTGATATGGATTAATTATTTTTTTAAAACTATTGAATAAACCGACAAGCTCTAAACCCCCATAACGCTGATGAGAGCGATAAATTAATGATTTTTTATAAACAATTGAATAAACCACTAAGCTCGAAACCCCCACAACCCTGGGGGAAGCGATAAATAAATGATTTTTTTAACAATTAAATAAACCGACGAGCTCGAAACCCTCATAACGCTGAGCAGAGCGATAAATAAATTTTTTTTTATAAACAATCAAATCAACTGACAAGCTCTAAAACCTTGTGAAGCTGAAGAGAGCGATAAATAAATATTTTTGTATAAACAATTGAATAAACCACCATGCTCTAAACCCCCATAACGTTGGGGAGAGCGATAAATTAACGAATTTTTATAATCAATTAAATAAACCACCAAGCGCTAAACCACCATAACGCTGGGGAGAGTGGTAAATTAATGATTTTATATAAACAATGAAATAGACCACCAAGCTCTATACCCCCATATCGCTAGGGAGAGCGATAAATAAATTATTTTTTATGAATAATTAAATAAACCAACAAGCTCCAAACTCCCATAACGCTAGGGAAAGCGATAAAAAAATTTTTTTTATAACCAATTAAATAAGCCTACAAGCTATTAAACCTCATAACGCTGGGGAAGGCTATGAATAAATTATTTTTTATAAACCATTAAATAAACCACCAAGCTCTGAACCCCCATAACACTGGGGAGAGCAATAAATCAATTATTTTTTATAAACAATTAAATAAACCACCAAGCTCGAAACCCACACAACCCTGGGGCAAGCGATAAATAAATGATTTTTTTAAACAATTGAATAAACTACCAAGATCGAAACCCCCATAACACTGGGGAGAGCGATGAAAAAGTTATATTTTATAAACAATTAAATAAACCGACAAGCTCTAAACCCTTGTGAAGCTGGAGAGAGCGCGAAATAAATATTTTTTTATAAACAGTTGAATAAACCACCAAGCTCAAAACCCACATAACGCTGGGGAGTGATATGGATAAATTATTTTTGTAAAACTATTGAATAAACCGACAAGCTCTAAACCCCCATAACGCTGATGAGAGCGATAAATTAATGATTTTTTATAAACAATTGAATAAACCACTAAGCTCGAAACCCCCACAACCCTGGGGGAAGCGATAAATAAATGATTTTTTTAAACAATTAAATAAACCGACGAGCTCGAAACCCTCATAACGCCGAGCAGAGCGATAAATAAATTTTTTTTTATAAACAATTAAATCAACTGACAAGCTCTAAAACCTTGTGAAGCTGAAGAGAGCGATAAATAAATATTTTTGTATAAACAATTGAATAAACCACCAAGCTCTAAACCCCCATAACGTTGGGGAGAGCGATAAATTAACGAATTTTTATAATCAATTAAATAAACCACCAAGCGCTAAACCACCATAACACTGGGGAGAGTGGTAAATTCATGATTTTATATAAACAATGAAATAGACCACCAAGCTCTATACCCCCATATCGCTAGGGAGAGCGATAAATAAATTATTTTTTATGAACAATTAAATAAACCAACAAGCTCCAAACTCCCATAACGCTAGGGAAAGCGATAAAAAATTTTTTTTTATAACCAATTAAATAAGCCTACAAGCTCTAAAACCTCATAACGCTGGGGAAGGCTATGAATAAATTATTTTTTATAAACCATTAAATAAACCACCAAGCTCTGAACCCCCATAACGCTGTGGAGAGCAATAAATCAATTATTTTTTATAAACAATTAAATAAACCACCAAGCTCGAAACCCACACAACCCTGGGGCAAGCGATAAATAAATGATTTTTTTAAACAATTGAATAAACTACCAAGATCGAAACTCCCATAACACTGGGGAGAGCGATGAAAAAATTATTTTTTATAAACAATTAAAGATACAGAAATTTCTAAACCCTTGTGAAGCTGGAGAGAGCGAGAAATAAATATTTTTTTATAAACAATTGAATAAACCACCAAGCTCAAAACCCCCATAACGCTGGGGAGAGATATAAATAAATTATTTTTTATAAACAATTGAATAAACCGACAAGCTCTCAACCCCCATAACGCTGGGGAGAGATATAATAAATGATTTTTTTAAAACAATTGAATAAACCGACAAGCTCTTAACCCCCATAATGTTGCGGAGAGCGATAAATTAATGATTTTTTAAAATCAATTAAATAAACCACCAAGCTCTAAACCACCATAACGCTGGGGAGAGTGGTAAATTAATGATTTAATAAAAACAATTAAATAGACCGTCAAGCTCTAAAACCCCATAACGCTGGGGAAGGCTATGAATAAATTATTTTTTGTAAACAATTAAATAAACTGCCGAGCTCTAAACCCCCATAACGCTGGGGGGAGCGATAAATTAATGATTTTTTATTAACAATTAAATAAACTGACAAGCTCTAAACCCTCAAGAAGCTGGAGAGAGCGATAA